>OX335689.1:5937500-7137500 GCA_946894065.1 Acleris literana | reverse complement strand
CACGGCGGCGCGCCATTTCACGATAACGACGACGTGCCGTGGTGATGTGGCCAGGCCCTTTAAAAACAACGCAAACGGAAAAACGGAAATCTACAAAATATTCTTACCTTAAAAATCGGGTTTGGTTCAAGGAAACGTTATCGCATTTAATATGGATTTTTTTAGATTATCAATCTTCTTAACATAAATTGAAGCTATTTCCAAATCTCAATAAGCTATTACACTCCGTTCAACGTGACTCCACCGGTCGGCGTAAGGACCTTGCCACATCACCACGGCGCAGCGTCGTTAACGTGAAACGGCGGCGCGGCCCCGTAGAAAGGTACGTTGCCGCGTCATACAGACACAAAGAGCCTTGTTTCATTGTTAAGTGCAATAATTAAGTCGAATGTCCTGCGCGTAGAGATTAAAATAGCTTGCTTCTATGGCGCCACGCCGTTTAACGTTAACCACGCCGCGCCGTGGTTATGTGGGCATACCCTATAAGACGCGTTAAAAACTTGACATAGCAGACGCTTCACTACGTTAACGTTGCATCGGCGTATTTCATGTTTTGCTGTGTTTGATCCTTTATTGATTCTCGTAAAGGAATATCATCATCATCAATGACGATTTCGAGGTTTCACACAAACGCATTAAATTTATTTATAATTTAATTGCGCAGATACAAGTACAATGAGAGGTATTTAAGCCTCTTTTGGTCTTGCTATAATACCCCAGTTGAATATAATATGAAATAGATATTTACAAAATTGATGCACAGAAAAACAAGGTTTCTTACTCCTGTGGGGTTTTAAAAGCAATTTATAAGAAACTTATGCTAATAGGGGTGTGTCATTGGTAAAAAAAATATATAATTAGTCTGTCAGTAAGATTATCAAAAAATATTGAACACGTATTTTTTGATTTTTTTAATCGATCAAAATAGACAAATATAACGCGCATCAAAGTTCGGGAGTGGGGGCTCGTGACGTCACAACGTGGTATAAAGTGTGCCACGGCGTGACGTCACGTGAAACTTCAGCGCACTGTATCTTCCTCATTTTTTGTTTAATTGACAAAAGAAAAAAAATGTGTTTAATATTTTTTGATACTGTAAATTACGGACTAATTAGATTTTTTTAGGACACTAGCCTATTGTAAATATCACACAATAATCCAGTCCTTAACTACCGAAATTAGGGTGTTCTTTTTATCTCTTCACTGTTCCACTCTTCCTAACTTTCTTCTTAGAATTATTCTTTAACCAGACGAAGATCGCCTCATAGGGACAAACCGTAAACTGCTGCCCTTTGTCTGACCTGTAACAAAAATAAGTTTCTTGTAAAAAAAATATCTTCTGCAAAAGAGCCCAAACATTTCCTGGGAACCTGAGACTTAATCCAGGAATAGCTCGTGGCATCTACAGCGAACTAATTGGATTTATGGACCATCATGGAACTGTTAAATTGACGTAATAAATCGTATGAGGCTGTTTCATACGTACCACAACCACACCCCATCGCAGCCACAAAACGCGTCGCTGCGATGTGGTCGGACGGTAACTTCTATGAAAATAAGGGTCAGTCAACTTTTCTTTGTACATTTAAGTATGTCTTAATTATACAACACTGTCAAACCAAAGCCCGATATAAACTATATTTTTTAATCAATAGATTCATGCCAGTACAAGTGAAAATAACCTATCCCAATCAGAATAACATTTTTGCCAAAAATACTGGTAACTTAGGGGACAAACCACTATTTTCATACAAAACTGGGGACAACATGGCCCACTAAGTTACCAGTGAAAGAAGAACTTTAATTTTTTTTGTAAATATATCTACCGGGTATTAGAGTTCACTGTTTATCTGTGTAATAAAAACACGCAATATTTTAAAGAAAACTCATTTAGTTTTTCTTTATACTTAAAAGCCTTACAAACTTGAAAAAATAGTGTATAAAGAATAGTTAATTGACCCATAAATAATTCTATTCACACGGACCACGTGAAACAAGGCTTAAGGGCCTCGCTATTTATATTTCCGAATTGATAAAAAATAACGTGATTTTTGCAATGAAAGTTTATTTTTGATATTGCAAATACTTAGTTCTAATTGACGTTACCTAGGAAATAGGAATTATTTTTTTTATATTTGGAAAAAAACGAATTCGGACAAATGAGTACCTATTTTAGAAAACAAAAACGAAATTTTAGGAGTCGCCCGTATAACGTACGTTTGGATTTAATTACGTTACTCATAATATGTCTTTAAAGACCCGGAAAGCCATTTGCATGACATTTGGCCCACAAAACATACTATAATTGTCATGCAGCAAGCTCATTTATGTGGCAGGGCTACTGGGGGTGAATTGCATATTACCTATTTAGGACTTCCCATGCGGAATGTCAGATACTTTGTCTTTTTTTCAATATTATTGCTTATATGTACCTATTAATCAAATTAAATCTGTCAGGCGCCTAGGAATGATTATTTTCGAATGACCCTTTGCTTCTCATTTAAAATGCACCCATGTCACAAAAACTTAAAAATATAATATTTGGTAATCCGCACCTGATATGGATCGAGTAAATATTTAAACAATTATTTACACAAACGTATTATGCAATTTAAATCGGTCTACCACTACCATACGCCATTATTCGTATTGTACTGTAAGCTGAATACCAACTATTATTATATTCCCGACCAACATTTCATATTATAATGACACCGTTTTGCAGTACACAATGCATGTAATTATGCTCTATTTCATTGCTGATGGATTTTCATTCCTAATGTTTCCCTTATCCGCGTGTAGCAAACTAAAAATTCAATTCTGCACTAAAATTAAAAATAACCGACCTAAATATAACCCTTGATCCTCTGCTTCAAAGACGTATATACAAGTATAAGTCAGAAAGTTTCCACGACGCAACGATTATTCCTAAATTTAAATGCTTCAGTTAAAAAAATTACATCAGCCATACTTGCAAAATGTGTCAAGTTTTAACCTGAAGTATATATAACGCTATAAATATTATGTAAGTAGTTTACACGTGTAATATAGTATGTTTATACAGCGTTCCGTGAGTCACTGCCCGTGAGGTACTGGCTGAAAATCAGCGCTGCGCTGTAGGTGTCTGACCTCAGCATTTTTCTGAGCCAGTGTCCGTTTCACTGCCACGAGGATACCTTGCGTGCTATCCCTGTTACCTTCACTGTTTTCTTAAATCATTTGTATATTTATGTGTCTTATGGTTTGTGAATCAATGTATTTCTTCTTCTTCTTAAGTAACCAAATCTATCCGCAGTCTAACACAACGAGCATGAGAAATCGTCTCTTATTTCGCCGAACAAATCATAGCTTCAATACGTAACCTACGGTAAGTTAGCGTTTAGGGAAAGTTTTAAAGAAGTGCAGCCCAAGACAAATGCACCACCTTTAGACCTATGCTACCCCAAATAAAGGAAACGAGATCAAACCTTAGCAGGACTGCATTTGAGGTTATAGGGTCCGTTTAAATCAAATCCTAGGCCTCTATTCTGCTGCTATATTGCCATTGACAGGTATCGTATTGTTTTTAACTCCGCCGCCTTTACTGTCAAGTCAAGCTATCGTAACGTTAACAATACGATAACATCTCAAAGGCAATATCATCATCATCATCATCATCATCATCATCATCATCATCTTGTCAGCCGAAAGATGTCCACTGCTGGACATAGGCCTCTCCCAAGGCTCTCCTCTCAGACCGGTCTTGTGCTTTTCGCATCCACCGCGTTCCCGCGATCTTTACAAGATCGTCACTCCATCTTGTTGGAGGCCTGCCTACAGCTCGTCTTCCGGTCCGCGGACGCCACTCAAGAACCTTCTCACCCCATCGGCCATCTGTCCTGCGAGCAATGTGCCCCGCCCACTGCCACTTAAGTTTGGATATTCTTCGGGCTATGTCGGTAACCTTAGTTCTACTGCGGATATCATCATTTCTGATTCTATCACGCAGAGAAACCCCGAGCATAGCCCTCTGAGTGACTTTGAGCTTCCTTATAAGGCCCATTGTTAGCGCCCACGTCTCAGATCCGTAAGTCATCACTGGCAACACACACTGGTCAAAGACTTTTGACGAAGGCAATATGGTTTTACCTAATGGAATAGAGTAGATCTGCGCTTGTATTGTATGTAGGTATGTTGTGTATCGCTTGATACAATCAAGCCAAAAGATTTCAACAATCTCACCATTCAATCTATTTTGCTGCACAAATTCATTCGGCTCTTCAATTTTACCCTCGAACAGCACCAACCCCAAGTTATTGTCCCTTATAAAGAACACGAAAGGCCTGTCCACCAGGAGTTGCACACTGCCTTCTATCAGCGGTATCACCATCGCAGAGGACGCTGCTGCAGCGACGGTCCCGTCCTCGTCGACAGATATATGGACCTTGTGGTACAAGTGGTTGACCTGGCTACTGCCACCTTCGAAGATTCCGGATAGGTTGGATTTGGACGAGAAGAGAGTTGTGATTCGCATCTGAAATTAGAATATGTTGTTTATCAATTTCGATGTCAATACGGCATTATAACATGGGCTAGCAGCCGTATTATCATTTTGAAATTCTAGAAGAATTTGTTTATTATGATTTTTTGGGGTCTATATTGACTGACATAACTATTTTTAGTCATAATGTGATTTAGGTCATAATCATGGCAAGTCATAACGTGTTTTTTTAAAGAAACTGTTACTTTTTCAGAATTTTTATAAATCAAACCTAACCTAACCTAGCCTTGTCTACACGTTAGATATTTCAGAACTTCTGAAAAGTTCACAGGTTCAGCGATATAAAAAAATTTGATTATCAAAAATTATGTCAACAATTACATTATGACCAATAATATTAGGGCTCCCGATTTTTTGACATAATATTTCACGGTGTCTCTGATGGCTATCTTAAATAGTAACACCTTGCTTAAGCAAACTCCAACCCAAGTCTATGTATTAGGTACTTGTAAATAAAGGTATATAACTTCGCACAACCCACGAAATCCCACAACACTACTTTTAAACATAAAGTGTCAATTTGAATATCGGAGCGAGGCGTCGGGGGTTGAAAACACTGTACTCGTAAGCACTAATATTATGATAGGAAAGTAAATACTCATTAAAGAAACGAGGCTGACCCACTTTCTCGGTTCATATCTTTGTTTACTTGGACTTGGCAGCAACAATCTTTGGTCTTTAAGAAATAAGGACAAAAGTTGTATTAGGGCTTATCTCAAAGTAGGTACATAATAAAACAAAGCAAAAAAGTCAGCATTATCGCGTTATTTAATTTTTTCTCTTAGTATCCGTCACTACATACTTGTCAGAAAGTGATGGATGCGATCCACGTTTCGTCACAAAAAAATAACTAAAACACACCAGGCCCAGGCATTAACTACAACAGAGGGGTTATTATGACATAACTATGCAGCTCAGTTTACGCTGAGAGAAAAGAACAGAGCTATTTAACTGCTATATCACTGTCCTACACACACTGTCTTACACTCGCTGTAAAATGAACTGCATAGCTATGTCATAATAACCCCCCAGGCCCGCAGCAACATGTAATAATTGATTTAAACAACTAAGTAGATAGGATCGTGCGAACAAAAATGTCTCATAATAATGTTTGGCCAAGCAACAAAAGTGCCATCTCTCGGATTTCTGACAAACTACGTCGCACTAAATAGTACAGCCTCACAGATTTTAAAATAATACAATTCGGCATTTTGAATTTTGGATAAGTCATTGACGACCTCGAGGGTTTGGAGTCGGCACAAGACGGAAACATCACTACTGTGACGTCATAGAGTCAGCTATAGATTTTACATCATTTTTTTTTCCAGATTTATCGGCCTAAGGCAACTCCTTTCGAAGTAAAGCCAATGCATTAAGTAAATGACCGTAGCAAAGGAGCATTCCATCTTTGTCCTCAAAGTTGGCAACACATTCGCGGTCTTACGACTGAAGTCTTGAGATTGTACATATGCATTGACCTCAGGACCCACTTACAATCAGATGGTCAGTGACCGTATTTCCCTAGACATAAAAAATACTCACATGTCTTAGCGCTCCAACCATATCCTCAGAAAAGTCCACGGTAAACCTCGGCATCGTCAGCTGGACGTCCGTCGGTTCCATCAGGGCGGATATCTGCGGGAGGCTCATGTAGGGCAGGTCCCGGATCAACCCTACCAGGCCTTCAAGGTCCAGAGGCACCAGCAGCACCATGGAGTAACGGCCTCCCTGTTGATAGAGAAGAATATTCATCAGAAACTGTTCATATAAGTGATCCTAACATGACTGATACAATGAAAGCTTATCCCATAGTCCGGTTTTATCAAACTAATGTCATATCATAAGAAAGGGTAATATGAGCCAGTTAATGACGATGAAGTCGGTCCTTAGGGTCGGTTCAGACAAAAACCATTTGAACTGCAAATTGGCAGTTCGAGGGCAGTTCTGACGCATTTGACGTAACTGTATCAAAAACTGCTAACCAACTGCGCGTCCGCTTGCAGTTGGCGTGCAGTCTACCTAAAGTGCCTAAGCGGACATTTTTTTATACACAAGTTTGAAAAAATAACAAAATAATTGTCTCTAAACTCTCTGAGTACGGCGGTTAAACTTCTGTCAATAATGTTAGGGCGCTGTACAGTTACCGGCAATAATATATTATCCAACATTGGGCGCAAAAATATCTGACACACTCTTATACATGTAATAATAAAGACGTGTCAGATATTTTTGCGCTCAATCTTGGATAATATATTATTGCTGGTGACTGTACCCAATAGGAATATAAGTACAAAGTATTTTAACAATGTATGGCGTATGGTCATATGAAACCATTTCAAGGAATCGCTAACTGAACCACATTTATATTTTTGATTTTGACCTTCAATTGATCTTTAGTCATAAGGCATAAAAAGTGGCAGAGAATGCCTGTAGCATTAAATCTACCTTTTGTACACTCTTTTAATTTTTTGCAGACAGACAAATAGAAAGACGGTCAACAAAAACATCATAAGGGTTTTGTTTTTCAGTATTTGATAAAAAAAACCCTAGAAGAAACCAAAAAAACATGTCTTAAATTCGTAAGACAGCAAATCTTGCTGGGAAAAAATAACCAAGAATTAAAGTAAATTATCAATTTTACATTATTCATGTATTTATGGACATATTTGCAACGACATGGAAGTAAGTAATTATCCTAATAGGACTGATTTACATTATCACTGTTAACTACTCTATTAATGATTCTAGATAATTTGAAGTCATTTACTCTACTATCAGAAGAGGAAAACAAGCAATGACCTTAATGTCTTACAGCGATCACCGCAGGACTTTCCCAAGCCCGTGCGTCATTAGCTAGGCAATTATTCGCGGGAATGTACATAAATGCTTTATTCTGAGTAATTACTTACTTATAAAAGGGCTTAAATAATTACAAAACTTATTTCAATTTATTCCTTTTACATCTAAATCATATTAGCTTTGCGTTTGTACTGTTAAAATAGATGACAATCGTTACTCGTAATCAATTTCAATGTAATCCCATTCGGTGACAATTTGCGGCGTCCTGTTTACCGAACGCAAATTGGCAAACTGTACAATATAGCTCTATTCTATTCTGTCAAACATATTGCTTTGGACGCGTTATCGTTTTGTTTCTAACTCGGCCGCCATTACTGTCAAGCAAATAAGAGCTATCATACATACATAGGTACTGTGCTATCCCAAGGGGCAGGCCTTATAAAATATAAAAGAAAGTTTAATTTATTTAATCTGTTTGGCGGACCGGTAGACAAAAGATAATTGCCAATCGAAATAGTGGTAGTAACGTTGTGTGGTTTTTTTAAATGTTTTAGTAACCCATGGTTCCTAAGGCGAGAATGAGGGATAACAGATTCTTCTGATTAAAGAGATATTCAAAAATAAGGGAATTCAAATAATTGTATTAGTTGAAGAAAAGAAACGTCTAGAGAACTTCAGTTTATGGAAATTCGACAAGTTTTGTGGTCTGGTAAAAGCAGAGCCCCTCCCCGCTCTTGCTCGTGTGCTCGACTCCAGGCTGGACACACTCCGCCAGCCTGTCCCGAACTTGTCTGGGGAGAGCTTCCATTACGTCGCCAAGTCAGTCTGAGTAAGTCCTCGTAACCAAGAGAGCAGAGGGCCCGACAAATTATAGTCACTCCAAGAGACAGGATTTAATTCTTTTCCTAATAATTTAGATGGAGAGACTATTGACCTAAACTACCCCTCTTGTGTCCTCGGATATTTAGGACGACGGAATGTGTGTGTTTTCTGCAATCCAGTGTGACAGGTATCAAAGTAAACCCGGAATGTTGGAGGTCTCCTCCCCTTCGAATCCGTCAAGGCACCCGATATCACACGTTCAGCTTTCGCTTCGCTTAGTCGAGTCCCCACGAACCGACATGAGAGCCGGGAGTAGAAAGCAGTTGCCGAGCTAAACTCGCAGGCATCCTTGCCGACATGAGATCATAAAAACCAAGCCAGCAAGTCACCTCAACTAACTAACGTCTTTCGACCAGAGGTGAGATCGACTCTTGACGCAACTCAAATCCGACCCCCGGTTCCCCAAGATAAATTTTGAAGCTAATAACCTTGAACCTTTAACACACTGAAGCAGTCTGTGCAGTCTGTATGGAAACTGAGCGTACAGTGTGAAGTGTCTCTGCTTGCTATTTTAATCCAAGATGTTTAGTGGCGGTAAGATGTCATCGACGTCTGTGACCCGCTGATAACTTTCACCAAGACACTAAACCCTCTTCGACTCGAATAGAAACATGTATAATATCCGATGCATTAAACGAGAAAGGTAAAGATAAATTGTAATTTAAATTGCCAGGACACAAGCAAAACTGTAAACCCCAATATAAGAGCCGAAAGAGAGCTAAATAATCTTAGCCAAACAGCATGGGAAAATTTAGAAAAGTTCTTCCAATAAACTGAAGATTAGACATGGAGTCCTAAAAGGTACACAAGATCCAAAAGAATTAGATCAGTCTTGAATTATTAATAAACCTTTGAATTCCCTTGATTAAAAACATTTATAAAAGAATATCAAATGAACAATAAAATTATTTACCTTTAAATAATTATTAGTTTCGCAATAGAATTAAAATCCCGTGAAATAATTCAAAGAAATTTATCACTAGTTTGGTTTTCCGACGACCAGCGTATATCACTTTTAAATTCAATATGATTTGCTTCTAAGGATTTATTTTTTAAAAATTGTTCTGTTTTTTTAAATAAATTGTTCCTTCCAAAAAAATAAAATTTCGAAACTCAAAACATTTTGAAAATATTCGTAAATAAAAAAAATCAAAATCAAAGAAAAATATTCAAATAAACATGTTCTAACAAGGACAACTTAGCTACGAATGATCTAATAGCCTTGTTGTCAAAATTGCAATGACATCTTCCATAATTCAAAATATTTTGAAAATGACGACATCAAATGTCATTCGTAACCAGCTGCATTACTACCCCACGTGCAACGATGCACCCATCGAGTAACCACTAAAAGACAACACTTAGCTTCGGGTCCCGACGAGATGTCAAGGCCGCGCAGCCGCAAACCGAACTCTCCCGACAGCGACACCAAACCGCTTAGAAGCCCTCGTAGTAAGCGACGGAGCTCTCAGGGTCATGCTCCCGCGTGAAATGTATTAAAATGAAAGGTTAAATATGCAACTAAGGTTTCCCTGTACTACGAAAGTTTTCCTTACTCTATTACTATACCTAGAAACACAACAAACATTCACAATAAATTAAACACCATACAGAACCCTTTCTAAACAACGACTATCACCCTTCCATTCGTCTTTCAGATCCTCAACCAGAACACTCATCCCCAAGCTTCTCTATTCTAAATGATAAGACATATACGAAAGATTAAAATACCTATGAGAAATCACTAGTTCGATTTTCTTGTTCTCAAACCATAAACCAAATTATTCGTAAACATGATTTCTTATAGATAAGTGTTTCCAACAACGGTAGGACTACAATATTTACCTTTTTAAGTAGACTTAGTCTACATGAAAACTCACGAAAATCTCCTAACGTCTCCCTGCAAAATTCCTATAGATCACCTCCTATATGTTATTCACAATTATGCACACCGCACATTATTAATTATAAAAGGAAAATTTTGTGGATACACCACTATTATTATAAAGAAAAGCAAATAAAAATCTTAAGAAAACTTTTTTTCAAGCCCGACGATCACTCCCGTCAACTCCCCACTGTTTCCTAGCAACCCCTACACTCTCCGTTTTCTAACCAGTCAAATACCAAAGACAATTTAATTCTTGCTTGAAGGTTTGACTCGAGATGAGGTCAGTACAATCCCCCCCTAAATCTTGACGATATTCAACGGAGCCAAGATTTAACCTTCTTATTCCAACTCCTTGTCTCCAATCAATCCCAAACAAGAGTTAAATTTCATAACCAATTCACCAACTGAACCCCAAAACTATTTAAGGAGTCCCCTAACTTATTTTATCTTTCTTCCCCCCCCCAATCCTTTTTCCCCTATGCTACATCTTTCCCCCCCCTCTCCTAAATTAAACCTCCATTACCAAATATGAATTCAAAACCACTAGCCAGTAAGCAAATACTTTATTAATATTTCTAAAACCTTATAATATTGAACTAAACACCAAATATCATATAATCTAATACTCAAATATATTCCAAAGCAAAATTACTCCGAATTAATCCTACCCCACATAACACTCACTAATGCTTCTGCATGGAAATTCATAACCGACATCAACGTCCCTATAAAATTTCTAATTCCCCAACTTCTAACTTCATTTTCCTGATTAAACATAATATCGTGCTAAATGTATTGCATTGAACATCCCCTTCTCTTGCAAAGTTTCGGGGTGTACCAAAACATAAACATTATCAAACTGTCTTGCTGCTACCCTGTATGGACCTTCATAAGTTAAATCAAACTTCCGAGTAACTCCACTCATAGAGTCAGACTTATTCAATCTTCGCAACTTAACCAAATCTCCAACCTGATACTGAATTAATTTATGAGTTAAATCAAACCTAGTCTTTCTCTGTTGACTAGCCAATTGTAAATTAACCCTAGCTTGCTCCCGAATCTCTCCTATATCCCTACTACGTACAAGATAAGGCAAATGGGTATCTATTGATAAATGAGTCACTCTACCAAAAAGAACTTCATTAGGTGTAAACCCCGTACTTAAATGAAATGTATTGTTATACAACTCCTCAATCTTCTCTAACCATAAACCCCAATTTCTATGCCTTTCATGACAATAAATCCTAAAGAATTTTCCCAACTCTTTATTAACACGTTCCGTCGTATTTGGCCTAGGGTTCCTAATAGTTGTATATATAGCCCTAACTCCCATATTCCGTAATCCTAATTTCCATGTATTCCCTATAAATTGTTTTCCATTATCAGTCATTACAGTTTTCGGCTTTATTGTTAATGCAAAATTTTGCATCCTAACCATAACCGCTTTCGCTGTTGCCACCCTCAACCCATATAATTTAATGTATTTAGTAAAAGAATCTTGTATTACGAATATGTATGTTATTCCCCCCCTAGACGCTGGTAAGGGTCCATAAAGGTCTGCCATAACTAAATCCCCTGGATTCTCCGTTACAATAGAATTACACGCCCCCACATACTTAACATTATCCACTTTGGATAATTGGCAAATATGACAACACCTAACAAACTTCTCTACCATTCTCTTCATTCCAAGCCAATAAAATCTTTGCTTTAGATATTTCATCATTTTATAAATTCCCAAATGCCCTAACTCCATATGAACTTGTCTACACACCTCAGCTTGCAAAGCTTCTGGTAAATATAAAACTTCAACATCGTTGACATGTTTTCTAAAATAAAGCACACCATCGACAACTGAACAACGCATCGCTATCCTAGACAATCGACTTCCTCCTTCCACTTGCCCTAGCACGCGTTCTTTAATGCCTTTAGCTACATTATCCATATCCTGAAACTGAACCATCTGTTCTAATTTAGATTCTAATTCAGTATTATTCTGCACCCCCATATACATTATCGATGGACACCAAGTTTTCCCTTCTTGAATGTCCCCATCCCTTGGAAATCTAGACAAAACGTCCACTCCCCCATTTTCGACCCCCCTAACATGCTCTATTGTGTAATTAAACTGTTCTAAATACAATATCCATCTTGTAATCCGACTATTAAATAATTTAATGTTCTTTACAAACACTAAAGCTTTATGATCAGTCCTAATAATTAATTCCGCCCCCCTTAAATAAGTCTCAAACTTCTTAACCCCATAAATTACTGCCCAAAATTCTTGTTCTGTAACTGTCCACCTCAATTCTGATCCTCTCAACGACCTTCCACAAAAACTCAAAATCCGTTTATTACCCTCATCGTCATATTGATATAACTCTCCCGCAATTCCTACCCCTGAACTATCCGTTTGCAAATAATAAACTTTATTTACATCTGGATGTGACAACATAATAGTTGTAGAAAACTCCTGTTTCAAATTCTTAAATGCCGTATCTAACTCCTCATCCCAATACCAAACTTGTTCCTTTTTTAACAATCTTGTCAAAGGTATAATCAAAGTACTATAATTTGGAATAAATCTCCGGTAGTAATTACATAACCCTAAAAATGCTCGCACATGCTTCACCTTTTTCAGAGTTGGAAACTCTTGAATCGACTTGACTTTATTTGGATCAGTCCGAATCCCTTCAGTAGAAACTATATGTCCTAACATTTTCACTTCCCGACAAGCAAACTTACACTTCTCTAAATTACAAGTCAAACCCGCATTCTCTAATCGTTCTAGGACCTTGTCTAATTGCTCCAAATGTTCTTCCCAACTCCCTTTCGTTAATATTGCCAAATCATCTAAATAATTTACACAAAAACTTCTAACTCCTGGCCCCAACACTACATCCATCGCTCGACTAAAACTTCCCACAGACGTCTTCAGACCTTGTGGCAAAACATTATACATATAGGACCTCCCATTCACAGTAAACCCGGTATACTGCCTACTCTCTTTTGATATAGGAATTTGAAAATACGCATTGTTTAAATCTACGATAGTTATAAATTTTACACCATGAAATGCATTTAAAACATCTATCTGCATTGGTGGGGCCTCTGACTCTGCCACCATGTACTTGTTAATTTCTCTAGCATCAAGTAAAATACGAATAGACCCATCAGGTTTGCTTGTATATGTTAAAGGACTACTATAAGGAGTCGCCCCTCTAGAAATAATCCCCAACTCTACCATCTCATTTAATTTTTCATCAATCTTATTACGATAAGCATACGGAATCGGATAGGATCTATTTATTCGCGGAGTGTGTTCAGACATTTCTATATGATGAACATAACAATTTGCCCTACCAATTTGCTTCGTGAATACTATCTTATGACTCTCTAAAACTTGCTTTAAATCCATCCTCATACTATCATTCAATTTTACTCCCACATTAAGCCTATCCAGAAAATCCTCACTCTTCACAGTGGAATCCCTTTTATCATCCTGACCGACTCGTAGAGTTCTAACATCTACACTCCCTTGACTTTCATCAATAAACGGTACATTAACTTCTTCCCCATTACCTGACAGAATTAAAGACTTAGGATCTCGCAAATTAATAACAGCATCATGAGAAAGTAACCAGTCAAAGCCTAATATCACCGGCACTGTCAATTTTGGAACTACCAATAATCCAGTATCGAAACTTATCCCCTGAATTTTTAACTCAACAGATGTTAGCTGCTGTATTTTCAAACTTTTCTGCCCTACTGCTCCTCTAATCTGTATAGGTTTCACTGGTAATGATGGAAATCTTGTACCTTTAGTAATTTGTAAAGATTCATAAAGCTCTTCTGAAATACAACTCACTTCACTCCCAGTATCTATCAACCCACTTATTGTATTCCCTAATATCTCAATAACAATCTCCGCTCTAACCTTGCGAGAACCCTCATCAAAACATACCTCTTCATCAAACAAGGATGCCGCAACAAAAGTTTGTAAAAACTCAGAAACACGTGGCCGATCTAATAAACTTGGGGAAAGATTTGGAAAAGCATCTAAATTCAACTTAACTTCCTTATTCTGAACTCTATTCTCATCCCCAAAACCACATCTACCAAAATTTGACCAAGTCTTATTAGCCGATATGGGATATAAATTTCCATGTCCGTCTTTCCCTAATCCTATTCCTGGTTTCCACCCATTTTTCAACATTATCCGCAAAGGGATGTTACAATATATGCCCTTCTTCCTGTAAGCTAATTTCGGGTCCTTAGAATTAGCTTCAACTAGTTTAAATCATTGTTATTGTCTTCAGTTCCACCAAAATCTTCTTCTTCTTCCACGTCAAGCCTCGCAACAACCTTAGGTCTTTTATTTGTGAATTTCGGTTTTACCAATTCGGTCGTGGCACGTTTCGTTCCAAACGACGTCTGCCCGTTACCTCGATTCTCTACGTAACGATTTTGCTTATCAACATCATCCAAATCTCTTAAAAATTCTGTTCCTTCAATAATAGTCGTTCCCTTCCTCATCCTCCAAGCATATTGGACCTCCCTTGGGAAATGATGCATTAAATCATCAACTAATTGACCTTCCAGAATAGGCGTACTTAACATTTTGGCCTGCCCTGCTAATGATATAAAATACCCCATCATGGATTTGTTCTTATCTTTTTCCCACACTCCACATACAATATTTCTTCGCAGTAAATTCTGTTCTGGCTCTCCCCAGTAAGTGTCCATAAAATCTGACTTGAAGTCCTCTTCCGTATTCCAACGTTCCCTATAAATTCTGGCCCATCTTCTAACATCCCCCTCCAAACATCCTATTATATTATCTATGACATGTTCTCTTGTGGGGATTCTTCGTAAATATGAAAATAAGTCTTCTATAAAAGAGACAGGGTGAATATCTCCCCTTCCGGGAAATTTGGGACGATCAAATCTTCCATCAATAAAAGAGCAAGTAGCAACCTGAGGCTTTTCTAAGCTAGATTCTAGACTCACCTGGCCACCTTGGACTTGGTTCTGCAATTCTGTCACTCTCAAATTCAGTCTCCCAATGGTCGACCGCAATGTTCTAATCATCAAAGACAAGGCACCTGCTTGCCCGACGACAGTCCTTTTACGGCCTTCTGATTCATGCGTAGCATTCATTTCCTCGGCCAGTGACGATGTCTTTCGGTTAATTCGGCTCTTCTTGCTCATAATTGTAACTCTGGAATAAAGTTTGGCTATGATAAAAAAAATCTAATTCTTAGTCTCCCAAGTGGCTATTATTTCCCTTTCAATATCTCGATATTGATTAACGATCGCTTCTGGTTCACAATTACCATCTATAATTCTGATACTCTGAAAAGAATCCTGCCATTTATCTCCCAAAAACCAATCTTCATGCTTACTATGTAACTGTGTGAGATAACCTAGTGTAATCGAACTTTCTTCCAACCTTCCTCTACTTAATGTTCGCTGAAATGAAACTTCCGGATTTGTCCGTATATAGATTCCCAAGTCGACACTCATAGACATATGGTCCTTTAGTAAACGCATCCATTCTTCATGGACTCGAACCTCTA
The DNA here is from genome assembly GCA_946894065.1 of Acleris literana. Lineage (NCBI taxonomy): Eukaryota > Metazoa > Arthropoda > Insecta > Lepidoptera > Tortricidae > Acleris > Acleris literana. Next base: position 7,121,812 of record OX335689.1, on the reverse strand, counting down.
CCGGATGGATTATATCATTGTCAAGAAGTACACCCATGAAACAATACTTCGAACTGTAAACGGACCGTTCCATTATTTTGATAGGAGTATTCACCTGCGCAACATGGTGATCTATCAAAGTTCTCATGACATACGATTGGAATACACTCGCCCACCTTTTAGGCTCTCCTACCATCAATTGAAATAAATTAATCCCATCTAGGTTTTGCCACTTGTGTACTGGCTCCGGTAATACTGTTACTAATTTATTCACTTTCAATTTCTCTAATAAGGTAGACTTCCCTGATCCTATATTTCCCTCAATCGCAATAGTGAAAGCTTTATTTCCTCCTTTTAGCATAGTGAAGTGCCTCAACCTGCAAATTGCACTATTCATAAATCTCGAGAAACGAAAGTAATGCCTCTCCCTTAATTCACAAAATCTCTTCCCCTCAATCTGCTTAATACCCTAGAATCCTGGTCACGCGGCACCAATTGTGCTATCCCAAGGGGCAGGCCTTATAAAATATAAAAGAAAGTTTAATTTATTTAATCTGTTTGGCGGACCGGTAGACAAAAGATAATTGCCAATCGAAATAGTGGTAGTAACGTTGTGTGGTTTTTTTAAATGTTTTAGTAACCCATGGTTCCTAAGGCGAGAATGAGGGATAACAGATTCTTCTGATTAAAGAGATATTCAAAAATAAGGGAATTCAAATAATTGTATTAGTTGAAGAAAAGAAACGTCTAGAGAACTTCAGTTTATGGAAATTCGACAAGTTTTGTGGTCTGGTAAAAGCAGAGCCCCTCCCCGCTCTTGCTCGTGTGCTCGACTCCAGGCTGGACACACTCCGCCAGCCTGTCCCGAACTTGTCTGGGGAGAGCTTCCATTACGTCGCCAAGTCAGTCTGAGTAAGTCCTCGTAACCAAGAGAGCAGAGGGCCCGACAAATTATAGTCACTCCAAGAGACAGGATTTAATTCTTTTCCTAATAATTTAGATGGAGAGACTATTGACCTAAACTACCCCTCTTGTGTCCTCGGATATTTAGGACGACGGAATGTGTGTGTTTTCTGCAATCCAGTGTGACAGGTATCAAAGTAAACCCGGAATGTTGGAGGTCTCCTCCCCTTCGAATCCGTCAAGGCACCCGATATCACACGTTCAGCTTTCGCTTCGCTTAGTCGAGTCCCCACGAACCGACATGAGAGCCGGGAGTAGAAAGCAGTTGCCGAGCTAAACTCGCAGGCATCCTTGCCGACATGAGATCATAAAAACCAAGCCAGCAAGTCACCTCAACTAACTAACGTCTTTCGACCAGAGGTGAGATCGACTCTTGACGCAACTCAAATCCGACCCCCGGTTCCCCAAGATAAATTTTGAAGCTAATAACCTTGAACCTTTAACACACTGAAGCAGTCTGTGCAGTCTGTATGGAAACTGAGCGTACAGTGTGAAGTGTCTCTGCTTGCTATTTTAATCCAAGATGTTTAGTGGCGGTAAGATGTCATCGACGTCTGTGACCCGCTGATAACTTTCACCAAGACACTAAACCCTCTTCGACTCGAATAGAAACATGTATAATATCCGATGCTTTAAACGAGAAAGGTAAAGATAAATTGTAATTTAAATTGCCAGGACACAAGCAAAACTGTAAACCCCAATATAAGAGCCGAAAGAGAGCTAAATAATCTTAGCCAAACAGCATGGGAAAATTTAGAAAAGTTCTTCCAATAAACTGAAGATTAGACATGGAGTCCTAAAAGGTACACAAGATCCAAAAGAATTAGATCAGTCTTGAATTATTAATAAACCTTTGAATTCCCTTGATTAAAAACATTTATAAAAGAATATCAAATGAACAATAAAATTATTTACCTTTAAATAATTATTAGTTTCGCAATAGAATTAAAATCCCGTGAAATAATTCAAAGAAATTTATCACTAGTTTGGTTTTCCGACGACCAGCGTATATCACTTTTAAATTCAATATGATTTGCTTCTAAGGATTTATTTTTTAAAAATTGTTCTGTTTTTTTAAATAAATTGTTCCTTCCAAAAAAATAAAATTTCGAAACTCAAAACATTTTGAAAATATTCGTAAATAAAAAAAATCAAAATCAAAGAAAAATATTCAAATAAACATGTTCTAACAAGGACAACTTAGCTACGAATGATCTAATAGCCTTGTTGTCAAAATTGCAATGACATCTTCCATAATTCAAAATATTTTGAAAATGACGACATCAAATGTCATTCGTAACCAGCTGCATTACTACCCCACGTGCAACGATGCACCCATCGAGTAACCACTAAAAGACAACACTTAGCTTCGGGTCCCGACGAGATGTCAAGGCCGCGCAGCCGCAAACCGAACTCTCCCGACAGCGACACCAAACCGCTTAGAAGCCCTCGTAGTAAGCGACGGAGCTCTCAGGGTCATGCTCCCGCGTGAAATGTATTAAAATGAAAGGTTAAATATGCAACTAAGGTTTCCCTGTACTACGAAAGTTTTCCTTACTCTATTACTATACCTAGAAACACAACAAACATTCACAATAAATTAAACACCATACAGAACCCTTTCTAAACAACGACTATCACCCTTCCATTCGTCTTTCAGATCCTCAACCAGAACACTCATCCCCAAGCTTCTCTATTCTAAATGATAAGACATATACGAAAGATTAAAATACCTATGAGAAATCACTAGTTCGATTTTCTTGTTCTCAAACCATAAACCAAATTATTCGTAAACATGATTTCTTATAGATAAGTGTTTCCAACAACGGTAGGACTACAATATTTACCTTTTTAAGTAGACTTAGTCTACATGAAAACTCACGAAAATCTCCTAACGTCTCCCTGCAAAATTCCTATAGATCACCTCCTATATGTTATTCACAATTATGCACACCGCACATTATTAATTATAAAAGGAAAATTTTGTGGATACACCACTATTATTATAAAGAAAAGCAAATAAAAATCTTAAGAAAACATTTTTTCAAGCCCGACGATCACTCCCGTCAACTCCCCACTGTTTCCTAGCAACCCCTACACTCTCCGTTTTCTAACCAGTCAAATACCAAAGACAATTTAATTCTTGCTTGAAGGTTTGACTCGAGATGAGGTCAGTACAGTACATACATTAAATCACGCCTGTTTCCCAGAGGGGTAGGCAGAGTCCACTTCTTTCCACCTGCTACGATCCTGACAGATCTCTTTCGCTTTTCCACATTCATAATTCGACGTAAGCTGTCAGCTACACAATAATAGGTTGGCGGAACCAGTAATGGACAAGAACCCAATTATGGACACTTAATTCTTATTTTACAGAAGATAAGGGTTATTCATTTGTTTTGCAACAATCAATTTAGGACCGTATGAAAGGGGTTTGGGTAAAAGTGTTGTCATTTGTAAATTTCATACATTTTCAAGGTGAGCGGCCATTCGTAAAAGTGGTAAATTATGATAGAATTATTAAAAATAAACGTATTTTGTTATGTAATGTAAGTGCATCGGAGCCGAGATATTTAAATATTCATACTTGGGCGTACTTTTGTACTAAAAACTGAATACTTAAATCTTTAAAATCTCCGCTCCGATATTATTTAACGCCATAAATTATATATATCTATCTATGTGTATTTAGAGGTCCTCTAAATAACTACGTAAAAATCATCTATGGCCGCTGAAAAAAAAAATGACAATATTCTTCAAACAAATTTACCCAATGCCCTTTGAATTAAGAGTGAAAAGTCCATTACTGGTGCCTAACAGCTAAAAGTGTCCATCATTGGTGCCGTCACCCTACTAGCTTTACTGTACACTTACCTCGTATGGCAACTCAACAGCATGAGCTCTCAGGTTATCAACGAAGGCATAGTTGAGCTCAGCATGGGTCTCCATCATAGCCACGTTCCTGCAAACTCCTCGGATACGAAAGCAGGCGCTGTGGGTGGACCGGCGGTCGAAGGAGTGGAGCCACGAGCTCTTGAAGTATAGGGCGTTAGTGAGCAGGACCTCTGATGAAGGGGGAGTGTGGGCTAGAAGGTGGAATAAGTAAAATATAAGATGAATTCATATGAGAAAACTTTATTACGACACAAACAAAAAAAACAGAGAAAATATAAAAACATAAATTAAAACTAAATACTAACATAAATTAACTTATTCTAAGTAACTAAAATATGTACAGATGTCCCCTAGGCCACTGCCACTGGGAATGGTGCCCATAATGCTGGCTGCATTTCCTCGTTGGATAGCTATTGCTAGCCGTTGGCCGAGGAAAGAGCCAGCCCTATGGTCACCTGAGGCACGAATTAATTTATTTTTAAAATTCTTGAAAAGCTTCCGTGCCTCCGGGCCCCACGGTCCAAGAGTTTCTACTGCAAAAGCCACAAATATGCAATTATCTGCTATATTCGATAAATTTATTTTGATGATGATGATATAAAGATGGAACTTCAATTTAAGACGATGAGCGTCGTGGTTATCACTGCGGACATATCGCAGGTCACTTTCTGATTGGTTGTAACTGTTGTAAGTACGAAAGTGACGGATTCACCACTGAATTTTTTTTTTTAAGAACTTGCGAAATAAAGGATGAATTATAGATTTTATATTTGCACGGTTCGTATGTATTTAAGTGAGTTGTCTGCTTCAAAATTAAACCCGAAGACAATGCAATATTATGGTATCAAAAAGCTGAATTATTATGGAGTCTGAAGGCTACAGGGTCTTTGCTTTACTTAACGTAGACCCACCGTGTTGGAACTCACTAGTTTGGTCTCAATAAGATAGTTGTAGCTGCCGAAACCAGACCGCTGAAGAGGAGGTTTTGAAGGCTTTGCTAATTTAATTAAAAACTTCGATTTGATACTGTAGATTTATTATAGGTTACTGGTATACAGAAATAGTGCCAAAATTATGCGCAGCTGAGTGGCAGTTAAGAAAGCTAATGACTTGCCATTTTTGACTCGTTTAAGCTCAACGGATTATTTTAGTGGGGATAAACGTTTTGATATTGCTTGAAGAGCAGATTTAGATTATTGATATGAATGATTTTAGTATTTATGTAATTTGGAAACAATTAAAAATAGTCGGCAGCAAAAGTTGTTCTTTAGATACATACCCGGTTCAACTAAAGCTGGTATCAGTCCATTCGTCTTGTTGCTGACCCAGTTATTGATAATCGCACTGGCTACCCCCGGGTCCTTGAAGTCCATCTTAATAACCTCGGACAAGTACACCTTTTGCACCAGCATTTCATATTCCTTCTTGAGTTTTAACTTGTTGGATACAAACACGGCGTTAGCGTTTTGAAGTTGACCTCCTGTATTGTTGTACTGAAATGAAATATTAAAATTAGCAGCAGTAGATGCAGTGCACGAGGTTCTATACAGTCTTTAGAGTTCGACTAAAGTCGGTTAGACACGCATAAATAAAAACGTATGAGAGCAAGCGACCGTATACTTAGTTTTCGTCGACAATATTTAGGCTGACACATATTTTAGACTGCCTTGAAGGCCCAGCCACACCGCTTTCGTGACTTGCACTGCTTTGTATAGTGACATGTCGTAATGAGAATTCATACTATACAACGCAGTGGAAAGCGAACGCGCACGTGCACGTGCACGTCACGCAAGCGGTGTGGCTGGGCCTTTAACTAGACGAGGACTTGTTATTATACTTACAAACTTCGTCTATAGCCGCTATCTTTACCATGTGTCCAGAGCATGAAGTTATTGATAAAGGTGGAGGCCACACTCTCTAGACCAAAATGAAGCGTCTTGAATGTACTTTTTCGTCATTCTATCTCAAATACTTTGGTCCCCTCCTCTTTTTCTAACTAGGGTAGTTAGAAAGAGTGTGTGAGATAGAATGACTTCAAGGACGCTTCATTCGGCTTCAGAGTGTTGCCTCCACCTTTATCTAAAACTTCATGGTCTAGAGAGAAAGCTTAGGGAATTTTAAGATTTACGGCGGGCATTGTGGAAATTCTACCTAATAGGATCACCTACCTATGAATAATTTCTACTACTGTCGTGAGACGCGCGCTACGATCGCGTAGTTAGGTAGGTACAGTCAAAAGCATAAATAAGTGATCATTTATGTACCTTGTCGCTTTCAATCGTTCCACATTTTTGTATGACATTTCAAACACGACGTTAGAGTGACAAGGTACATAAATGATCACTTATTTATGTTGTTGACTGTACATAAGCCGCGCGCGTTGGCCGCTACCCATGGTCAACCTTATCCGTAACGAAATCCACGTGAAATAAAGCTAGGCAAAAAAGAGTTTGACTATTTTTAAATAGTTGCAATGATGTCAAGGGGTAAGCGGGACGTTTTTGGATGTAATTGGATCATGTTGCCAATTTGGCTCGGAACAACGCCTTCATTTTTCGTTTTTGCCAAGCTTTTGAAAAATGGTAGGTAACAGCTCGTATCTGTTGTCCGTGGAAAGAAGATAACGAAATTCTAACATCAAAAATTACCTGCAAAGCTAATAAGTAAGCGTTCAACTGCTCTCTAAACTCATTCCTATTGGGTGACAATCGCAGTGAACTTCTTATTTCAGCTTCAGTGTTGCCACTAGCTCCTTCCAAAAGCATAGCCAGAATCGACTTGATACTGGCCGGCGAGACAACCACATTTCCTGGGCGGTCTTCGGCCGCATATTTAAGGAGGTCGGTGTCAAAGTAGTTTAGTCGAGAAGCCTCCCGCCTTTTGCTGTCTAGACAGTCCAAGCTTTGAAGGCAGGTGGAAATTAAAACTGGAAAGTCAAAAGTGTATCGTTAAATTTTACATATTAACTAGCTAACTCAGCAGAGGTTCCCAAAATGTGCATCGAAATTCATAACAATCGTAATTCGTAAGTTCAACCACCAACTATTTATGCAGTGTATTCGGAATTAAGTTTACATTTTGTGCTCTAATTATTAAAAAAAAGACATTTTTCACTATTCCCTCGAGAACTGACAAATTACCAAATTCGTTAAAAAAATACAATTTGCCTTTCCCGGGGTTCAACCTATCTCCATAATTTTTATTGATATCGATTTGTCAGTTTAGCTGTGAAAGGGTAACAAAGATTCAAAAGACTAGTGATACTGATAAACACTTCGAATTTATCATATTTATCATTATATAAGTACCGTAAAACTACACAACTATGGCCCTAGCTTACAACAATAGTCCAGTTTTACTTATAACATTATTTTAAAATATGATAGCTTTAGCTATAGCTAGAGTTTAGAGCAATTGATTTTAGGCTGAACTGTACATATACACAGCAATAATAGCAGTAAGGTATCATATTTTAGAATAATTGAACGAGGAAAATTGGACTTTTGTTGCAGACTAGGACCATAGTTGTGTAGTTTTACGGTAGTCGTTTATCGTTCTCCATTTATATGAAGATAGCATGTACCCTGAGGAAGAACAAAGGGTACTTTTTTACACACGAGTAGCGATAAACGACTACCTACTTATAACTATAATGATAAATATGATAAATTCGAAGTATTTATCAGTGTCACTAGTATTTGGAATACCAAATCCATATTACCTATAGGTTTAGCTGTAAAAACGAAACAAACAGACAAACAGACAGAGTGGCTTTAACATTCATAATATTAGTATAAATAAAGTATGGCATTTGTGCAATAAAATTTACATTATAAAAATCAATCCTATAAACGCGCAGTGAACAGAAAATGTTTGGGAACCCCTGAGCTAGGCTAATATTTAATGACCGTAACGACTTAAGCAAAACTAGTTTGCAAATTGGACTGACCAGGTGATTGCGACCATAAACCATTGTAAACTGCCGGTAGGCACAGACACAATACTTTGTAGATTACATTTCAATTACCGCATAACAACTTAGTTAAAAAAAAACTTACCAAAAAACAAAACACGATCCATGATTAAAGTATATTCCTAATTTAAAAACGGTATCACAATCACGTAATTTATGAACGACAAAAACAAGACGATGATTTATAAATGTTTGTCATTGTTTACGCAGGCGCATACGAGCTCGCTTCTGCTTGACCGAAGTGACACTGGCACCTGACAGTAAACTTAAGTTAATCTTAAGTAACGTGACGTCATTCGTACTTTGGTCACAAGAGTGAGACGGAAAGACTATAAAGTGCCAAAATATCTAATTTGTCCTTCGAATTCTTTTGCACCACAATGGCACCTCAGCAAAGAGAATGTTGACAAAAACATTAATTAGGTGATAGATAAGTACCTATTTATAGTGTTTTTATTTATTTGCTACACTTGTGATAATTTTTGTTTGTTTGGATTGTATTTAAAAATCACAATGCAGACTATACTTTGTGGCATTTGATCATAGTTGCATTGCAGTCTTCAGATTGCAATTTTGAGTTTTCCAACTTACCGTCAGGTGGCATGGGTGCTCGTATGACATCTCCTTCCTCTGGACTTTTCGGAACGAATAAAAATAAGAACAAAGTTTACTCTTCTAAATAAAATACAACTTCGAGTTTTCGTTGGGACCTAAAGTAGGCAGATCAAGCCTGTATCATGGGACTCAGTTCACAGTATAATTAGACATAAGCAATTAAGCCTATTTTAGGTAAAAAAACAAATAGATGTTATGTGGTACTTAAACATACATACGAGTATTTGTAGTATATTGTAAAATGTACTTAAATAATTAGTTGACCGACCCTCATACACTAAGTTTCAAAGTTAACATAGCTTTATTTTGTTTCAAATTCAAATCCATTAATGCCCAGTTTTTACCCGACTGCTTCAAAAGGAGGGTAATGTTTTTCGAGTGTATGGATACATGTGTCTATTTCTGTGATACGCTCTGCAGCCGATACGGCGGGTGTCGTTAGATACTATAATATTTTAATCAAAGTAATGAGAGAGGGTTTTTTTAGTACAATTATATTTTATTTAGACGACAATATCAAAAAATCTTGCTTTTTATTATAATTAATATCTTAATGCTCGCGTCTCCTTCAGCATATAGGTAGGTCGTTTATCAGTAGGTATCACTATACCAGTAAGAAATGTGTAATTTTAGCGTAGTAGTGTGTGGCTCTCTACTACCTCCTCTGTACAAAAACCAAGAATATTTGCTCATACCGGGAATCAAACCCAGGATTGCTGGCTTCGTAGGCATGGTCACTTCCAATTAGGCCAACGTGACGTCAAAATATCAGCGGATAATCTGCCACATACGAGGGGTGATCCATAAGTTTTGAGAATCAGTAAGAACCATCTACATAATGATATTCTTTTAATGTGGACATGACACTAACGAAACTTAAATTAGAGAAAAAAAATGTATAAAATTTTTTTTTTTCCTGTGATAGCTAAACAAAAAACGTCTGTATTAACAATTTTACAAGACGGCAAAAATAAGAGTTAGTTTTGAAATAATTTGGAGCTGTGTGGAAAAAGTTCTGGTACACCAATAAAAAATAATGTTATTGAAAATGAAACCTTGATTTATCAATTATCATTATGATTTAAAGGATAAATAAGTTATCGTTGCAGTGGATTTTTTTATCTCCAGCTCTGTCACCAAAATTTTGGGTGGTTTTTTGGCCTTTTGCAGGATTATTGAGGCCTACAAATAAATACTGCGACATTAGTTTTTAGCAATTGAGTTCAAATAATCTAGGAGAACATTATTCTATCCTAATTATGGCAAAATAATAAAAATAAGCTGAAGAAAAAAAAATAAGAATTTTCGGCAGGAATTGTGCTTCAGAACCTTCTAATTGATAAGGGTGCTGCTCGTCGACTGATAACTGCTCTCCTCGTTATTTAGCCCTAACTTTCGACTACTACTTCTCATTCACTAATGTTCAAAAACAACTACATAAAAATCACGAGCTGGTGATGATAGTGAAGGTACAAAATTTGGCCATTTTGTCCTCCAAAAGTAAAAGTATTTTTATAGTGGTAAAATAAAACAATTGAATGACGAAGTGTTCGGAAATATAGAAAGTGTGCTCATTCCAATTAAAATATAACGATTTACATATCTCCCATTTTTAATACCGATTATCAAAACTTTTGGATCACCCCTCGTATTGACCCAGTTCCAAACTAATTGAACTATGGATACTATACTCGAAAATCTAATTTAAGACCAAAATCCTAACCTCAACGGGCTCACATTCGCTGTGATTACTGCATTTTGGTTTAAGTGTAGGTATTTTTATCACTAAAACTTACCCTAATATTACTGTTTACACGAGTTCTCATTCATATTTTTATGAAATAATGTTAAAATAACGAAATAATCAAGATGGGAACTGTCAGATTTTGGTCTTTAATTAGGTTTTCGAGTATAGACAACGATAAACATACTTATACATAATTAAATACATATAGAAAAAATCCGCTATGTTTAGGATGATATTGGGTAAAAATACTTATTTAAATTCGTTGTTGTTCTATAGGGAAGTTAAATAAAAACAAAATGAGCGTATGCTTTCGTTTATTTTCGAGAAAAAATATAAAAATCAAGCTTATCTTTCTCATTCATAAGCAGAAGGTTTACAATACACATACACATGGCACTTATCAATACTACTGTAGATAAATCAGCAGTTCTCATCTAATGGAAATAGTAAAATAACATTTATTAGCTTTTGTAACTGATCGAGTGATCACACACATGACAGAGTACATTATACACGTGAAATGAAGGAAGTAATACGTGTAAATGCTGCGTTTAAACCCATGGGCTTTGAAAAAGTAGCTGTTCTAAATCTCGTACAGAATTACATCAAGCCTTTTTTGGAAGGTGAAGATCGACCTTAGCAACCACTCCTATTTTGCTTATAAAAATGAACAACGAAAAGACCCTAACATACATAAATAACATTATGTTGAGTATCCCGGTGAAAATTCAAGTAACTGATCAACGATTTTTTACTCACGAACCATCTTGAAACCCTGCCACAATGAGATGACATATTAAATGCCACATAACTCAATTGTGAGTAATGTTGCCTCTCATTGATATAAGGTTCTTCGGATTTGACAGAAGCGCGTGCTGTAACTAACACCATGAGTTTCTGTTCATGAACATGCAATATACACGTAAAGAGTAGGCCTAGCCAATATGCAAAGGCTGCTGACTTTTCTATTTTCCATGGATTCAAAACACGAAATGTATGGAGTTGAGCTTACGTTATTCATTTCGTCGATTTTTTTAAATCGCTAAATAGCGTTATGCAGCTTGACTTAGGCCCTTAGGAATGAAAGCCATTAATTAAAATTAGAATTGGGGTTCTACGGTGGTACGCAAAAAAATCCTCGACGGTACATACCAACATATTTTATAACCATCACTCAACTCCATTGGTTCTTGGACCAACAACGTCGAGTGAGCATATGTCGTACTGTTATATTTGCTGGAATGATTATTAGGTTCAAGTGAATGCTTATATTAATCTGCGCCTTCAAGCTAAATTGCTCCAGAACTTGAAATAGTCGATGAAGTACGCTAGTTAAGCTTAAAGGTAGCGGTAGTGGAAAGCGGGTTGGAGACCCGGCCAGTGAACAGGAACTGCCTCGTCGTTTCGTCCTCTATAAAGAACATAAACGGCTTGTTGGCGATCATCTCAACTGCGAATTCATCGCCTTCCCCGAATTTGTTTTCCAATGTTATCTCTGCGGAAGAAATGGAAAGTTAATCGCATTTGGACTTCATATACACATAAAGCAATCACATAAACAAACCTTGACTCACTCGACAATAACATCAACAATATAATAACAATTTCGAAATGAATAAACATTGAACAACTTCTTTCAATGAGTTTGTAGTCGCAAGATGACCCCAATCACAGATTTGACCAACTTTAGATAAAAATTTTGCACATTCCGCATAACTGACATAGACAAGTTGCATAACGTAAACGATTTTCGAAAACTGACAAAATGTATGGAATTGACGTAGGCGCTCGACACGACCGTCTGACAGCTTACGTCAATCCTATTCATTTTGGATGACGATAACGAACGCCGAATGCATCTGGTCTAGGGCCTCAGTTTGCTTATCGATTTAACAGAAACATAATAGTATTTTACGTGACCGTTGCGTAATGCTAATTACGCAGAGTCATTATACTTTATCTACACATATATTATAAGTACTCTAAGATGGGTTCAGAAGCCCAAAGGCAATTGACCAGTATTACCTTACCTGTGGTAGTAGATGACAGCGATGACAGCTGTAACGTAATTTTGAAATTACGTTATCGAATATTGTAAGGTAATGAGATCCAAATTTGGAACATCTCCCAAAATTAACGACTGCATCGCTGTCACCTACTACCACAGGTAACGCTGGTCATTGCCTATGGGTTTTGAACGCATAATAGAGGACTTATGATATGAGTGTAGATAAAGGTTATTACGAGACGAAATACGATTTTCAATGTTTATTCACTCCATCAGAAACAATCTATAACAAAGTACCTGTTGCGGCATAGGCGACACTGCCGAGTTCATTGAGCTCAATGCCAGATCGCTGCAGAACCTTCGAGATCTTTAGCCTGTCGCTTAGCAGTTGTCCTCGTGCAAGTCCAGGGAAAGATGCCGTATCCTCAAACGCTTCACGTATGCCCAGCTGAAAAAATATACAGGCTATTTTTAGATAAACACTATGGCCATCAACCATCGTGACAATAATAGGTGACGTAGGTCAATTTGGTATTCATTGAAAAGTTGATGAGTTGCTATATTACTGGGCCTCATCTAAGCTACGCAATGTTCACCGAGTTATCGCCTGTCAGTTGTCACTGTCAGCTTTGTGATGGGGCAGATATGAGTTATACCTACTAGCCTGTAATAGTAGTTTAAGTGACGGTTGCGTAATGCTAATTACGCAGAGTCTCGAACAATACTTTATCTACACACATATTATAAGTACAGTCACCAGCAATAATATATTATCCAATATTGGGCGCAAAAACATCTGACACACTCTTATACCTGTAGTAATAAAGAGGTATCAGATATTTTTGCGCCCAATGTTGGATAATATATTATTGCTGGTGACTGTACTTTTAGATGGGTACAAAAGCCGAAAGGCAAATGACCAGCATTACCTTACCTGTGGTAGTAGGTGACAGCGATGACAGCAGTAACGTAATTTTCAATTTACGTTATCGAATATTGTAAGGTAATGAGATCCAAATTTGGAACATCTTCCAAAATTAATAGCTGTCGTCGCTACTACCACACCACAGGTAATGCTAATTGCCTACGGGTTTTGAACGCATAATAGAGGACTTACCTATATGATATGAGTGTAGATAAAGAAAATTAAAGTTTGATGACACATATTTTCAAGGAACAAGTATTTGCGGAATTAAAGTGTGTCATTTGACGGTCATATTATGAACTCCTAAAGCCCAACTAGTTTCAGTGAGTTAAAAGGATACCTATAGTAGTCATAAACGTTTGTCCCTTTCACTGCCTGGAACTTGAAAGGTTTTGGCAGTTCTTAATATGGCCTTATTTATTACGAATGTGTCTGTTCTTGGCAATTTCAATATCCTAAATTGAGGAGTCATGACCGCATGGTTATCACTTCTCTTCCTTTCGGTACATACCAGAACGCTAAATTTCGGGAGGCGACCCACGAGGTGGACCGCCGATGTCGCGTATCGCGGAAAAGCACTTTGACTTGGAGATCCTTGGAGAAAGTCTATGTCAAACAATAAACATGTTTCGGCTAACATCATGAATTACTTACATCTTTCAAGACGCCGTCTAAGAGAGATGTGTAGTCGAACTTAAACTTCGGCAGATAGACGTCGACGGTTTTCTCTTGGAGGTACAACATCTCTGTACGAAGGTCGCTGAGAGAGCTCCACACCCTATTGAGGCCAGTCAGGGAATTTGGCACCACTATGTACATGGAGAATTTGTTTCCCTGAAAAAGAAGGAAGGGGTCAGAGATAATGAATACTTAGTTAGCGGCATTGCCAATAGCCTGTACATCTGTATGAAGTGGAAAAAATGATTGGGTTAGTCAGTAACTTATATGTCAGATTGGATTAGACTGAAATAGGTGTCGATGCCGAGCAATATTCTGCCTTTTGACAGATTCCCATGATTAAATGCTCTTGGGATCAATTTCACAGAATTTTCAAATTTACCTTCCTGATGTTCATATCCGGAACCATTTTGTTAACACTATTGCTTAATTTAGTATATTATAAGATTTATAAGGATTATTCTAATTGTTTGATAAATAAATAAACTTTGAAACTGTGAAACTTTGAATGGAAACTGTTCTTTATTAATAAATTCTCAAACGGAAATGGCCAAACAACTTACCAAATATGTCAACCTTATTATCTTAGCATCATACTTCGCTGATTCCACGTAAAAGAACTTGTTCTTGACATGCATGAAAGGCACTTGTTTTTTGTCGGTGGGCGTTACGTAGAAGTTCCCTAATGACGTGTCATTTGGGTTGAACTGGTGGCGCCAGGTGCCTTTGAAGAACAGCGTGGTCAGGACGAAGACTATACTGCCTCTGACATCATCTGAAAAAGAGTTAAAAAAATTCTAGCTAATTGACAAACGATTCAATGTGGAAATTGACTGGAACCATTGATTGGTCTGAGATGCTGCCATTTGGCTTAGTAAAGCAGAAGTCCGTAACTACACTGTATACCTACACTCCGCTATTTCCTTACCTTCAGAAATGAGGTTAGATATCCTCCCTCGAGTAGTGTTGGAGACCCACGAGTTGATCTGACCCGCTGCCGCCGCTGGGTTTGCGAAGTCAAGTTTCTGCAGCTGAGTCTTATAGAACTGCTCAGAAATCGCCGAGAACCGCTGCCTTGGCTCCACGTGAGACGCTATATAGATCCTACTGGCCAGGTTTAGGTCGTATTGCTGAGATTCGGTCTGAAATGAAACATTACAATCAGAAACTAAGTCTATTTAAAAAAGTAGCGTTATGTTTTTTTAAATTGCGTGATGTGATGAGCACGAGTATTTGTTTCTAAATCTTAGATATTTCCTATGTATTTAAATGTTTCTTAATAAAAGTATTTATATTGCTGTCTAGTACCCATTGTACAAGCATAGAGCTTAGTTTAGGATACCTTGATATTTATTATTTATTCAAGGTTAAAAATAATTTAATTAAATAAAAAACCAAAATGATAACAGTTGTTCTAACTCAGGAAAGTGAGGTGACCATACTTGTGTGTGTAGATTCCCGTGCACGCTGTCTCTGATTGCGTAGCTATCGCAAAGCGTTGCCACAGTGTGCGTGTCTACCCATTATAACTACAAGTAGGGTAGAGAAGTACCGTTTGTGGCCACTTTAACCTTTTTAGCCACTTAAGGTTGAAATTAGTATCAAAAATACTGTAAACTTAAAAATAATATTCATAAATATTCAACACTGAAGAATAATATCAAGATAAAATGTTTTTGTAATTTCATAATGCTTTAGATTGGCTTTAGATATTAGTTAAAATTTAGAGTGGCCAAAAACGGTCTTAAGATGGCCAAAACCGTTACTTCTACCCTATGGCCGACCCACGCTTCATGAGATAAAACAACTGTAAATGTATTTAAGTATTTTTTTTCCCGTGACACAAATATACCTAGGTGTAAGTTTAACATGGAACGATGCCAAGTTGTCTGGCGATATATCTAAGTGTTGAGAACTTGAGATGTATGTATAACGCCGCAACCTATGGCCGTCCAAGGACAGAACCATTGGACTAAACCTATCCACCTGCTTCGAGGTGTGAAACAAGGGGATATAATCTCCCCTAAGTTGTTCACAAATGCACTGGAGGATATGTTTAAGACGCTGGTCTGGAAAGGACGTGGCATTAACTTAAACGGCGAGTACATCTTACACTTGCGATTTGCACACGACATCGTCATGAAAG
Source organism: Acleris literana (assembly GCA_946894065.1). NCBI lineage: Eukaryota > Metazoa > Arthropoda > Insecta > Lepidoptera > Tortricidae > Acleris > Acleris literana. Next base: position 7,105,883 of record OX335689.1, on the reverse strand, counting down.
AGGCCAACAGAAGAATGCAGCTGGGTTGGGCAGCATATGGGAAATTGCGTCTTCAAGTCGACTATTCCACAGAGCCTGAAGACAAAAGTCTCACAGCGTGAAATATTTGTGTTTTTGCCGTAAGTCATGATCTAAGTTTCCTAGGAGGTAGTGTAGTGTATGAATAATAAGGTAATTTTGTTAAGGAAATAACTACTATTATTGTATTCTAGTAGGTATAGAAAGACAGCGAGCCTGCAAGGTAGACCGAACCAAACCGATGAAGGCCACAGGAATACTCTGGGTGCCGCCAGCAGGGTAACTGTCATTGTGTTCAGTCACATCCCAAACTATGAAAATCAAAGCTTATGTTAAAGAGCCGATACAGGGGGAGGGGTCGTAGCGGTAATATGGTGGTCATGTGTGCCACGAGCATGATTGAGATGGTACAACTTTTCAATCTATGCGTTAAAAAGGTCATGTATATATAAGTATTCTGGGTGACCTTCTGGACCGAATTCTAGATGCGCCCTTGAGTTCTTCATAACATATTTATAGGATAATTCTCGATAGGTCTCTACGTCACATCTCTAAGTCCAAATTCAAAAAGAATACAAACCTGCATAGACGCTATGATATCAGAGAACTTCTTTCTGACGGCGTTGCGGTCTAGCGAGACAGCGAGAACTGTGGTAAGCTCGGTTTGCGTGGTTCCAGTGGCTGCCTCGGCCAGGAGAGCCAGGGCCAGCTTCAGGCCAAGTGGGGAGAGGAGGAAGTTTTCAGGAGAGAATGTCGCGATGCGCTGAAATTAAAACAAATACTTGAACATCAGTAGTATCTTGGTTGTGCCCACTTTACCAAGATTGTACTAACTAGTTTTCTTGTTTGTCTGATCGATACTTCTTCAATTGTTTTTAACTTTTACCGCTGACGGGCATGGATGTCAAGGCTACTGCAGTTGCATTACATTCTTGACCTCCGCATCGATATTACCACAAAGGACCACTGACGCTGTAAAAAAATTACCTTAGTAATAGTCAAGTCGAACTCGTCGTATTCAGAAGTCGCAGGCTGGAAGTCATCGTAAGAGTCCCAGTAGTCAGGGTCCACTAGGGTGCCGTTCACGGCTGGTGTGACAGGCTTGGCTGTCAAGGCCGCTTGTGCATAGGCTTCCGGAGTACCGAAGACATTGTGGACCTCCGCATCGATCTTACCACTAAGGACCACTGGCGCTGTAAACCAAATAAGCTTTGTAATCCAAAAGTAATCGACTGTCTTGGTATGGTCGTGTCTTGAGAAGCTATAAGAGCCATTTTTAGTAGAAGTTAGGCTGTAAGGTTAGGGACCGAAAAAGAGACGTTAGGAAAGTGAGTAAATAAATCTATGACTCGTGTCTTTTGATTGTAGTTAAAATTTTGCCTTAGTTACTGATTATCTTTTAAATGGCTATAAGTGGGTACCGATTATTTAATCGAAATACGTTCCAACGAATGTATCATTACGTAGGATTTTCATTTCATCGAAAGGCATTTCTCACCGTATGAGTTTATTTTTTGTTAGTCACAAGTCTAACCTAACCTGACCTACGTAATTAATGTTCATGATTATCCTGAATACAACATGGTTTTAGCAGAAAAAAGCGTTCGATGAAATGCAATTAAATCATCCTCATCAATGCATCGATGTAATGATACAATCGATGAAGCTAAATTCGATAAATACCGGCTATAAGCCTACAGTGCGATAGTTCTTATAACGGCCTTTGGGTTTGTTCTTTTCTTTCACTCGCTCTTATACGGTCTTAGGCAAGTCTTACATCATTTGCCCGAACCCGAAATACTTATAAAGTCCTCTTGCAATGTGCCTACTTCACAATGCCTAGGACACACTGTAGTCGGGGCCACAAGTGTTATTTTCACTAGAATAATATTGTCGCATTTCCCGATATTTATTAAGAAATTAATGGGAGGCGACAAGGGAAACAAGGGCCTTTGTACAGTCGAGGAATTTGTTTTCCAGTTTGATGTGATACTTAAATTTTCCGGGTTATTCCCACCTGTTACCAACAATTTGTTACCACTGGTAACAGCTGGGATTTTTTTCTCATCTTTTACCGCTAAAGTACTCGGTGGTAACAACTGGGAATATTTTCCCATTTGTTACCACTAAAATATTTGGTGATAACTACTGGGGAAAAAAACCCAGTAGTTAGTGGTAACAGTTGGGAATTTTTATTCCCATTAGTTACCAATGGTAAAAGATGAGAAAAAAAATCCCAGCTGTTACCAGTGGTAACAAATTGGTGTTAACAGATGGGAATAACCCCATTTTCCTCGTGTCGTCCACATACATACAATGGTACTCTAACTATTAGCTGACGGAAGCCAGTTCCCACCGCGGCTAGCGGCGATCTAATTAAACAATGCTGTTTTCTTTTTAGTTTATCTCATAGGTAAACATTATAGAGAAGTGGTGTCCCACCTATTCTACTTTATCTCATCCTTGGTAAACAATACAGTCACTCTAATTTGATCGATTGTTTAATACTTATTTAAAAGTGCACCACCGGATTCGATTGCCGATTGTGTACAAAAGTTTTTGAAAATATTTTATTTTACATATTAACGGCGTGAGGTTCCTAAATTTCCCCACCTCTTGTAGTTGGGGTTTTCCCCAGGCGACCCATTTGGATTCCTCAACCTGTTAGTTCAATTACTCAATATAAAATTCCTCCTCATTGTGAGCATCCCATTCCAAATTGTGTGAGCCCATATTGCAATCATATTGTTGACATTATAGCGTTTTTATCCACTTGACAATAAGAGGTACAGGGGCCTCTATTTTGCATATATACCGTTTTTATCGTATATTGTATTGTCAATGTTATGATAGCTTTTAATAATATCAGATATCGTAAAATAATAATACGAATACGACATCGTGATTGGTCCAAAAAATATATTTTTCTTGCTTTCTCAGTCTGTTTCAGTACGAGTATTCATTGATACTCTTCATTATGATCAATAAAGAGGGGTGTTATGTCTGTGTGGCATCACTCGGATATATTACGTAATCACCGCCCCCTCCCCTTTGCCTCTAAACCCCGCTACAACCCCCCTAGCGGTAACCGTAGACCGTATACCTATTGAAACCGTAAAAATCATTTGACAGGAGACCTAAATAAAAGCTGCATTACAATGTAGGCATATTCGCTTTATGGAAAAGCGCCCCCAATGGCCCCAAAATCAAATTCTACCACCACTGCCCCCTGCATGTCTTAAGTGACATTTAAAAATCTGTCTTAAAGGTTGTTATTGATAACCTGATAAGCAGAGTCAACTAAGTTAGACGACCTTTGAATGTGGTCAATTATTCGCAGACGCTAACCAAAACCAGTTCTAGCCAGCGATGCATAATAAAGTTAATTCTCTGAGATTACACGCTTTACTTTTAACTCTCGTCGTGGCTATTTTATAACTTATAAGTACCTAGGTAGTTGTTATTACAGACTCGTATCATTTTTATTTACCTAACCTTTCTTGACCTGAGATGAGTGCCAGTATTGTATTTATTGTAAACTATTTATCTTTATCCTTGGTACCTATTCAAACGTTAAGATAATGTTATAAGATGAACATAATTAACTCACTCGCTTAAAACTGAATAATATTAAGTCCAATAACAAAACTCATTCCATTTTATATCTTGTCATGTATAGTTGCGGCCCATATTGGCTACGTAAACTCGGAAGATACTGGTTTAACCACAAATGGGAATTCCTTTGAAGGAGGAAACCAAAACATTCAAATTTATCTTAGAAGCAGAGTGAGGTGCATAATAAACTAGTTTTAAGAAAAACGAATTTTATTGCGTTCTGTTTAAACAAGGAACCGACAAGGATAGGTATTTAATGTTCTTTATAAATTCTAAAAACGGCCTTCCTTTGAAACATAAAAAGACGTCAATGCAAACTTACCGACAAAAAGCATAAAACACAACCACAGAGTCATCTCGTCAAACAAGGAAAACCACTAGATTAAAAATAACTAGCGCTAAGCAGCGTACTGGCCACTATTAAAACGTTCTGTTATTCACCTAAATTTCTTGTACTTAAACTATTTAGTTGACTATTTTGTTATTGATCGTCCATTTTGTTTATTTATTTATTTTTTGCGACGCGAGTGGACGTGTCAAACAGCAAACAGCGACTGAGGACGTAATGAGTTGAAGAAGGTTTAAATATGACGTTATAGCGTTGATTCCAGTTTGTCGTGTTTATGTAGACTTACTATAGCGCAAACTGTTTATATACGATCCTTGGAATGGACGCTTATTTGGCGTATAGGCCTCATGTTTAAAGTATGTATGGATTGGATAGTCAAGAAGTAGAAAATTCTGTTAGTTACCTACTTATATTATCAGAGACTATAAACCCAATAACCCCGGAATGCTCGGGTGGTGATTTCGATATAGCGTATTTTGTATTTGCTACGTTAGAGATCCGCGCCTCGAAAGAAAGAATTAAAACGCTAATAGGATTAAATTGCGGTCCGTGGTGTCCGTCCGTCTGTTTGTCAAGACCCTTTTTCTTTTCGTGTATAGTTGTTCTAGTATCAATAAGGTACCTTGTTGTTGTGTGGTTGTGTCTACGTATTCAAAAAATCTGCTATTTAAGTATAAGACATCTCTTGTATACTTTTTTTGTTTACATCCAACTAAGTACAGAATTCAACATTAATACAATTAAAAAATAAAACGAAACGTATTTAAATTAAAATCAAACTAAGGTACTCGAATATTAAAGATATAAATAATAATCACCACTATAAAAAGAACACCCCCTCCAGCAGGTCCGCTCGCGGCATGGTCCCCATGACACTGACTGCATTACCTCTCTGGATAGCTAGCCCAATCCTTTGGGAGAGGTAAGCACCAGCTCTAGGATCTCCGGAGGATTCTATGAGCCGAGTATAAGACATATTAATCGCTAACTCACTCATTTAATAAATATGCTTTTAATAACACCCAACTAAGTACAGAATTCAACATTAATACAATTAAAAATTAAAACTAAACGTATTTACATTAAAATTAAAATTAAACTAAGCTATTTAAATATTAAAGATATAAAGATATATGTATACTCACTCATTAAAACCTGTAATGCACTTCTTGTTAACCTCGATAGGATCATGTTATTTTGTAAAAAGCATGGGCTTTAACTTCCAGGATGGAGACCTTTTACAATCCAGGCAATTTACGTAAGGGTAAACTCGGCTAATTACGTGATAAACCCGTTTTTGAAGGAATAAAACCATTATTTATTGTTCACATTTATTTTTAATTTTTTAATAGAACACAGAGTTAGTCTTTCGTTAATGTCAAAATAGTTGGCACCTTATGTCCTGGTTAGAATTTGTATTTTATTGTTCTTAATTATTAAAGTTCAAAATAAATTAAATCATCAAACAATTCAGCCTAGAGGTATAATGGGTGTATCGAGCGACTCGCATCGACGCAACCCTAGCGCCCGAGCGGGAATAGGTATCAGAAACTCCCAAAGGGCGGGAGACGAGCTACTTTTCTATTTATACTATGGCATAATTATGTTTTTAAGCGAGCGACTGTACTTTATACAGAGTACCTAGTAATGTTAGAAGCTCAATTAAAATAATAGTTGTTCAATGTGGACTTATTCTTTTGAACTCCATTTTAATTAGGGCCTGTTGTTTGATCAGTAGTTAACACTTTCATTGCCGCATGTATGAAAATTTGGGAAAAGAGGCCTTGGCAATGAAAGTGTTAAACTAACTAATTGTTAATAATCGTGACTAATGGTTAAATCTCAAGGAAATGTGTCAAATTTTCGATTCCTTTTTCGAATTTTTAACAATTAGTTGAGTTAACTACTGATCAAACAACAGGCCCTTATAAGTAGTTTTGATTCGTCGAAACACAAATATTCAAACGGGTTTTCCTTGACCCATTTTGACGAAGGATTAACCTAACCTAACTTGGATGTCGGTTACTGGAATTGCTGTCAATACTGTCTGGTAATCCTGATTACTCATTTATTTCAGGTATTAGTCGCATTTCAATAGTGTAGTTTGTTACTCCTTTACGCCGCAACGGCTGGACGGATTTGGATGAAATTTGGAATGTAGATAGTCTATACCCTGGATTAACACATAGGCCCGTGACATAAAATCTAAAATCCGGGAATAACAATAATCTAAATATACGCGGATGAAGTCGCGGGCAAAAGCTATTTTAAAATGTTTGTGAGAAAGAGGTTCCTTTCACGATAAATTGGCTGGACGGATTTGGATTAAATTTGGAATAGAGCTAACTCACACCCTGAATTAACACATAGGGTACCGTTTATCCCGGAAAACCGAGTACGTAGGATTGCCAACGCGAACGAAGAACGAAGCAGAAGCTAGCTGCCCGCGACTTCGTCCTCGTAGATTTCAATTATCGTTAATCTCTTGGGAACTTAATTTCCCCTGGATGGAGATCAAGATGGAAGTAGCCTGTTTTCAAATTCTCTCTTCAAAACCGTTGCAGCGTGAAGGACACAGAACAGAAAAAACAGTAGAAGTGTGATGATGTGGGCGTGTCACGTGTGGCATGGTTATGCGGAGTTCTGCGCAACCATCCATAGTTTGCCGCGATCGCTTGTGCGTGAAAGTTGTGCGAATAAATATTTCTAAAATAAGAAACAAATCCAGAAGCATGCCTGATTGTGCTATTTTAGAATGTAAAAACGATAGGCGTACCAAAAACCGCGTGTTTTTTTTATGATAGTGTGAGTATTGGCGACAACAGGTCTGATACTAAGCGAAGCTCATGGCACTTCCCCTGTTTTTACTACTCCGTGGGCGTAACAAACATACACTCAAACTTTCGCATTTATAATATTAGTAGGATACTTCGTCGATAGTGTAGTGGTTTGAGATTCAGTGCCAATGACACACTGGCGTCTTTAAATTGCTTACAATTTGTTAGTTCATGGTACTGAACATGTCAAAGCATGTACTTGTGGTCGCACGATGTTACAATGAGATTACACGATCTGGCGGTAAGGAAAACACCTTAAAAGGAACTGCTCAACGTGACTGACGACGCGATTAACTTAGTTGATAGTGTCCCTGTATACGACCTCAGCGGTCTCAGGTTCGATTTCTAGGAAGGGAAAATATTTGTGACATGAACACGAGTGTTTGTTCCCGGACCTTGGGTGTTTTCTATGTATTTACATAACATACATACATAAACTCACGCCTTTATTCCCAGTTTGGGGTAGGCAGAGCTACAGAATTGCCAACAACTCTAAAAGCTGGTTGATAATTCTGTAACCACATTTTGCATAATCAGGCTAAGATGTTTACCAGTGTATTATCTATGTATTTAAGAATGTTTTACTTAAATGAGTATGTTTACCGTTGTTTTGTACCCATAGTGCAAGTCTAGAGATTATTTTGGAATATTCCCCTGATATTGCCCATTCCGCCATATAAGAAGTGCATGGAAAACTGTGCGCGATTTTTTTAATTTTATGAAATCAAAATCTTTTAATATTATTATTTATTTTCAAATCATTATGCGTGTGTAACCTTCCGTGGTTTCACCTGATGGTTCCAACGGAAGACCAGCGCTGACTTTAATGCCAGCATTACGCTCAGTTGGGACCATTTCGTGGCTACTATCTTCTTGTGCTTATTAATCTTTTCTTTGTTATGTATGTCACGAATAAAAGTTTTTGATTCATTCTTTCTTTCTTTCTTTCATATTTGATATTTGGTTTAATGTGCTACTGATGTCGAAATAGTAGATTGTTAACCAAGGGATGAAATGCATATTTCACACGAGATGATTTTTAATGTTAAATTACTACAATAGTGACTTTCACCCGAGTTAAACTTTCTACCTTCTTTTCATGTGGACTATGAGGAAACCTGATTATAAAAGTTATAAAAGTAAGACTCAGGATAGTTTTACCAAAGAGTGTTTTTTTTTATCTAACTACAGAGAGGCTGTTTAAGTTTCTACAACTGCACAAGTCCATTGAAATAGTCCATTTTCCAAATAACTTTCGTCCCTAGGGTTGAAATGCATCACTTTCAACTCGCTTTCTAAGATAAACAATGGTCTATTTTCAGAACATGAGACATGGAAAAATATTATCAGCTTCTGTGTTTAAGTACCTAATCGTTTCTGTGTAATTGATTGTCTGGCGGAATCTTTGGGTGGAATGATATAATAAGGCGTTCCTTACATGACAATGGTCGGAGTCATAACATAAACAATTGTAAATAAACATCTATTTTTAGTCAAATATAAGGGAGGCACAAATCTTACAAGTATACTTATTTAATTTTTTAGCAACATTCGTGCTCACCCTATACTTATAAACAGAGATCGGAAAAATGGGCGTCATAACTCGCAATAATGTGGACATGACTCCAAAGATGTTAATTATAATAATTAAATTAAATTAATTGATTTCTTACTTGAACTTTTAATTTTGATCCTTTGCAGGACAGTAATAAATAAATAATACAAAGACGTGATGAGTGGCAATTAATATGAATCTACTTAAGTTTCCTCCATTAGCATCCGTGGATTGCGAAAGGAACTTTTCACCTCATAAGTTTATTTTAGCCGTGAAAAGGAATAAACTAACCACGGAGAGAATATAAAAAAAACTGTTATTTGATTTAATAAATCTACATAATAACAAGTCTTTATTTTATTTATTTATTACTGTCTTGCAAAGGATTTGATTTGAAGGATCAAAATTATTTTTCAGGTAAGTAATCAATTAGTGTAATTTAATTGGTTTAATTAAAATCTTTGTAGTCATGTCCACGTTATTGCGAGTAATGACGCCCATTTGTCCGATCTCTACTTATAAATGAAAATAATCAACCAGCTATTCCGACAGGGCAATAGCTCTTAAAAAGTATTTCGGGTTCGGATAAAATCGGTTAGACTAGGATAAGAGCATATAAGAGCAAGTAAAAGAGACATACAAACACACAGGTATTTTCACTGTAGGTACTTGAATTTAACATTGACGACTAATTCGCTTAATATTAATTTTTATTCGCTTGTCATCCTTCTGTGTAATTCGTCGTCGAGCTCACTGGTGAGGCGAGTTGTTTTTACCCTGTTAATATTCCTACGCTGTCCGTCCGTCCGTCCTGAGTTTAAAGAACTGTGTCTTTGGAACAGTAGGCTCAAATAGACATGGGTATTTCTTAGGGATGACAACAGATGGAGTAAATGCGTTGCAGTCTGGAGGCCCTGGGTAGGAAGGAGACGTGTTGGCAGACCACCGGCTCGATGGTCCGATGATATTAGAGAGAATGCTGGCCCTCTATGCTGCCCTCCTTAGAAAAAAGGGCGTATGTCTCATAGAACCGCGTATGTATTAACGACCTTATTTCGTAAGATGGAAGGTTGAATTTACTTTGATTATCAATTTGCGCATGCGTCCTTTTTATTTAGGAGGGCAGTATGGACCTGACTAACTCAAAAAAGGGCAAAATGGAATAGAATTGGAGAGGCATATACCCAACAGTGGGCATGTAAATAAAATGCTGCAGAAGAAGAAGATAGCGGGTTGATTATTTTTTCAGAATGTGTGATTGCGGCGGATTTGCTAACAAATAAAAAAATTAAGAAAGTGAAGTAATAAAAAGGGTGCCCCGGTATCTGAAGCCATTTGGCCGAAGTTGTTTGGCCGAATGTATTGTTTCCCAACTGTTTCATTTTCCAATCGTTAGGTTCGTTTTTATAAAATTTCTATAATATTTACAGTTACAGAAATAAAACCGGGTTGGCAAATGAAACGGTTCGGAAACAATACATTCGGCCAAACATATTGAACCGGGTGCCCCCTACATAAAACGTTTTTTTTTTAAAAAAAACGTATTTTTATTTTTGTTGTAACTATGAGTAAAAACGGAAAAACATACACGCGTCAAATGGGTGCGCCAAAGTTCATATAAAATTGCAACTCCGATTATTGGAGCTCCGAAAACATAATGATCACTCTTCATACTCTTCGTAATATTTTTTAATACTAATGATCGGAACTCATACTCATCTGAATTCATAACGCAAATATTCATGGAACTGCACACTTTTCAGAATTTCTTAAATATCTTACGTGTAGATAAAATTAGGTTAGGTTAGGTTAGATTTATAACAATCCTCAAAAAGTAAGTTTCATGAAAAAATGCATTATGTATTGCGATAATTATGACTTAAAAAGTATGAACAAAAAAGTATGAGCAAAATTTTTCGGAGAAATGATGAGTATAGACACAAATCGTTATTTGTATAAAAAGTCTAAAGACCAATTTTATATGAGCCAATACGGACCCGCGTCAAATTTGGTATGATTATAGTAGAAACTCCCAAGAAAAACAACAAATACTAAAAAAAATGAAATTGGAATATAAAAATACCTACTGTGCGGCGGTACGGAGCCCTCGGTGCGCGAGTCCGACTCGCACTTCACCGGTTTTTATGAATCAACGCCCAGTGGCCCGTTTCACTAAGCTACAAGTTACAAATTACAAGCGGAACTCTCTTTCTATCAAAAGGATTTAGGAAGAGACTTCCGCTTGTAATTTGTAACTTGTAACTTCGTGAAACGGGCCTCAGGTCAATAAATTTATCATTGCTTTTAAACTCATTAGTTTCAAATACGTAGGACAGCAGGAACAATCCTTGTATTATCCTTTTCTGAGTCACTAGTCACTACCGCAGTGTAATACTGGTAACTTACCTTATTGTGACATAACACCGTCCCCGAAGAACACAATGATAACCGGAAAAACTTATTCTTAGGAAAAAAAATATTGTTTTGGTTAATTGCTTTTTGAAGAGAAACATATTAAAGATAAGAATACCTATCAGCTCAGCTCCTTCAGCTGTAAGAATACCTATTTTTTGACACTAAGGTAAATAAAAAAAGCGTTACAGAACATTTGACGAGTTTCCGATATTTCCACGATGCAATGGTCATAATCACGGGGCCCGACGTTTCATAAGCTTTAGTACAGTCAAGGACTTTAATTTTTATGCTACTATGGAACCCTGTCATAATAACAGCGTCAAACCACATGACAGAACTTACGCTTAAATTAATGATTAACGTTATGCGACAGAGTTCCATAGTGGCATAACAATTAAAATCCTTGACTGTACCTAACATAAATTATGATCGCTTCGTATATTAGCTAAACAAATAGGTATACCTGATGATGGTTATTTTAACCAAACTCAAAGCATTGGTTTCGTGTAGACATACACTTAACCAAATATTTGACATCAAACCGCCATCCAATATTTGGATTCTTCGTAAACACAGTGACAAAATGCCTGTAAAAATGTTACACACCTTGTATTGACAATCGTAATTTTCAACGGAAACCGTTGAACACCTACCTTTATTTTTTAATTACAAATCCAAATCCAATCCAATTTTTAAATCCGTATTTTAGAGGGATACGTTCGCCTTTGTACACGTTATCTTTAGATTATGTACGTACTTACGTCTAATTGGTTTCATGTGCAATAAAGAGTTTACTTACATACATACATTTAGTAGTGCTAAGGGCCTTATGCTGGGTTTGTGGGGTTCGCTACTCCCATCTTATCGTTTATCCTACCGCCAAACAGTAGTATTCGCATTGTTGTGTGTAGGGTTAACCAGTAAAACTACTAGCATAGAGGTATTCTCTCATAGTCCCCAGACTTGGTAACGCATTTGCAGTCTCCAGATTGTAGTCTAGAATCTACAATGCCTGCGAGTCCCCCGCTTACCATCAGGTGGCCTGTGTGTTCGTTTGCTTCGCCTTGACCATTAACAAAATATATATGTATGTACCTCTATACCTGCGTAGCTATCGCCTAACGCACTCGCAATCGTAATCGGCTTCAAAAAGGAAGAATTGTTTTCAATTTGTATGCAAACTCGCTTTCGGACTGTCAAAATGAAAACGATTGCGATTGCGAGTGCGTTAGGCAATAAGCCATCTGGTTCGTCGACTTCACGTAAAAAAAACCGCCATACATATTTTTTTTACATTCGTCGTCATCGATTTAAAATAATTGATGTAGGTCTTAAACACAGTGACAACTGCATATATACTTCTCAAGGCTGTCGAAATTGGTCTCGAAACTTACTTTACGCCATTAAACAAATAAATAAACACACATTTAAAATGTTTTAAAGTGTGTTTGTTTTCCTACAGAAATAAATAAGGTACCTACTTATCAACGTGTATGTAATTAAGCAACGCTAATTTCTTCGATAAGATGAAACGAGTATAGGTACTAAGTGCGAAAAAGAGGAAAGATGTTTGTTATTTTCCTTATGTTGAATTACAATAATATTCATTATTTCATATGAAACCGATTTGGCGTCCTAATTGAAACTGGTATTTGTTTTTACACAATCATATTTATGATATATTATTTCCTAGAAATATAAGGTGTACCATAACAGTTTTTTTATGGTTCACGGCTAATTATAGGTACTTTATTTTTTAAAGAGATATTGACAGTGATTGCCTAAGTACAGTCGACGTCATAAATATGTTTACACTATAGTACCTTGTCTATTTAACGTCATGTTTTAACTGCCATATGAAATTGTCATATGGTAGTTAAAACATGACGTTAAATAGACGGATAAACTGACAAAGTACTAACGTGTAAACATATCTTTGACGTCGACTGTACCAATTTCACCATACGATGTTAAATTTAATCAATGTTAATCGACTGTTAGTTCATACATTTTGACAGCCGTTAATGGTCTAATCGTCCGTTAAGTGCTTAACATCGTATGGTGAAATTGGTACTAAATATTAAATCTAAATGTTAAGGGAATCGCAGTCATAGCTATGCCGTTGGTTTCCCATAGAGAGCTGGCACACGGGCGTTGCCAGTGCGCCGCGTGGTCGTATAGTTAAGTAATCTATGTTTTTATGACAAATTAACAAAAAGATCTTAGTGAAGATTACAGACGGCCAATTCATATTTCCTGAACTATACTTACATCTCATACGATTACTACAAATGTGACTCACCAAAATTGACAACCAATCAAGAACTAGTTGACCAATTGCTATTATTCAATTCGTTAGCCGATTAAATAATGATCAAAATGGTATATAATAAATGTTTATACATATCGTATTTTCACAGAGAAAGCATTTAAAAAACCATCGCTGACGCGTTCATACAAATTAGTGTGAACCATGCATGAACACATCGGCCAGGGGTTTTAAGGTTTAAAACTTTAATAATTTGTTTGATTTTCCCTTACAAAGAAAATACATAGAATTACTCAGCTATAAAAAAAAGTATATAGTATTCGTAATTCGTAATCTGTGTGTAAAAATATATTTGGGATTCTCGCAACAAGGGGCTTGTTCATCTGATATGTCACACGATAGTTACTGTTTTCGAAACTTTTATTTTTATTTTCTAATTTTCCCCTCAGAAGTGGTTTCCCATGTTTAAATTTCTTTTATTTACGTTACACGTCCGTCTTTGGGTCACCGACTTACGTTACGTACAGCCTTGGCCAAAAGTATTGAGCACCCAACTTTTTCCTTTGTAACTTATAATTAAAGTACTTATTATTTTCTAATTTCAAAAATACACAAAGATAAAACATAAAATGTGTTTGAACATGTGCAAATCATTAGTAAAAACGGGTTTTACAAAAAAATATTAATTGTATTTTTCCCTTAACGTCAATAAATATGAATAACTTTTCAAAGAAATATGCACCTTTTAAAGTTTGACTTTTATATGAAAAACGCATGGGTTATCAAGACTGTTGGCCAAGGCTGTATGTGTACCAAATGACAACTCAATCGGTCCAGTAGTTTCAGAGCAAATTGGCTGCGACAGACGGACAGACATAAAGAAACGCGAGTAATCCTATACGGGTTCCATTTATTCCTTTTGAGGTACGGAACCCTAAAATACATTCATTTGAGTTGCGTCAAGATTTATGGAACCGAAAGTTTTAATCTGGCTTCGAACTAGAACTGAATTTGACACTAATAAATAATACACAGATAAATAAATTATTCTTTATTTTCAATTTGTCGATTCCATGCCACACTCCTACTATTTTGTTGGTTTGCAATTACTACTAACTACTAACAAATCTGCAAGATGTGCATTATGGTATCGATATTAACAATTTATTAGCACCAAATAAAAATAAATCAACAGCAAATATTCAACAGCACCAAAAAAAGTTAATTTTCATACTTGAATCGGAATGTTTTTCCCCTTTAGGAAGTTGTAGGTGTCAGGAGTGCTCGACAGGAGAACCGTTATCACCCAGAAGTGGAGGACCAGCTGAAAAAAGCGGAATGTCTTAAATAAATGCGAAAGACACCTGTTGGCCTATTGCCTAACGCATTCACAATCGCAATCGACTTCAAAGCGGAACAATTGTTTTCATTTGTATGCAGACTCGCCTTCGACTTTAAAAATTAAAACGATTGCGATTGCGAGTAAGGACCGTATCGTAAAGAAAGTAGACAACTTTAGGCATCTCTAAAAACTAGCACGTACGTAAAATAGACAAACTTTTTTTTTAAATACCGAACTACGTCCTTTCCTTTAAATTGCAACCAAAAATAATCGCTATTTTTGTCAAACCGTCAACATGGGGCAAATTAACTAACACATTCGAAAAAAATATTTGGACGATTGGTGCAAAATAAACGGTATGACGATAAGAAAACTGTCTAAAAAGTACGAGTTGAGTCCTGCGGGCGTACAAAAGATAAAAAAGAAATTTGGTGACTTCTGTATTCTCGAAGATTTGCCTAAACCTTGAGGAAAACCAGGGACAATCGACTTGGCACGCGAGGACGCGGCGAAGGCATACCTTTTCCGCGTCTACAGGAGGTGCGCCGCGCCTTTTGCGTGTATTTCACAACTTGTCGCTTTCTTACATTTTGTATGAAAAAGGTTTGGGGCGCGGCACATACCTGCGCCGCGTCTGCGCCGCGCCGTTTCTGTGCCTTAGACAAGGAGTAAACGCCAACTTGGCTATCTCGCTTGTCCAACTTACCATATACATCAGTACAAATATCCTGAACAGCGGGTATCTCTTGAAGTTGAACCCGACGACGCGCGCGAAGCCGGTCGCGATCGACCCTGTGATCCTGCCGCGCCGCGTCCGACTCTCGTCTTGTAAGTTAACTACGCTGTGTTTCTGGGTGGCGCGGAGAGCCGACAGCTCTGCCTTGTATTTAGACTGTAGAGTTAATATTGAGATAAGAGGGTGAAAAATAATGTGTACGGCGATTTCGATATACAGTGTATCCCTGGATAAAGTGCACAAACGAATAGAGATGAAACTAATTGCAATTTAAACAACAACAAAAAAAGACACCAATTTAGTGTACGGCATATTTTTCGATTTTTATTTTATTTGTATGACACAGGAAATGCTCTGGGATAAAAAAACTGATAATTCCATCTCAATAAACCTCATATGAGGCGAGATATTTCACGTTGTTCCGATAGGGTTCACAGCAATCAATGTATTTATTTCTTAAAAAAATATTCTTTATCGTTTTGAGATTGTAGTCTTGAGATTTCAAATGTGTATAGGTCTCAGATCCCACTTACCATCAGGTGGCCAGAGTGCTCGCGAGCCTTCTCCTTGCCATAAGACACGATTTTTTTTCTGTCGGTGAATTTGCATCTAGTTTCATCCCTATTCGGTTGTGCACTTTATCCAGGGACACACTGTATAGGAATCACCGACATTCATTTGATCGAATGTATCATTTCAACTAAAGTTAATTTCTGCTGAAACTTTATTGTTTGTAGGTTATCTTAAGTATGGGTTACGTAGGTTTAGTTAGGGTAGACCTGTGACCACCAAAGCCAACTCCTGCCTGTCGATGAAATGAATTGTATAAAATAAGTGTCGGTGATTCAAGGTCAAACCCGATATATTGAATCTATAGGTAAGTCAAGAATTCAGAAATGGTTATTGTTAACCAAGGGATGAAAATGTTCAATTGCATACGAAATATTTCTGCTAATAAGCGCGTTGAGCGCCGTCGAGTGCATATATACTTCCGTCTGTTAACATTAAACGAAACAAACTTCATTACGATTACGACTAAGAGAAAAGTAAAGGAAAATATAATGTTACCTACTGTAGACACTTACACCCGTATTTATAGTCAAGAAAAGTAATTACTTGAGTAAAAGTAATGACTAAGGTAACGATTTTTATATGACTTTTGACATTACTAATACTCAAGTAATTACTTTTGTTGACTATAAATACGGGTGTTATGTCCTTATTAATAAACGTGAAGTAACCGTGTTGGTGTCATGTTTTCCCCTTGTGTCATTTGAATTCAACAGATAAGGACAAAACATGGCTTAGCTACTCCACGGTTACCCCACGTTTATTAATAAGAGCATTAGGGTTAAGATAATTTATTTTTCACAACACTGCTCGAAAATATGGCCATAGATGGTCTTGTTTGGGGTCACAAAACGTCAATTATAAGGACAGACCAAGAATGTTTTTGTCGGCGTGTTTGCTGATTGGTCGAGAACATTGTTGTCCAACTTTAAGAACCAATGAAAATCAATCAAAGAAAATTGGGTCATAGCTCCATAAACTGAAAAATTGAAATCGACCAATCAGAACACACCATTTTGTGTCGTAAAATATTAGCTGTATTTTTGCTAAAAGATACACAGGCTAAAAACTATGACACTGCTTTTTTTTAAATGTAATTCAAACTTGGCCCCTAATCTCGTACCACTACAGATGAAATTACATGGGAGATATGGCGAACCAAATACAATTTTATATGGAGTCATCTGACATCTTCATCTCGCATGTTAGTTTATTAATCTCGAGTGCCACGAGAATAGGGGTCCAGATTTTAAAAAAAGTTATCTATGGTAAAATTGTCGGTGATGTCATATTAACACGAATTAAAATTTGAGTTTTGAATATGAATTTATATTTTATTTCCTCTCAGTAGTTGTGAAAAGCACTATGTCTGCCTCGGTAGAAAGTGCATTTTATGGACTCGTACACTCGTATCTATATGACTCGTCCAAAAATCGCGTACTTTCTATCCTCTGCAACAATGTACTATTGGCTGTGTAATAAACAAAATACCTCAATCTTGTCCATTTGAATCCGCAGCACATTATTATCGGCCAGCAGCGATTCAATCTTCTCTTGTCTGTGGACCAGTGTCTCCGTCAAATAATGTATCTTCTCTGTGTCTATGGTGTCTTGGTCCCCGTAGTCTGCGACGTTCAGAGAGCTAGTGTCTGGAGTTCGGACCGTTTCTTCGCCGAGACGTTTTATTTCAGAATCTTTGTCGCGAATTGTTGTGCGCAGCACGCCTATGGTGTGGTTGGTCTCCGCTTGAAGATTTTTCAGATCCTGAAGAAAATATAATAGTTACAAACCCATAAAATATGAAAGGTAAAAGACATACATACAGACACAGGTCAGTAGCCGCATTATTACACATCATAAATCTGCCAGCTTAGTATAGCATTTTTTTTAAATTAAAGTTCCAAATTAAATATGTATCACACAATTTTTAAATAATGAAAGACCACAAAAGTCACAAAGGCTTATGACTAGTCAGTGAGTTCGGAGTAAAAACTACTATTCCAGGTAGGTTTTAAAAATAACCGCTAGATCAAATTTCGATGAAGTTTTAAAAGTTATACCTATATGAAATTACTACAATTTGGGCTGACATGTTTACCAGCGGGTCCTTACAAAACCGGGTCTAAGTTAAGGTTCTATGCGGCGCTGTGGTTCTCCGCAACGGTCTTGGCGTCGCAGTCGTCGCGCAAAGCCTCGCGCAGCGCCTTCACGACGCGGTCGGCGGCGCGGTTCCGCTCCTCCGCCTGCTCGATGTGTCTGTCTTTACCTTGGCCAGCGCGGCGCAGTTGTTTTCCGCAAGGGTCTTGGCGTCGCGCTCGTCGAGCAAAGCCTCCCGCAGCGCCTTCACGACGCGGTCGGCGGCGCGGTTCCGCTCCTCCGCCTGCTCGATGTGTCTGTCTTTACCTTGGCCAGCGCGGCGCATTTGTTTTCCGCAAGGGTCTTGGCGTCGCGCTCGTCGCGCAAAGCCTCGCGCAGCGCCTTAATGACACGCTCGGACGCGCGGTTCCGCTCCTCCGCCTTCTCTATTTGCCGGCGCATATCGCTGCACTCGCCGCGCACGCGCGATATCTCTTCTGAAAGTTCTTCACGCTCCTCTCTATAAAAATACCTATACAAATCACGTGAGCAAACAACTGCCTATTTCGGAACATGCGATAACCCTCACATTCATGTTATAAATAACTAGCTGCGTGCGTTGCAAGGCCACTTAGAGTAAAGTGGTAAACATAGATTTTTGGGCCAGAGACCCTTCACGGTGCATCCTTAGAACACCCTACCATTGTTTTGTCACAATCTGATCATTGGTTTAGGAACGTATAGAGGACAAACATACAACCATTTATTTTCATTCATATACAGAGTGTCCGGGATATAGTGGACTACCTTACAGGGCTGGATAGCTCAGCTCAGGAGTGTTGAAAATATGATAATTCATGTTTAGTAAAAGTCGCATGGAAAACGAGATATCTAAATTTTCGAAATGCGGTACCCTGGTTCACCATTTTTGATGCCACGACCGCAATTATTAGATTGTTTAGTTTCGTTTGCTGTGAAAGAAAGCCGATTAAATTTGCTTTAAGACGCTAATAACGAAATTAATAAATAAATAGCACTTTTTAAAAATTTCAAGTCAAATTTGAAGTTTAGAATCTAAGTTTTTCTTCCGGCAAGTTTGACATCGCACAGTGTAAAAAAATGTATCAACGCCTGTAGTGCTGCTTTGTATAGCTTTATAAAAGCTATACAATGTACTGTAAAACGAGGTGAGTAGGGACACAACCTAAAATGAAGCATATGTTACTAATTATAAGACTGAAATTATTTCCAATAGACGTAACGTTATTGACTATTTAATAATTGTTCTTATTTGTAGCAAGTTATGTTATGACTTATTTTAGGTTGTGTCCCTACTCACCCTGTTTTAAGGTATCTACGCTAAATAGTCGCTGTTTCCAGTCAGCATTTAATAGTAACATTAAGGAAGTTTACAAATATTTTGGAACACTACAAAATTGACTTGATTATTGCGCAGCTTTATAGACTATGCCTAAATAGCTACCCGGGTGTTGACTGACAGGGCAAGGTTCTTTGTATGAAGTGTCTGAACGACAGCTTGTAAGGAGGGGGTAAGTAATAGAACATATAACAACAAAATGTCTATTACTCACAAGATATAAACCACTTTGTATAATTTTGTTTGCTATAACATTCAGTTGATATTATAATAATAGTAGTTTATGTGACTGGTGCATAATGAGAGGCATTACACGAGTGTGGTAAATAAGGTCATGGAAAAATAAATAACGCTGAAACAATGTCATTCGATTCGATTATCTATTCGAGTAGTAATCGTAAATAGGCCTCAAATATCACTGATGTTGTTATGTATTATAAAATTATTTCTTATGTATGTTATGGGAAATAAATTTATTCCAAACTAGTGACCCGCCCTTGCTTCGGTTTGGTTTATGCCGGTTTTCTTTAATACCCGTACATAATCCAAAACTTATTATACATAAAAATCTCTTGAATCAATCTATCTATTGCTGAAAACTGCATTAAAATCCGTTGAGTAGTTTAAAAGATCTAAGCGAACAGACAGCGGAAGCGACTTCATTTTATACTATGAAGATGAACGATTTACCATACGATATTTTATAAAATAAAAGTTATACGAAATTAAATTAAATTTGTATGTTATATCTGGCATTTTTAAAATGAAATTATATCTAACGTCGTTATATATTACGTATGAGACGCACCCTTGACAGTTTAAGCTTTTACCCGCGCCTTCGTAAGCTTCGCGACTTCGTAAGCTTCGCGGCTTCGCGGTTTCGTATCGTTAACCGCTATTCCCTGTTCAATAATTCAAACTGATACTCACTTCAATGTCTCAATTTGTTCAATCAAGATCTTCGTATCTTCGGTCAAATTCAATCCCTCCTGCAGCGACTTAATTTCTGTATCCTTTACGGAGAGCATGTTTTTCACCCTTAGTTTATATGCGTCCCAGTCCTTCTCGAGTCTCCTGCACTCCCCTGACACCCTCTCCCCGTTGGTCTCGAGCTCTTGGATCGTGGTTTGCGCATGTCTGAGCTCATTCTCATGTTTAGTTTGATTTGATTCGTGTAGGGAACATTTTTCGTTGAGCAGTCTTACACTGAGGATGGAAAAAATAAATATACAGGGTGTCACGCGAAAGTGTCGATCAGAAGTCAGAGGTACAGCGCCGCAAGTATTGAAATCAACGCGATGTTCCGCGATTTTAGTAGCTTTTCGCAATTTTCTACCAAACTAAGACTTTCGACACATTCCAACAGTTTTAATTGAGATAAAAATCATATTTTTCAAAATTATGAATTATAAAAATTTAATTTTATAGCTATGAAGTGAAAAAACTTTAAAAGCCGATTTAAAAAAAGGTTACATGTGCTGCCCATTTGAACGTAGTTCAAAATTAGAGAGCCCATTGTTTCCCATGATTGTTTTTGGTCATAATTTCATGTCACAATTTTTGTCAGGGTCGGAAAAAATCCTATAATTATTATAAATATATCATTATTTGATATATATCCGATACATATCGGATACATATCGGATATATCCTGAGCGGGTAGAGCTACAGAATGACCAAAAATTCTAAACACATTTTGTACAATCAGGCTAAGATGTTTCCCATGTGTATATAGTATATATTATACAGACAACACAATATAGACCCGCAAAATTAATTTATATTTATTTTACACATATACTTTTGATGGCTCATTTAATATTTTTGGGTCTTGTGAATCAACCTTTAATATTAGTGTTTTTTCAACCGTTTAAGTAATAATTGTTAAGTCTTACAGGTCTTCCAACTCCTTATTTCTGCTCTGGAGCAATGTAATTTGCAATTCCTGATCCTTGTTCCGTTCCGTGTTCCTCAAAACTTCTTCATTCATCAAGTTATTTATTTTTGTTTTCAACAAATCCATCTGGGAAGCCCACTGTTCTTGATCTGCCTCCATTCTACAATTTATGGCATCTGTTGTCTCAAGTTTTGTGATTGTATTTTTGAGTTCTTGAACAAAATATTAATAGGATTACTTTAAAAATTGTGATTTGTATTTTATTTCTAACCTTTTCAACGCCAGTGATGGAGATTTGAGTCATATCTGTAACTTTGGGTATAAGGGGTCATGAAGTCTGGGCCCAGAACCATCAGAGCTGCATTACGTCTTTGTGATTATTTCATTTTCTAACTATGGGCACCAAGCTGAATCCCATTTTATTTTCTTTTTGTATCGGAAATGGCGGTTCTCCGCGTAATAAGATGTATTTCCGCAGGTGCAACCCCATTTTCCCTTACAAGTCCTACAACTAATAAAATATGTTTCAGCAATGGAATTCAGATTAGTGCCCATAATCTATATACAGGGTATAATCGTTAAGTGTAACCATGCGATTATTACATAAATATAACAGATATCTGAAAACTTTAAACTGATATCGAAAGTACGTTACCCAATGAGTAAAATGGCATCAATAACATTTTTTTAAACCAGAAAAATCCCAAATATTAACTTCAAACCCTCCCATACATTACGCCGTTCGTTGACACACTGGAGAGGCTTTAGTTTCATTTCACCATTATCATATGATTCATGAATCGTTTTATTTATTACAGTTTATTCGTGTAAATTATGAATCTTAACAAGTTTTATCTCTTACGGTAGGAAAATTACAGCCTCAAGGAACGTCGTGCTATATGGGTTTGGGAGCGTTTAAACTTAATATTTTTAATATTACTATATAATACATACATAATCTCACGCCTTCGTTCCCAGAGTGGGGTAGGCAGAGCTACAGAATTACAAACATCTCTAAAAACTTGTTGATAATTCTATAACCACAATTTGCACAATTACGCTAAGATGTATACCAGCGTATTAGTGACAGGTTGCAAGCCCATCGCCTAACAGTACTACAAGCCTTTATTCCCTTAGGCAACCACACGAGGCTATTACTATTACTACTTTCATTAAAAAAAAGTTATTAATGTGATTTTACTCATTTACGGAATAATCGCCTGGCTACACTCAACGATTACACCCTGTACAGTGCAACCATTAATATAGATCGGCAATCTTCGTTTTTGTATGAAACACGAGTGACAGATATACTTTCAGTTGCGAGTGCAAGGGTGATAGCGTTAGCCAGCCGAACTCTATTAGGAAGTTGGGAGTACTGTACTTATATGAATTTGAATCCCTGTTGTCTTTGGTCACACCATAACTCGAGAATGTCTCGACCCATTTGAATATTTTTTTATTGTTTTATTACCAGAACAAGGTCAGTATGAAAAAAAAACACCCCGGCGGCGGCGGGCACGGACAGCTAGTAGAAAAAAAAACATACAAAGTATTTAATGACATATCATTCAGCTCTGTTTGTTCTTGACCCATTTTTACGCCCTTTATAATTTACATTTATCATTTAAACTTTTTTTAAATAGACCCCCTTCAGAGTTCCTAAAATTAACTTAACAGAGCAGACATACATAGTCATTGAGGAGGTTAAATGTAGCGAAAAAAAAGATTTTAATTTAATTTAAATTTCAGTGCACAGAAGAATATTAAATGCAAGAATAGGTAATTTACGTGAGGGTATTCATATGTAAGTGGCGGTAAAGCCACATCAACGAATCGGAACAAAATTGACACAAAAATGTTACAGTGCTAAAATAAGATTGAATGTCAATTGCGATGTCATCTATCCGCACATGCATACACCACACGTGTACAGTGTAACCAGAGTATTAATAGTACACTTTAGAACCTTGTCACTTTAACGCTGTGACAATTCTTATATGGCAGTTTAAACATGACATTAAATAGACAAGGTACTGAAGTGTACACATATTTATGAACTCGACTGTACTAGGCTGTATATTGCTGTCAACCTCTCTATGTCATCTGTCATATGCAGGGACTTGGTGCCGATGACGTCAAAATGACGAAAGTTTGCCTACAGGGTGCTCTAATGTAGCAGGAGTTTAGAGATAAATATATAATATAAAATAAAAATAATAATCTATCAGAATTAAATACCTACAGCTTAATAGTACGGATCACAGCAGCAGCATAATTTCTTTATCATTTATTACTAAAAAGAGCAAATTAAGTCAATATACTGTTATGAATGTCAATTCGGCAAATATCAAGTATTTTTTAAAATGATGATAATACCGGAATTGTATTAAACATAATAACAGATCTTTTAAACGATAATGTTATGTAAGTAAGTAAGTATTTATTTATTTGCAAAGAACATGGTACAGTAATATAACAGGTATTAAAAACAAAACAGTGCTCTCATATTCTGTCGCATACGCAATATGTAAATGTAAATATAAAAAATAATCCTGCTGAATTCCTCACTAAAAATGCAAAATACATTTAAAACTAGTTGAATTTTATAATTTAATCTTAATGATTTTGCTGCTGTCCATCTGAGAATCGATGAGCTCGGAATGTTTAACTGGGGTCCTAGTGAAAAAGGGTACAAGTCGACTTAACTCGTAATAAATATGGTATATACATGAACGGAGTATACTAGACTT
Source organism: Acleris literana (assembly GCA_946894065.1). Taxonomy (NCBI): domain Eukaryota; kingdom Metazoa; phylum Arthropoda; class Insecta; order Lepidoptera; family Tortricidae; genus Acleris; species Acleris literana. The sequence goes on along the minus strand of OX335689.1, from coordinate 7,082,073 downwards.
AAACCCTTTTTCACTTGATCTTCAAAAGACTTATACCCTTTTTCACTGGGACCCCAGTATAATGGTTATGCAGAACCGGTTCTGCAATACCCAGACCAAATTCCAAACTTTCATTACTAGTCTTTAACCTTTTCAACGCCACAGTCGGCTCTGGCCGTCAACTAAAAGTCGTGCCACTGACGCCACGTCGGCTACAGCCGAGAAGAGTTCAAGATTAAAAGAGACTTTGTTTGGTAGCAATAAGGTGTAATTTGCATAGGATAGCAAACATGTTTGGCGTGTGGGTGGCACATTTTGTATTCGACGTATGGCGTTCAAAAGGTTAACTTTTATCAACCCGTATGAAAATTGACGTCATCAGCACCAAAACTGCGACCCCAGGGGGGGTTACCATGACATACCAAAGCAGTTCACTCTAGGCTGAGAGAAAGGGACAGAGCTATAGCAGTTACATAGCTCTGTCCCTTTCTCTCAACGTAAACTGAACTGCTTTAGTATGTCATGGTAACCCCCCCTGGTCATATGTTATACTGGAGAGTGTAAAAGCAACAGGCCGAGTACTATTAAGAGGCCACATATGCTGACACGTCCACACAATAATGAAAAGGGATGGTTTTATGTGCTTCCGCGCGAAATACGCGAGATGGAAATAGTGTGCGCGCGCCTTGATGGCAGCGTCAAATTCAAATAATTCCTGTTTACTTTAAAACCACAACAATGATTTAAAAAATGGTTTACCAGAATTGAGAAGTTATAAATACTCAACTATTGAATCAGAAATCATCGTTACAGATCGTAGGATTCCGAAGATTCAACCAAAAACATGCGAAAAAGGTCTCATGTCTGGAAAATAAAACTATCGAAGATTTCGTTTCTAATCGTATTTTCACGTTTAAGTCTCAGGTAAATATGATCAAGTTTAATGCATCTAAAGAACAGACACATAGGGGTCATGGTTATTGAGATACAGATCGCGGAACACTACTGACTTCATCATTATGTGGCCTCTTAACACTGGATTTTCTGTACAAATGTAATGTACGAAAGACGTGATTGGGTAAGGACCAAAAAGTTGGGCACGCTAACTCACTCTATTAAATTTTCTATGAAACTTTTCCATTGTGACACGAAAATTAGCCAAACAATTGTAGGGATACTTAACGTCGCACGACGGAACTTTTTCCAACTTCTTTGTTTGTATGGTTAACTACGATTAACTATGGTCCAACTTTTTGGTCCACACCCGATTAGTGTTTTCAACATAGTGTTTGCACGACAATGCGTCCCAGTAGTCTAATTAAAGTTGCATGGTTGCGCCACTGTATGAAAAACATAATAGTAGGGGGACCTGGAATGCTAAAACTCTATAGCTATTTACTTTACTACAAACTAAATACTTTAATACCTTCTTCACTAACTACATCATTACCATCCTCAGTCTTCCTCAATCTGTTGAGCAACTCCGCTACTTCTCTATTCATAACATTAAGTTCATTTTTTAACATAGCATTTTCTACTTCTAGGTTTTGCATTTTGTACACAAAGTTTTGATTTTGCATAAGCTCTAAATCACTGGGGAGGCTGTGCCCTGAAAAATAAGGAAACATAAATTTATTAATGACTAGTTTCTGCCCGCGACTTCGTCGGCGTATCGATTCGATTTCGATTATCGTTATTCCCACGGGAACTTTAAAAATTTCCGGGATAAAATGTAGCCTATATGTTAATCCAGGGTATAAGCTATCTCCATTTAAAATTACATCCAAATCTGTCGAGCCGTTGCAAGCGTGAAGGAGTAAAAAACTACATACAAACACAAACACACAAACTTTCGCATTTATAATATTAGTAGGATACTTACAAAGAAAAAAAAATGTGTCAGTTTGTATTTCATACACATACATACATAAACTCTAGCCTTCGTTCCCAGAGAGGGGTAGGCAGAGCTACAGAATTACCTACAACTCTAAAAAAATGTTGATAATTCTGTAACCACATTTTGAACAATTAGGCTAACATGTTTACCAGCGTATTAGTGACAGGTTGCAAGCCCATCGCCTAACAGTATTAAAAGCCTTTATTCCCTTAGTCGCCTCTTACGACATCCACAGGAAGACAGCACAATTCTAACCCGGCAACCGCACGGGTATTGTATTACGTTTAGTTGTTTTATTCCCTCAGAAACAACCAAATTCAAGGCCAAAAAGTATCCCATGTCCTGTTTGGAGATGGAGTATTTGCTTATTTATTATAATTATTATTATTTGTATGTCTTTACGAATCACGAGACTATGGAAGTCCCGGACGTTTGGAAGGCGTACATGGAGCCGAAGCCAACACGCAGAGGACCTTTAGACAAGTTTAATTTAGTAAAGTGATGGGACACCATCCGGCGATTGTCCCCGAGTTCACACTATAGAAGGTATGCTCCCACGAACAAACACCGGTTAGTGTAAGACTATTTAAGAAGGATGGAAGCACTAAGAAGAAAGGGTGGAACATTAATAATAGGCTCTACGAATGAACTGATATGGATTGGTGAACTAGGCTAGGCTATTGATGAAACTACGGCGCCTGCCTGGCCAATGCTAATTACTTTGGTTGAAATGGCAGTCAGTGACTGGCCAACTCAATGGAATGGGCCTCCCAAAATAGCCGCATATACATGGCAGCAGGGAGGCAGCAGTTCCAGAGGGGCTAAGAGTGGAGAGCTGCTTCTGGACTTTAAACGACCATAAGGTGCCCACTCGCCACCTATGCAACACATCCGCCCTTCGAGCATATAGCTCTTGCGACTCCACTCTGACCCGGCCAATACAGGCAAGCCAGAGGTGAGGGTCTGTTCCTCGTCATTGTACACCGCAGCCGGCCGGTGAAGGCAAGCGTGAGGTGAGGAACAGGACCTACCCTCGGGAGCACTCAGGTCCATGGTGTCGCCGTCGCCACTCACCAACAGCTCGCCACTAGCTGCCCTGCCCTATTATTATTATTAAGAGCCTGATGTGTCCCACTGCTGGGCAAAGGCCGCCCTCCAACTTTTTCCATGTTTCCCTATTCTTAGCAGTCTCTGGCCAGTCCTTCAAAAAGGAATCCAATTCATCCCGCCATCGCCGACCAGGTCTGCCGCATTTCCGTCTTAAGTTGTTGGGCTTCCACTCTGTGGCGACTTTGGCCCACAGCTCGCTCGGCATGGGTGACCAGCCCATTCCCACTTTAACTTGGCCGCCTTCAAAGTTACGTCGACTATTTGAGTCATGGAGCGCAAGGTAGTGTTCCGGATACGATCCGTTAGTTTAGCACCTAAAATACTGCGTTCCATGGCTCGTTGGCAAAGCTTGAACTTTCGTGAACACGTCAAAGACCAAGTCTGAGCTCCGTAAGGGCCCAGCTACACGCTCAATCATACTTGCGCAAATTCCAATTTGCACAAAGCAAGCATGTGCGTTAAGACGGCAAAACGGTATACCGCACAATTCCAATTCCAATTTTTGCACCAACCGTTTGCGCATGCAAGACACTGCGTACAGCCGGGCCTTAAGTAAGAACTGGAAGTATGCACTTGTCCATGAGCTTTATATTCAGAGATAGAGGAAGATTACTCTTCATGAGATGTTTCATGGACCAATAGCTCCTCCAGGCATTTTCAGTTCGTCGTTTGACTTCCTTGTCTTTTCGTGCCTGGAAAAGTCTAATTGGCCCAAATAAAGGACAGCATGGACATAAGCAATGTGTTTTCCATTTATCTCTAACCTACGTTCTGTTCTGTTCGTCATGAGTTTGGTCTGTGACATGTTCAACCTCGGAGCTTGCTTTACTCAGGTCTTCGAGCATTAGTCGTAACACAGCATCTGTTGTGGAGAAAAGGATAATATCATCGGCGAAACGAAGATTGGTCAATCTTTTCTCCCCGATATTAAGTCGCCTTTCCTCCCAGAGCGGCGCAAGCTTCCGTTGACTTGTCCCAGGGTGCTGGTAAAAAGTTTCGGCGATAGCGGGTCCCCTTGTTTAACTCCCCTTTTAATACTAAAAGTCGGTCCAGTAGACTGTAGTTTTATGGCAGCTGTGCTATTTTTATAAATAGCTTTGAGTCGTTGGATATATTGTGTCTATGTTTTGGTCGTGAAGGACTGTAAATATGGCATTATGGGAGCTGCTATCAAACGCTTTGGAATAGTCTACGAATGCCAGATAAAGTGGACGACTGTGTTCTTGACTTTTTTATATGATGTGGTGAAGTGTGCGCAGATGGTCGGTGATAGAGAGGCCGGGACGGAATCCTGCCTGTTTAGGGGGGTTGTTGACAGTCAAGTTGTTCTAAAATGCGGGTTTCAATGGTTTTGATGAAAATTTTATAAAGATGGGAATCAAGGCTGATAGGGCGATAATTCTCGATATTAGATCTGTCGCACTTAACTATATCTGATGGCAAATTTTCTTTAGGAAAAGTGAGGGTTACTAAAATATGTTTAATAATATTTTAGTAACCCTCACTTTTCCTAAAGAAAATTTGTTCGGATATATAGAGATCAAATTAGGCTCTCCAATTCTTAAAGCTTCAGTAGTTATGCTATCAGCACCAGGGCTCCTGCTAAACTTCATCTTACGAATTGCTAGGTACACCTCATGGTATTTTATGGGTGTGATGCATCAAAGCTTTCATCTACGAGTACTTAGGAGCATTCTTGATGTGTTTGCAAAGTGTCAGAGTAAAGATACCTATTGATAGTAATGCGTGGCTATATTTAAAATTTTATTCCTATCGTATTATTTAACTCCATGACAATCTTTTAAACATGTTATTCACGTTAAACCCTGAGAGGCAGTATCCAGTCAGTAACATTGAAACAGAGTCACTAACTTTAATCCAAAAGAAGATATTAGTAATATTTTCTGTATAAAATATGAATAATAATTATGTTCCATATAAGATGTTAGTATAAAGTAAATTCAAATAATTTCAAATTTCACAAGGGACATGGCCACTCTGTTTTTTTTTTCGTAAATAGGCTTTGCCTTAGACCTCAGTCTCACCTTTTGCAGGCCAGGCGTAATCTGCGCTATTGCCTACATAAGGTGCGGGCTGGCAGGCGCGGCTATTCAGTTGAGTGTCACCCGTGTGTGTCGAGTTGTCTTGACGCGCGCCGTCCGCTGCCAAAGTAATTCGAGTTTTTGTTTGAGGTACCTATGGCCACTCGAAAAGCGAAAGGGTACTGAGCCTCTATTCTAGGCGGTAAAAACCATTATCGTCTTCGACCTATTATAGTATTGTTTGTAACTCGGCCGCCATTACTGTCAAGTAAATAAGAACAAACTAAACGTTAATGATACGATAACAGATCAAAGACGATATGCTTTTTTACCGCCTAGAACAGTGATCCCCAAAGCGGTCTATATCGACCCCCAGGGGTCGATGACGACCTGCAGGGAGTCCATGTGAACGGAAAAATTAAATGGGGGTCCATGAGATGAAAATGGGGGTCCACGATGGTGTATCCCATTTAAGCAGGTCGTGACTTTACTTTTGCCTTTCCATTAATGGAATAATCCATATTCATAAACAGATAGTAGGTATCTAACTACTTACTTACGTAATACTTTCTTATAAATATATAAAGAAAAAAATATTATCTATATAAATTATGTTTAAATTTTCTGTGTACGTTGTAAAAAAAAACCGCTCCAAATTTTCATTGTAGACAGTGTCAATTTTTAGCCGGCTAGACCTCCAAAGTTATCAGTGCGTGATAACGTAAATATTCGTAAACCAGGGGGTCCACCCAAAACCGAAACAAATGCCAAGTGGTCTATCAGACAAAAAACTTTGGGGACCTCTGGCCTAGAATCTCGGCCCTGCATAACATACGGGTGCTTAAATAACGACAGGAATGTCGACTTGTCATTATTAAGACTGGCTAAGGATATCGAAAGGTAAGATTATTATTAATATTATTTATAACTTCGTTTTAGGTGGGTAGTTACGAGTAGGTACTTAATTACTGACACCGTAATTACAGTTTTGAACACTACACGCAACACATTTATTTCATTAACGACCAGTCCGCAGCTTGTCAGTTTTGGACTTTTCCGCATCAAAAATCAATTACCTACTTACCTTAATGGCCTGCGCAAACCGGCCGGTGGACGGGACGGCAGAGGATTTTAAATTTCTCAATGTATATTTAATGCTATTTCAATTGTAATAAGGTACGAGTATAAATTTCAATGCTTCGAGACCGACCTCGGAGCATCGCAGCGGATTGCGGCGGAGGAAATCTAAAGGGAAACTCCCCTGCCATCCGCCGGTTTGCGCTGGCCCTAAAGACAGTTCAGTGTAAGTAAATCTCCCAGTACTAGTGACTGCCTACTAAAGCAAGGTCAGCATATACTGGTTTTTAGTTAAACACTTATGCCTTGATCGACAAACAAGTCGCGGACAACATTTGCTAGCCCTCCTGGCATGTACTATTTTTTCTCGTCATTTAACTTAAGTGAACTACTTAATAAATTCAATTTGTTTTCTAACTGCCTGCCCTACGAACTGGGCGGAGTCAGTAAACCTCATGACGGGCGAAATAAAGAATAAATACAGACTCTCGCGGCGCAGATTTAAGGTGCATTTTGCCTCGTTACGAGCGCCACCACTATCGATCGGAGAAATGTAACGAAGGCCACTTCCGTGCCGTGCAAGGTATTATTATCGTTAACAGTTTGCTGTCATAGAGTGTTCCTTCTGTACTTGTACTATTCCTTACTCTGTGCCTGATGTTATGTAACGACCAAGGTCTAATACCCGAGAGAGAGAGAGAGAGAGAGAGAGAGAGAGAAAGAAATCACCGAGAGGGAGAGAGAGAAAGTTGCCACTTGATTAACCATTACCTAAAAATATGGACGTATTAGATTTTAGAAAATCATATAGACTCATATCTTAAAATTCCACAAATACTAGGCATCAATTTTCAAATGTCATAACCAATTACAAATTTTCATTCAATATACAGTACTGGCCAATAATATATAACCTTTGTACTTACATCTCATATGATTATCTACAAATATTACTTACCAAAATTAATAACCAATCAAGAACTACTTGACCAATTGTATTGCTATTATTCAATTCATTCGCTGATTAAATAAGGTTTTAAATGGCATATAATAAATGTTTGTACAGTTGACGTCATAAATATGTTTACACTTTAGTACCTTGTCTATTTAATGTCATGTTTTAACTGCCATATGAAATTGTCATAGCGCACAAGGTACTAAAGTGTAAACATATGTTTGATGACGACTGTACATATCGTAGTTTAAAAAAGTTTAGTATTTAAATATACCATTGCCGACGCATTCATACTAAATTATGGAGATATGTATTTTGTCCTGATCCAGGACAATATAGAAATGGCGTTGTTGCAAATTCGCCTGTGGCAAAAGGAACATAGGATACAGCACTTGTGCCAGCATTTCAACAAGTGCAAAACCCTAAGCAATCTCTTTTTGCATTTGCAAGCCATCACTTTAAGCAGGGTCTGAGGAGATGGCTCCGCACACATTGCCCGTATTTGAGTTGCTGTATCTCCGCAACAATGGACAGAGTGTGCTCAGGTTACGCTTAAATTGTAGCAAATTTAGTTATGTTTATGTAAGTACTGAACAAAGATACTTGACAAAACACTTCCTTAGGGTAGTTTTTTTTTTAAAACTGGAACAAGTGCCAAAATTTTGCAGATTTTTGAGCACCATGCATAGCACAGGGTTATCAGGGTTGCAAACTTGGGTGTTAACTACTCTCAAGGGACCTAACAACATTTAAAAAAATCGTAGTTACATGCGCATTTGTGATATTTGCCTTTTTTTGTGTTGATATAGACTGGCCTAACTCTTGAGTTCCAAATTCCAATAATCCTGTAGAAAGACATTGTCTACAAGACACTCCACAGGTTAATGTTATCATGAGCCTTTGGCCTAGATAAATAGTTAATTTATCTTTAATCATGGTAATGCACTTGCAGGTGTTAGTTTTTGAACCAAATACTTACTTCTATGTTTGAGACCAAATCTGTCAATTTCATTGTTCTTAATATCACCAGCTATCATTCTGTCAGGGCCGCGGTTAAACCTTAGCGGAGAAGACATTCTCGGCGCCATTACATTACTATCCTTCATTATGCTCTTGGGTTGCTTAGGGCTTAGAGACTGCCTTCTTGTCGGACTAATATTAATGGGCTTTGGTTCAGGTAACTGGGGGACTTTCTTCAAGGGTCGAACAGGGCGCCTCTTCTGACTGGCAGAGCTCTGATTCTCGGGGGTTAATGAATAGTCCGGCCTATCGTTTCTCTTTTTAGTGCCATTGTGATTTCTCAGAGCCGCGCCGGTCTGCTCATCTAAGTTGTTAAGAAGATTCTCCGCCCTGCCGGCGAGTTCCGAGAGCCAGGCCATTTGTAAATATCTAAAATATGTTTAAATAATTTAAAACAATACACCGTCAAAGTGATTACAAAAGAAAATAACTCTATCTACCTACTTTTTTACATGTCCGGTCTCAGACGTATTTTAATTAAGATTTTTATACTATAAAACAATTTTGTTTCTTCTTTTTTAATGGCAGCTGTGACTGCTGTGAGGCATAAATTTTGTCAATAAAATTTCAGTTCAGAATCAAAATAAGAATGACGTTTTACAGTTTTTACACGTAAACACCACAGGCTATCACGAATTGTTTACTATGTTTGAAGTCTCTGACTAAATATATCCTCTAGACCTGACAAGCAAGTGCGTGCTACCGTAAGGGATGGATATACTCTACATAAACACATGGGGTTACCAAAGTTGTAAAAAATTACCCCTCTTTAGCAAGTTCCATATAGGTCATAATCATATGCATATTTTTTATTTTAAAAATCGATAGAAATTGTCTAAACTGCGTTTAAATTACTGCTCGGCGACCTTTCGTTTTTGACATAACATGATTTAAAAATTGGCAGTGAAGCCACGTCACGAGGCCTTGATGAAACGCTCCATACGAGATCGAGCGAAACGTAATCAATCACAAAATCACACATATTTTTTATTTAAACTGTGTTCACAAGATAACTCCTCGAAACTCTTTTTATTTTTGTGAGGGTTCTAAGTTTTCTAACTCCTTTTGCTAGAAAGAGAGTTCCGCTTGTAATTTGTAACTTGTAGCTTCGTGAAACGGGCCACTGTTTCATACAGCTACAAATTACAATTTACAGAGGCCCTACTTTGAAAATCGAAGTTCGAAGTTACGTTAGCTCCATCCCTGTAACTCGTCATTCGAGACAAGATCGAGAGAAAGGGATGGAGCTAACGTAACTTTGAACTTCGAATTTCAAAGTAGGACTTCTGTAAAATTGTAACTTGTAGCTTTATAAAACGTGCCCCAGCCATTTCAGCATTGTTGCCAGTTTAGACCCGTAAAATTGTTACGTGTAGCTTTATAAAACGCGCCCCTGGCCAAATTGCATATGCCACAGACAGCTGCCAGCCAACCGTTCTTTATTGGCATTAAACTACTTAGGTACGTATTTCGGGTGGTTAATTCTGCAATAATCTAATTGGTTTGAAGCGAAACTTAGAGTGTTTTTAATGATCTTGTATTATTACATATTAGTTGCTGTATTTCCCACGTTTAAACTCAAAAATCACTTTGACAAAAGGCTAAATACTGTACTTACGTATGAAAAGTTACGTTTTCCAATTTTCGCTCACTACAGCTTTCATAGCCGATGATACAACAATTCACCATTTTATAAATAAAATAATAAATAAAATAATAAATAAAATACAAAATATAAATATTATAAATAAAATACAAACATACATAAGACAAGCTCATAACGAATTTGAAATGACATCGGTTTGCCTGCCATCAACCCGAATGCGGCAAGCAAAAAAGAAGCGTGTCGATGACTAAGACAAAATTAAGGTCTCTCTCTCTCTGTCTCTCTGATTGACAACTCCATAAAACTAACTCCCTCAATCTTGGTATTGTCATTTCTGTGTCAGATCTTGGGATACTTCATCTAAGTTTGAATTAAAGCCATCTAGCGTCGATTAGCGCAATCTTCATTTTAATCTAGCAACATTAGAGCCAAATATGATTCACTTCTCACTTCTGTAAATTGTTGTAAAATTCTTTGAAAAACGCCTTTGAGCTGTCAAAAAATTGTCACAAATCAAAGATGTAAAAAGGTGATTTACTACTTCACAACAAAAATAGCAGTATTCTAGTGCATTTACGATGGATTTCGAGAGCCCAGATGTAGAAAAAGATTTCCCAGGGTTGTATGCCTCTGAAACCGGGCGCAAAAGTAATGAAAGTGACTGTAAGTATGCTGTTTAAACAGCGCATTTAAGTCTTCGTTTTTAATTTCTGCCTAATATTGATCTGCAGAACTAGTCAGTATAAGAATGCAGCAACTGATAGATTCCTCGACATTATAATAATATAATACAGTAACCTGTCGGCAGTATGGAGAGTAGTATATAGGCCAATTTTGAACTAAGCAACTAAAACTGTACAATACATTGAGTATCCTATGAGGCATGTTTAATAACCCCAGTGTTAAGATCTTAGCATGTGATATATGTCAATTCATTTTAATATTTTTTCTGTATAGCTAATTTCCTCATTTTTCTTTCTAAGACGATTGAAAATCATATTGTTTAAGGAACAGCTGGATACAGTCATCTATCTGTTGTCGCAACTGCCGCCTGATAAAATAAATAATAATAATAATAATAAATCTGAAGTCCTGATATTTTGATAAAAGTCCAGACATTTTAGTCACAAAATGGAAACATTACTCACTTAGTTACAGTGGTATGGTAGGCATATTAGATATAATATCATTATAATTAAAAAAAAAACAAATTAAGGAGCCGGACAAAGTCCGGACTAGAGTCTAATAGTCCGGACATGTCGAGACTAATCTGGATGGATGGTAACCCTAACCTAAATTATAATACACTAGCAGGTCTTTGAGCTGATGTGTTTATATCACTATGTAAATTACAACTTAGTTTATACGAAACAAAGTCTCTTTTAATCTTCAACTTGTGTCAGCTGTGGCCAATGGTGTCGTAGTCAAGACAATTTTTACGATGGCCCCTAATTAATTTTATACCAGATTGTTAACACTCAGGCACCATTACGCCTACGAGTGGAGCAGTCGCCGATTTTTAATATGACGGGGCTAACCCGGCAAGGGTTAACTGTCTGAACTTCAAAAAATGACCGATTTTTGATTCAACAAAAATTATTTGTCAAATATGGTTTGGATTTTTGTATGTTTGCCCGAAAGATCACTTTGAATATTTTGATTTAGTCATTACTTGTTTTGGTTTTTTACCGATTCGACAAATTATCTATTGTATATTACTGATTTCACAGTACAATTAGTTGTCCAATGTAATTGTTTGATAACTTGTCTATTTCCTCTGATTTTACTGTAGTAAATCGATAAATGAGAAGTCCCTATGACAGCTCAAAAATTACACAAAAATTCCAGCCTCTGGTCATACCGTATTTTATTAACAAGCTGTACTTTTTCAAATGTTACATATTTAAGATTTTTTCAAAGTTTATAGTACTTACCAGCATTATAAAACATATGACTATATACATATATATAGAATAGTCAACATTGACATTATGACTAAAAAGTATGAGAAACAAAAGGCTCCCATTTTAATCAACACAAAATAAAGAGTGTTTGACTTGTATGTATATGTATATGATTTTGATGATTTTATAGTCAGTGATGACCACGAGAAACCAAGCAAAAAAGATCTACTAGGCAGACGCAAGGAAAAGAAAGAGAAGAAAGATAGGGGCTATGCAGCACTAGAGGGGGACAGCTCACCTGAAGAAGACACTGACACTAAGTATGTATTTATTACATTATTCTTTTTTTTTTGTATAATCAAGTTATAATATGGGAAAACACACCATCTCAAAAATATGTCTTATTGCATCTTATTCCAGTGTAATAAGAAATTCCTAAGATATTTATGAGAGGATTCTTTCGATACATATTTTTGCACTTGACTGTACCATCTAAAATTAATATTCTTATGTCTAGGGTCACTGTCCCGCTTGTATTTATTTATCAGCATATTTTTAGGCCATTGAATATAATTGCAAAATTTCGAAGTAGGGTAAGGTCGGATTTTTATTCCCACAGAAAAAATGTGAACAAAGTTACGTCACTGTCAAAGTGACATTTCAGGGAATCTCAAAGTCTTGGCCAGCAAGAAATATAATATTAAGTTATAATTTCGCTTGTATCGTGATATAAAAATAAATTTAAGAAATAATTGAAATTAAAATCGCACAAATGAGTCACTGGAAAGCGATTACGACGGGAGCACGAATTGTGAAGCGAAGCGAGTGAAGTTACGTCTCACATCAATCAAGCGGCCCTCAACTTGTTGACGTTGACACAGGTGTATCGAGTCAATGATACCAGTGCAATAAATAAATTATGCATGCAAAAACAGTTTTCTCGTTTTAAATTAATACAACAAAGAATTTATATCAAAATTAAGTTTGCCATCAACAAATTAAATTCTTCAATCTTGATAACAACATATAGTTTTTTTTATAGAAAGTCGATTTCTTATAAATGTGAAAAGTTTAAATATTTTGAAAATTGCTAATGTTTTTCGTTAACGGCAACACCTTTGCTTACATTTTTTCTGTGGGAATAAAAATCAGACCTTAGGAGTACCGGTTGTGGCCATTGTACCCTCTTTGGAGTTTGGCCACTTTAGGCTGAAATGAGTATCAAAAATACTGTAAAATTACAAATAGTATTCATAAATAGTTAAGAGAAGTGAAGCGCCGCTAAAATCGTGTAGCTGTCAAAAAAACCATACAAATTTAGCTCCGCGCCTGTAAGTACCTACGTTCTGTACGTTTCTGTTGTTTGTTTTGTTTCATTCTAAGAAACATTTTCTTGTACAGACATAGTTTTTCATGGTATCTACGACATATTCAAAAATCGTAAAAATCGAAATAGGTTTAAGGGGAGAGAAACGTTATAGCATTTTGTATGGAAATTTTTGGCTTCACAATCCTCTTTAAGACTGAAGATTAATATAAAAATAGTTTTGAAATTTCATAATGCTATACATTACATATTAGTTAAAATTTAGAGCAGCCAGAAACTATGTAAAGATGCCAATACCGGTACTTTAACCTAGATATCGCAAATCTTTAAAAACTTATGTGATGTCGTAAAATATTAGGATATTTAGTCAATAAAATGCCCATGGTAAAGAGAGAGGAGGCGGTGCGGTGCGGTCCTGGGATGTGATTCAACAACGACTAACGGACGGACGAACGAGTGAATTTCCAAGCGGCGAGTTTAAGTAGTCCCGTCAGAACGAACAAAGCACATTTAAGCACGTGTATTCAATTTGGCAGCATGGCTTCTCGAACGGATAAGGCTGCCTAATTGAGAATGCACGCGCTAAAATGTGTTGTGTTCGCTCGGACGGGACTAGTTAAACTCGCTGCTGCGCTTTCGCTCGTTCGTTCGACCCACCGCCGTTTTTAAGAGAATAAGACCCCTGTATAATGAACGCCTCCACCACGATTTGGAAATGCTCCATCCTCGTAAGGCCCACCATTCTACAAACAGGGATATTTTTGTCAGTGGGACTTTGAATCTACCATCAAGGCAATAAAGTTGAATTACGTTTGTTCGATAATGCCTTTTTCAGTTTATAAACATAGGAAAATAAACGTTATTCTTATAGCAACACAGTTCAAATTAAATTGCCATGACTATGTACATCAACGCGCCGCCTCCTCTCTCAAATGCGTTTGCGGCTTAAAGCTAATGCTAATGATGCTGTCGATTATTACTTACATCATTCTGTTGAGTTGAGTGTAATGTTTTTGTTTACTTTTACGTGTTATGAGTTTATAACAGATATGGTTAAGACTATGGGCTAGTGTCTTGATTTGATAATCTTACTGACGGACTAATTAGTTTTTTTTTTACCCAGGGCACATCGCTATTATTGTACATTGTAGCTTTTTTGTCAAAACAAATTATCTAATTTCCATAAATTCCAACAGGAGCCCATCTAAAAACAAAAAGACCAAGTCATTTAAATTTCCCACTAAAAGTAAAGAGAAAAGAGAAAAATCACGCGACAAAGAAAAGGTACTTGACGATGCTACTAAGCAGAAAGAGTTGACTGAGAAAGAGAGGAAAAAAGAGAAAGAGAGAGAAAAGGAGAAAAAAGAGAGGGAGAAGAAAGAAAAGGAGAAACGAGAGAAGTTAAGAGAGAAAGATAAGGTGAGTAAATACTTTTATGATGTTATAATTATATTTCTGACAGAGGAAACATACACCCTATATGAAGGACTCAATGTAGTATCCATATTCATATTCAAGTACAGTATTTTATGTCCACCATCGTAAGAAGAGGCTTGTGCGTGCACGTTAGTGAGGACATAAATAGGTATTTTGTATGGCTAGGTGAAGGCAAACGAACACAGAGGCCACCTGATGGTAAGTGGGAACCATAAACATTTGCATTCTCAATACCATAACCTCAAGACTGCAAATGCGTTGCCAACTCTGACAACTTAGATGGAATGCCTCCATGCTAGTAATTTCACTGGTTATATCCCCACACCAGAACACAACATAACACTTACAATAACCCCTCGTATGTCAGAGGTGAGAAAAATACCAAGTTTTAGTCTAATTTCAATTTTGATATAGTCCAAAAAAATAAGTTTTAAAAAGGTAGCTTTAAAAAAAAAGTAAAACCGCGTTCGAACTGTCCCTCCGTTTGGGGGCTTCCATGTTAAGACCTGGACACAACACCACGGCACGACGTCGTTAACGTGTAACGGCGCGGCGCCGTAGAAAGGCACGTTGCCGCGACGTGTAGATACACGGTGCCGTCATTCATTATAAAGTGCAATATTAAGCCCAATGTCCTGCACGTAGAGTTTAAAATAGTTGAAGCCGTTGTCACACAGCACCGTGTATTTGGACGACGCGCCAACGTGCCTTTCTACTGCGCCGCGCCGTTTCACGTTAACGACGCCGTGCCGTGGTGTTGTATCCAGGCCCTTAATGGAATCATTCCAGACAGATACACAAATTGAACTTGTTACATCCCTCTTTTTCCGTCAGTTGTTAAAAAGATAGTGCCAAGCCTGGCACCACTGCACCAGACCTTCAAATAGCGCTATTTTGCGATTTTCTCGCGCTATAACGTTATTATAACGTTTTAAAATCGGGTCAGGATATTCATCATACATAACGATATAAACTTCATATCGATATATGATAGCAAATGTTTCCTATAACGATATAATTATCGTTATACGTCCCCTCTTTTACCGCACTTAATTACGGTGGTTCGTACAATACCGCGTTGGCCGTCATCGCCCCATCGAATATGCATCATACATAAAAAGTCGCCAGCGGCACGATTCTTTGATTAAGAATTTAGGGCATTAAAAGTACAAACTGACAACAGCGCGCAATTCGTAACGTCATTCTGGTTTTGTTAAATGTCGATTTCGTTGTGATGTAAATAGCTTGACTTTATGAAGAAATATGGATATATTTAAACGAAAATAATTAAGGCTCTGGACCCACCAAGAGCGAGGAAGCGATTAGCTATCGGCGATTTTCTCGCCCAAGAAACTAACAAAAGATAAAGATCCCCTGTAAAGAGACACGTATATTAATAGTTGATCGCTAGCTGTTCACACTGCCGCCGGCGAGAACTCTTTCCACTAGTTTATCGAAACAAAAAATATAGATCCCGTGTCAAAAAAAGAGACACAAATATTAATAGTTGATCGCTGGCTGTACTCGCTTCCCGTTGCTTCCCGCTCATCGTTGGCGCGGCGGTGGGACCAGTGCCTAACACTTACAATATTTGTCATAACGGTATGAAGGTCTGCCTGGCACCGACTATTATGTCAAACGAGCTTAGTTTTAATTTGTACTAATCAGTCATTCCCATGAACGCATGCGTGGGTAGTAATTTACTCGCGTCGAGGTGTGACCTTGTCAACCTATATAAAACTGACACTGATCAAATGACATTCTGTCACGCCTTACAAGCACACATTAACATATTCATGAGGAACAAACATAATATGCAGAAATACTAGTTTAGATAGACTAGGATATAATATTAAGTTGTGGAGAATTGTTGCAAATTTACCAGATGACCAGCCTCCTATTTTACCATCTTGACAATGATAGGTGACAGGTGACAATGCGCTATACATTGCAAAGTTAACAGGCTCTCACTTCACTGGGTTTAGAGATGGGTAAATCCGGGACTCGATTCCTTATCGACTCCTTTCAATTGTTATCGAATCCGCGGAGTTATTCACTCCGACTAGCCGCATGGCGCACCGGGACTCGGTACCGATCGACAGAGACAGGCGCCGCGTAGATTTAATATAGTTTTCAGTTCAGTTTCGAAAAAACATCGTCAGAAATACCAACTGATACAAAAATTTAAACAAAAAACACATTAGGTATTCAATGTGTTGTTGAATCCGATCGGACTAGATTTAAAGAAAAACAATAAGTCATTAGATGCTGATCGAATCCGGAGCGAATTGGTTTGAGAGATCCAAAGGATTCAAAGGAGTTGAAGAGCCGATAAGCGGAATCGATACCGATAGCGGAGCCGGATTTAGTGATTTGAATCCCTGCTCGGAGTCGAGATTACCCATCTTTAACTGGGTTTCATGTAAGCTGCGCCATGTACACTGAAATGTCACCTATCACCTGTCATTGTCAGGATGGTGAAATAGGGGGCAGTTGTCTTTCAGGGGCTTGGCTTGGGCTTTGGGCTTGGTTTTACCTAGTAGAATACTACTAGGTAAAACCATATTGTTTTCGAAATGCTATCGTTTTGTTTTTAAATCGACCGCCGCGCCATTAGGTACTGTCAAGTAAATGAGAGCTAGCGTAAGGCTGACAATACGATAACACGTCAAAAGCAATATTATTATATAATCAAGTACCTACTACTAACCACTTACTAACCACCTTATAATTGTAATGAACTTGATAGCAATAAATGATTCTATGATTCTATTTTGCCGATTTGAATAGAGGTCCTGCGGGCCTATATAATATAACTATAATGACATACTGGGGCCCTAATATGGCTGCGTCTATATCGCGTGTCAAATGTGGATAAAGCATTTGTCACTCTCGTACTTATTTACGTGTCAGAAGGTGACGGATGCCTTATCCAAACTTTGTCACGCTTTAAACGCAGCTATATTAGGGCCCCAGTATGTCATTGTATATTTCCACCGTTACGAAGTAATTACACGTTAGAATAAAACTCGAATTTTAAATGGGAAGTGGGCTACATAGTTTTGTCAACAATAATGTTACCCATTAATTGACTTCACAAATATGCCCAGAACTATTTTTGGTCTCAAAGGGTACTAATGAGTCTCTAATTGAAGGTATGGGTTGTGAGGGGGAAGGGTGTTTTAATTGGTCGAAAACGACCCACTGGGCATATATGGGTTAAAGAGAAAATTTCTAAATGGAGCTTGCTTTCATTGCTTTTTTTTTCATTGTTTGTAAGCGAATCGGCTCATATGAATGTGTTATCTTAAGATAACCTAGTTTCAAGATTGGCGTGAAATTAACGAAAGGCGAAACGTAAATCGACTTAGTATTTTTTCTCCACCTATTTCGAAAATATTATTTTTATCCCCTAAACCGGTTAGCTTTTCTTTAAACAAGTTTTGACGTTACTTAATTTGTTTTTTTGTCATATGTGAAGTAAACAGCCTAACCTTGTATAACCTTGGTATTTTAAAGGCAAGAATGACTAGGCTTTTTTTCTGGGTAAGCGTGTACCACCCTCGACCTCATCGTCACTTAACATCAGGTGAGACTGAGGTCAAAAGTAAATAGACTTAAAAAAACAGGTGACAATCTCACACCAATTGACCTATACTCGAAAATCTAATTAAAGACCAAAATCTGACAGTTCCCATCTTGATTATTTCGTTATTTTAACATTATTTCATAAAAATATGAATGAGAACTCGTGTAACCAGTAATATTAGGGTAAGTTTTATTGATAAAAATACCTATACATAAACCAAAATGCAGTAACCACAGCGAATGTGCGCAGGTTGAGGTTAGGATTTTGGTCTTAAATTAGATTTTCGAGTATAGTCCCAAACTAAGCTCAATATATATACAATTATAGGTACTAGACAACGATATAAATACTTCAATAGATAGAAAACATCCCATACTATATAACAAATACTCACGGTCATCACACAAATATTTGCCCATACCGGGATTTTAACCTTGAACCGCTAACTTCGTAAGCAGGATAACTAACAACTAGGCCAACGCATCGTCAAACAAAGGAAGGGACGCGTATTGGTATTTTCCCGTATTCTCGCTTGAATTAACGCTTTGATGTACTGGCAAATGTATATACATTATCTAGACTGTACTTTTATACGGGTTAGAAGGAATAGAACTAGAAACACACAAGGGACAAGGATATGAAACGCACGAATAGGTCATTTATACGCACGAGCCACGATCGGTTGGTCATCGAGAAATCGCGCTTTTTATACCAACTATGACGAAGCCTAAAGAGGCGGCTAGGTGTTTGACCTGCTCTAACAATGTATGACAGACTGGGCTGAGATTCTACACGATAATACCTTATTGTTTTTACACGACTGCCCCAAAAAAGGAGTGTAATGTTTTCAGGGTTCATGTTTGTATGTATGTATGTATGTGAGTTTCTTTATTCCACTATAACTTCTAAATCCCTTGACCGATTTAGATGTGTGAGGTATCGTTAGAATCCTTACGTCATCCCGGGTGACATAGGATACCTAAACTGTTAAAATTGAAATAACAACAATGGCAAAATGACAATTATTAATATATGTAGGTATATCGACGACAGTATAAAAAATGCAGTCGGGTTTTTAAAGCTTGCTTTTCATATAGTTATTGACGTGTTTCTTTATTGTCAACGTTTTGATAGCTCGTTCATTTACTTGAAAGTAGGTGAGTGCGGCGGAGTTAAAAACAATACACGTCGAATACTATATGGTTTTACCGAGTTCAACACTATGGTTTTTTGTATCGAAAACAGGCAGTTTTGGTTCTTAAAAGTTAACGTACAGATAATATAACATTTTACTCAAAACATTGTACTATCATGATCAATCATCATTATCATCATCACCATCATCTTACCACTACTATAAATGCGAAGTTTGGATAAATGTTTGTTTGGATAAAATGTTCAGATCTGTTCAGCAGTTCTGACATGATTGTGTGGATGAATATTCGGGCGTTTCAACCGCCCTCACTACCCTTCTCAAAACAATGAAGAAAACAATGTTAATTACCACCAACTTCTGACGTAATTAGAAGCAGAACTAGGAATAGGTACTTCCCATTTGTTTCAGAAGTTGGTGGTAATTATCATTGTTTTGAGAACGGTAGTGATGGCGGTTGAAACGCCCGAATATACACCCTCTCAATCATGTCAGAACTGCTGAACAGATCAGTTTTTTTTTTCTAGAATAGCATCATATTTTTATCCTGGATTTAACGGTTCCCGAAGTACGAGAGATAAGCGATTTCTACGCGGACGGAATAGCGGGTAACAGCTAGTCATATTTATTTAAAAAAATCATAACAATAAACAAATTTGTATGCACATTGTCATTGCAAAGTACGCATTACGCAAAGATCTCTACGGTTGGGAGGTTTCATTATTCACTATCCGGCATTTAGTAGGTAGTGCGGCCTTGGCTGACAATCGGCCGAAGGTTTGTTCAGTTGCGCTTCCAAACCGCACCATGCACCACTTGCGTGGCGTTTTTACAAAGGTTTCCAAGTATTTTTATTAATTTAAATTACTAGTGTTTTATTAATTCTAAGTGTTGATCTAAATAATGTGTTGTGCATGTGGACGGTCGTAGTGTTTATAAATATGTTTGTGTGCGTTATGTGGTGTGGTGAAGTAGTTAACCTGAATCTACCCTGCGGTGGTTTATCTATATTTATCTACCGTGATAAAGGAATACGGAAGCTGTTATTAGAATTGCATTTTAACTTACAAAGAAGAACAATTAGCAGGCTTGAAAAGATCAACTGATTGATTTAAAATTACATTAATAATGCTACTTCTAAATCCGCCGTTTTCGCATTTCTTTTTAAATAATATAGTACGATTCTAATTTCTAACGACACCTCGCTTGTCGAAATCGAACCATCCGTTTAGCTTCTACTCGGGAACAGAGAACCATACATACAAAATTACAAACATACATAATTATAGGTTAAAAACGTTAGCCTCCATCGGGTAAAAACAATAGCTTAGTTTGTTGGTTTAGGTGATACGTTTTTGGTTCAAATCTTTATTTACATGGATTCTGCGTGGAAAATATTTCGGCTTGAACGATGTTAATGTTATAGATATCGATGTTATACAAAATCAATAAAGTTGTTAATTTATTGATTTTGGTTATGACCTGATGAGATTTTGCTTCAAAGGTTTTTTTTATTAATTTCGCGTGAAAAACAAATTAAATTTGCTTAGATAATATTTCTGAAAGGTCTTGTATAAATTCTGCTTTGTATGGCAATGTTTATACAAAGCCAATATCTATTTAGGTACGATTAAGTCGTGACGACAGTTATTTCGTAATAGGTTTCTAAAGCATGACTTTGTACATTTAGAACGTCGATTTGAGCTTTGTAGTTCTTGCTAAATATTTAATCAGAGTAGTTTTTTGGGAAATATAGTTTGGTAAACCGTGTTCACCCTTTCGATACGGTTGGCGAATTAACTCGTTGGTAAGAGAACACGTGTACAACAATATATTGGTACCATACTACCAACTCTTCGGTTAAAGAGTATTGACTCTGGTGAACTAAACAGAAGCAGATCGTCATTGCTTTTAAAAACCTCGTATCCCACGTTTCGTGACGTACGATTTTGACATTTAATTTAAAATGGCTACGCAAATGGTATAAAAACTTGAACCAGATATTGGATAAGTGGAATGGGCCTCCTTCAAAGAAATTTGTTCAATCAAATATTGGATATAGAAATTGGACAAAGATATTGGAAAGACATATAATATAATACCACTCTTAGCTCGACGTGTTTCAGTCAAGTCCCTAATTGAGCGTTTCTCAAAAAAAAACCGGATTTTGTTTATGGAAGTTTCTTTTGTGTTACCTATATTTATAGGTTTTTGGTAACACAAAAGGAACTTTCCATACAAATATTTTAAGACACATTAGAATATTATTTAATTATTGCATACCATTACCTACAATTTTTTTTTTAAAATTTGGAGATGTCCCTCAAAGTGGCAAAACCTTTGAGAAATGCTCCTTTAGATCTTAAAAATAATTTAACAAATCAAACCACAAATTTGAAGTACGGTTGCCCTTCCCTGCTTCCATTGGTTGAAATAACATAACTTAAATATCACGTGGTCTATTTGTTTATGTTGTAAGTACCTGAACAAAGAGATAATACTAATTGTGGTGTAATCTACACCGTGATTTATACTAAGGTATAATGTTATTCATCTACATGGATGACTTTATCATTCAATAATCAATACATATATATAAAAATGAATCCTAGGTCACGCCATAACTCGAGAAAAGCTCAACCGATTTGAATAATTTATGTTTTGTTGTGTTCGTTAATATCAGGACAAGGAATTTATGAAAAAAAAAAAGGTCAAATTCAAGTTCAAATAGTTTATTGTTAGAAAGTGAATAGTTGGGTACACAGGTAGTCAGGTATTACATAGAATGTATTGATCCTTCACCAAGCAATATGAAAATAATTCTTGATATTCAACTAGCTTGTGCCCGCTACTTCGTTCGCGTAGATTTAGATACTCGTTATTGTCACGGAAACTTTTAAATTTTCGGGATGAAAAGTAGCCTATGTGGTAATCTATCTCCATTTCCATTCCATTCCATTTTTCCGTTCAGTTGTGAAGGAGTAACAAACAAACACACACAAACTTTCGCATTTATATTACCTACTAGCTTTCGCCCGCGACTCCGTCCGCGTAGAATTCGTTTATCGCCGCTCTCTCGGGAACTGTCCAATTTTCCGTGATAAAACTATGCTATGTCCTATTCCAGGACCTATCCAATATGTGTGCCAAGTTTCATCTCGATCCGTTCAGTGGTTGAAGCGTGAAAGACGGACAAACAAACACACTTTCACATTTATAATATTAGTAGGATACCTATCATATACTATTATAGTATATATAGTACTTATAGTTATATACTAGTTATTATAATTGTTCATAGGAAAAGGAAGAAAAGGCGAAATTTAAGCTAGAATCTAAAGAGAAACTGAAAGATGAAAAGAAGGATAAAGTAAAAGACAAAGACAAAGAAAAGGTGAAAGAGAAAGAAAAGGAAAAGTTCAAGGAGAAGGACAAGGACAAAAAAGAAAGGAAGCTAACAAAGGTGCCGTCAACCGTGACTTCTGGAGTGCCTTTCGAGGAAATATTTACTTTGGGAGGTAGGTGCTTTATTTGTTTATGGTAAATTAACATGATCATGTTAAAGTATCTCCGATACGTGAAACATTTTTTTCTTTGTGTGAGATCTTTGAAATATGGAATGGAGAGTAAAATGCATGTGACCTAGGAGCTTAGTAAAGATGCATAACGCTACGTTACGAAAATCGACAAAATATATAGGATTTACGTAAGCGGCTCATATTATGGTGATAAAGCATTCGTCACTCTCGCACTTACATACTGGTCAGAAAGTGACAGATGTTTTGCCCACGTTTATCCACATCTATAAACACGACCATAATTAGCCCGCTGATGACACATCGCGTCGACCGCTTATGTCATCTACATACTCGAGTCAATAGAAAATAGAAACCTTTGCATCTTGGCTAAGCCTACTAAAGACATACAGACAAATGATTTATTTAGCCAGGAATCCTACAAAAAACATCTTATCACCGATGTTCATTCAAGAATCCTAATTGTTCATAAGATAATATTAAACTATCATGTGAAGGTGGCTTTGACAGTTTTTACCTACCGCTTTTTATTTTCACCGATAAGACAGATAAGGAATGCTAGTTAGTATCTATCCACGGTGCGAGATAACGGGGTACCATTAGTACCTATATGTCGTTTGCTTGAATCTCAGTGAACAAAGTGACTAATTGAGTAATGAACCCATTTGCTAATGGATATCATATTGATCGTAAGAAGTTTTGTTCAGATTTAGGTTATGTTTGTGTTAGTTAAGAGTATAATGACCTCGTACTAGTATTAACAGCCGCACTCAGAGTCAGTTAATACTCATTACCTAGTGTCGTATGTTATGCTGGAGACATCGGAATAAAATTTGACACATTTTGTATGGACAAATGTCAAATTTTAACCCGAAGTAAGCCTTATCTATCCGCGGTTTGAATATAGGGTTCGGCCGTTAGACTGTTTATGACTTATCTAGTGATAAATAAAGTTTTTTCGCATAAGCAGGGTTTCGTACTACGTATTTTATTACAGATTTCCCCATACGATATACATAACGAACGAAATGGCTGACCTTGCATGCTTCACACCTTTTCAGAGCAACGTTCCGTTCGTATTTTCTTTAGGTCCGTGCTTATACTATTACTATGCAGTTAGCTACCTTCTTCGGTATTACTATACGCACTGCTATATCAAAACAGTAGTAACTCAAAATACAAGTGTTTTAAAATCAACTTTAATACAACTTGTGTGAGCTTGAAACAAACTAGCAAGGATTTTGAGTTTATACAGTATTGATCTAGCAGTGGTATGCTGTTATTTTGAACATGTCATGTTAACTGCGCACGAGTAAGTTCCGTAGAACAATACGACTATACAACAATTGTTATCTTTTGTTCTTTAACCCGGTAAACGTTTAATCTGAGTTAACAGTACTATTTCAAGACAATGAAGTAATCTTACAGGGGCCTGAGCTCGGGCAATGACTTTTAAAAACAATAATAAAGTTAATTACGCTCGGTATTCATAAGTATTTATAGCGGTATCTTATTACTTGTAATGGTTTGGGAAGTTTGTTACTTGCTCTTAATTTGGCAATATACCGCAGGCCGCATGTCTTTTTTGACTTTGTCAAATTAAAGTAGACGCATTCCATCGTAGTCCTCAGGGCCGAGATTCTAGGCGGTAAAAACCATATCGTCTTTGACCTATTATCGTATTGTCAACGTTTTGATAGCTCTTATTTACTTAACAGTAATGGCGGCCGTGTACATAACAGTTCAAAGACGATATGGTTTTTACCGCCTAGAATAGAGGCCTAGGGCGCAATTGCGGTCTTAGGATTACAATCTTACGATTGTATACTAGAGATTGCAATGTCTATGGGTCACATATCTCACTTAGCATCAAATGGCCTGTGTTCTCGTTCGCCTGCCCCATGCCATGTTATAAATAACAGCATTTTCTATGTTCTGTCGTAATACCAAAGGCGGCTAACTGCAAATGTAGGTTGAAGCATTCTATATTCTATTGGTAACTAAATTAAATTTAAAATGCTTATACTATTACTATGCAGTTAACCAGGGCTCGGAAACCTGTTTTTTTTATAACCAGCTCGTCAGAAACGCCATACATTTCAAATAGAGAATTTTCATTTCGATTCCGGTCAAACAGAATCGATTTTATTTATCTTCTGATCAAAGAGCAAAATAAAACTTGTTTTGGTCGAAATAACGGTTAATTTCGCCCGCTAATTTGTTCGCATTGCCATCGTTTTGTCTTCCTTTCCTACCCTATAAGCTATAAGCTCTTTAGTTGCATTTTCTCTTGCTCAGCTTGAAGTCAAGCCGGTCTTATCATTTTAAGTCGCCACGCTATCCAACTGCAGGAAGAAACTAAAACTAAAAATACCAGCTTAATCTTACCTTGTAATGTTACTTTTAAGTATTATTGTATTTTATGATTGGAAAAAATGACCTTCTGCTGGAGTTTCTTGCGGCGCTTCTTCTCCGCAATGATGGTCTTGTCCGAAGCGCTAGTAGATTCACTCCATATTACCGAATGCAGGTGTAAAAGAGCCCTCATGACGTGGCCAATTTACTGAATAAATATTTTGAGTTTTGAATTTTGAATCCCAAGGATCATAACGCTAGCGAATCGATTCCACGCGGAGCGAGCGTTTACGATAAACCTGGTTAAGAACCATATTTAACCGGTATTTTTCGAACCGTTCCCAAGCTTTGCAGTTAACTGTCTTCTTTGGTATTACGGCAGCGTTCCTACCTACAATATATAATGTGACATTACAGTTGGTTTACCATTACGTATCATAATCAGTGCCAACCGTCCTCACTTCCATACAAAATTTACTCCATATCGAAATCTGAATTGTCACGTGTATATTTCAGTCGCGTTGCCAATCTTCGGCGTGCCGCTGAGCCAGTCCGTGGAGCGCTCGCGCTGCCACGACGACACCGGCCTGCCGCTCGTCGTCCGCGACAGCATCGACTATCTGCAGGTACCGATGCATAATATTGAATCACATTTAACACACTCATATATACACTCGCGAGCAAAACAATTTCATCACTTTGCTTTTTTTTTTCTTCATTTTTACCCGAGTCTGAAAATTATGGTCTGAAAAATACTGCGCCGATTTCCATGTTTGTTTACTTTTCTAAAAGCTTAGATTACAAGAAACATTATTTCATCTAAATATTTCAGACAGAAATGCCGGTTTACAAGTATAATGGGTGGACATGAAAAAATGCAAAGTGATGCAATTGTTTTGCTCGCGAGTGTATCTACACAAGTATACACCTGTAGACGCATGTTCGAAAAGTTGTAAACTGTTATTCTACTGTTAATATATCTTAAGTGTATAAACTATGGTAACCTTGAAATCGCCCTAAGGCTGAATCTGTGTAAAAATCATTGTAATTAGCTTGTATTATTATATATTCTATGTTATTTACAAAAGCACTATAATTGCTGGATTAATTTGTAATTTTCAAACGTTCTTTAACTAAAATAAAAATTGGCGTACTATTTTTTTTATTCACTCAATAAACGGATAATCATCAATATAGATATGTATCGTGTGGTTGCCGAGTTAGAATAGTGCCACTCCATGTCTTCCTGTGGATGTCGTAAGAGACGACTAAGGGAATAAAGGCTTGTAGTACTGTTAGGCGATGGGCTTGCAACCTGTCACTAATACGCTAGTAAACATCTTAGCCTAATTGTGCAAATTGTGGTTATAGAATTATCAACAAGTTTTTAGAGATGTTTGTAATTCTGTAGCTCTGCCTACCCCACTCTGGGAACGAAGGCGTGAGATTATGTATGTATGTATGTAGATATATATGCAGTTACTGTTGTGCTGCCAGCCCTAGGATACAAAATTGATAAACACGTCCAAGTAAATGTAAATGTGCATGTGTGTGTGCAATTAAATAATCAATTAATCAATAGATGAAATTCCGTGATTACTTGATTATGATAACGATTGGTCGTATTACATATACATAATAGGCAAGCACATTACATTTTTTTTTTAAATAATAAAGTTGTGTGTATTAAATAGCCTAGATTTCGCTTAGTATTCTGTATGTATTTAACCTATGTTAATAGAATCCTTAGGATGGCTTTCGGCGTTGACTAAATACCCATAGTTTGATTTCTTAACTTCCCAGCCGTTATGTTACCCGAATCGAATAGTGCATAAGACAGGGCAAAGCGATGTTTATCAAGCTTTCTAACAATATATTTTACCATCTATTAAGAAAATATAATGTTAAATCCCCAAAAGAGGGATCAAACAAAGTAGTCAGTTGGTCTTGTACATATTGAATGGTGTTTTAAAATAGGTAAGTAAATAAATATAAATCAGCGGACAATCTCACACAAAAATTGACCTAGTGCCAAACTAAGCCCTAAACTACGCTAAAATTACTTATATGGAGAAATACATATATCCTAATAATATGTATAAAATAACCAAGACTCAGGAACAAATACTCGCACTCATCACACAAATATCTGCCCTAACCTGTCTCCGATCCCGGGACCGCTAGCTTCGTAGGCGGGGAAAATACCAACTAAGCATTCTCATTTTATTCCGCAGGCTCACGGCTTGAAATCCAGTCAGTTGTATCGCTCGGAACCCGACAAGATAAAGTTGCAACAGCTCCGGAAGCTGTACATGGACCGAGAGATCACTTTCCCGTACC
Organism: Acleris literana; assembly: GCA_946894065.1. Taxonomy (NCBI): domain Eukaryota; kingdom Metazoa; phylum Arthropoda; class Insecta; order Lepidoptera; family Tortricidae; genus Acleris; species Acleris literana. The sequence continues at coordinate 7,054,746 of OX335689.1, read as the reverse complement.
ACTGGGACGTGTCGGTCGCCTGCGCCATTTTGAAGGCTTTCATTAGGTAAGTTCAGAAAGTAGGAACAAGAACGGAACGAGAATAACTATAGGATTTGAGTCAATCTTGGTTTTTACACCTTTTACCCGGCTGCACGAAGCCAAAGGAAGAATGAGTTTACCAGGGGGCCTATTGCCTAACGCTCTCGCAATAGCAATCGTTTTCAGTTTAAAAGTCGAAGGCGAGTGTGCATACAGAATGAAAACAATTGTTACGCTTTGAAGCCGATTGCGATCACGAGTGCGTTAGACAATAGCGACGCTTTGTTGGATGTTCCACATTCTGCTCCTGAAATTGAACCGATTATAACAAATTACTTGCCATATGATTCTTCTCACATCGTTGTACATTTGACTAAAATATCCTTTGAAATATCTTTGATCTTTTAGAAGATGTTGGTGATATTTTCAAAAAGTCACCAATACACGTTGTTATATGAAGATTCACTGCGATTCCTGCAAGGAGACGAAAAGCAAATTGACAACGGAGTTTTTAGGATGCAGGTTCTTGCAGGATCACGACTAAGGAGCTGGAACAAGATTTTAAGTGAAAATTCTTTGCTCTATGTCTTTAACACGAATTAAAATCTCTTTAATTCCGCGTTTTAAATAGCAAAAAAAAAACAATTCTCTCAAACCGTTATTATTCCACCCAGTGAGCTCCCAGAGTCCATCCTGACTCAAGAGCTCCACGGCCAGTTCGAGCAGGCCACGGCCATCGCCGAGCCTCAACGGGAGGCGTCCATGGTCGCACTCATAGCCAAGCTACCACCACACAACCGCAGTCTGCTGGGCTGGCTCATGCGACATTTTGAGAGCGTTGTGGCTAATGAACAGGTAAATATGTTATGTTGTATGGCATGTGCAAAGCAAAAGAGCACATAGGCCACCAGTAGCCTGTTTTATAAAGCTACATATTACAATTTACAGGTTACAAGTTTCCTTTTGACACAACCTCGAGCAATGACGGCCAGCCAATTTAGCAGTGTTGCCAGTTCAGACCTGTAAAATTGTTACTTGTATCTTTATAAAACGTGCTCCAGGGGCCTGTTTTATAAAGCTACAAATTACAATTTACAGGTTACAAGTTTCCATTTGACATAACCTCGACCAATGACGACCAGCCATTTGAGCAGTGTTGCCAGTTTAGACCTGTAAAATTGTTACTTGTAGCTTTATAAAACGTGCCCCAGATAGTATGGGGGTTCTGAGGCCCGTAAACATTTTCATTTTCAAGACAGTGTTGGCACCCTGAGGACTAAGATGGAATGCCTCTATGCAAGTCAAGATTGCTGTGCCCGAACGGGAGATTGTATACTAATTTATTTTATTATTCTTCCAGTAAACATAATATCATGTATTGAAAATGACTATCATCGTTTATCATCAACTAAATTCCGCCAGAATCATTTAAATTTACAGTGTCATTATTATACAACACTTACATTAACTAACTGCAGGTATTTTTCTAAAACCTATTCGGTATTCCTTTCTCTCGCCTTTAAATCTGTTTAGGACAAATACCTTTTTTTTTAATGGCAAGCCGAAGGCACGCGCGCACTCAGGCCGCCTGATGATAAGTGGGATCTGAGACCCATAGACATTTGAAACCTCAATACTACAATCTCAAACCTGCAATCCTAAGACTTCAAATGCGTTGCCAACCCTGAGGACTAAGATGGAATGCCTCTATGCTAGTAATTTCACCGGCAATTTCACCTAGATTAGCACAAAAATAGATTTTCAGGACGTCTCTGTTAGGTATGAGTATGGCTAACACTCCTGTGTATCCATAAGTCTCCCTCCTTTAAGAAGTACGCAAGTTTACCCTTAATATAGGGTGTACTTGTCGGAGTAGGTACGGTCGGCCATGAAACTGGTCTACCAGTTTAGACAAAAGTTTCTGTGAGATCTAATTATGGCTAAGGTTGACACTTGTCACTGTCATAATATTATTGCGAGGGAAAATCGAACTTGTTGTATCATGACGTGCAAATGAACTTCAACCGAAGGGTGGTAGACCACATTTTTGGCCGACTGTACACACCATAACGTTAACTTTTTTCTTATTTTTTTTCGGTACCGTAAAATGGGGTGAATTTGGAAACGCGGGGCGACTTTGATAATTTTTTGAAACATCTATTTTGTGCAATGTCTGTGTTATTATTAAGCCCTTTCGGGACGATAATTTCATATGTTTCATATGCGAGCGCAAAATATTAGTAGGTCAAGTATTTTCAGAGAAATTGGATTTAAAACCTTCAAAACAAAAAACCACTATTTTTTTACATGCTTCGGGGGTGACTTTGATATTGTGATTGCCACAGGGATAATCAAAGTAGCCCCATTTTAACAATCGAGATTTTGAGCTGCATATTTAGTTTTTCCTACTAAGCCGTCTACCGTAGTCTGCCTCTAGCTGCTTTAAGTTACTCCAAATGAGTAGTCGCCAATACAATATTTTTCATAATTTCTTTTACGATTAAATGCGGGAGTTACAGAAGATGTATTTTTAAAATTAATCAAACTAACCCCATTTTTCGGTACATTTTTTTATGCTCTTAAAATCAGGGGCTTTATTCTACTGCTACTAATGATAATAAATAATGCTAACGTTTGTCAACGTTTTCAAAAACAATATCGTAACATGTCAAAGTTAATTTGGTTTTACTGAGCAGAATAGAGCCACAGCACAGGACAGGCTTCAATACATGTCTTTTTATTTTTGTCAATTTAAAGGTTTAAAAAGTAAATAAAACCCTAATTATAATTCTTCTATCTATTATTGTATTTATTGTTACCCAGAGCAACGGTGCGTCGATCCAAACAGTGGCGACGGCGATGGGCCCCGCGCTCAACATGTCGCTCAACCTCATCACCTACTTCATCACCAAGGCGGACAAGCTGTTCCCTGGCGTCTCCTTGCTGAAGTGAGTTTTAATGAGACACTTTTTTTTTTAATTGTATTGTTCTCCAGCGATTTCCCAATAACCAGCCCACTTAAGGTGCGCTTTTACCAAAACTTGCTCTATTTTCCTAGCCCCGCATCGCGGAGCTATCCCGCAGCATTAGTGGGAAAACCCTTACCGCCTAGTAGCTTGGAGCTCTATATATCGGTAAAGCCATGTTGCTTTTTACATGTCATCGTATTGTCAACTTTTGATAGCTCTTATTTACTTGACAGTAATGGCGGCCGAGTTAAAAACAATAATAATAGTAACATGCCAAAAGAAATATGGTTTTACCGGGTAGAATAGAGTTCATGTTTGCCTTGTTCATCAGTCATCACATATTTTTTATTTCTCATTATCTTTACGTTTATGATTCGTGCATCTTATATATTAACACGACCTTGACTCTATTGGCTCGGCATTATTACATTGCATACACGCAATAAAGTATCTAATATAAATCGCGAGATACATCTTATGGTTGCTTCTTATTAGTATAAACCTGTTGGAACAGGCTACCGATTGTGAATTCACCTTACTCATACTCGTCCAACAACCACATGCTTCCCAGCCTCAACAATAATGTCTTCCTTCCAGATACGTACCACCCCTGCTCTCAATACCGGCTGACTTCCCGAACTCGGCGGCGGAGTTGAGTGCTGAACTGAGGAAGCAAGAGTCCCTGCTCAACCAGATACACGCTGAGATGCACGCCGGCTTCATCACCAATGCGAGGGACCAGCAACTGTGGGAGGCCCAGAGGATTGTGACTCAATTGAAGGTGGGTTCATTAATTAATATGGGGGGATGCCGCACAAATTGAACTAAATTTTATTTTTAGTTCCGTACCTTAAAAAAAACCAGGCAAGATCGAATCGGACTCGCGCACTGAGGGTCCGTACGGCCGCATAGTGGGTATTGTTATATTCCGATTTGAATTAGATTTCGAATCGAATCAGCGCGAGCCCAGCTCAAACTTGATAATTTTTTAGTATTTGTGGTTTTTCTTAAGGATTTGTATAATCATACCAAATTGGACGCTTGCTTGTTCGTTTTTTAACCACTTGATTGCTCGTACAAATTTGATCGACCTTATTTATAAGCAAAGAAGGGCTATCACTGGCAACTCTGGATACACAAAGCACGTGAGTGGTGGAACAACAAAAATAAAAGTTGTTGAAAATAAACGTTTCTTGTATAGGGACTCACTTGACGTGAAAACTTTGTAAATCCGCCGTAATCCTTACTAATATTATAAACGCCAAAGATTGTATGTATGGATGTTACTCTTTCACGCTGCAACGGCTGGACGGATTTAGATGAAATTTCAAATGGAGATAGCTTAAACCCTGGATTAATACATAGGCTACATTTCATCCCGAAAAATTTAAAAGTTCCCGAGGGAATAGCGATATTCAAAATCTACGCGGACGAAGTCGCGGGCAGAAGCTAGTAAGTAATACATAATCTAAAAACAAATCAACTCGCTTTCTATTACGGTTCAAAATATACAGCTCTTTAAAGTTACGTCGGACGGACGGCAATAGGCATATTAATAGGGGTCCCATTGGGCTCCCTTCGGGTACGGAACCCTAAAAAGAAACCCTTATAGGATAAAAAAAGATAAAAGATAAAAGAAATTTATTCAGTAAGTAGGCCGCACGGGCACTTTTACACGTCAAGAATCTACCAGCGCTTCCCAAGAGAAGACCACTGCCGAGAAGAAACGCCGCAAGAAACTCAACAGTCAGTCATTTTTTAAACATATTTCTTATTACAATGGTACTACTTAGTCTAGCATTATATAAAGCTATAAATATTAAATTAAATATAGTATTAAATAACATGCGTAGTTCAGCAGGAAAACATGCCAATTAAGAATCTTACGGGAGAGATAGAGAAAAAAAAAAACACATACTTATGTGTATATAAGATGGTGCGAGACGACCACATAAAAGTTTCGATATGTTTTCCTACATCAACGGTGTCCCCTAGACAAGATAAAGATTTTGCATTTGAATAAATTATTATTGACTAAGTTTCGGATTTAGGCCATGCATTTTTGTCTGTTAGATAGTCCTCGATCCTATAATACGCTTTAGACATTAACGACCTTTTCAAGTAACTTTTAAGTGCTGGAAAGGGTAACTTTAAAACTTCGTCAGGTAATTTATTATAGAAATGAATGCATTGACCAACAAATGATTTATATACTTTACGGACGCGGAATTTTCGGATAGCGATTTTATTTTTATTTCTGGTATTTAAATTATGTATATCAGAATTTTTGGTGAAAGAATCTAAATTTCTAATAACGTAAATAATATTCTCATAAATAAATTGAGACGCTACAGTCAAGATATTAATTTCTTTAAAAAGTTCTCTTAAAGAGTCACGGGAGTTTAAGTTGTAAATAGAACGAATGGCCCTTTTTTGTAACACAAATATAGTTTGTATGTCAGCTGCCTTACCCCAAACCAGAATACCGTACGACATGACACTATGGAAATAACTATAATAGACTAAGCGAGCTGTCTCAACATTGGTTAGTTGTCTAATTTTCCTAACGGCGTAAGCTGCCGAACTTAGTTTACCTGCCAGTACAGCTATATGGGGACTCCATTGCAAATATTTATCTAATGTTATGCCTAAGAAAATTGCCTTATCTACCATTTGCAAACACTCGTCATTTAGAAAAATACTAGAATGTACCGGTTTAACATTAGGCAAAGCGAACCTAACACATTTCGTTTTCTTAGCATTTAGTAGCAAATTGTTGCTAGTAAACCAATTAAGTACTTTAACTAGTGTGGTGTTAATCCTACTGTAGTCTACGGATTTTCTATCTACCTTGAAAATTAGTGAAGTATCATCAGCAAAAAGTACAATATCACAAAGTTTATCTACTGTTGGTGGCAAGTCATTTATGTAAACCAAAAATAAAAAAGGACCTAAAATAGAGCCTTGAGGCACACCTATTTTCAATGTAGCTCCAACAGATTGCGTTTTGTTTACAACAACTGTTTGAGTTCTATCACTTAGATAAGAAGACATAAGGCTTAAAGCTTTGTTGGACAATCCATAATGTTCTAATTTTAAAATAAGGGTCGTATGATCCACGCAATCAAAAGCTTTAGAAAGATCACAAAATATTCCTACTGCATCGCAAGATTTCTCCCAACTGTTATATATATGTTTAATGAGTACAGATGCCGCATCAATTGTTGATCGACCTCTGGTAAAGCCAAACTGGTTATTGTTAAGTAGTTTATTTCTGTTAAAGTGACCTAACATATCCTTTAGCATTACTTTCTCAAAGACTTTACTTAAAACTGGTAGTATGGAAATGGGACGGAAGTTCGTTATATCACTCATCTCGCCCGATTTAAAAAGAGGTATTACTTTACTATATTTCATGAGATCTGGAAAGACCCCCTCTGATATGCAATTATTGTAGATTAATGCTAGATGGGGTGCAATTACATCTATGATATGAAAGAGTACCTTAACTGATGTGCCCCACAAATCTTCAGTCTTTTTTAAACTAAGTGATTTAAATATCTTGACTATTGAATCTGAATTTACAGGGCTGAAATCAAAGTTTATATTACATTTACTGACATTAGTGCTAAGTAATGATTGAGCTTCAACCGCGGATGATTTAAGACATTTCGTAGTATTAATGGCTATGTTAGAAAAATAATCTTCGAATGCTAAGGCAACGTCTTTATTTGACGTGATTTGTTGGTCACCTGTGTTCAGAGTGACTTGATTATCACGAGTTTTTGATTTTCCCGTTTCTCTATTTATAATATTCCATACAGTTTTTACCTTGTTGTCAGATGATTTAAGTTTGAGACTAAGAAAATTTGCCTTGGCAGTTAAACAAACTTGTTTAAAGGTCCTTGAATAATTCCTAACATAATTTAGAAAGTCAGCATTCTTATTTTCCTCCCTCTCTCTATATAGGTCATAAAGCCTATTTCTACTTTTATGAATGCCTGTAGTAGCCCATTCACTAAATTTTGTTTTCGACCTAGAAATAGTTTTCATTTTAAAATTGTTGTTAAATTGATGTAGAATTACGCCGAAGAAGTCTTTATAAATACTATTACACTCATTCTGTAAAAACGGTAACACTGTAAGATTACTCTGAACTTTATTTTTGAATAATTCCAAACGATTACTAGTTATAGGTCGGTATGTTATTGTATCAGGTTTTTGATAAAAATCATAGATGAAAGATGCCTTCTGACCACTATGGTCAGAATTAAAACAATTAAATATTTCTTTATCCAAACATTCGCAACTACAAAAAATATTATCTAAGCAGGTTGCACTACTAACACCTATCCGTGTGGGTTCTAAGAACAGATTACCTAAATTAAAAGATTTAAATAAACTAAGTAACCTAGTGGTATTATTTGAAGTTTCGAGTAAGTTAATATTAAAATCTCCACAAACTATAACATGCTTCTGGGTATTACATGCTAATTTTAACACATGTTCCATAGTAGATTCAAATGTGCAAAAGTCAGCCAACGGTGGTCTGTAAACACATATTATTATATAACTTTCTAGTTCTGCGCAAGAAATTTCTACAATCCTTTCTATCGATAGCTTTACAATATCCTTTCTTTCTTTGGATTTAAGAGTACTTTTTACAATTATAAAAGAGCCACCATGAATGGCACTTTTTCTGGCAAAATAACTAACTAATTTAAAATTTAAAAAATCAAAAATTAATTGCTCTTGTCTAAGCCAATGTTCAGTAATGCACATAATTTGTACATTTTCATTATCTAAGAACAACCCTATTTCTAGTTCTTTGCTGGAAAAACCTTGAATATTTTGGTGAATTAAATTTATATTCAAGGGTGTTTCCGCTGTCCTATAATTTAGTTTAAATCATGAGGCAAGGCATTATTGCCAATAATGGCTTGTTGGGGCTGGGTACTACTGTATGTATTTGGTTCTATATTAAAAGCTAATAGGTCAACCAAGGTCAAAATATATTTCCTGGGCAAATGAATTTTTCCTGATGTTAGATCAAGTCGCTTTATAAATTTGTTTAAATCAAAGAAATGATATTTATTATTACAGCTTATAGCATTATATATTAAAGAATTAAAGTGTGCTATTCTATTATTATGACTAAATGGCATGCTTTGTGAGTATGGTAGCGCACATAGTATAATTTTACCTATGCCCCTACCTTCAATAGTATTTAGTGTTGATATTAATTTATCTACGCCAGACTTGTCCACACTAAGACTATTTCCTACCAAAGTTACTAAAGTGGTGGTCCTGTCAAAACTTCCTTTTAAAAGTAAATCACTTAATTGCATAAGAGTTGCATTATGGTAACAGTAATTAGTAACATTTTGTTTTAATTTGTTATTTAACAATAAACCTAGTCCAGATCCAAGCTGGTCGGAATAAACAATAGTTTTATACCTACTTATAATTTGTCTATATATATTCATTTACATATTCAATTTCATTATCACCCAATAAGACTGCTTCCCGAGTGTGGGCCACTTATAGTACTTGGGTACTTAGGCCAAGTTATATCACCTGTAGACCAGATGTCCAAGGAATTAGAAAGGAGAATTAACAACACATGGAGCCGATACTGGTCAATGAAAGAAATCATGAAAAACACCACAGTACCTGTAGAGATCAAGTCAAAGCTTTACAACACATGTATACTTCCTTGTATGACATATGGCTGTGAAACTTGGGCACTTACTAAGAAAAACACTCAAAAACTAGCAGTCTGCCAACATGCAATGGAAAGAAGCATGATCAACATTAAAAGGAAGGATAAATGGAGATTAACAAAAATAAGGAATATAACTAAAATAACTGGAGTGACAACAACAATTAAGAAAAGGAAGTGGAAATGGTCAGGCCACATGCTAAGATCAAAAATAAACAAATGGACAAAACAAATCACAGAATGGTACCCAAGGGATGGGAAAAGGAGCCGAGGAAGACAGGTGCGAAGATGGGAAGATGACTTCCCACCACAATGGAGAAGGGTCGCACAAGACAGGAAAATGTGGAGGACACTAGAGGAGGCCTATGTCGAGAATCGACAGCATGACCAAGCAAATAGCAATACTTAATGAATATTAGTCAGTTTAGTTTATTTATTCATCAAAGTAATTTTTTTTTACAAAATATTTTGTATTGCATGCCAAAACATATGAAATGTATTAATACTGGTCATTGGAATAAAGGCTAATTGAAATTGAAATTGAAATTGAATAATTTGTCTAGGGGACTCCTTAGAAGTATCAAAAGCCATATCTGGCTGAATCACAGCAGTTGGTGAAGTTCCTGAAGCAGTTGGATACCTTCGTTGTCCGTCTATTTGTCTGTCTGTCCCTTTTTCTTAGGAACACGTGGAGGTATCAAGTTGGAATTCATACCAAATACTCTGGAGCTGTGAAAAAATCAAACTTCTAAGTCACCGCAATCAAAAGATACAGCCGTTTATGTTGCATATTTTGACACTCGCAAGGGAATCAAAACCTATAAAGTACTTTCCGTTGACCTATGATCCAAGAAGCAATGTCGTATAGCACATGTAAAGAGAAAATCCGAAAACCGTAGAGGGCATTGGGTAAATTTGTTTGAAGAACATAATTTGTAATTTTTTTTTTCAGCGGCCACGGATGATTCTTACATAGTTATTTAGAGGACCTTTAAATACACATAGATATATATAATTTATGGCGTTAAATAATATCGGAGCGGAGATTTTAAAGATTTAAGTGTTCAGTTTTTAGTACAAAAGTACGCCCAAGTATGAATATTTAAATATCTCAGCTCCGATGCACTTAAGAGTATTACATTACATAATGAAATATGTTTATTTTTAATAATTCTATCATAATTTGCCACTTTTACGAATGGCCGCTCACCTTGAAAATGTATGAATTTTACAAATGACAACACTTTTACCCAAACCCCTTTGTGTACGGATAGATTGTGGGCTGGTTTATTTTTTAGCCAGTATCATAACAGAAAAAGTTGAACACTTTCTTCCCTTAAATTACTCACTCGTACGTCAATTGTTGTTAAATTATATGTACGAAAAAAAACACTCTTGGATTTCAAGACAATACTTTAGTTCAGCGGTCGGCAACCTTTTGGCAGGCAAGGGCCACAAGGTGGCAAAACAAACTAAAGGCGGGCCGCACTTGTGATATTAACCCTAGAAGCCCAAAATACCTATAATTATACAATTATTTAACAAAACATTCACGGGCCGCGTGTTGCCGACCGCTGCTTTAGTTTATTAGAAAACACAATAATTGTAATGAGGGCGCTATTGGACACTCGCTGCAGTCTTTGGCCCCTCTGCGCGATGACCCATCATGGGGCAGCGTATGGACGGAGTATTGCGTAAGAGTGAGATACAAGAACATGTTGCTCGCTCTAAGGAATAAATGCATCTCTTACGCTGGCCCATGATGGGCCATCCTGTAGAGGGCCATCACATTTAACTCGTTCCTTTTTCAAACTAAACTCAGATTCATAATTAGATTCCATTAAATCTACCACGGTGTTGCCATTGAAATGAAACATTCCAACATTAGTAAATTTACTCCTGACGAAATAATGCACGTAAGTAATTAATTACTTAGTAATTTTAAGAATATCATTTAAATGCTTTGTTTAAATAAAAATGCTTGTTTAAAAACCTGTTGTATAAATAAATATTTAATTGAAACAATTTTGTGGTAGAAATATTCATATTTCAATGGTAAAACTTCAGGTCTCGACAACATTTGGTATCCGTTTTGATACCATAATATTATCGTTTGAAGATGTGCGTATAATATTAATTATTATACCTAAAATACGTAAATTCGAAAAAAAATATCCCCTACCTAGTTTTGTTGGCTATTTTTAAAGCGTATTACATTATCCTGACTGTAGCATCCTAACTGGAGGAGGAGCTTTAAATCATCTCAGTAATTAGAGCGAAACATTTAGTATCCTTTTTACTTAGAATTTAGGATATATGAATAAGTATAAATGTTTACTTCGATACATAAAAAACATCTAAGAATCAAAGTAGTATAGACGACAAACTTAACGAAACCCCTACGTTTATGCAATTGTATAGTGTCAGTGTACAGAAAATGGAGACTATATTTGAATTTGCACGTAAATTCCCCTAATTCTCTACACCACTACAAAGACTTTCGCTAAGTTTTTCACCTACAGTAAGATTATTATAATTTTTATTATTAAGAAAGGTTTGGTGGCATCTGGACCGTCATACTGACTTTGACAGATGTTATTGTGACAGTGACATTTCTTGGTAGATTTGATGGAATCTAATTATGAATCCGAGTTTAGTATATGAAAAATCATCACTAACGAACGACTTATTGTCATTAACTGGTTCTGTATTTTATTGCGGCCGATAGAGTATGCTAATATTAGCTTACGTTACGTATGAACTGTGCGATCGGTCAGTGTATATTTGCTTACAAATGTTATTTCGCTAATATTAACTCGATTCAAGTGTTTGATACACTGTCAATGACCTTGATACGTGAACTTCAGTCCACGTCTCGGCTCAGGATGCGATAAGATTAGCTGAGCATATTTAAAACTGATATTAACGGGTTGATTTGAGATTGATATCTTATGTTTGATCTAATATCCTTTGCGCATTTACTGCAAATGTTTTGTGTACAATAGAGGTTAAATTGATGTACACATTTGCACCTTATTTCAATGTGATAAGGTGCATATACTTTTGCACAAACAAAAACGAGCAAATAGGTTTAAAAACTACGCTGATTCGTAATGATTCTAATAATGTAAGATACCACTGAAAAACTTATGAAATAAAGCATGAAATTAATGATTTTTCGTGACATTCAGACTAAAATGATCAATATCTCCGAAACTAGTAAAAATCGCTGAACATACATAGGGGTTACTCGATAGCTTTCTAGCTGCTCCATCAGCCCTAGGCGGGTTAACGTTGAGTTTTGGGACACCCTGTCTATATAATAAAATAATTTAAAATTAAAACATATTTTCAATAATTTACTTTAAGTTTGGCAATATTTAAACTATTAATTTGTTTGATGTTATTATGCTTAAACTAGACTTCAATGGTGACTGTAACACATCTCTCTTTTACAGAGGAAACTACGGGCGGTCCAAAAATCAGCGGACCCGAATTCGCTGCAGCCACAGCAACCGTCCATCGACGAGAAAACCGAAGACGAACCAACCCCTACATCTACACAACCCGAGTCTCTCACTCAAGTCCAGTCTCAAGCCCAAGCCCTCCCTCAAACCCAAATCCACTCACAAGTCCAAGTCCACTCTCAAGCACAAGTTCACTCTCAAGCTATAGTTCACTCTCAAGCTATAGTCCACTCTACAGCCCAAGTCCATTCTCAAGTCGATCCCGACCCACTAACTCCATCAACGAACGAATTCCCAGTCTTTACTGAGCTAGAGATAAAAGATTCTCCAAGCACTGACCCAACATTCCCCGTCGAATTTGAAGACAATTTCGATCTAAAATTCGATTCTGTATCCAATGTCACTTCTGCAAAAGTATCGCCAATACTCGAAGATCGGCCCCCATCCGAACCAGTCCCAGAAAAACCCAAGCTCACAGAACAGGAATTGAAAGTGCTCCGTCTAGAATTAGAGAACGCAGAATATTTGCAGTTGAAGTCTCTTCTTCAAGCTAAAATAAACTCAGAACAGTTTGAAATAGTTAAGCTTAGAAGTCATGTGGCTTTAAAGAATAAACAGGAAGTTAATTGCAACAAGGAAAATAAAGAAAACAACACGCCTGAAGACCCAGAACTAAAGCACAGACTGATAAAAGAAAATGCTGTGTTAGAGCAGAAAAGACTGACCTTGATTAACCAGATATTTCAAGAAAGAGTTGCTTGCATACAGCTGAAAATAGAACTGGCTATGAAAGAAATCCTTTCAAAATCATAGTAATTCCATTTATATAATGCTTTTCATTATTTAAGCGTAATATATGTCAATCCTAGTGACAGATTAACAGCCAGTTTCACAATCGACAATTAAAGCATATTTGACACATAAATTTAGCCCTTACTCTTTCTTGCACTTGAAAATAGACAAGGAGAGAGCCAACTTTAAATGGCAGATAAATTTTGCTTGTCGATTGTGAAACAGGCCCTTAAATTTTTATCTCTCTTTTAATTTATATCTCAAATAATTATGTGATGTTAGATTGTATGTGAAACATATTTAAAATATTAAACATTTAACATTTAAATATCTGTGTTATTTTTCCTTGATTCTGTTTTCTTCCTACCTACCGTTAGTTCTATTTACATATTTCTTTATTATCCGCCATAAGACCATTTAATTAACTCGTTCCTTTTTCAAACTTGTGTATGGTTGGGTTTAGACCAAACGAGCGAATGCTCTAGAACATGTTTTGTCTTTATTTTTTACAAAGAAAACGTAATAGATAATGCCATAGAATTCTTGTTCGTTCGCTTGGTCTAAACCCACCGAAAAATCGTCATTAGGAACGACTAACTCTAGAAACCCAAAGATCTTGTATACCTATTCATCGTTAGTATAAAACGAATGAAATAGTACAAGTATTTTCCAAACTTAGAAACTTAAAAAGAGATCTAAGATACAACAAATCTAAGATTTATTCTAAATCATTTTCGGTGCACTCTGTGCGATTGTGGAATCTACTCCCAGTTGATATAAGGCGGTCTCAATCTGTTGCATCGCTTAAATCAAGATTAAAAAACCACTGGTCTGACTCTTGTTCTTGAACGAAGACTATCATTTTTATGTCCTTTCATCTTTGTCTATTCATATACCACGTGTCCCAAAACTCAACGATAAGCCGGCGCCAGAGGATGGAGCTGCTTATGATTAGTCGAGAAAAAATAAGGAAAAAAATATATCTTTTCCTTATTGGTATTGGTATTGGTAGTATCTTGACGTGTAAAAGTGCCCGAGCGGCCTACTTACTAAATAAATTTCTTTTATCTTTTTTATCTTTTTTATTTTTTCTCGACTAATCATAAGCAGCTCCATCCTCTGGTGCCGGCTTATCGTTGAGTTTTGGGACACGTTGTATATATGAATTATATATGTGTGAATTTATATATGTATATATAAATTATTTATATTTATGTATATGTGTATATATATATATGTATATAAATTTATATATAATGATATATTTATATAAGTATATTTCCATCTGTCTATTTGGCATTGTATTAAATGATTTAACTAAGATCTAGCTCATATTTATTTATTTATTCTTAGAACTTTAAATTGGTTATTTAATATTAACGTAATTATGAAACATCTAGTCCCTTTCATTGTTGTACGTTTGGCTATTTATTTTTTCAAACTTTTCCCAATCGCTCAAAGGTTAACTGGAAGAGATCCCTTAAAGGGATAAGTTCGCCTTTGTACATACCTTTTGTGCTTCTGTCTATTTTGTTGTTTGTTATTTTCCCGTTTGTACAATAAAGTATTTACATACATACATACATACATAAGCAAGCATAAGTTTATAAACATTCTCGAGAAAACGATCTTTCAAAAACCCAACTAAGCGTTTTTTGCGAACTTTCTCTTCCTATTAAGTAATTTAAAACAATTTTCCACAAATGAAACATTACTTATAATTTACGTAACTTGTTCTAGATTATTTTTAAATTTATCTTGGTACTTGATATCGGCGATAAGGCTGTTATCATGTTGCCTACTCTACTTATGTATCAATTATCGACTACACTCGTCATAAATGATGTATTGTAACATTGACATGATTGCTAAAGAAGTTACATTTTGCGTTGATATTTACTTAAGTTAGATATTATAAAATCGCCGGATCAAATAAAGCCGTTAATTTATAACAGAAAATATTACAAATAATAGCACTCGCGACTACCTCAAAAAGTTGCTTCGTTGGCTAGGCTTAGCATAGTGTCATTATATCATGCCAACATAAATTATGGAATATATAATTACCTGTACCACTGCCATCGCAAAATTGGTGCAAATCTATGCCTCAAAGGTCCTTTTCCGGCTGGGGCAAAAAAAAAATTTGACTCGCCCCGTTTCGCCTCACCTCGTCGGCGGAAAAGCACCTAGGTAGTTACATTACACATTACGCCTCGTCCGCTTAGACATACTTATCTGAAGCAGCTTCAGTGAAGCTAACCTTACCTTATACCTACTAGATGATTATCTTTTTTTTTACCGAAGGAGACATAAGACATGCAATGTCTGCATGAGACTGCAATGAACGGAGGCGTTCACCGCACCCCATAAATTTTGCAATATCAGAGGAATTTTGGTATCTGAATGAACAATCTTCTTGGGAGTCCATTTGTAAATCTGATGATATTGATTAATAGTGATAGTGGGTGCGGTACACATTTTGTATCACAGGCGTGAAAATTTCAGTCACTGGTGAGATTCAAAAATACAATCTAGGTCTGTACTAGAAAGCAGTAAACAACCATTTTGGTGAGTTATAGACACCTGATGTGATTCAGATATCGACTGTTTGTAATGTGAACTGTTTTAGGACCAAGAAGGGTTTGTCTGGATCGCTATACATCCATCCATCCTCAAGGTTAGCAAGGCATTTCCAGTGTACGTGCAGCACCGTGCGTGTGGCCTACTTCCAGAACAAAGAAGGTACCAGTACATAATCAAATTGGTATTGTAGTGTGCTAGCAATTAAATAAGATTTTAGTGTGGCGGGAAGTAGGTTATTCCTCGTTTACAAGAGTTAAATGCGTGACGCCTTATTAAACACACGCTTCTTAACATGCCACTGTTAAATATTGACGTAAACATTACCAACTTAGTACAGAATATCATCGTATTAACTTGCTGTAAGCACTCGTGTCTAACTTTGCAAATAAATTAAAAAGTTTGCACACCTTTGGCTTATTTTATACGTGTTGAAAACAAGCTGATTATAGTAATTTTGCAAACAATTTAGAAGATTGTTTAATATAAACTACATATCTACTAATTATACTAACATACATCCGAATCCATCACATGCGGGGGGGCATACCTTTACCTATATACGTAAACACCGTCAGTGTTTATGGAATGGCTATTTATCAACGATAGTCTAACCAACCCTACAAAAGGACGGTTAATTAGAGACATGCTTCTACGGTGAGAATATACCGGTCGTAGTACTCAAAGTTGAGTATTATTGATCGATGATTTTTATACAAGTTTGAAAAAGGAAAGAGCATCCAGTGGCGCCCTCGATACCTACTGTGTTTTTTTTTATCAAACTGAAGTGAAATCGAACAATGGTTTTAATTGTACAAATAAATACACAATGTATAATGAATAGCATATATTACAAAGTTTAATAACCTTCCTTTAACATTTAACCTTAGTGTAGCCAACGTAACGGAAAAAGGTGTCCAATTTTTTTCCTTTAAGCTACTGTTATTAAATTATGTTATATACTCTATAAATTGTGAATTTATTAGTATATAAGAAAAAAAAATAGTAATGAGGGATTGCTGGATGCGCGGTGCAGTCTTAAACAGTCTCTAACCTAGTAAGGCCCACCGTACTACAAACCGCCAGTTTTTTGTCAATGGGGCTTTGAATCTACCATCAAGGCAATAAAGTTCAATTATGTTTGTTCAAAAAGGCCATTTTCAATTTATGAAGAAAGGAAAATAAACTTTATTTCCATTGCAAAACAGTTCAAATTGATTATGTACATCCTATTGCACACCGGGCCTAACGAGGCTAATGTATCTCTGAGTACTGCAGTTAATACAACTACAATAAATATAATACTAGGAGTGTAATAGACAAAAGAATCTAAAAAAGAAGATAATAGTACAGCCGAAAATGAAAAACTATTATGGCAAGAGAACTTCAAAATACCTTGTACCGAAAATATTCAATAAGATTAGATTAAGACTAAGTCCTCAATTGAGTAAATCAATGATAAAAGCTAGACTAAAAGAGTATCTTCTCGACTGTCATGATTGAGTGTGTGTTTGTGTATGTGTATATGTATATGCGCAGGCATGTGCTTTCTCGATTTATATCATATTATTATTATGCTGCTTGTATGTGTATATATGTATGTGTATGCATGTATACATGTATGTATATATATGCATGTGTGTATGTGTATGTATATGTATGTGTATGCATGTATACATATATGTATATATATGTATATGTGTGTATGTGTATGTATGTGTATGTGTATGCATAGACATGTCCTTCTTTAATGTGGCCCACGAAATTGTTACCTATTTGTTTATAGGATAAGTGTAATAGGTTAAGTAGTATAAAAACTGAGCGCGTCTCGCCATCAAACGTAACAGTTTGGCGGGAATAGAAATGTATAGTATTTAAAGTGTAATTTGAATTGTTAAATAAATTTAAAAAAAAAATTCTACCGGGGAATATATTTGGATGAATCGATGAATGGAGGCGAGAAGCACAAAGCCGACCATCGTGCGGACCCTTGGGGAAAATCTAAGCCACTTATAATATCTATTGATCGGTTGCTTGTACTATTACTTATTGTGAGGTCCAGCGACATCCTTCGGCTGATGATTATGATGATGATGGGTATCTTTTGATTTACTACTAGCGGCCCTTTTTTACGCTGGGGAAATGTATTTACCTACGCATACCACCAGGGTCCGAGGGGACCCAACGTTTACCAACCAAAAGCTGAAGGAATACCAACAAAAACCCAGCAATTCTCCCTGCACACCGGCGTTGGTGAGGGCCGCAGGTTCTGCTTGCACTTTCGACTACGAACCTCACCATTTTAAACATTTTTTTAAATAGGTGCATTGGTTCCAGAGATAACCCTCCACATTCAAACTTCCAAAATCCGCTCTCTTTATAATATTAGTATACATAGTGTGTACGTATTGGAGATATTATTTGTAAAGATAACTGTAACTATAGATAACCATGACTTGCTCGTTCAGTTTTCCTTTTTGTGTGTGGGACAAAGCGTCTCTTTACATAATGTACATTGTGTAATGATTAGCAAGCATTTACGAGGTGGTTAGCATGTGTGAGCCACAGCCACTGTTTATTCCAACAGACAAAAGGCGAGTACGTATATCGAGCTCTTCGTCGTACAGTTAACCAGTTGCAATGAGTGAATGTTTTAAGGAACTATAGTAGGGTCCATCTAAGATGATTTTTATGACAGCTCATATAAAACGCTTAGCTATATTTGTTTCTTTGACTTTACATATTTTGACCATTTTTCCTCAAATTCATTTGTCCGAATTTTAATTTTTCCGAAAGCTTTGTTATGCTGGACGTATTTTAGATTTAATGCATGAGTTAATTATGCTAAACGTAGGTTAGGTTAGGTTTGATTTATACGCGATATTGCAAAATAAAGCCGTCTATCAAAACATTTCATTCGGAATTATGAAAATTCGGAATTCTGATTAATTCGGAATTATGTAGGTAGTGTACCCGTGCCCCCCCTCTTTATCTTCGAAATTCCTGGGCCTAAAATTTTGAAAAAAATCGTAAAATAATTCTTTACATACCTACAGATTACAGGAAAACCTTTATGAAGTTAAAGTAACATGAAATTTCTAACGTAGGTATAGGTACCTCCACGCGAACCCTCTCCACGCGTGTTTAACTCGAACTTGTCCGGTTTTATATTGGTACAAACACCACCTTATCTCCGAAGTTTATAAACCAAAAAATAATAAGATAATTACTTATATTTTAGCGAAAAATAAAATAAAGTTGTCGAACTTTACTTATTCGGAAAAATTATCAAAAAACTTTAAAAATCTGTATTAAAATTTAGGCTAGTCAAAATGGACCTTATTGCATAGATATTAAAGTTCATAACAAAATGAGTATATTCTTTTGCGTTTTCCAACCATATTTTCTTAAATACGGAACCCTCGGTGCCCGAGTTCGACTCGCACTTGACCGGGTTTTTTTTAGTAATAATTAGCCAGCACTAAAGAGTTACTATCAGCATGTGTGACAGAGAGCCACCTGTTTATCCCAATAGACTTAAAGGCGAGCTCTACGGCGTACCGTAGAGCTTTAGTGAGCGAATGTTTTAAGCCAATCGGTAACTTATTTTCGGTCAAGTCTAGTTTTATATTTAGAGCAGTGATCCCCAAAGTGGTCTATATCGACCCCCAGGGGTCGACGACGACCTGCAAGGGGTCCATGGAAGAGAAATGGGGTCCACGAGAGTGGATCCCATTTAAACAGGTTGTGACTTTAATTTTGGCTTTCCATGAAATAATCCATATTCATACACAGATAGTAGGCATCTACTTAATTACGTAATACTTTCTTATAAATATATAAATATACACATATCTATCTATATTAATTATGTTTTAATTTTCACTGCGTGTAAGTATGTACTTAGTAAAAAAAAAACCGCGCTAAATTTTTATTGTAGCCTTTGTAAATTTTTTGCCGACTAGACCTCAAACTTCATCTGTGCAAAAATCCCGAAGATTTCTTGCTTAGTTTTTACGTGACTTCGTAAGAATTAGGTAAGGAGGCGGTCCACCCAAAACCGAAAATATTGCCAAGTGTTCTATGAGCCAAAAAAGTTTGAGTTCCTCTGATTTAGACTAACACTCGTATTTTTCATGAAACTGACCCACTTAAACTAGATCGTGTCGTGTTTGAGGGTACAAACAAAGTAGCCGTGAGTTTTTTTGTACCTCTTCATAATATTTTAAATTTAATGCGCATCAGCTCCATCATATCAGCGAAAGACGTCCACTGCTGTACAGTCAAGGACTTTAATTTTTATGCCACTATGGAACCCTGTCGCATAACGTTAATCATTCATTTAAGCGTAATTCCTGTCATGTGGTTTGACGCTGTCATTATGACAGGGTTCCATAGTGGCATAACAATTAAACTCCTTGACTGTACTATCGCGATCGTTAATTTGTGACCCATTTCAAGAAAAATTGGCTTGAAGTCGTCAATGTCATTAGAGATGCCAAATCATTTGTAACTTATAGGAGACTCAACCTTATTGTTGTAGAATGTCAGAATGACTTTGGACCTGAGGTGGGTCCCAAATTAAAGTTCGTGACTGTACATATAGGCTTCCCACAATACCCGATCCCGTGCCAACTGCATCCACCGAATTCCAGTAACCTGCACCAAGGCGTCGGTCTGCCTCATGGGGTCTACCGACCCTGCGTCTTCAGGTACAGTCACCAGCAATAATGTATTATCCAACATTTCGCTCAAAAATATCTGACACGCTCTTATGCCTCTAGCAATAAAGACGTGTCAGATATTTTTTGAGCCCGCTGAGGTACGCGGTCGCCATGCAAGAACTCTTTGGCCACATAGACCAATTTTCTACGTACATTTTTCAATGTCTTTGACCATATAGTTTCTAATTTCGGTTTGAAGTTTATTATGACAACATTTACATACATACACTTTCTAACGGTCCCAAACCCAAGTCACTTCCGATAACCAAATACAAATTCACGGATGCCCCGTCCCTCTCAATTTCATCAGTGACTAAATAAAGCGAACGAGACAGTCAGCATAACCTCTTTGATTCTTGAAGCCCCTCATTGGTAATGGATTACATGTGCGGGCATTCTATAGTTAGAATATGGCGTGAGTGCAAGTTTTTTAATAATCCGTTTAGGGAGTTCAACCCATAACTGTATGCTAATGGAATGAGATCATTGTCTGTCCATTCATATGGTAATACTAGCCTTCACATTTTAGAACTTTTGTCGTGTTTCGGTGATTCAAGTATCAACGTGTTTGTTAGACATCAGCATCATCATTTGTTATTTTTTTGATACTTAAATACTTTTGTCAGCCATCTTCAACACGAAATGAACTAACAGCCACAGTCAGTCAGTTAATGACGATTTTCCATACAGAAGTTTGAAAAAGGAATGAGTTAATTTGTCTTTAAAATGTGTCTGAGTACGGATGTAAATGTGTAAAAAGGCAAATCTGCTACTTAAATGCCATGGAAATTGTAACCTTGTAGCGCTATTTATAATGTTGCACATGCAACAGAAACTTCATAACAGTTACTCCCTTTTTTACTAAGACAACAGAGGGTTACTCAAAAGTCATAAATGCAAAGTGAAAACTATGATGCACCATCCCACTCAATCTTAAAAAATTGTCATAACCGTGGGAAAGAGACACAGCTCTCGTACTTTGAGTTTTGGATTAGGGTTCCTTGATTTATACACAGCAAAGATTAACCCGCCCGTCGTCCTATCTAGCGACCACACGTGAGAATGTTGGGCGATCAACTGGTTAATTATAAACTGGGTGGCTACAAATTGGAAAATTCCGACGTTGTAGTTAAAATATAGAGCGCCGTGACGTAATATAAATTTACGGAACCCTGAACATGATAAATCCACCGTCCAAAATTATAAGGCAGTATGAGTATGAGGTCTATGTGTGCGTAATGCCTTATTACTTTGAGAAGATATTGAGAACTTGCAAGGACATAGATGACCGAACAAGGTTGAAAAGTGATAAGAAAGATTTCGCTTATAATCCCCTTAATCCGTTCCTAAATCATAAAATACTAAATATTTAAAACTGTTGTTGATGATTGTACAATGGACATGTACTGTACAACAAAGAATGATTTGTGTTCAAATTTACCTTAAGGTTATTGTATTAATAAACTCCATATTATTAATATACTGCTCATTTGTTAGCTAAAGAGGTCATTAGGCAAATTAAACTTAATACCCATTATTAGGTTATCTTTCTTTAAATAGATAAACATTATTGAATCCATTACAGAGCAAATAATGAACGATAGATCTAAATAGCAATTAACAATGAACCGCTAAGTAGGTCTAGCGTATTTGGGGCATTTTGCCTTTTAATATTCATTATCATTACATAATGAGGCGCGAGCGGCTCCGCGCGGCTTTCACTCCATCCGCGATTAATTACGAAGACGATTGTGTACGCGCCGCGGCTATTTACTCAACTGCTGCGTTCGCGCACAGATAAAGAAACTACCAAGTGCCTACGCTACACGAAACACCGTATCTTATCAGAAACACTGTGTTCATCAGTCACCGGTCACCATACACCGCGGACGCCCTGCCTTACACGGACGACTGGACCTTCTTTTCAATTGTAACTCTTTTGTGGACGCGATGTTACCAGTGAAGTCATAATGTGTGTGTAAAAATAACCGTGCCACAGGAAAATAAAATCAATAACAAAAGTGCTGCGGTTTGTAATCGGAAATGGCGGCCAAATCGCCTACGTTGAGTTTGAAGTCGCGAGAAATCATCGGAGGGGACTTGTTCAGTCGGCGTCGGGAAGTGTTCGACAAACACGACACTGTGTTTTTGCCTTTACCGTCGCCGACGAATCTCGCGCCTTCGTACGTCGAAGTAGAGCCCATAGTGACATCGAACCACGGGAAAACTACAGCCAATTTCAAACGTAACGCCCCGGGATATTCAAGCATGAGGGAATCGAAGGCGGACAATTCGGAGTTCGAATTTCGGACGCGGAAATATTCGGACAATTTTACTTCGGAGCTGAATCAAAGTGACGATGTGGATTACAGGCGGAGCATGACCGAAAGGACTCGTCGGCTTTCTAAGTTAAGAAGAGATTTCCTAACTTCAAATTTGCACGAGCCCAGCAATGACAGCCCATTCGGTCGCGTCGGTGTCCGCGCGTCTATGCCAGTCAGGAGCGGTTCGATGAATTATAAAATCGAAAGTCCTAATCTATATAAATTTCCATTTGCCGAACCTTACGCGACTCCCCCGCCTGCGCGCAAGGTTTTCGTTGACATGGGCCCTTCAGAAGTAGATGGCGGCAAGGAGAACCACGATCCTGCATTTAGGACGAAAATCTTGAGTTTACCAGATACCGAATCATTGAAAAAGCTTGACCATCAGAAGATGTTCGAGGAGCTCGTAAAACGATACTCTCCACAACGCAAGCCCGTGGACTGGAAAATACCTGCGACGAGACCACGAATCGTTGACTCAGTTCCTAAACTAACCACTCCTAGCATGGCGAGTGTAGATAGCGCCGATAGCAAGAAGCCTATAGAAGATAAGGCTCCGAAGCCAGAAGATGAGGACGTTTTTGATAAGAAAACTGAAACTGGAATTAGTTTAGTAATCGAAGAAAAAGCTGACGAGAAACCAAATGAAATAGTGAGCAATGGACCAGAGACTGTCATTAGAGAAGCCGAGGAAAAGCTAAATGATAAAGAAAGAGACTCGAAAATTTCCCTCACGGAGCTAGCAGAGAGAAACGATAGCGTCCCTGAATTGTCTACAATTACTAGACAGCTTAGTACCAATAAAAGGCCACCTTTAGAAAACATAATAGATTTAACCATTCCAGATTTATTGGAAAAGATGACGGTGGAAGGAGACGACTTGGAACATAAGAACGACAGCAAAAAGGTAAAGAGAAAGAGGAGCTTCTTGGACAAACTGCTCGGTCGTAACAAGAACAAAAATAAATAAATCTAGCACATATAATTTATGATAAATACAGTAATGTAGATATTGCAATGCGATACACCTGCCAAAGACTATCAAGGTTGATTGGTGATAAAATGATGACGTCATTACACGTAGAAATATTTCAAATATTTTGTAATGTACCAGTATATTTGATAAATTATTTATGTTACAATTAAGCCACAGACTTCCTCTACTCGGTTTATTATCTAAATGCAGTGGTGGGTTATCAATATAGCTGATAAAAACTAAGTGCCATGTGACACTCCCTATCTGCCTAATTCTTAGCAAGTAGTTACAAAGTTGTGAAGGCAGGGCACATTCAAGAATTGGGTGCAACTAACGTGCCTGCCCAGATTTGAACTTTGAAGATAAGAGTTACACTAGTTCTGTCTCTTTCTTTCACTTGTCGAAAATGAAAAGCAAGAGCGATGTAGAGTACATTTTTTTGAATCAAAGAAGCACATTAGTGAAGTGTTATATTTTTCGCAATCTTCTTGATGTAACTGAAACTTAACTGTATAGATAAAGAATAGCTCGAGGAAAAATGTACTTAAATAACAACTTATAAAGAAGGTGCCGACCTAAATAAGTCAGATAATCAGGAACTATGATTAAGTGTTCTTATAGCTGACCGAACCGTTATATTTCTATCCAATTGTATATTTGGAATTCAAATTTGCCCTAGTAATAAATACATGTAGTTCTATATTTGTATCTGAACAAAGCTATAAATTATTTGTCCCAGCCAGTAACATTATATGGGGAAGAACATTGCAAATACATACCATAATTAACGCTTGAAATGAATACCCAAGAAATAATTCAAACTTCCTTCCTGTTAATTAGTTCATCGTTTATTTATATAAATTATCAGTTACATGTTTTGTAAAGTTTATTATTATTACAAATAAGTTATTTTTTAATAAATATTTTTCATGGATTCATTTTACTCATTTTTGTAAACAATGATCATTTTCTATTTTAAAATATTACTGTTTTTATTGTAAGGCGTCCAGTTTCCTGACGGCGTATTCTAGATTGAAGAGGTGCTCATCTTTGGCGTCGGGTGCTAATTGTTTCATGGCCTTGGCCAGGTTGTAAACATAATCCTTATTAGAGCCACTCGGACCTTTGCATTCAACTACTTGCTTGGCTATATCTTCAATTGATGCTGGACCTACAAAAAATGTACTATTAAATAAACCTATATATATTTTATATATGTAACACGCATTCATGCATTTCATGTATGTTGTATGTTAACGCGGCTCCAAATTACTAAAGACAAATGCATCGTTTCCGAATTCCCTGAACATTTATTGTCACAGCAATGGTTTATTGGTATTAAATAAATACTTGATACTTGATACTAAATATTTCAAGTCTAAAATTTACATAGTTCACATAGTTTCACATAGTTTCTATAAACTTTGATTTTGTACTTATGTGTCGTGGCGACTTTTTGCTTTTCCTATTTTCCTCAATCACCCAAAGGTTCGCTGGAAGAGCTCCCTTAAAGGTATAAGATCGCCTTTAAGCATTCCTATTATTGTACCAAAAGAATTACCTAACTGATTCGCAATTCATACGTTTTATTTATATCGCCGGTGACGTATACGGTAAATTCAACACTACGGCTCTTAAAATAGGGTTTTGATTTGCACAGAACAACAGTCAATGCAGTTGCTTGCTGTGATAAGTCAATATTGCAATTCACATTTAGGTGTAATAATGACTCCACTGATAGGAATCTTGATAATGATAACATTTATATTGAGTACCTACCGTACCACTCACTGTATGAAAAAGCTATAGGTATGTATGGTCCATTCCAATTGACTTGTCTTATTTAGTAAACACTTTTATAGCCTCAAAATGCATCATTTTTGGATAAAATGCCCGTTTCAGCTGAATAAAGCAACTAGGACCACATTTTGCACACCATTTTCCTGATTTTACATCATGGATAGTTTTTATTACGACAAAATTGTTATTTTAGGCGAAAAGGGAGCACTTTGAGGTTATAAAAGTGTTTACTAAATAAGACAAGTGTATTGGAATGGACCATAGTATTCAGTGTAAAACGTGTATCATATTTTGGTTTTCTAAAATATTTCATTAATTCCCTAGGGCTATCTTGACAGTTTCATATTTTTTTAGATCTAGCTTTACAGCGCCGCTTCGCTCGAGAGGGCGAAATAAAAAATTCTAAATTATTTACCTATGACTTTATACAGCTTTATACAATCTATGGAAGAAAATCTGGAGCGTTTTTTCGGTTTAAACCCTAACCGCGTGGCGCGGTCATGTGGGCCGACCATGGTCCATAAGAATATTTGAATTTGGAACTCAGTGGTTTGTACTAAGATTGATTTTTTAATACAGATGTATATGATATGACGTTCCACGGATTAAACAGCGACATCTATCGGATAATAGCGTAAAAAAGCGTCATCTGTTGTCGAGTAGCATTTCTCACATATCTAATATAATATAAGATTTACAAATCTTTAGGGGCTGGTTAGACGAGCAACTGTTTATGTATGTTATGTGTGCAACTATGGGTATCTTGTTCTAACATACACAGTTAAATTAATAGCCTGTTGTTTGATCGGTAGTTAAACTAACTAATGGTCAAAAAACGTTACTAATGGTTAAAATCTCAAGGAAATGTGTCAGATTTTCGATTCCTTTTTCGAATTTTAACAATTAGTTAGTTTAACTACTGATCAAACAACAGGCCCTTAGACAGCAATAGTTGCCCGTTTGTTGATTGTCTAACCGGCCCTTAAATTTTTACATCTAAAATCGAGATTAAAGTGTCAGTGTCCTCCGTGTCCATGTAACAATATACTTACATGCCAAATTTTTTGGCGATGTGTTAAACCGATCGACCGTGAAAACGAAACCAACAAACACAGAATATTATTTTTGATTACATTATCTGTTTATAAACTTCAAAAGTATTCAAAACACAACAAAATTAGTTCATGTCTGTTATGATATATTCGTACGGTTTATTATAAGTAGCTGCACACTTTAGTGCTTTGTCATTCTAACGTCATATTTGATCTGCTGTACTGATCTGTTAAATGCGTTAAAGCGACAAGGTACTAAAGTGTGCACGTACTTATAAAGCGGGCTGTACTACTAGGTATTTATTGTGATTGTAGTAAGGTCGGTTATGTTTTAGCAGATTAGTATTCCGCAACACGACTTAATTATGCGCCTATATCGCTATAGTTGGTAACTTGTCAAAGGTTATATTTGTACCATACAAGGAAAAGAGGAGGAACGAATAGATTTTCTATTGTACATATTAAAATAGAATACCTGCAAATGATTCATTATCTTCTGTGGCTACATATAATGTCAAATCAAAAGGTACAAATCTGTTATCCTGCGGATGGAATGTGAGAGTTTTCTTCGTATAACCATTCTTTTCTCTGAAGTCTAGGTAGTTGGTCACTTGATCTACGTCTCCTGGTCTGATCTTGTAAGCGACTCCCCACACTGTACTATCGGGGTCATCGCTTGGTACTAATGTTACTACTCGGCCAGGCTGAAACAAAAGGGCATATGTTAGGTTATTTTATTTCTGTAACTGCATGGTTTTTGAAGCAGAAATAGACGGAGCCGAGGAATATCCTGTACATGTCCAGCTGATGTGCAGTAAGCAACTCATTGTCTTACTTATAAACATGAGTTACTGTCTGAACTCCATCTATTTTGTGTAGCAGTTTATATATGATGACAAAGACAAGTTACATGTACATAATATAAGCACTCTATAAGTCTCTAGCCCGCATACTTTTCATGATACATTGCGTTGCTGCATTACCTCCTGGCTCAATAATGTTAAAACAAGCATGCGGGCTGTTGACTAATGAAACTGTGCCTTTATTTCTCTGCGGTTAAGTATACGGTTGTCGTGCACTAGAGAGGAGTGTCCAAAGAGAGGCAAAGGCTCAATAGAGGTCTTATCTTAATCAGATAGGCTCTTTATAGCATAGAGAAGGCAAACAAGTACGCAGCCCACCTGATGGTACGTGGCCTCTGAAGCCAGTAAACATTTGCAATCTTACAATGATAATCTCAAGACTGCAAATGCGTTTCCAACCCGGAGGACTAAGATGGAATGCCTCTGTGCTAGTAATTTTACAGGTTATTTTAACCAAAAACGGAAAAAACAATGGACCACTGCTGCTCGGCGACAGGTTAAGGGAAAAGATGGTGGTAGCAGGTACCCTTTGGGTCTGTAGGATCATTTGTGTATCTGAGTATTTGTGATTGTATTTTTGTATTTGTTGTCTTAAATAAAAATAAAATAAAAAAGCCTTTTATTTCTTGGTTTTACAAACTAATCTAAAACACTTAATAGGTAATAATTAAATTATAATGATATCAGTACTGAACCCTCAATGAGGTAAAAGCCTCGTCCAGAGATTTCGAACACTTCCTGTCTTGGGCCCTCTAAACCCAGCTTTTTCAAGCTGTCACAAAAAAATCGTCAGCCCAGAGAGCCAGAGGCCGACCTCTCTTTCTTTTTCCCACTGGACCTTTCCATGTGGTTATTCGGGATGTCCATCTCTCGCCCTGAAGTCTGGTGACATGTCAAGCCCAGCTCCAATTAAGTTTCTGAGCCTGGCTTAGTGTGTCTATGACTTTCGTTCTATTCCTAATTAGGGAATGGTTAACCTTTTGAACGCCATATGTCGAATACAAAATGTGCCCCCCACACGCCAAACATGTTTGCTATGCTATGCAAATTACACCTTATTGCTACCAAACAAAGTCTCTTTTAATCTTGAACTCTTGTCAGCTGTAGCCGCTGTGGCGTCAGTGGCACGACTTTTACTTGACGGCCAGAGCCGACTGTGGCGTTGAAAAGGTTAATCTTTTGTATTTTCCTTATTTTCATCATACTCCGTTCCATCCTTCTTTGGCATGAAACTACCATCCTTTTAGCCTTTGATGAAAATTTCCATGTTTAGCATGCGTAGGTCAATGTGGGCCTTATCATCTTCATATTATTATTGATACCTTAACTTCATATTATATTTTGTATGAAAATCGGAAGCCTTCGCAGTAAAAGCATTCAATTTCGCTTCGAGTAAAGCGCAGATCAGCATGTGTGCTTTATGCTAAATTAAATTTAAGGTATCAATATCATCAGCAAAATATTCTGCCGTCCTACCAAAGAAGGTAGCTAACTTCAATGTAGTGGTCCAATGATTCTATACTTTATTGGTAACCACATTAAATTTAAAATACTTATTCTATTACCATGCAGTTAGCAGCCTTCTTTGGTAGGATGGCAGTATAGCAGTCCAATGCTGGACATGAGCCTCTAAAATATACACAACACTGAACCAAAGAGAGTGATTCGCGGCTCCCGTCATCCAACTACTGCTAGCCAACCTGTAGAGATCATTACTCCACTATGTCTGAGTGTCTTACTCTACATTTGGCATTTTTACATTATTTTGACTCATCAGTCAGCCTTTAGTAATTAAATTATTAACACCTGCCTTATAAGATATCTATAGTTCTGGTACCTGTAGTTTAATTACATAGGTAATTATGTGCATGTGGTGTTAACCAGTAAGTAGATGTGCATTTAATTAATTAATTATTTTTATTAAGACCTGTATTTATAGTATAACATTGTAATAGCTGTTGGTAGACAGAATGAATAAATAAATAAATTGAGTCTCCACTTATTTCATACGTATACTTATTATACTTAGTATGATGCAATAAGTCAAGTTGTATCTCGAACATTAATTAAACTGTTTCTTAAGGCAAGGAGTGTAACAAAAGATGCACCTACTTTCCCAGGAACACCTCTGTGATCGACGCTGTGCTGGTAAAATCTTCTAAGATAGCCTTTTATGTAACCTACATGTTTGAATTCGTAAGGAAAGTCAATTTTCCATACTAAGGATCCGTAACCAAAAACCCACATTATTTATTTTATAACACCTACAGAATTGACTGTATTAAAATCATACTGTAATACTATTCGATTTCTGATTAGATGGCATGCATCCAGCAGAAGAATTTGTTCTGTAAATTGATTTAAATCGAAACCTACCTAAATAAGGCATTTTACCTGTCAAAATTAAATTTATATATTATTTTGTTTGTCTGTTGTCGTATTTTTTTTATTTTTTTTTATTTGTCCTTATGAACAGGCTAGGGCCAAAAGCCATGCTGCCTCATCTTCTGTAAATTCTCCCCCTTATAAATAAAAGTCTTCACTATATGTATATTACATTATCGTAATCCAGTGGTGATGTCTTCAGTTGTTTGTATTCTTATATTCAAATCCGCTGTTAAAGTCTCCAGTATTTTTTATTTTTATTTTATCGAGTCCAGTCCAATGAGTCAAATCCAGTAGGTAAACATTCCTCGTTTTAATAACCATTTTTTAAGAATCCAGTCAATAAATATCAATACCTGTACTCATCCATCACAGATCAAAGTCTGCGGTATTCACACAATACTATACAAACGTATCAGCAGAGTATTATTTACAACATTATACTATATTTCTCCTACATTACTAACAAAAAGTAACAGTAGGTACTACATTTGTAGTACTGTTAGGCGATGGGCTTGCAACCTGTCACTAATACGCTGGTAAACATCTTAGCCTAATTGTGCAAATTGTGGTTATAGAATTATCAACATGTTTTTAAAGATGTTTGTAATTCTGTAGCTCTGCCTACCCCACTCTGGAAACGAAGGCGTGAGATTATCTATGTATGTATGTACTAACAATGAATTCATACAAAAGCATGTAGGTATGTACAATTATTTACAAAAATTTTAAATAAAAAAAGGACCAAATCAGACTCATAAAAGAAAATGCCAGATCTTGGCTTAAAACATTTATTAAAAAAAAGCTCGCGGGTACGAACGATGTTGATATATGACCTGTTTTGTAGATGATTTAAATTCAGTATTTTATTATTATTACTTGCACATTTAAGGAACTTATACGACAAATAGAGCCATCTATTAAGTAAGTTACTTTATGCCCTTGCAGGGTGTCACATGTATACCTACCTGTAAGCCCACCTGTGTTTTTGAAATGTGATACGCAATAAACAATTTCAATTTGAATTTAAATAAGACAACTTGCGAGTGATGAATGTAATGTAAACTAAAATAAGACAAGTTCTTCAGAAAAACTAACACCACAGCATTGTTTTAAATATTTTTCTACATCAAATAAACCCAATTCTATAAATTTTATCCGTCACAATTTTTTCATAGGCCAAAGCTTCCATGGAGACCTCCTTTGAGTAAACGTAAGTTCATCCGACAAGACAAGGCGCTGAATGCCGAAGGATGAACAATCGAAGATGATGTGCGAAATGGTTTCTTCATGAGAATTTCTATGAGTGCAGATGGAGCTATATAAGTATTAATAGATACATATTTACATACATACATACCTTCACGCCTGTCTCTCCTGGGGTAGGTAGAGACTAGGTATGGAACGCCAGGGGCACGTTTTATAAAGCTACAAGCATGAAGTTATAGATAAAGGCGGAGGCAACACTCTCTGAAGCCGAATGAAGCGTCCTTGAAGTCATTCTATCTCAAACACTTGGGTCCCCTCCTCTCTTTCTAACTACCCTAGTTAGAAAGAGAGGAGGGGGACCTAAGTGTTTGAGATAGAATGATGTCAAGGTACATTCAAGACACTTCATTTGGGTCTAGAGAGTGTTGGCTCCATCTTTATCTATAACTTCATGGCTACAAGTTACAATTTTACAGGTCTAAACTGGCAACACTGCTCAAATGGCTGAGCTGAGGCCCCGTTTCACGAAGCTACAAGTTACAAATTACAAGCGGAACTCTCTTTATATCAAAAGGAGTTAGAAAGAGACTTCCGCTTGTAATTTGTCTCTCTGGTCGTCATTGGTCGAGGTTGTGTCAAATGCAAACTTGTAACCTGTAACTTGTTATTTGTAGCTTTAAAAAACAGGCCCCATGTGCTAAACATACAACTTTCGCTTCCTCTACATTCGATCATCATCATCTTCATGCACGTACGTCGGTTTAGGGTGCTACTGATTTGGCCCTTATTCAGTACATCGCGAATCTGATCACCGTACGTCCGTCTAGCTAGGACATCCCCTACCGACAACTCCACTCACTCGCTCGCCATATCTCTTTCGTACTCTTCTTTCATCCCCACGACCCCATCCTTTCTAAATTACCAAACCATCTTAGCATACCCTTTATCGATCTTAGTCACTATATCTTCTTTCAATCCACATCGTTCTCGGATCTCGCTATTTCTTACTCTATTTTTTTCTACTCTACACTCATACTTCTCAGACTCTCATTTAAACTGCATTAATCCTGCTTTCGTTCTTCTTCTGTCATACCCAAGATTCACTACCATACATCAATGTTGGTGTCAATACTCCCTGAACAATAGGAAGGCGAGTTTTGCTCAATTATGATCTTGTTTGCCAAGATTGAGTGTAACGCCCCATTGATCATATTTCCCGCTTTTGCTTTTCTTTCAATATCCCCGTCACATTTCCCATTTCTTGTAAACATAGAACCTAAATACACAAACTCGATCATCCACTTGCTCCACTTTTTCTTCTCCAATCATTATTTAACATTCTGTAACAGTTTCATCCACGACCATCACTTTCGTCTTTTTAACATTCACTTTCATGTCTTTCCTTTTAAACGCCTCATTCATCAAAGTCACCATTAATTAATAGATTTTGTTAAATAATCTTCTTTTTCATTCGCTACGACACCTATTTATGTGGGACAGAACCCACATGAAACGTACTATAATAATAATATTGGTAACAAAAAGATCGTGCCTTATTATAACTGTTTAATGTCAAAAATTAAGTAATTTGTTTTAACATGCAATTTAAGATTATCCAAATTTATTAGTACGCTCATGGAATCACTAACAATAAGCAATTTTTGAAATCCTTGATATGTTTTAAAGCTGCAAGAATGGCCACTGTTTCAGCTGTAAATAAGTATGTTAAAATTTTCGGTATAGGTACCTACTGCCCTTTGGGCAAAATATTTTTCGCCAAATTTCACTTCCCAAACGACTCATTATCGCAGTAGTTTCATTTCACAAACGAATTTTGAGCAAATTTATATTTCGCATTTTAATCATTTGGTCAAACTATCATTTGGCATCATTTTACTTTGTCAAATTTTATTAAGACAAACGTTTATTAAGCAAACGTTTTCCTTTGGCTAATATTATATTCCAAAAAAATATTACTTATTTCAAATTCGCACATTCAATTTATAGCATGTCCAGTTAACTAGGTTATGTTGGGTTAAAATTAGGTAGGTTTAGATTAGGTTAGAGTTCATAAGGCTCGAAGGGCCAATCTACGCAGAATAGAAGCTCCGCGCAGCGGGTCTTCGTTAGCTGTGTCACGGAAATAACTTCATCGTATCTACTTTCAGTAAAAACAAATACCAAGTTAGTTTATTAGGGTTGTTAGTTTAGGAACTATGCAAATCATTAGGCCTTATTTTATTTTGCGTAAAATATGTTATACCAACTGTAACGTTTGACTACATCAAAATTTTGTTAAAATTAAACATGACCAAGTAATTATTTGTTACTATAGTCGAGTAGAGTAGGAATAAACGATTTTGATACTTTTCTTATTTTGTTTATTTTGGTGGGCACTAAGGGAGAGA
The DNA here is from genome assembly GCA_946894065.1 of Acleris literana. NCBI lineage: Eukaryota > Metazoa > Arthropoda > Insecta > Lepidoptera > Tortricidae > Acleris > Acleris literana. The sequence continues at coordinate 7,021,454 of OX335689.1, read as the reverse complement.
AAACGCGTACTTCCATTCTATTCCTACTTTGATCGGTAATAAAATATGAAGGTATTTTGAATTTGCCGCTCTTTGTCAGGTTCAGCTTTCATTAGACACACTCTAGTGCGTGATACAATTTCACCGCGTTAAAAATCGCTTCCGTTTGAACGGTTAAGGCGAAGCTCACAATTATGTTCTACTAGCTTCTGCCTGCGACTTCGTCCGCGTAAATTTCGATTATCGTTATTCCCTCGGGAAATTTTATATTTTCGGAGATGAAAAGAAGCCCAGGTGTTAATCCAGGCTATTACAATACAAATAAATACGAACTTTCTCATTTATAATATTAATGAGATTTCAAGGCGGTAAAAAAACCGCATGGCACACGCGTTAAAATACCGCCCGTGCAAACGTCGGCTTACATGACAATACGTTAAATCACAATCGTCAATCAAATGGCGTGGCTACTTCGACATTGTCATAATTATCAAAACATTGATGGGGAATGGCTAGGAAAAATTCAAGTAACTTATAATAATATTAAATACTATAGTCACATGATATAACGAAAGTTAATTCCTTTCGTACCCTCAATAGCCATGGATAAACTTCAATAACACGCATTTTCAAAATTCATCATGAACAGAATAGCCCGGCAACTGTGTGAGGACATCGTGGAGCCTGCTCTGTCGTGTCAGACCTCTGGTCACGGATGGAAACCGGTTCATCTTGTTGCTCATCAATATCCAACACGAAAAATAGTTATAGATAAAGAGAAAAAAGTCGTGGAAATCGACCCAACAAAACTGAAAGGTGTCACCAAGTTTAAGTCAAAAGATCGCATCTTAGACAAAGAGTATAATGATAAATCTATAAACACTGTAGTAACAGGCTCTTTAAAAAATGTGGTAAATTATAATAATACAACAACGGTCCGTACTAAAGACCGAGGTCCATGTAAATGTGGTATGAAGCATAGTTGTAAGATTCCCAAGAGAAGGCTTCAAGATAAAGAGACTACGCAAGAGATCACAACTTCCAGTCGCGCTACTCAATTTATGGATTGCATGATAGTTAAAAACATGGATCCGCCGCCACAGCAACCGCTTGAACATACTGGGACGCAAACAATCGCCTTTACTCGCATTGAAGCGGGTAATCAAGTTTTTATGAGCGACGTTTTTTGGAGACGACATACTACTGATTTTTTTAGAAGGACACCTGTGACCAAGCATAATCCGAGAGTTTTTAAAGATGTTATGCCCAGGACACCTTTGAGGTGGGCTGTGACGAGACATCCCATGTCTTACGGGCCAGATTTTTAGCTCATACCAGTCTAATACAGATCAACGAATAGTGAACATTGCGACCAACGTATTAATCCCACTTGTGACCTATAACTACGACCCATTTCGTACCCGGAAGAACGACCGTCACTCGGGTTCAAAACGAATTTTCCCGAAGATGACAACTTGACAGATACATTTTTTGCCCCCTTAAACCGATATCGTTAGAGCCGTTTTAGAAAACGTGATTACAAATATATGTATGTATATACAAATATTACTCCTTTAAAAGTATAGGATACATATGTAGGTATTTCCTCTCTCTCGGTAGTTTTTGTTTACCGTTAGAATAAAAAATTGTGTCAGATACTGCTCGTTTTTTAGGGTTCCGTGGTCAAACTAGGAACCATTATAGTTTCGCCATGTCCGTCCGTCCGCAGCTCAGTTCAGAAACTCGTAGTTCTAGAAAGCAGTAATTTGGCATGACTATACATAATACATATTAGTCACGCCGACAAAGAGTTAAAATAAAACCGTGAAAAAAATACGTTTTAATGTAGCTCTCCTACACGTAACGTGGGGATATTTTTTCATTTTCTTGTCTACCCCGCGTTATTTATTCTTATTTATTTATTTAAACTTATTTGCACAAAATACAATAAAGTACAAAAGACGGACTTAATTCCCAATCAATCTACCAGTCAACCAGTAGGCGAAACAGAAAAAAAACTAAGGTTGGTGCGAAGAAAAAGAAGCGTTGAAAAAAAGTTTCAATAAAATATATAAAAGATACGGGTATATAAAGTATAAATATACGTAAATACATAACTATAATAATACATTAAAAAAAATATAAACAGATACGGCGATGTGTGTTAAATAGATTTACGGCTGCGCTTGTTGCAGCAGATGCTTATGAAGCATCCGCTTGAAAGCTAACTTGCTTGGGGCTTGCTTGTCGGATATTCAGTGGGAGTTCATTCCAAAGACGGATGGCTTTAAGGGCAAACGAATTAGACATAAAACCAGTATGGTGGGGAGGAATAGAAAGTTTAAGAGTACGAGAGGAACTCAATATCAACTTGTAATTTGGCATAGTTGTACAACTTGCTTGCTCGCATCCGTTTTTAGTAGAAAAAAATAAATTAATTTTATGAATAATATATATTTTTTTTAATTTTCTGTGATGACTTTTTGATTTATAGCCAAAAATGTACAAAAAATGAACGTCACCATTATCTCCGAAGTTTATGGATTAAATAATCTGAAAAAATCCTGATGTATAGATAATTATTTATATTTTATGGGATAAATAAAATGAGGTTTTCATTATTTACAGTTTTTTGGGAAATAACAAAAAAACTTAAAGATCTGCATTAAAGTTTAGGCTAGTCAAAGTGGACCTTATTGCATAGAACATAAAGTTCATGGCAAAATAAGTATTTCCTTTTGCGGTTATCAAGCATATTATCTTAAATACGGAACTCTCGGTGCGCGAGTCCGACTCGGACTTCACTGTTTAGTAACTATCTCAAAAAAAAGGCTTCGGAACTCTACACTAAGCATGGTCAGACATGCCCTTGCCCGGTGTTGTGACTTTAATTTCACACAGGCATTTTATAATTGTCTGTCCTAATCCCTTATGATTTGTAACATTATCGATATGGACATTTAGCCGGCGCCGACCCTAGTAGAGTCTGACCACCGAGTGGTGACAGGCATTTTCTCAAATTCTTTATATGTCAACAATTTTACCTATGAAACGAGGCTGTCCCATTATGAGTAGGTCCTTTTTTTTGGTTTCGCTGGGCGTTTGCAGGGGGACCCGGGTTGGTTATGTGGGAACCAGAGTGGCCGGAATACCCACTAAAACCCCAGCGGCAAACCATCTGCGTGTTTAAAGGAGGGCCACGCGACCACGAGCAGGCGCATTCCGCTGTGAGTAGGTCCTAACCTTACCTAACCTAAAGCGGGCTACATACCATCAGTTTTAACTGCACAATTTCAACTGCACAGTCGAACTGTACAGTTAAAACGTATGTGTGTAGGCACTGCGAACTGTGCAGTTAAACTGACGATCTAAGAAATAACTACTCGAAATTACATTAGATAAAACTGTAGAGTTGAAACTGTGCAGTTAAAACTGACGGTATGTAGCCCGCTTAACCTAACACATCCAGGTCGCTATGAATTTCGTATGGTGTTACCAGCTAGGCGGCAAATTCAAAATATCACTATTTTGTATTTGCCGCCTTTTTTTGTGTGTGGTTCGCTACTCGTGGCGATGACAGACGTACGAGCCAAGACGGTGCAAGACTTACAGTGTAAGTTCGTCAGCAATGCAACATGTTTGAATTTTGCTCGTAGCCCGTCTTGGCTCGTACGTCTGTCATTGCCACGAGTAGCGAACCACACACAAAAAAGTTCGCGTACTTGCGGCTCGGCGATCTTATTCGCCCGTGTCATCCGAAGCATGCGTCTTAAAAACCGCCGAGTAACTTACGCGAACTTACTCGACCGTCTATCGCCCCTTTTAGAGGTGACTAATGTGCGTTTTGTTTGATCGGTACCTAATAGTTAAACTAACTAATGGTCAAAAAACGTTACTAATGGTTAAAATCTCAAAGAAATGTGTCAAATTTTCCATTCCTTTTTCGAATTTTAACAATTAGTTAGTTTAACTACTGATCAGTGATCAAACAACAGGGCCTAAGCGAATAAAAGGGATGATAGACGGGCGAGTAAGTACGCAGTACATGGGCTGAGTTGGGCATTTTCACGAAAAAGTGTACCCAATTAAGAACTGAAATTAAGGAACTTTAACTTTGTCAGTTTTGGCGGTTTTGGTTTTTGTTAATGCATAGCTAATTTTCGTCACAAAACTGACAAAGTTAAAGTTCCTTAACTGGGTACACTTTTTCGTGAATATGCCTAAGTACCTATGGCGTACTTACTCGCCCGTCTATCACCCCTTTAAGGCTTGTACAGATCTAGTGAATAATCCTTTCTCTTAACTTAACTCACGTCTACTTCCGAATGATGCCGACGTGTCTATGAATTATTGAATTATTAAGTGACATGTTCGTATTAAATAAATAGAGTACTTTAGTTATCTTATCAGTGTCAAATGTCAAACCACGAGTTTGAAGTATATCACACGGGGATGTTAAAACCACCACGACCAAATACATAGAAATTAGGTGGAGGTAAACAAGAAGAAATATAAATAAATTTTGAAAATAATTTCACAGGCTTTTCGATCTAAACGTTTCCCAGGTCTTAATGCTTTCGGCATGACTATTAAAAAGAACTGAAAACAAACTTAATCTTAATTAACAAAAAAATACTCTGGTATTAACCACTCTATATCGATTATCACTCTCGCGATGCGACGTTCCCCCACGTTGTCTTGAAGGGTACACTGAGTCAGACTGAAGTAGCATGACAAATACGAACATTTCCGAGAAAATACGATGTGAAAGGATATTTCACTACATCTGTAGTACCTTCTGTTAGGGTGGGTTTAGACCAAACGAGCGAATGCTCTAGAAGTTTTGTCTTTATTTTTACAAAGAAAACGTAAGAGATAATGCCATAGAATTCTTGTTCGTTCGCTTAGTCTAAACCCACCCTTAAGCGATGGGTTTGCAACCTGTCTCTGCATTGGTAGCAGAAGGAGGGGATGGGAAGCATAAAAGTTATGACTTATGATTGCAATAAATTATTGAGTATTTAGTATTGAGTATATACACCCCACCCTGCTTAATAGCGGGGCACACTGTCACAATTACAAGACACAGGGAAGATTAAAATAAAACACGAGAGTCATGCCACATTATGAAACAACTTTATTTCATCCAGTCCACTACATCTGCATACAAAATAAGTCCTTTCATCTTGTTTTGTACCTAAAAAAAAATACATGACATATAAGACCAATTCATAAGTACTTAATAATAAAAAATGTCTACATCATGTAAGTCATATTAAGCTGTCAGTCAACATTCAAATACATAAATAAAATAGCATAAATTGAACAACACTGAAATCAAATAATTGCAAAATGCAGTTTGTTTCCAGAAAGGACAAGGCTCACCCCCACTACAGAATAATGTTGCAATACATTATTTCCATGTCAACTTCTCTACTATTTATTAATAAAAACTTAATATTAAACTTATTACGAAGGGTGCAAAAATTAACTGAGTAATGAGTATCACATAGAAACAATAATTGCACTACAGATAAAACGCTGCAGTGGGACTAGAGCTCCATAAAAGTGAAGCTCACATGTTCTGTTGAGCAGGGCTCGCCGATGGCGGCTGGGCTTCTAAATTCTTAATCAGCTGCGCGAGCCAATGCTTTGTGGAGTTGTCTTCCTGAAGACATGCTGTGAAAGTTGCATCTCGCAGCTGATCCGGAAGACATTGTCTCAGTGCCTCTCTCGCTCGTGGGTTATCAGACAGACGGAGATAGCAACGAACAACATGCTTCAGCAGCCTAGCGGACGGATCCTTCGCAAGGGACAACACCATCTTCCCAAGTATCATGGCTACATGGGAAAATCTGTCATAAGTTTGGCAAATATAGCACAAACCACTGTCATCTAACAATATCTTTTGCAATATAAATGTAGCCACAGTTTTTGACAATTCAGATCCATTTTCCATAATACGTAAGCACAGTGGTATTATTTCTGTTGTCAATAGAAATGTAATCACTTCCTGTTCATCTGTCTTCACCAAAGCACCAATAACACCAAGGCTTGTTAGTCGCAGGTATTCGAAAGGGCGGGTTTTGGAGACAGTGTGCAGGAATGGGTAAAGGAACAAAGGAACGTGAGCTTGGAGGAATGCAGACCTGGTCTCGGGATGGGATGCGACACATTGCATCAAGGCTAAGGCGTTGCAGACGCGGTTGCTCTGATGTGCCGTCAGCGTCGGCGGAATCATCGCAACATAGATGTTGGTGATCTCCTGCAATAGCGCCGCTATGGTGCCAAAACTGTGCCACAGCATGGGTGCTAAGTCTGGGACCACTTCCCGTTTTTTGCTTAGCTCTAGGAGAGCATTCTCCCTCGTTTCTGGATTACATAGCTCCAGGATCCACGTGTAAATCTTCTCACGGTCCACGGCTTGCATGTTGGCCGGGCTCTGCTGGGCACTCATGTTGTTATTCATTGTCGTAGTTTAACGAAAAAGTCTAAATACTATATGGTTGGCACTAGCTTAAAATAGGTTACTAATTGTAAATCAAAACTCATTGTCTAATTAATCGACTTGTTTTTAATTCATATCACAAAATATCAAAAATACTGAGAGGCTTGACAAATGTCAACGTAAAAGGGTAGACATATTTTATTTTTTTGCCTTGTAGGAGAGCGGTTTCTGCAGCTCTTCTAAGGTTAATTTACTTGAATTTTGTATCGCGATTAAAGATGAAAAACGAGACAATGCCTAAATTTAATTTTTTAATCATTATATTGGATGAATAAATAAAATTTAGTAATACTACTGAAAAATAAAAATAAGTTTAAAGTTTCGCCCTTAATAACCGTAAAATGTAGCTTTCCTTTAACACGCATCACTACAACTGTCAGTTTGACACCGTGCAGTCAATTGTCATTATTGTCAGAGCTGTGTGCATCGTATACTTTGCTATTCTTCGTGAATTACCTACCTTTAAGTTTCACTAAATGGTTTACATTTCAGCAGATCTAATTCAATATTAAGGTTGCAATCGTAGGTCCGAATTGCTTATGTCATGGTGTTGTTTAATTGATACTTTGTAATTGAAGGAAGTGAGAAAAACTCGGTCAACTAAATTGGTCCGCTTCAAATTAGGTAACATATTTCTTCTCTCTCTTAATAACTGTTGTTAATTAGGCTTTATTTATCCAGAATTGTCACAATATGCTTTCCTACTCTCTTTTTAAGCATGTCAGTTGGTAAACGCTTACATGTTTCCCATATGATTCAAGTTAATTGGTTGACGCCATAGCTATTTCGAACGTAAATAAAATAAACAGTGTTAAGCGGGTGTCGGGTAATGAAGGTTTATGAGCACATTTCAGCGATACAGAGCTATTCAACCGGCTCATTCTCGGTTTTGACCTTGATTACATACTCTGGGGAATAAACAAAGTATGAGTAACCCATGTAACAAGAGTAATCATAAACATTGGGATGTGAAACGGATCATTACCAGCAGTTTAGTCATCATTAATAATTTTTCTGTTGACTATAACATCTGAAAACATTGTGCTTTATCATTAGTAGGATCAATTTACAAAATCAAACCAATTTGATTTTTATTCATATTTCTTTAAATATGTCTTATTGTTATATTGTGAATCAGAATGTTTTGCTATGACTATGTCCTATATCCTGCTCACAGGAAAGATTGCAAGGATAGCTTAAATTTATATTTGAATTTTGGTTGTTAATACAAATAGATTGAATGGAGAATGAAAGTATTATTTGTGTACAGGTCGATTCACAAGAGCTCGCACAAATAGATTGAATGAGTGAATGAAAGTATACAATTGTGTAAAATATTAACAGGTTATCGGTTTGAAATTCGAACATCACCTCAAACAGTGACAGGTGACATTACTTTTGTTAATTCCATTCTTGCCAGCTTATTGAATCTACCTGTAAAAATAAATACAGGTTTTTGGTTTCAAATTTGATGTATTCAAAAGACAGCACCCACAATCATAGGTGACATTTGTTTGTTCTATTCATTCAGAGTTAGTAGTTAAGTGAATTTATTATGAATCTGACAATTTCCATACAAAATGCAATAACTTTTCCATCCCCTTTAACCTAGTCCCATTTTTACGATTTTTGAATATGTTGTAGTTATTATGGAAAACTAGGTCTGTGTTCCATGCAAACATTTCCTTGAAAAAAACAAAAAAACGAAAAACCTACAAACTTACCTAAGGTAATGGAACCAGTAATCGACAAGGACCCACGATCGACACTTGATTCTTATTTTACACAAGATAAGGGTTATTCATTTGTTTTGTAACACTCAATTTATGACCGTATGATCTTTGAATTAAAAGTTAAGTGTCGATTATTGGTGCATGTCAGCTTAGTGTCGAACACTGGTGCCATTTCGTTACCTAGTTTTTATAATAACAACAACATAAAAAAAAATAAGTAAAAATAAATATTCATTTATTTCAAGTAACTAGGACTCATAATTAGGTAGGTACACAATAAATAACATATACAATCCTACACAATAAAATTTAATTAGACTAAATTAAAGACAGTCAAATTTCATTAGATAATACAAAAAAAAATTAAAATGATAAAACTAGAATTTAAAACACAAATAGGCGTTAAATTTCACATTAAATTAAATTACAATATTTTGGTGCGTGATATGTCTGGCACAGCAGTGCCATATATAGGGGCAATCTAGCCTGTCAGATAAATCAGACTTGATTTAGGTAGGTATGTACAATATTTGACAACTACGTGATTGAGGTGTCGGTTCACAATCCTCTTAAAACCTTAATTACTTATTAACAGTAGCATAAGGTTTTGTGACAAATCAAATTAGAGGTTTAAACTAGGTTCAACAACCTAGAGTACAAATCATCTTGTAAATGTATAAGCTAACTTACCTTGAGTATGTTTCAATAACAATTTATACAGAACCATGGAGGTGTCACACTCGCTGACACTGAACGAGACTGCATTGCAGCAGCTGCCTGATGACAAGAAGCCTCATTTCATCTTTGAGTGGCTTCGGTTCCTTGACAAGGTCCTTGTGGCCGCTCATAAGGTATGGTCATACTAGTTAGATTTAGGGATTCATGTTTTGTATGTTAAATGTTGGTTTTAATTATAATTATAAAGCGCTTTAAATTAGACTTACTCATTTGTACAAGTAATTGTGGGTATTACCACCTTTAAAAATAATTCCATTCTTTTCACACTATTAATTTTTTCAGTTCATTTAAGAACATTTATGGTATTGTTTTAAATTTTGAACCTATTAAAGAAGAGAAATAAATTACCCCAAATGTTTTTTTTTTTTTATTGTATTAAAAATTAAAACTCTATAAACCACAGTTTTTCAAATGTGGAAGGTGTGTATAGTTCAGGAAATATGAATTATCCATCTGTGATCTTCACTAAGACTTTTTTGTTAATATCAAACAAAAGGTAATCATAAACTGCCCCCGTTCTTTGAACAGAACAATAGGTTGAAAGGTTTTGATACTTGAGTAACAGGTAAGTCTTAACGTAGAAAAAAAGATTGCAAAGTAGATAATAGACGGCCAAATCATATTTCCTGAACTTTACATATTCTTCTAACTACAAATTACAATAAAAAAATTTGATAAAAAATAAGTGTTAGGCCTTTTGTACTATATGATATCTTTACTACATAGTATAAAACAAAGTCACTTCCCGCTGTCTGTCTGTCCCTATGTATGCTTAGATCTTTAATACTACGCAACGGATTTTGATGCGGTTTTTTTAATAGATAGAGTGATTCAAGAGGAAGGTTTTTATGTATAATAAGTTTTGGACTATGTACGGGTATTACAGAAAACTGGCATAAACCGAAGCGAAGCGAGGGCGGGTCACTAGTTGTCAATATTTTGTGTTTCAACTTTTGTCCTTTTTTCAGTCTGACATAAAGAGCTGTCAACAAAAGCTCGTTGCTCAGCTGGTGAACCTTCTACGGGAAAACCTAGGGTCACCAGCTCGTCGTCTGCTCGCACGCTGCCTTGCCACGCTGTTCTCAGTCGGAGACACGTTCCTGCTTTTTGATACTGTCAATAAGTGCAATGACATCATTAAGGTTAAAGACGACTCGCCGTCTTACTTGCCAACTCGACTGTAAGTACTGATGATCACTGAGATATTCTATGGGGCGTCCTGAGATAGTAGATATATACGTTTGTAACGAGTCTTTGACGCTGACCAGTGTGGTCACATCCAAAAGAACGCCATGTCGTCACGTGATTACTTTTGCGATTTTGACGCAGCTCCACTGCATTATAAGCTTTGGTTATGGTCGTTCCTTATAATGATAATTATATCCGGTGAGGCAGATCCTCCACCTATGAAAATACTCTACCGGCCATACAATCTAAGATTCAATTTTCTTCAATATTTTTTCTTGTTTCAGGGCTGCCATATGTTGCCTGGGTGGCATGTATGAGAAACTCGGCCGAATGATGGGTCGGTCGTATGAAGAAACAGTGTCGACCCTAGTGAGGTCCCTCAAGAGTGCGGAGTCCCAAACTCGCTTGGAAATTATGAACACACTTGAAAAGGCAAGTTGATCACAGGTTAATGTCATATACTGAAAACAAACGCATAAAAATCGGCTAATGTGTTTGAGCCCAAGGCAATAACAGATAATTGTCTATGAGTCACAGATCCCACTTACCATCAGGAGGCCTGTGTCCTCGATTGCTACCTCCATGCAATAAAAAAAAATGTATATAAAAAACTTCAATCATACCTCCATTTCTAGACGGTGATGTATGATTGATTGTTTTTTCCACTCTGGGCCTCTATTCTACGACGAAAATATTGCTTTTGACACGTTATCGTATTGTTTCTAACTCGGCCGCCATCACAGTCAAGTAAATAAGAGCTATCAAAATGTTGACAATACGATAACAGGTCAAAAGCAATAGATTTATTTCCCCGCGTACTATGAACTGTTTCAATCTGCCAAGTTGCAGCCAGCAAAAGGGACAGAACTATATGACTGCTATGACTCTGTCCCTTAAACTGTTTGGAACTGGCACATTGAATCTCGAACATAATTTTAAAGAAGTAGACGCGCCATAATGGTTAATTAGGTAACAAAGTTACTTCCTGAGAAACCGGTAGAGTTCAATATTTGCTAAATACTTTATGATGAGGAAGCTCAAACTGATCTAATGTGTTTTCCTGTGTTGCAAATAAAACGTTGCTGTTGGAATAATTTATGATAACGCGTGAACCGCAAATGTGTCACGGCCGGCTTTCTGCAGTTTACATTATCTTGGTGAATACTGAATACCCACGACTGAATAATATGCGTAAAGAAAGCGTTTTTTTGGAACACGGCGCAAAAGTTGTTTATCGCTAATTCTGTCGCGAACTGTCCGATTCGTGATTAAACGTATTCTATGTTCGTTTCTGGCCATGACCGATTTTTTTTGATCGCTTGAGATAACCATGTCACATCTACATTGTAAACTACAGTTCGATAATTTTATGATTGAAAAAAAAAAGACTTGCTGGAGTTTTTTGTGCTAGAAGATTCACTTCATATTACCAACATGTAAAAGAGCTTTCGTGTGGCCAGTTTTCTGAATAAATATTTTGAATTTTGATCTCCTGTTGAACAAATTTTGAGTTTGATTTTCGACTCGCGACACGGTGTCCGACGTCAGTGACTTCAGTGCGTGCAGTAATGGTCATGTTTCTGACCTTATCTTGCGTTGTATGTTTCGCTAGGTAAAGGGCCTTCTGGACAGTTATCAACAAGCCTCTCTGCAGAAGTGACCTTGTCGGAGTATTGGTCGGTGACGGCGTCACCAGTTGACTGTCACATCACTTAAAGTTGAGCTTTTTGGTTTTTATCTAGTGAACATCGTGAGGCCCAGTGCGTAATAGGATGTACATAATCAAAACAATTTAATTTGAACTGTATGCAATAAGAATAAGGTTTATTTTCCTATCTTCTTAAACTGAAAATGGCATTAGTGAACAAACGTAATTGAATTTTATTGCCTTGGTGGTAGATTCAAAATCCCACTGACAAAAAAGTCCCTGTTCGTGGTATGGGGGGCCTCACGTGGTTAACAGTAGTGGTGTATAGATCTGCGTGGGCATGGGGCTGGCGGCGCCGGCGGCGCTGCGCGAGGTGTCGCGGGCGGCGCGCGGCGCGCTGCAGGCCGACCGCGCGCCCGCCGTGCGCGCCGCCGCCGCGCACGCGCTGCGCCACATGCTGCCGCTCATGAAGCTCGCCGCCGCCGACCTCGACGCCATCGCCGCCGCCTGCTTGCGAGCCGCGCAGCCCACTGATTACATGCTCAGGTAACCTTTTAGTCCAAGAGCTGTTAAAAATGTTTCAGTAGGTGTTTGAGGCACCGCGGGAACTTGTACAGTACTTCTTTAATGATATTTCAATGCAAAGAGGCCTGTCTAAAGGGTAATGAGTATTCAAAATCAAAAAATTGCCATTGATATTTTAACAGAGCAATTTTGGTACTCAGAAATGCTTAACAGATCTCCTCCTATTTTTAACGCCCCACGTCAATCACATGCGTCACTGACGTTCCCAGTATGTTTCAAAAGCTATGCGAAATTCAATTTAATCCACACGAAAGTAAGTTTTTTATTTTAATCTGCACCTATGACAACTCTAAGAGTCGTTACCATTGTAAACATGACAGTTCATAACGACTGCCCACGTCTGGCAGCCTAATAGAGTCAAAATCGAGTGTCTGGGGTAGTCAATGCACTGTACATGCTGCCGCTTATTAACTCACCGCTGTCAACTTCGATGTGGTTTCCGCGTGCCTCTAGGCTGCGCAGCCGTTTGACTATATGCTCAAATTTGTGTGTGTGTTTTTAGCGCACATAGGTACGTAGCACGTAAGTACGTATCTATCTATCCACCTGACCATAGCACTAACCATTGCGACTTGTGTACTCGTTAGCATTCTCCATGCTATAAATACACATGTCAATGCAGAACAACTAATATACGACGTTGTTACAGATGCGCAGTGTCAGAGTTGCTGGGCGCCCTAATCGCGGCCACCCAGGCAGGAGAGACTTCGAACTTGACCAGCAAGAGCAAGAAAGTGGGAGCGCAGTCAGGTAAAAAATGTTAAAGTTGATAAATGTAATTCACACATGAAAGTGGTAACACACGAAATATTTTGGAAATAATTCGTCGTCAGTTGATATCCAAAATTGTTTTATAATAGCGAGCTCATTATTATTATTAGTCAGGGATAATTATATTATCATAATGTAGCTCCATTATTTTAAGGGTGGTATTCAACCTGTCCGATATCTTTGTCCAATGTGCATTTGATCAAAGAAATTGGATGACTTCATCAAATTTTCTAGGAACACCTACATTTGATCAAATGTTACGAATGACATTTAATTCAAAATGGCTACGCAAATACTATAAAAACTTAAACCAAGATATTGGATAAGTGGAATGGGCCTCCATCAAAGAAATTTGATTAAATATTGGATATAGAAATTGGACAAAGATATTGGATAGGTGGAATACCAAACTTAACTAACAACGATTTTCATACATACTAAAATTATAAATCAGGAATTAATCGCGTAGTGAAATAAACATTTGCCTCGACTTTTCGACAGTGGTACAACAGATGGGGTCAAGAGAAGACAGGACTGCTCGTGTAGCTTCCTATTTTTTTTCATCAGTTCTGTAGTTTTAGCTATTATCCCCAAAACAATATCAGTATAGATAACTAACTATGAATCTAAAGATTACTAAATCTTTAGATTCATCTGTAACGTTCAGAGAGAATTTCAAAAGTAGGGGAAGAAATTACGTATAGGTGTTTATAAATTGTGTGGCAATTATTTTAAAACTAGCGTTTGCGTACGACTTAGTTCGTGTAGAACTCTTTTGACGATACCTTTGGTAATCTTTGTTTTCGAGTCAAAAGTATCCTATTAAAACAGGACGTATGCCAATATTTGATCCTGTCCCTATAATAGTTTACGATTGAAAAACAACATCTTTACATCGAATCAGCCAATCATCGTTACATACTTTCACAACTATTTTATTTCTAGGATATACATAAATTTTATCGTATCGATATGGTTCTATTTCGTGTCTGTACTTTCTGAACCTCGTATCTGATCGAATATATAGATGGGAAAGTAGTCTGTATCCTTTAGGGAACATGAGTGCTTTTCCTATCTAACTATTCGATCAGATACGAGGTTGAGAAAGTAAAGAGACGATTTTTGACCTGTTTTTTTCCAGTCCAAAGTAAAAAGGATCCTCCGAAAAATGTGGTGTCCCTCGACGAAGCCCTCAACTTGCTCATGGGCGCGTTCTTGAGAGGAGGCACCTCCTTCCTCAAGGGGGAGATCATCAAGTCGGGCTCCGGAGTGAGCAGGGAAGTCCGCGTGTGCGTGACCCATGTAAGTGTTAATTATTTACCCGTAAACATGGTTAGGTACAGTCGACTACAAATTGACATCTTATCGCTTTGTAATAAGGTCCAAAATTGGATACACTTTATAGTCGATTGTACAATTGCCAAAATGGAACCCTACCCCCACCATAAAACTGTGTCACGTTATAAATGAAATCGTAAGAATTTTCAAACAATCAGGGCCTCTATTCTACATGGTAAAACAATATGGCATTTGACATGTTATCGTCTGGACCGCCATTAATAAAAAAAGAAGACATGTTGTTGTATCGTCACCACGTTATTATAACTCCTATTTACGTTACAGCACTGTGACACGGCTTGATAAAACTATTGCTTAGCTTATTTTTTTTTGATAATTTCATAATTTGACCTAATGCCCGCTATAAAACATTATGTGTGGTAAAAAATCTGCATTTTAACTTCAATAGATTTTGAGAAATTGTAATTGTGACATACATACACAAACGGTTTTTTGTTTAGGTGTGTCTGACTTCAAATAAATAAGTTTTAAATATTTTGCTGGCAGTTTGTTTGTTTGTTTGTTCGAGTTTAACATAAAAACTACTACGTTGATTTAAATAAAGTATTTCTGTTTAAAAGCCCGTAACATAAAAAATAAGAGCAAAAACTAGTATTACAAAAACTAACATTAGCATACTTTTTCAGGCCTACGTGATATTCGTCCAAAACATGGGTGGTGTTTGGTTGGAGCGCAACCTGACTACGTTCCTGACTCACGTCCTGGACCTAGTGGCCAATCCCAAGGCTGCTAGCTCGCACGTCGATGCTGTGTACTCAAGGTAAACCACTTTCTCTGAGTATAGGTTTAATTAATACTCGTAATTTGTCCTTGGTTTGTTAGATTATTTTACAAAAATAGATTATCCCTAACGCAAAAAAATATGTTTTCCCAGTCGCAAATTTTCTGATCCAGATTTTCTCTCTTATAACTAGGCCGAAATAGGTAGGTAGGTTTAGGTTATGTTAGTTTTGCAGCAGGCCCGAAGGGCCATAGCACCCAGGAATAGGAGCTCCGTGAATGCGGAGCTCCGTCGGAACTATTAAACTAATTTCTGGAATAGGAAACAATGCGACGGAAGAAAAACGCGGAAAAACACGATTTTGTAAAAAGGGAATTAATTTGGGAAAAAGAAGCTAATGGAAATTCTGCTGAAATAACGATTTTAGAAAATGGAACTAACAAATTCCAGGAAGTGCATCAAGTACATCCTGCGCAGCACGCTGGGCCGCATGCTCGGCGAGAAAGCGCAGGCGGCGGCGTGCCGCGAGCTGGTGCAGCTCGTGCGCCGCCAGATGCACAGCATTGACTTCAACCCCGAGAACGCTAAGGACTGCAACCAGGTACAGTCAAAATAAACTTCCTGACGCTGAGACCTCGTCATGTTGTTCTCCTAGACATTATTTTTAATTTTATTTTATTGACCTTACATTTGTAATGATTTTATTTGTGTTAGTTCTAAAAATAATTATTTATTAAATTTATTACCTTGTAATGTGTATTTAATGATTGAAAAAATGACCTTCTCCTGGAGTTTCTTGCAGCGCTTCTTCTCCGCAACGATGGTCTTGCCCGAAGCGCTGGTAGATTGCACTATATTACAGACGTGTAAAAGAGCCCTCATGTGGGCAATTTACTGAATAAATATTTTGAATTTTGATTTTTTAAAATATACATTGGTGGTCAGATTATTAGAAACATTTCGTTTTTTCCATACAAATATCACTTATCGAATTTAACTACTAATCAATAAGTACTTGATAAATTGTATAGCTAGTTACAATTAACTTTAGATTATATTATTATATTAATTATTTTTTCAAATCCGAACAAATGAAAGCTTCGTTTTCAAGTACTTTTTGATTGGTTGTCAATTAGTAAAAATTTTAAAAGTCACATTTCTAGGCATTGTCCGGATAAAACGAAAGCGTTTCCAATTATGAGATCAATTGTGTGAAATTTGCTGTTTTTTCGCACTTGATTGAGAGTTTCGTAAAATATTTGCACTTGTTTTTTTTACGATCGCGTCATGTTTTTCTTTTCCAGGAGACATTATTCAGCCAGCACCTGTTGGTGTGCGCCCTGATGGAGGCTGGTGAGCTGACGCTGCAGTTAGGCACGTCGGTGCAGAACCTCGTGGCCGACACGTCGCTCAACATGATCGAAGTCATCTTTTCCGTGAGTATTATTCGAGTTTAGGGAGAGTTCGATTTTAAGGGTAGTTTTAGGGCAACTTTATATCTGGACCCCTCTCAACACGGTAAAAACCATATCGTTTTTGACCTGTTATCGTATTGTCAACGTTTTGATAGCTCTTATTTACTTGACAGTAATGGCGGTTTTGAATTTCGAATTTTGAATAGGTCAAAATGCGATTTATTATATAGAATACAGGCGCTGGTCGATTTATAATGATCCCTATGGTGTTATTATATTTGGAAACACGTATTGCGCTCGTTTCTCTGACTATTCATACTACTACTAACTACAATCAAGCTTACTCCATGACTTGAAAAACCGGTCAAGTGCGAGTCGAACTCGCGCACCGAAGGTTCCATACCGACAAACTCGCCAATTTTGAATTATTTTTTGTTTTACTTTAGGGTTTGCATTGGGAATGTAACGTACATTCGCATTATGCGAATAATTCGCATCATTTTAAAAATTCGAATTCGTATCAATCGATGCGAATAATTAGCGAATGCGAATGTATGCGTCATTCGCCGGCCGCGCGTCTTTTCGCGCAAGCGCAGAGGGCAATACAAAGATTTTCTTTCTCGCTGGATCGTTTGTGATTATTATATTTTAAAAAAATGTTAAAATAGCCTTTTTAATTCACACCAAATTATTAAAACCGTTTTAACCAAACCAAATGTAAAAAAAAACAACCAGCTGTCTATTTCAGTTCAAATGATACAGCTCTTTAAAAATGGGACGTGCGGATGATGAAGTCGGACGTAGTAACTTTAACTTGTTTTTGTATAATAAAGCTATATACGCAGGTACTGGAGCACCCGTGCGTGGCAGCGCGCCTGGCGGGCGCGTGGTGCGTGCGGTGTGTGTGCGTGGCGCTGCCCTCGCAGATAACCCCGCTGCTGGACAAGTGCGTGGACGCGCTCGACGCGCCGCGGTCGTCGCCCACGCCGCACCACATTTCTGGTAACATTCATTGGGAAATAGTACATTTCGATGCTAGTGCGGAATAGTACATTTCGATGCTAGTGCGCAAAGTATGTCATTACTTCACGAGTACCGACTTATCTTGCCACGAGCTGTAGGCGAGTGGCAAGACTTGCGACGAGTGAAGAATGACATTTCCGCACGTGTATCGAACGACGTTTTCTAATACATTTGCGAAAAAATGAGAATCTGTGTACATGTGTATGTGTGTATGACCTCTGAATCTGAAGTGAGATAACGACGTATGAACACACTCTGTCTGAAATACCTTAAATTTTAATAAAATTATTAAAACAAAAATTATAAAGTCAGATACCAGGAGTGCATAAACATTAGAAGTACCTACCTAAGTCATCCGCGCTGTGTCGGGTGCGCCCGCCCGCCCGCCGCGCCCGCTGCGCCGCCCCGTGACGTCATCGCCTGCGATCTAAGTTGCGCTACGCACCCCCTAATTACTTCTGGACTCCTGGTACTTTATGAAAACATGCAAACTCTTTGGTTGGATGCACGGCTTAGTATATTAAAAAAAAATAGAAAAGTAAAACGCACTAGTGCGAAATAGGAAAAGTAAAAAGCAATAGTGCAAAAAAACCCAACTTTCCGCACGATATACAGCTACGAAAAGTAACGCTTTTTGAGCAACCGTATAACAAAAATATTTAAAATAGCAAAAATAACATTGATTGAACATGAAAGAAATACAGAAAAAAAATAGAAAAAATAATTGGCAACGCATTTGCGGCCTTACGATTGCAGTCTTAAGATTGTAGTGAGAATGCAAATGTCTATGGGTTGTATATCTCACCATCAGATGCATGTATGTAATTTTTTTAATTCTCTTTGTTCGCAGGTTATTCGGCAGCGTTAGCCGCGATTCTAGGCTCAGTGCGCCTCTCGCCTTTAGGAGTACCGCACGGTCGGGGCAAAGTGGCCTTCAATGCAGCGGAACAGCTACTACGGTCCGCTGGGCAAAGCAGCCGTTTGACCGCGGCGCGGACCAACGCGGGCTGGCTAATAGTAGGCGCTATCTGCACGCTAGGTGAGCGCGCAATGAAGTATTATTGTTTATTATGCTCGTCGCCTTTCTCTCCCCTATTCCATAGTTGAAGTATTCATTGCTGTCCCTTTACGTGGCTCTCTGCCGCATCTTTTATTTTATTATGGCACAGGATGAAAGCCAAGAAAACGCTCATATGCGTTACCGACAGTGAATGTTATTTGTTTGGTAGAACCACCTGAATATCGTCGGGGATAGTGCAATACTGCGTAAGTAACAAATTCAATAACTTGCAAAATGCATCATACTGACTTACTTGCTAAGGTGTATTTTGGAACTTATTGAATTTGTTAGTTACGCGTTATTGCACTATCACCGACGATATGTGACTTATTTGAGTCGTTTTTCCCAGGGGTACCTGTGGTTCGTGGGTTATTACCCAGAATGTTGTTGCTGTGGAGGAACAGTTTCCCAAGATCAGCTAAAGAAATGGAGTCGGAGAAAGCCAGAGGCGATGCTTTTACGTGGCAGGTATGTTCTGAAACAACTTTAATACATAATAAATAAATAAATTCCCGTGTCAAACTCATACAAATTGACCTAGTCCCAAACTGATAGCGATGGACATACGTATTAGAGAAATGGGTACACTGTAGTGTGTGATGCCACACTCACACTCACCAATATGTCCCGCTTATATATTCCTTGTACATAACATTTGAGACACAATAAACCTGACATCCAACGACTAATGTAGTGTCATTTAATCCCAACATTACATGGCGACCCTGCCTGGATTAACGCATAAATACCCTATCGATTATAAGTTTAACATCAACATAACTGAACTTGTTAAAAGTGTATTAACCTTTCGTATGCCTAGTTCCGGATCCGTACTGACCCTGGTCCTATGCCTTGTTCCGTATCCGTCACTAAGGGGCTTAATCGGGTTATTTAAAATTGTATTCTAGTAGCTTAAAGCTAAGGTTCTAATTTGTCTGTAAAAAAAACTAAAAAATTCAATCCTCCATGGATAGCATTCGGTTCCTCGAAACGTCAAATCACTTTCGAGCTAGGAGCTATTAAACTTGGTCACGTGACACAGATGACGTCATAGCCCGGCAGACGAAGGGTACAAGTATGCGAGCCCCTCCGGCATACGAAAGGTTAAATTCTTAGATTTATATTTTAATAATTATATTGTTGTCCTTGTTTTTATGACTTTAACCTAAACACTTCACTTCACTTCACTAAAGAAAGATCCTGCTCCATTATCACGCCTCCAACAACTCCCGGCTCCGACCAAAAATTGTTTTTTCTCGGAACTTCCGGCTCCCCGGCAGCGACCAATTTTATAATTTATCTCACTTCCTCGGCCAATGTTTAATGTCGACCGTCGTAAATTTTTGCTTTCACTTTTAAACTAAAATAGGTATGTATATACGAGTAAATAAGGTCCACACTATGAACTATTCAGCACAGTAACAAAAATTGTCTTTATGAATTTCGCAATAATAAAAAACTTCCTAATCAGTCACATTAGCACTGGCTAGCGCAACGCGCCGCCAGTGCCGCACGGAGGCAGCACTGGCAGGATCGCCATGTAATGTTGGGATTAAATGACACTACATTAGTTACATAATTCCAAAGAGTCATAATTCCGATTTGATCAAAATCTCGAATTTTCATAATTCCGAATGAAATGTTTTGGTAGAAGACGGGTAAACCATTTCGTTACGTAACGCGCTTTACTAGACAGCCTGTCTGGCTTCCCTTTCTCTCACGCATACGGCAGAGCGGTAGTATAACATTTAAAAAAAAAATTTTAAATACAAAAATATATTGGAATCGGATGGGATTTGAGTCGGGGCACCATGGCGTCGTAGACCTACCTCTCAGCCGCTAGGCCAATCGTAACTTACAGGTATGGACGAAAATGGTAAACGGTATTTGATCATACCTGCTGATGACGTCACCCCCTATTGCGTTTCTAAGCATAAATATTGTTGACAGTGAGCATAATTATAACCTAAAACTATCACCGTTTTTGAAAGTGATTAAATTAAGTTATTTGTTACTTACTGGTTCGTTTGTCTTGAAAATCGATATCTGAGGGCCACTTGGGACCATAAATGCGAACCCGTAATCAGATTTAAAAAAAGTGGCCGCCATTTTGAACTTTTTTGCTACTGGTTCGATTGTCTTGAAAATCGATATCGGAGGGCCCGTTGGGACTACAAATGCGAACCCGTAATCAGATTTAAAAAAGTGGCTGCTATTTTGAACTTTTTGAAGTGATAACTTCTTATTATTATGGGAGGGCAAACCGCTTCATTAGGTACGTAACGCGTTACGGCGCCAGTCTGTCTGGCTTCCCTTTCTTTCACGCATACGGCATCGGCAGGTAGGCTCCTCCTCTCTCACTCTAACCCAGAGATTTGGATTAGTTATTACTTCTGTCGGGCGTCTCAAGACGCACACGTTTTTTTTTGATATCGTTTATAAATCAAACCTAAGCTCTGTTAGTGCTATAATAAGTGAGTATGATGTGGAATCGGTCTACGTTTTGGGAGACTATAATGCTCATCCTGGTGAGTTATTTTATAAAGAACTTTCGGAGTTTTGTTTAGAGCAAAGTTGGATATGTGCGGACGTTTTACACTTGAATAACTTAGAGGAAACATACACATATATATCTGATGCTCATGGCAGTGCTAGGTGGTTGGATCATTGCATCGTCACGGCGGCGGCAGCACAAACAGTGCTTGATTCATATGTTAAATATGACGTGTACTGGTCTGACCACTTTCCGTTATTTTTGTTGTATAATTTTAAAATGATAAGACCTAAAACTGTTTCTACTCATATAACGTATAATAAAGTAATTTGGGGGGAAAGAAACAAAGATCAAATTGAATACTATACTGAAATTTGTAACAGTAAGCTTAGGGAAATACATTTCCCGACGGATTTCCAAAAGTGTTGCCGTCAGTCGTGTGATGACGAAAAGCATAAAAATGTAATAATTAACTTGTATACGGACATTGTGACCACGTTGAGCCAGGCGGCCCTTAATGCACATCATAAAGCAAAATACAAACCGCGCTGCATTGCGGGGTGGAATAAACATGTGTCAGAGGCGCATTGCGAGGCGAGACTCTGTTTTGTGATGTGGGTTAGGGGTGGTAAACCTAAATGTGGCCATCTATATGAAGATATGGTAAAAAGTAAGAACATATTTAAGGGTAGGCTTAAATGGTGCCAAAACCATCAAGAACAAGTAAAAATGGACATTCTGGCATCCACACCTGTTAGTGTCGATGGTATTGCCGAGCCGAAACAGATAGCCAATATGTTTGCTGAACACTTTAGAGTGCAATCGCCGTTAGGAGGGCCGTCGCTGAGTGCTAACGACCATCATGTTCAATACAAGTCAAGAGTGAGAGCTGGAGAGATTGCTTTAATTATAAAAAAAATGAAAAAGGGAAGCCCGAATGGATGGTTTCCATGCTATCCTGAGGAAAAAAGTAGCATCCCTCCTAGGTAGAATGAGGTGTAGCAGTAACAGCATCCTGAAGATGATTGCGGGCAGGTTTGATTGTCCCTTAGTGGTGGGCCTAATCAGACTAGTAAAATCAAATTTAGATTTTAACTTTTAAGTAGAATTAGTTGTAAATTACTTTTAGTGTTTTTGTGTTTGGTATTTGTCCTAAAATCGTCTTTGTAATTGTAATTGTTAACTAACCCGATATGGTTCTCGTTGTCCGAAATAAAAGTATTTTGATTTTGATTTGATTTGATATACTAACCCATGTATTGTAATTATATTATAAATTTAACCTAAATCAGCTCCAGCATAAAACATAGCTTTCGGAAAAACAAAAATTCGGACAAATGAATATTCGGAAAAATTAAATTCGGAATTCTAAGGTCTTCCCATACATACTTAAATACATAGAAAACATCATCAGATTTATTATTGCACAGGTGACATTAGAAGGACGAGCGGGAGCGTTGTCGGCGCTCCACAGTTTGCTGATCCACTGTCCGTCGCTAGTTAACAACGAGGATACGGCCAAGAGACTCACGCAGCCGATTGATGGCGCCATCGCCGTGCTTACCAAGTAAGTGACGCTAGACAGAGGTGTTTAATGTGTAGGTGACATCTGAAGGACGTTGTCGCTAGTCAACAAGATGACACGGCCAAGAGACTCACGCAGCTTGTGGATGGCGTCGTCGCTGTACTTATAAAGTAAGTGTCGGTAGACAGATGTGGTAGGTGACATCAGAAGGACGTTGTCACCAGTCAACCAGATGACACGGCCAAGAGACAAATGCAGCCGCGCCGCAGTTTATGAATGGAGCCATCGCAGTGCTTACTAAGTAGGTGACTGTGGATAGATGTGTTTATTTTGTTGGTGACATCAGAATGACGATATTGCTAGTTGAGAAGACTACACGCGCAAGAAAATTCTTTAAGCATTGCTGCATAGATGAGTGCAGCAGATGTAAGTGGCATGTAATAAAATTTGTGTGCTATGTAGGTATATCATATTAATTACGTTTCCATGCATTTAAAACCCCAAGGTCAGAGGCACCTTGTAGAACTGCAATAGCTCTGTTTTGTACGCTCGCTTATTTCAATAACCTAACTATCTCTAACTCTCTATCTAACTGCGACATATGATAATAGGTGACAATGCTAAGTCGACGTTTTTCTAGGTAGATGAGCAACGTCACTCAGTCGTCACCTGTCACCTGTAATTGTGAAGGTTTTGTTTTATTCCGACAAGTTTAGTGACAGTTTTCCTGTCCGCAGCGTGGGCGGCGTGGTGCGCAACTACGGCGGGTCGCTGAAGGCGCCGGCGGCGCTGCTGCGGCTGCGGCTGTACCAGGCGTGCGCGGCGCTCGGGCCGGCCGCGCAGCCCGCCGCGCCGCTGCTGCGCCTGCTGGCCCAGGAGCTGGGCGGCGCGCAGGACCCCGCCACCACCAACCTCGCCACTGGTCAGTATCTAACACCCGTACTCACAAACAATACTGCGGCTGCGGCTGTACCAGGCGTGCGCGGCGCTCGGGCCGGCCGCGCAGCCCGCCGCGCCGCTGCTGCGCCTGCTGGCCCAGGAGCTGGGCGGCGCGCAGGACCCCGCCACCACCAACCTCGCCACTGGTCAGTATCTAACACCCGTACTCACAAACAATACTGCGGCTGCGGCTGTACCAGGCGTGCGCGGCGCTCGGGCCGGCCGCGCAGCCCGCCGCGCCGCTGCTGCGCCTGCTGGCCCAGGAGCTGGGCGGCGCGCAGGACCCCGCCACCACCAACCTCGCCACTGGTCAGTATCTAACACCCGTACTCACAAACAATACTGCGGCTGCGGCTGTACCAGGCGTGCGCGGCGCTCGGGCCGGCCGCGCAGCCCGCCGCGCCGCTGCTGCGCCTGCTGGCCCAGGAGCTGGGCGGCGCGCAGGACCCCGCCACCACCAACCTCGCCACTGGTCAGTATCTAACACCCGTACTCACAAACAATACTGCGGCTGCGGCTGTACCAGGCGTGCGCGGCGCTCGGGCCGGCCGCGCAGCCCGCCGCGCCGCTGCTGCGCCTGCTGGCCCAGGAGCTGGGCGGCGCGCAGGACCCCGCCACCACCAACCTCGCCACTGGTCAGTATCTAACACCCGTACTCACAAACAATACTGCGGCTGCGGCTGTACCAGGCGTGCGCGGCGCTCGGGCCGGCCGCGCAGCCCGCCGCGCCGCTGCTGCGCCTGCTGGCCCAGGAGCTGGGCGGCGCGCAGGACCCCGCCACCACCAACCTCGCCACTGGTCAGTATCTAACACCCGTACTCACAAACAATACTGCGGCTGCGGCTGTACCAGGCGTGCGCGGCGCTCGGGCCGGCCGCGCAGCCCGCCGCGCCGCTGCTGCGCCTGCTGGCCCAGGAGCTGGGCGGCGCGCAGGACCCCGCCACCACCAACCTCGCCACTGGTCAGTATCTAACACCCGTACTCACAAACAATACTGCGGCTGCGGCTGTACCAGGCGTGCGCGGCGCTCGGGCCGGCCGCGCAGCCCGCCGCGCCGCTGCTGCGCCTGCTGGCCCAGGAGCTGGGCGGCGCGCAGGACCCCGCCACCACCAACCTCGCCACTGGTCAGTATCTAACACCCGTACTCACAAACAATACTGCGGCTGCGGCTGTACCAGGCGTGCGCGGCGCTCGGGCCGGCCGCGCAGCCCGCCGCGCCGCTGCTGCGCCTGCTGGCCCAGGAGCTGGGCGGCGCGCAGGACCCCGCCACCACCAACCTCGCCACTGGTCAGTATCTAACACCCGTACTCACAAACAATACTGCGGCTGCGGCTGTACCAGGCGTGCGCGGCGCTCGGGCCGGCCGCGCAGCCCGCCGCGCCGCTGCTGCGCCTGCTGGCCCAGGAGCTGGGCGGCGCGCAGGACCCCGCCACCACCAACCTCGCCACTGGTCAGTATCTAACACCCGTACTCACAAACAATACTGCGGCTGCGGCTGTACCAGGCGTGCGCGGCGCTCGGGCCGGCCGCGCAGCCCGCCGCGCCGCTGCTGCGCCTGCTGGCCCAGGAGCTGGGCGGCGCGCAGGACCCCGCCACCACCAACCTCGCCACTGGTCAGTATCTAACACCCGTACTCACAAACAATACTGCGGCTGCGGCTGTACCAGGCGTGCGCGGCGCTCGGGCCGGCCGCGCAGCCCGCCGCGCCGCTGCTGCGCCTGCTGGCCCAGGAGCTGGGCGGCGCGCAGGACCCCGCCACCACCAACCTCGCCACTGGTCAGTATCTAACACCCGTACTCACAAACAATACTGCGGCTGCGGCTGTACCAGGCGTGCGCGGCGCTCGGGCCGGCCGCGCAGCCCGCCGCGCCGCTGCTGCGCCTGCTGGCCCAGGAGCTGGGCGGCGCGCAGGACCCCGCCACCACCAACCTCGCCACTGGTCAGTATCTAACACCCGTACTCACAAACAATACTGCGGCTGCGGCTGTACCAGGCGTGCGCGGCGCTCGGGCCGGCCGCGCAGCCCGCCGCGCCGCTGCTGCGCCTGCTGGCCCAGGAGCTGGGCGGCGCGCAGGACCCCGCCACCACCAACCTCGCCACTGGTCAGTATCTAACACCCGTACTCACAAACAATACTGCGGCTGCGGCTGTACCAGGCGTGCGCGGCGCTCGGGCCGGCCGCGCAGCCCGCCGCGCCGCTGCTGCGCCTGCTGGCCCAGGAGCTGGGCGGCGCGCAGGACCCCGCCACCACCAACCTCGCCACTGGTCAGTATCTAACACCCGTACTCACAAACAATACTGCGGCTGCGGCTGTACCAGGCGTGCGCGGCGCTCGGGCCGGCCGCGCAGCCCGCCGCGCCGCTGCTGCGCCTGCTGGCCCAGGAGCTGGGCGGCGCGCAGGACCCCGCCACCACCAACCTCGCCACTGGTCAGTATCTAACACCCGTACTCACAAACAATACTGCGGCTGCGGCTGTACCAGGCGTGCGCGGCGCTCGGGCCGGCCGCGCAGCCCGCCGCGCCGCTGCTGCGCCTGCTGGCCCAGGAGCTGGGCGGCGCGCAGGACCCCGCCACCACCAACCTCGCCACTGGTCAGTATCTAACACCCGTACTCACAAACAATACTGCGGCTGCGGCTGTACCAGGCGTGCGCGGCGCTCGGGCCGGCCGCGCAGCCCGCCGCGCCGCTGCTGCGCCTGCTGGCCCAGGAGCTGGGCGGCGCGCAGGACCCCGCCACCACCAACCTCGCCACTGGTCAGTATCTAACACCCGTACTCACAAACAATACTGCGGCTGCGGCTGTACCAGGCGTGCGCGGCGCTCGGGCCGGCCGCGCAGCCCGCCGCGCCGCTGCTGCGCCTGCTGGCCCAGGAGCTGGGCGGCGCGCAGGACGCCGCCACCACCAACCTCGCCACTGGTCAGTATCTAACACCCGTACTCACAAACAATACTGCGGCTGCGGCTGTACCAGGCGTGCGCGGCGCTCGGGCCGGCCGCGCAGCCCGCCGCGCCGCTGCTGCGCCTGCTGGCCCAGGAGCTGGGCGGCGCGCAGGACCCCGCCACCACCAACCTCGCCACTGGTCAGTATCTAACACCCGTACTCACAAACAATACTGCGGCTGCGGCTGTACCAGGCGTGCGCGGCGCTCGGGCCGGCCGCGCAGCCCGCCGCGCCGCTGCTGCGCCTGCTGGCCCAGGAGCTGGGCGGCGCGCAGGACGCCGCCACCACCAACCTCGCCACTGGTCAGTATCTAACACCCGTACTCACAAACAATACTGCGGCTGCGGCTGTACCAGGCGTGCGCGGCGCTCGGGCCGGCCGCGCAGCCCGCCGCGCCGCTGCTGCGCCTGCTGGCCCAGGAGCTGGGCGGCGCGCAGGACCCCGCCACCACCAACCTCGCCACTGGTCAGTATCTAACACCCGTACTCACAAACAATACTGCGGCTGCGGCTGTACCAGGCGTGCGCGGCGCTCGGGCCGGCCGCGCAGCCCGCCGCGCCGCTGCTGCGCCTGCTGGCCCAGGAGCTGGGCGGCGCGCAGGACCCCGCCACCACCAACCTCGCCACTGGTCAGTATCTAACACCCGTACTCACAAACAATACTGCGGCTGCGGCTGTACCAGGCGTGCGCGGCGCTCGGGCCGGCCGCGCAGCCCGCCGCGCCGCTGCTGCGCCTGCTGGCCCAGGAGCTGGGCGGCGCGCAGGACCCCGCCACCACCAACCTCGCCACTGGTCAGTATCTAACACCCGTACTCACAAACAATACTGCGGCTGCGGCTGTACCAGGCGTGCGCGGCGCTCGGGCCGGCCGCGCAGCCCGCCGCGCCGCTGCTGCGCCTGCTGGCCCAGGAGCTGGGCGGCGCGCAGGACCCCGCCACCACCAACCTCGCCACTGGTCAGTATCTAACACCCGTACTCACAAACAATACTGCGGCTGCGGCTGTACCAGGCGTGCGCGGCGCTCGGGCCGGCCGCGCAGCCCGCCGCGCCGCTGCTGCGCCTGCTGGCCCAGGAGCTGGGCGGCGCGCAGGACCCCGCCACCACCAACCTCGCCACTGGTCAGTATCTAACACCCGTACTCACAAACAATACTGCGGCTGCGGCTGTACCAGGCGTGCGCGGCGCTCGGGCCGGCCGCGCAGCCCGCCGCGCCGCTGCTGCGCCTGCTGGCCCAGGAGCTGGGCGGCGCGCAGGACGCCGCCACCACCAACCTCGCCACTGGTCAGTATCTAACACCCGTACTCACAAACAATACTGCGGCTGCGGCTGTACCAGGCGTGCGCGGCGCTCGGGCCGGCCGCGCAGCCCGCCGCGCCGCTGCTGCGCCTGCTGGCCC
The DNA here is from genome assembly GCA_946894065.1 of Acleris literana. Lineage (NCBI taxonomy): Eukaryota > Metazoa > Arthropoda > Insecta > Lepidoptera > Tortricidae > Acleris > Acleris literana. The sequence continues at coordinate 6,993,432 of OX335689.1, read as the reverse complement.
AGGAGCTGGGCGGCGCGCAGGACCCCGCCACCACCAACCTCGCCACTGGGCAACATCTAACTCTTTTTCACTTCGACTGCTCCAAAATTACCCATAAGTAACCATGTATACGCCGACTAAAGGCACACTACAACGCCCCGGCACCAGATCAGAAACGCCTCAGCTCAAAGTGAAACATTGAAAATGGGGTTTTGGTCGTCGTACAAGCCAGTAAATAAGTTTGCCTACTTGTCACAAGTTTATCGTCAGTCAGTCTAGCAACAAGCCATGTTTTAAAACGACAGCGTTCCATTCGCTGAAATTCCGTTCCAAACGCTTGCAAAATTAATTATGTTCCAAAAAGGAAAATCAGCTACAATCTAAATATGATTCCAACAGGTATGCTCCGAAGCGCTATGCACCCTCGAGACACCATCTTGCTCGGCGATGAAGGGTGGATCTACGACACAGATCACGCCGATATCGAGGAACAGGTGAGAACATTTGTTGTTTCTTTATCTGTTAGTAGCCTGATAACTAGTTTTTTTATTGTTAACTCAGTGGTAAAAATAACATATTAGAGATAAAATCAGGATCTTGTTCTTGACGCGATGAATAGTACTTCCGCTGGTGGAACCAGGCCAAAACGTCGTATTAATGACGAGGTATGTGTTTGGGTACCTGTCGTTACTCTTTAGTATTCACCGCAACAAGATAAAGTCGCTGTCGATACGTGTTGCGTCATGTGGCAAAATATGTCTAATAAGCGCTACTACTAATTGTGTCCGTTTGTTGGTAGTTAATTGCGCCGATGAGCGCGAGCGGGTCGGGCGCGCTAGAGCACGACCCGTGCTGCCTGTACCGCGGCGCGGCGGGCGCGCAGCCGCTCGGCGTGGCCGTCATCGACGCCTGCGTCGCTCTCTTCCCGCAGACCTTCGCCAGGGCTGCCAACAAGCACAGGTCGGTACCGACTGGGATAGGTGACAGTTCGGTTGTTGCGCCATTTGCCACTGCTCGTATTTTGTAGGGATGTTATAGAGGTAGGAGGTGGTATTATCAGATCTGAAGTCCAAATCGGAGTTTTTAAATTTGGGGTATCGGAGTCGGAATAGGAACCGAATTCTGAGCAGGGACCGGAACCGCTTACCCTTTAAAGAGTTTTGGATAGGGTATTTGATTGACTGGTTTTCACACACCCTAACGATGCGGTAAGCATATCATCGAGTTACCCCAATGAAAAGCTTTACAACACGATACAATTAATTCGACTAAGCACTTACCGAATCCTTAAAACCCACGTTAGGCTTTGCCTATCAAGTGTTATTAAACGGCTTCAAGCTATTTCAATCCCTACGCGAAATTTATACAACATATTTTTGTACTACTTAGCAATCAACACAACAGGCGCACGCGGCGATTTTGTCCTTGAAGCACTATTTCGCTGGGTCAAATAATACCTTCTAGCATTTGCACATAACTAGGGCACACTAGGGTTTTGTTTGTTAACGATCGCTTCGATTTTGCATCGCGTGATTTCTGTAGTACTTGATTGGACAGTTAGGTTCGGCGATCTTCATTGTGGTCGGTTGTCCCTGAGTCGGATTTGGTTTGGCGTGAAGTGTGTGTGAAGTGTTTGTTAACCGACTTCAAAAAAGGAGGTTCTCAGTTTGACCTGTATGTATGTATGTATGTATGTTTGTTCACTAATATCTCGCGTTTGGCTGAATTGATTTTGATGCGGTTTTCAGAAAAGTATTTGTTACAGTTAAAGTAACTACTTTAGTATTTTAACCGACTTAAAAAAAGGAGGTTCTCAGTTTGACTGATGTGATTTGATTTCTCCGTCAGTTATGGTCCGATTTCAAAAATTCTTTTTTTGTTTGATAGAGTATACTTTCGAGGTGGTCCTATTGTCACCAAATAGTAATCTGATGAGGGGATCCATGAGGTATTGAGGGAACTCCTCAATTATTATAGGCATACATATAGCAATTTTAGTATTTTAAGTAACAAGTCCAGCAATTGCATTCAGAAAGTATCATTTGGTGAAATGGAACTGATGATGAAGACCACAGATGGCCAACGGAACTCCTCAACGTTACCTATTTCAAGGGTGGCGATAAGATATCTCGATTAAGATAGTTGAGCTACTATAACGTAGAAAATTTAATTGTTTATATATGACTATGACTTTCCCGCGGCGTTACTTGCGGTGAACTTGAACTGTCTTGAAGTTTTATATAAACTAAGGAGTGGGACTACGTAACAGCTTATTATGATCACTAAAAAGTGTAAAATAAAATAAATGTATTAAAAAACAAAAAACCACCGTCAAAAACGCAAAAAATAACTTCTTTTAAAATGGTAGGTACCTATAGGTCAGTCCAACTGAAGTCGGCTTTAGGTAATTTTTTTTTGTTAGTCGCCGCTTAAAAGAAATTATTTTTTGCGATTTAAAGGCGGTTTTTTTTTAATAATATTTTTTTGGTTTACTTGGTCGGTCGGTTCGGTAGTCGGTTTTATTTATCACGTTTATTCTCGATCGAGTTTTGATTCGATTGATATTAGGAATAAAAATAAGTTTCTGTTGTAATTCTAAGTTTCGAGTTACGTTGACAAATTAGGGTGGTTAGGGTGTACATACCAAAGGTGGTGGTGGTGGTGGTGGTGGAGGTGGTGGTGGTTGTGGTGATGACCGATGTGTATGTGTATATACATATGTATATAATCATGTATATGTATACAATGACGACGGTTGAAACGCCCGAATATTCATCCGACAACGAATCCGTTGACAGATTGGCAAAAAGTAGCCGCCATCTTGAACTTTTTATTTATTCGACTGATTGCTTCCAAAATCGATATCTGGGTATCTGTGTGGTCTCCGACAACTAATCCGTTGACAGATTGGGAAAAAGTAGCCGCCATCTTGAACTTTTTAGTTATTCGACTGATTGTTTCCAAAACCGATATCTGTATGTCTGTGTGGTCTCCGAGAACTAATCCGTTGACAAATTGGGAAAAAGTAGCCGCCATCTTGAACTTTTTAGTTATTCGACTGATTGTTTCCAAAATCGATATCTGGGGTTCTGTGTGGTCTCCGACAGCTAATCCGTTGACAGATTGGGAAAAAGTAGCCGCTATCTTGAACTTTTGATTTATTCGACTGATGGCTTCCAAAATCGATGTTTGGGGATCTGTGTGGTCACCGACAACGAATCCGTTGACAGATTGAGAAAAAGTACCCGCCATCTTGAACTTTTTAGTTATTCTACTGATTATTTCCAAAATTGATATTTTGGGATCAGTGTGGTCTCCTATGACTCTCGAAATTGACACTTGAAAGACAACTTAATACAAGATTTTTTTTAAAGGGTTTAATGCTTGTATTTTTTTCTACCTGCTCTTATTAATATGACAATATTAAAATATATTGTTAGATTTTTTAGACGTTCTAAATTGCTACGCTTGTGAAAAATATTTTGTCAGTATGGATATTTTACAGGGAACGCATCGCTAAAAGCTTAAAACAAGTTCATTATCATCTCTCCATCTACCAGGAGCACATTTTATAAAGCTACAAGTTACAATTTTACAGGTCTAAACTGGCAACACTGCTCAAATATCTGGTCGTCATTGGTCGAGGTTAAGTCAAATGGAAACTTCTAATGTAACCTGTAAATTGTAATTTGTAGCTTTATAAAACAGGCCCCAGGTATAAAAAACATCGGTCGTCTGTAAAGTCGGTTAATTTTACGTGATAACGTTCGGCATAGGCGGAACGTGACAATGAGGCGGAACGTGACGCTTTTTAAGCCATGCTTTTTCGTGCGTGCAGCCGGCGTTCATCGATTTATAAGACGTTATCACGTCAATAGGATTTTGGTTGTCCAAATATTGTCTTAAATAGGTATGAATTCGAACTTTAACTCTCGATACACTATGCATTCAAACAATGTTTCCACGCATCAGCGTGACAATGTTTAATTTCAATCACAACGTCGCTTCTATAACGTTAATCTATGATCGCGTGCTTTTTGTCTTGATCTCTCCAGTTATGAGAGGGATATTATGGTTGTCCTGTTCTTTAATGCACGTCATCGTGGCGTGTCATGGCATCTTATTTGTTACAACAATGTCTATTTATAACATTTTGTACATTTAATTTTTAAACATCCTTGAATATAGTTTCTATTTAATAAACGGAGAATAAAATTTTGATATTTGTAATCACGTAAAGTGATCGACGGCCCTCGAATAGGGTTTTAAAGAAATACATGTAGTTGGCCTAATTTGATAATTTCTTAGTTGTTTAAACTTTAATCGAGAAATCCTGAAATAGGTATAGTTTAATTTGTTACGAAGAGTAATTATACAAAGTTTCAAGTAACCAGCTCAATCCGGTAACTTTTTTCCATACTAACTTTGATCCCTCTTTTCCCCCCTTTAATTGTCATATCTTATTTTTTTATTATATTTATTTATTTATTTATTTGTCATGTCAATTTCATACACAAGCTCAAGCTAAAAAAAATCAAGTTAACATTACTTACACATAATTAATACTAAAATTCTTAATATTATACATTATATTAAATCATCTAGGAAGCTATTATTATTAAAAAACAATATGACCTTATTAATAAATTGGCTAGGCGAGTCAAAAAATATATCCACGTCAGAGCTCTGCAGCACCATATCATTCAAGAGTGAGAGTGCCCGGTGAGTGGGAGTTAATATATAAACCTGGTCACCGTTTATTGAAACGTTTTAGTGAAAACCGCGTCAACATTGGTTCAGTGGTTTTTAATTGATGCAAGGAGAAATTAAATTAAACTGACAAAAAGAACCCAACTCTAAAAAAATTAGTATTTTTGGGTAAATATCTCGAATACACAGATTTATTCCCTTCTACAACTTTATTATACTCGTATGTAGGTATAGATTATTACGCAGAATTTTACTTTTATTGAAAGGCATTATCACCTCATTTCATTAGTTAATTTCAGGCGGAACGTAACAATGAGTCACGACTTTTCATGCGTGCAGCCGGGCTCAAGCGGAACGTTACAGTGAGGCGGAACGTGACGTTTCGTTCGTGCAGCCGACGTCCATCGATTTATAAGACGTTATCACGTCAAAAAGATATACAAACGACAACCGAAGCGGCGACGTTGAATGCAATGTGTACACAGACAGAAGAAAAAATAACAGTTTTATCAGGCGACAGTAAACAAACTTCCAGAACTCTTTCATCGAACTCACCTGTCGAGATATCGATTTTGAAAGCGATCAGACGAATAACTAAAAAATTCAAGATGGCGGCTACTTTTTCCCAATCTGTCAACGGATTAATTGTTGGAGACCATACAGATACGCAGATGTCTGTTTTGGAAACAATCAGTCGAATAACTAAAAAGTTCAAGATGGCGGCTACTTTTTCTCAATCTGTCAACAGATTCATTGTCGGAGACCACGCAAATCTCCAGATATCGATTTTCGAAACAATCGGGCGAATAACTAAAAAGTTAAAGATGGCGGCTACTTTTCCTCAATCTGTCATCGGATTAGTTGTCGGAGACCACACAGATCCCCAGATATCGATTTTGGAAGCAATCAGTCGAATAACAAAAAAGTTCAAGATGGCGGCTACTTTTCCTCAATCTGTCATCGGATTAGTTGTCGGCGACCACACAGATCCTCAGATATCGATTTTGGAAGCAATCAGTCGAATAACAAAAAAGTTCAAGATGGCGGCTACTTTTTCTCAATCTGTCAACGGATTCGTTCTCGGAGACCACACAGATCCCCAGATATTGATTTTGGAAACAATCATTCGAATAACTAAAAAGTTCAAGATGGTGGCTACTTTTTCTCAATTTGTAGCTTCTTTACTGCTTATATACAGGTCGATTCACGAGAGTTGGCACGAATGGATTGAATGAGTGAACGAAAGTATACAAGTGTGTAAAATAATAACAGATTTTAGGTTCAAAGGGCGGCACTCACACAGTGATAGGTGACATTACTTTTGTTCATTCCATTCGTGCCAACTTTAGTGAATGTACCTGTACTGTGCGTGCTTTTTCCAATTTTTAATCAAGATTTAATGGTGAAATTTAGTCGAATAATTCACGATTAAATCAATCGAGATTAATTTTGGACGATTGATTTTTTAATCGATTAATTGTTTGATTAAAAAATTTATCGATTAATACCCATCTCTGCCCGACACGCTTAGTTACAAAACTCACATTAGGTACGGTAGGTATCATAGTCCACCAAACGAAGGAAACTCAGTGGAAAAAACTCGTGTATAAGCGAATTTTGGCATAGTGGTAGGGAATGGTGATTTAAACGACATACTAAAAGTACTGATGGCTGGGGGTGGAGCTAACGGGTGGAGGGGGGTGTAAAGGTTCCTTTTTTAGTTTTTCGTAAATAACTCGTAAACGGTGGCCCCTAGCAAAAAATGTTCGCGAGCTTGCGAGTACCTTAAGAGCTAATTATGTACCGTTGCATACATAACTTTTTCTACAAGCTTAAAATGATAATGACAAAAATAAACAATCGCTTACTTTTCTTGTTTACTTTCCTCGATTTTTCTGCTAACAAATTACTTGTCGGCAAAGTAATTTTCATTATTCCGATTGGCGTTAATAGTGTGTGAATGTTATTGTTAAATATTTACAAATTTCATGCAAATTTTAATAGTTACTAAAACAGTTCTGACTATTTATCATAAAAGTTGGAATGCCAAACGAAACGCCATTTTGTTGACATCCATATTGAACGTAACCATGGTAACCAAATAACAAATCGATGGATATTAATCATCTACTTTTAGTAATTTAATAAAAACGTAATTTTAAACACGTACTTAGTCTAAAACTTCATTTAATTTTAAAACACGTAATTTCAGTTTGTATTAAAATATTTTAAACGGTTTATTATACAAATTTAGATGTCAAGTGTACAACTAAACGCCATGACTGATATCCGGAATGACCGTAACCATGGTAATAACAATGCTATAATAATTATTATGGAACTGTTATTACCATGGCAACGCTTATTATAGAATTGTTTTCACGCATCGGTTACGCTATAGGTGGAATTCTGATACCATTAACGATATCAATATTAGCGGTTTATAGTACGCGAGTAGAAAAAAAATAATTATGTGTATAATGTACTGAAACGCGGGATGCGGGGTTGTTCGCGCGACAAATAGAAATTTGTTTGTACACGCTGACCGCGGCCGGCGCCGCCGCCGCTTCGCTTCGATCTCCGATTAAAATGTATCGGAACCGGAGGTGTAATCCCAATCGAAAAAACGAGTTACTTAATTCTTTAGCTTCATATAAGCTACGCAATGTAATATTATGTTCGTGAAATAGAAGCCAGGTCGTTTCACTGAGACTGATCTGCTGACAACAGTTGCTAGCTGTTTGCTTATACATAACTTGAGTCTCGGCCTTAAATGCGCTTTCCCAAACCACTATTCTATATCCTATAATATTCTCAATTTAATGAAATTTGAAAGAGATATTGAAATGGCGAAGTTTCTGTAACGAATCTGCTTATAGTCCGTCGAGTTATAGACACGTTTATATACTTTTTGATTTATTTCCAGGCAGCAAATGTTAGAACACTTTACGGAATGCATCAAGATGGCGAAAGGCGCGCGTCAAGAGGCGATTCAAGTGAACGTGTATACCGCTCTGCTGCTGGCCCTGCGGACGTTGGCTGAACAGAAGTTGTCTTTGGGACAAGAACCTGTTAGGACAGCCGCTACGGAACTTATTTTTGTAAGTTTTTGTTGTGTATTTTATCAATTATCATATTATATTTCCCATGCAATGTTGACATAAATTTAAGCTAAATATTATTTCTTTAAATGATGGTCGCATATGGTGACAATACTTCAGCCAAATAAGACAGAAGGCCCATGTCGTGTTGTATCAGCAGGTGAAAAAGCAGGGAACAGAGAAAAGTGGCAATTATTTCACTGACGAGAGCCTAGAGCAGCTCTCAAGTTAAATGATGATTATGGTGACAATGTTTATTAAATGCTTTATCATTGATTGGCTTCTTGAATAAATGACTGACAACGCAGCTCCTAGAAAATATACCGGTAAATTTGTAATATTATATTATAACTCTGACGAGATGGACCAGCGTTGCCAGATTTTTTTTTGCCAAGTCGGGATTTTCAAACTCTTTCAGTGAAAAAAGCGGGATTCTTTCGTCGAAAAAGCGTATATAATCAGAAGTTTTTAAATATTTATCTTTTTATTTGAGTTTTAAATTACGTTTACGTGACCATAGATAGCAAAAATAGCCATAGAAAATGTATTTTAATAAAAATATGATATTGCGCTGCACGCGGCGGTACATTTAATTTTGATTAAAAAATCGGGATGTCCCGCCAAAATCGGGACGTCTGGCAACGCTGAGATGGACGTGATAGGATGAATGTTAAGTTGAGATTTACGCTTCGGGTAAATCGTATCTTAAGATACTTCATAATGTGACAGTTGCATAATGGTTATAAAAGATTAAGGCAAAGCTCATTATAGAACAGTTTTCACGCTTCGCTTACGCTATCGGTGGCTTTATTTATTTATTCAACTACTCTTATGCAACTAAAATTCCACAATTTATAAATATATATTATGTTAATCCAGACAAACGTTTTAATAATAATACATACATACATACATAAACTCACGCCTTTATTCCCAGTTTGGGGTAGGCAGAGCTACAGAAATTGCCAACAACTCTAAAAGCTTGTTGATAATTCTGTAACCACATTTTGCATAATCAGGCTAAGATGTTGTTTAAGTAATAATAATAATAATAATAATTTCTAAATTCAGACAACTAGATCAACATTTTGTTAGTATCTTCTTATGACTAAGTTATTATTATATATTTAGCTAGCGACAATGTATTCTTAATTAAATGTTGCATCATTGAGCACTCATTTCTAGCGGCTATCTTCCTCAGGAGACTGTTCGGGCTGCCTGTTTGGGCTCTTTTTTCGTAACACAGCCGTAAAGCTATCCACTCGGGCTTCGGCAAAGCCCTAACAGTGCCCTGAAGGCGTTGTTGTATTGGACTCGCAGAGAGCCAAGCGAGCGTTGCGAGCAGCCCGTCCACAGGGCACCCGAGTACAGTGAAGTGCAGTATGCTCTAAAGAGCGTTATTTTGACTGCGGGTGTACAGCGAGTGAACCTGTGGGCCAGCATGTTCGCCCGCACCGCCAGCACCCTGCGTTCTCGCTCAACATCCACGTCATCCTTCTGGTTATCAGTTAGGTAGTGGCCTAGGTATTTGAATTGGCTGACTCTGTCAATTTGATCTTTAAGACTAGTGTGCAGTAACAGCTCAAAAATACCGAGGCCTGTGACAGGGCTAGTTACATTTTTATGACAGTAATTTCAGAGAGCGATCGGTTTTGATTTATACTACGCTATTTATTGTTGCCGTGTTGGTGCCGGTGCCGGTCGAGAATAGCACCACCCCATCTCTTCCCGTGGGTGTCGTACGAGGCGACTAAGGGATAAACCGGAGGATGGGCGGCAGCGTCTTCCGCGGACTACATGGTATAACTGCGGTCGCCAACCCGCCTGCCAAGCGTGGCGACTACGGCATTTCCCCCCCAACGGTTCTAGATCAAAAGCCAATTAAGTATGAATTTAAAACAACAGCCCAGACCCCTGGTCCCCGGCGGCCCTGCTATCCCTGGCTCCGGTAGCGGCCATGGTAACGGCGGGGCAGGGGGTGCTTTAGGTAATCTCCGGCATAGACCCGGCTACCAGAAACGACGACCTTTGGCCCTGGCAATATACAACTGCCGAACATTGCGGAACGACAAAAAGTTGCTGGAACTGGAGGAGGAATTGAGCAGGTTACGATGGGGAATCATAGGGTTATCAGAAGTCCGTAGAGGACATGATAACCCTGAAGTCCGGTAACTTGCTCTATTTCCGGGAGGGCGACCACCAGTCCCAGGGAGGTGTCGGGTTTCTCGTCCACAAGTCCCTCGTGAACAATGTGGTGAAGATCGAGAGCGTCTCGAGCAGGGTAGCGTGCCTTGTACTCAGAATGACCCAACGATATTCGTTGAAGGTCATACAGGTATATGCACCGACCTCGAAACACTCCGACGATGAGGTCGAGGCTATGTATGAGGATGTTTCCAGAGCCATGCATAGCTCCAAAACTCACTTCACGGTTGTTATGGGGGACTTCAACGCAAAGCTGGGTAAACGAGACGGTGAAGAGCAGAGAGTGGGGAATTTTGGAGTGGGGCACAGGAATCACCGGGGCCACCTACTGGCCAGTTTTGGAGAAGGAGGGACTCTATATGTTGAACTCCTTCTTCAGAAAACGTGAGCATAGGAAGTGGACCTGGATGAGCCCTGATGGTGTAACGAGGAATGAGATAGACTTTATCATGTCGACGAAAAAGTACATATTCAATGATGTCTCCGTGATCAGTGCGGTTAAAACCGGGAGTGATCACCGTATGGTACGAGGCTCATTGAATATCCAGTTCAAGCTTGAAAGGTCTCGACTGATGAAGTCTACGCTCCGCCCGGCACCCGCTCAGCTCCAAAACCCCGAGAGCTTTCAGCTCGAACTTCAAAACCGTTTCGAGTGCCTAGGTAGCGACGTGGACGATTACAACGACGGGTTCGTGGAAGCTGTCCAAACGGTCGGGTCTAAGTTCTTGAAGATCCGCCGTACAATAACCAAAAAGCTCTCGGACTCCACCCTTAGGCTCATGGAGGTGAGGCGCGAGTTGATTCTGCAGTCCTCTGTTGACGCTTGTCGCTATCGGCAGCTCAGGAGATAGATCTCGAAGTCTCTGGAACGTGATATACGCCGATTCAATACTAAAAGTATTGAAGAGGCTATTGAGCGTAACAGGGGCTCTAAGGTGTTTGCCAGGGATCTGTCTGTTGGCAAAAGCCAACTGATGAAGCTGAATACCGACGACGGCAGAGTCATTTCATCCAAACCTGAGCTATTGGCGGAAGTTGAGAAGTTTAATGGACAGCTGTATACGACAACCCGAAGAACACCCGTCGAAAATCGAGCTGAAGACCCGAGGGCTAGATTAACCCGACACTATACCGAAGATCTCCCCGACGTCAGCCTGTACGAGATTAGTATGGCCCTCAAACAGCTTAAGAATGGCAAAGCCCCAGGTGAGGATGGAATTACAGCCGAACTCTTGAAGGCGGGTGGTGAACCCACCCTTAGGGGCCTTCAGACGCTGTTCAGCTCCGTCCTCCACGAACGGAGAACGCCGAAAGCATGGAACAGAAGTGTGGTGGTTCTCTTCTTAAAGAAAGGTGATAAAACTTTGCTGAAGAATTATAGACCCATCTCACTTCACAGCCATGTTTACAAGCTGTTTTCGAGGGACATTATAAATCGTCTCGCGCGCAGGTTTTTCGTATTCGAAGGCTTGTATTCCACTGAAATTTTAGGATTATTCAGCAATTCCATCAGCTCTTGTAATTCCCGAGGCAGTTTATCATAAAGTCTAGGCCCAATGTACGAGAAGTGCTTACGTGCTGACGCACTGTTCCTAAATGGAATCTTATACAGGGTGTTTTTTTGGTCGGCAACTTCCAAAACAGGAGAGATAGTTTAATTAATACTGAATCCGAATATCACATCAAAAAATTAAAATACCTTAAGTGGTCAGAGAAATAACATTTTCAATTTTTCCCATTATTTCACTTAATTGTGGTTACCATGCGCCGTGTTTACCGAAGACTTTAATGACGTAATCATCGTGCACAATGTTATTATTCATCTTTCCCTTCATACTTGTTACGGGCTGAGGACCGTCAAAGATTACAAACACGGTTTAGGTTAGAAAATTGTAGATTATTGATGTTGAAAATCGTTTTGAAATGCCATTTAACTACAGAATAACGGTATGGATCACAAAACCGCAAGACGCAAGAGGCGTATCTAAAAAGGTGAATCAGCTTTGTACAACTAATGTTAAAAAAATACAAACCTTTAGCATGGCGTGGCGTTTCAAAAGTGTCCCACTCGTAAAGGTTGCTAGCGAGCGATAGACCTTACAGTGTAGCGCGTAATGGCCTGGCGATTAGGAAATCATTCAGTCCAAATTCTAACGGTGTCAGCAATGTTTCGACCATTCAAAAAGTAAATGTTTACAACATCAAACATTTTCCGATTGTCCAGAAGTAAATTTTCTTGCCGAGACATTTTTTTTTATCAATTAAATGATTTAACACTTCACTTAACAAGCACTCGCTTTGAAACAAACACGGAACTGACACCGCTTGCGCATAGTTTTGTGAGGGTAGTATCAAACAATAACATAGACTGATCGTGACGATAAGCGGAGCCTACCCCCTTTCTAGCTACAGAAACGAGAGACCATGATTTATAAAATCGCGAGGATATTCTTTCGACTTTTCATGTTTATTTTTTATTTTTATTTTTTTTGAGCTCAGAATCATGAATATAGCAACCCCTATTGTGGAAGCTGCTGACCAAAAAAACACCCTGTATTTATATACTACTGATACTGATACTGATATTACTAACGATGATACTGTTAACGATATAATATTAGCAGTTCATAGTACGCGAGAAGAAAAATAACTATAACAGTAGTTTCAATCCCCGTTGTCCAGGTTTAATACTTAATTTTTCGTAAATTGTAACGTCAATTTGAATGGTTGGGCGTGTCATCGTAGATTCAGACATTATATTGCCCTCAAAATATCACAACGGTAGCGAGAATGATGTACGTTTTGGGCAGGCGGGGTTGTCATCAAACAGCATCCCAGTGCGCGCGGCGGCGGCGTCGTGCACCGGGCGGCTGTGCGGCTGCGTGCCCGAGGCGGAGAGCCAGGCGCTCAGCGAGCGAGTCCTGGCGCTGACGCGGGCGCCGGCGCGGGCCGCGCGCGCCGCCGCCGCCGCCGCCGTGGGCTGCGTGCAGCGCGCGCGCGGGGCCAGCGCCGCCGGGGCGCTGCCCGTGCTGAGGGCTATGGCGCAGGATGCGCAGGGACAGGAGGCACAGGTTAGTAGTGCCGGCGCCGCCGTGGGCTGCGTGCAGCGCGCGCGCGGGGCCAGCGCCGCCGGGGCGCTGCCCGTGCTGAGGGCTATGGCGCAGGATGCGCAGGGACAGGAGGCACAGGTTAGTAGTGCCGGCGCCGCCGTGGGCTGCGTGCAGCGCGCGCGCGGGGCCAGCGCCGCCGGGGCGCTGCCCGTGCTGAGGGCTATGGCGCAGGATGCGCAGGGACAGGAGGCACAGGTTAGTAGTGCCGGCGCCGCCGTGGGCTGCGTGCAGCGCGCGCGCGGGGCCAGCGCCGCCGGGGCGCTGCCCGTGCTGAGGGCTATGGCGCAGGATGCGCAGGGACAGGAGGCACAGGTTAGTAGTGCCGGCGCCGCCGTGGGCTGCGTGCAGCGCGCGCGCGGGGCCAGCGCCGCCGGGGCGCTGCCCGTGCTGAGGGCTATGGCGCAGGATGCGCAGGGACAGGAGGCACAGGTTAGTAGTGCCGGCGCCGCCGTGGGCTGCGTGCAGCGCGCGCGCGGGGCCAGCGCCGCCGGGGCGCTGCCCGTGCTGAGGGCTATGGCGCAGGATGCGCAGGGACAGGAGGCACAGGTTAGTAGTGCCGGCGCCGCCGTGGGCTGCGTGCAGCGCGCGCGCGGGGCCAGCGCCGCCGGGGCGCTGCCCGTGCTGAGGGCTATGGCGCAGGATGCGCAGGGACAGGAGGCACAGGTTAGTAGTGCCGGCGCCGCCGTGGGCTGCGTGCAGCGCGCGCGCGGGGCCAGCGCCGCCGGGGCGCTGCCCGTGCTGAGGGCTATGGCGCAGGATGCGCAGGGACAGGAGGCACAGGTTAGTAGTGCCGGCGCCGCCGTGGGCTGCGTGCAGCGCGCGCGCGGGGCCAGCGCCGCCGGGGCGCTGCCCGTGCTGAGGGCTATGGCGCAGGATGCGCAGGGACAGGAGGCACAGGTTAGTAGTGCCGGCGCCGCCGTGGGCTGCGTGCAGCGCGCGCGCGGGGCCAGCGCCGCCGGGGCGCTGCCCGTGCTGAGGGCTATGGCGCAGGATGCGCAGGGACAGGAGGCACAGGTTAGTAGTGCCGGCGCCGCCGTGGGCTGCGTGCAGCGCGCGCGCGGGGCCAGCGCCGCCGGGGCGCTGCCCGTGCTGAGGGCTATGGCGCAGGATGCGCAGGGACAGGAGGCACAGGTTAGTAGTGCCGGCGCCGCCGTGGGCTGCGTGCAGCGCGCGCGCGGGGCCAGCGCCGCCGGGGCGCTGCCCGTGCTGAGGGCTATGGCGCAGGATGCGCAGGGACAGGAGGCACAGGTTAGTAGTGCCGGCGCCGCCGTGGGCTGCGTGCAGCGCGCGCGCGGGGCCAGCGCCGCCGGGGCGCTGCCCGTGCTGAGGGCTATGGCGCAGGATGCGCAGGGACAGGAGGCACAGGTTAGTAGTGCCGGCGCCGCCGTGGGCTGCGTGCAGCGCGCGCGCGGGGCCAGCGCCGCCGGGGCGCTGCCCGTGCTGAGGGCTATGGCGCAGGATGCGCAGGGACAGGAGGCACAGGTTAGTAGTGCCGGCGCCGCCGTGGGCTGCGTGCAGCGCGCGCGCGGGGCCAGCGCCGCCGGGGCGCTGCCCGTGCTGAGGGCTATGGCGCAGGATGCGCAGGGACAGGAGGCACAGGTTAGTAGTGCCGGCGCCGCCGTGGGCTGCGTGCAGCGCGCGCGCGGGGCCAGCGCCGCCGGGGCGCTGCCCGTGCTGAGGGCTATGGCGCAGGATGCGCAGGGACAGGAGGCACAGGTTAGTAGTGCCGGCGCCGCCGTGGGCTGCGTGCAGCGCGCGCGCGGGGCCAGCGCCGCCGGGGCGCTGCCCGTGCTGAGGGCTATGGCGCAGGATGCGCAGGGACAGGAGGCACAGGTTAGTAGTGCCGGCGCCGCCGTGGGCTGCGTGCAGCGCGCGCGCGGGGCCAGCGCCGCCGGGGCGCTGCCCGTGCTGAGGGCTATGGCGCAGGATGCGCAGGGACAGGAGGCACAGGTTAGTAGTGCCGGCGCCGCCGTGGGCTGCGTGCAGCGCGCGCGCGGGGCCAGCGCCGCCGGGGCGCTGCCCGTGCTGAGGGCTATGGCGCAGGATGCGCAGGGACAGGAGGCACAGGTTAGTAGTGCCGGCGCCGCCGTGGGCTGCGTGCAGCGCGCGCGCGGGGCCAGCGCCGCCGGGGCGCTGCCCGTGCTGAGGGCTATGGCGCAGGATGCGCAGGGACAGGAGGCACAGGTTAGTAGTGCCGGCGCCGCCGTGGGCTGCGTGCAGCGCGCGCGCGGGGCCAGCGCCGCCGGGGCGCTGCCCGTGCTGAGGGCTATGGCGCAGGATGCGCAGGGACAGGAGGCACAGGTTAGTAGTGCCGGCGCCGCCGTGGGCTGCGTGCAGCGCGCGCGCGGGGCCAGCGCCGCCGGGGCGCTGCCCGTGCTGAGGGCTATGGCGCAGGATGCGCAGGGACAGGAGGCACAGGTTAGTAGTGCCGGCGCCGCCGTGGGCTGCGTGCAGCGCGCGCGCGGGGCCAGCGCCGCCGGGGCGCTGCCCGTGCTGAGGGCTATGGCGCAGGATGCGCAGGGACAGGAGGCACAGGTTAGTAGTGCCGGCGCCGCCGTGGGCTGCGTGCAGCGCGCGCGCGGGGCCAGCGCCGCCGGGGCGCTGCCCGTGCTGAGGGCTATGGCGCAGGATGCGCAGGGACAGGAGGCACAGGTTAGTAGTGCCGGCGCCGCCGTGGGCTGCGTGCAGCGCGCGCGCGGGGCCAGCGCCGCCGGGGCGCTGCCCGTGCTGAGGGCTATGGCGCAGGATGCGCAGGGACAGGAGGCACAGGTTAGTAGTGCCGGCGCCGCCGTGGGCTGCGTGCAGCGCGCGCGCGGGGCCAGCGCCGCCGGGGCGCTGCCCGTGCTGAGGGCTATGGCGCAGGATGCGCAGGGACAGGAGGCACAGGTTAGTAGTGCCGGCGCCGCCGTGGGCTGCGTGCAGCGCGCGCGCGGGGCCAGCGCCGCCGGGGCGCTGCCCGTGCTGAGGGCTATGGCGCAGGATGCGCAGGGACAGGAGGCACAGGTTAGTAGTGCCGGCGCCGCCGTGGGCTGCGTGCAGCGCGCGCGCGGGGCCAGCGCCGCCGGGGCGCTGCCCGTGCTGAGGGCTATGGCGCAGGATGCGCAGGGACAGGAGGCACAGGTTAGTAGTGCCGGCGCCGCCGTGGGCTGCGTGCAGCGCGCGCGCGGGGCCAGCGCCGCCGGGGCGCTGCCCGTGCTGAGGGCTATGGCGCAGGATGCGCAGGGACAGGAGGCACAGGTTAGTAGTGCCGGCGCCGCCGTGGGCTGCGTGCAGCGCGCGCGCGGGGCCAGCGCCGCCGGGGCGCTGCCCGTGCTGAGGGCTATGGCGCAGGATGCGCAGGGACAGGAGGCACAGGTTAGTAGTGCCGGCGCCGCCGTGGGCTGCGTGCAGCGCGCGCGCGGGGCCAGCGCCGCCGGGGCGCTGCCCGTGCTGAGGGCTATGGCGCAGGATGCGCAGGGACAGGAGGCACAGGTTAGTAGTGCCGGCGCCGCCGTGGGCTGCGTGCAGCGCGCGCGCGGGGCCAGCGCCGCCGGGGCGCTGCCCGTGCTGAGGGCTATGGCGCAGGATGCGCAGGGACAGGAGGCACAGGTTAGTAGTGCCGGCGCCGCCGTGGGCTGCGTGCAGCGCGCGCGCGGGGCCAGCGCCGCCGGGGCGCTGCCCGTGCTGAGGGCTATGGCGCAGGATGCGCAGGGACAGGAGGCACAGGTTAGTAGTGCCGGCGCCGCCGTGGGCTGCGTGCAGCGCGCGCGCGGGGCCAGCGCCGCCGGGGCGCTGCCCGTGCTGAGGGCTATGGCGCAGGATGCGCAGGGACAGGAGGCACAGGTTAGTAGTGCCGGCGCCGCCGTGGGCTGCGTGCAGCGCGCGCGCGGGGCCAGCGCCGCCGGGGCGCTGCCCGTGCTGAGGGCTGTGGCGCAGGATGCGCAGGGACAGGAGGCACAGGTTAGTAGTGCCGGCGCCGCCGTGGGCTGCGTGCAGCGCGCGCGCGGGGCCAGCGCCGCCGGGGCGCTGCCCGTGCTGAGGGCTGTGGCGCAGGATGCGCAGGGACAGGAGGCACAGGTTAGTAGTGCCGGCGCCGCCGTGGGCTGCGTGCAGCGCGCGCGCGGGGCCAGCGCCGCCGGGGCGCTGCCCGTGCTGAGGGCTATGGCGCAGGATGCGCAGGGACAGGAGGCACAGGTTAGTAGTGCCGGCGCCGCCGTGGGCTGCGTGCAGCGCGCGCGCGGGGCCAGCGCCGCCGGGGCGCTGCCCGTGCTGAGGGCTATGGCGCAGGATGCGCAGGGACAGGAGGCACAGGTTAGTAGTGCCGGCGCCGCCGTGGGCTGCGTGCAGCGCGCGCGCGGGGCCAGCGCCGCCGGGGCGCTGCCCGTGCTGAGGGCTATGGCGCAGGATGCGCAGGGACAGGAGGCACAGGTTAGTAGTGCCGGCGCCGCCGTGGGCTGCGTGCAGCGCGCGCGCGGGGCCAGCGCCGCCGGGGCGCTGCCCGTGCTGAGGGCTATGGCGCAGGATGCGCAGGGACAGGAGGCACAGGTTAGTAGTGCCGGCGCCGCCGTGGGCTGCGTGCAGCGCGCGCGCGGGGCCAGCGCCGCCGGGGCGCTGCCCGTGCTGTGGGCTATGGCGCAGGATGCGCAGGGACAGGAGGCACAGGTTAGTAGTGCCGGAGCCGCCGTGGGCTGCGTGCAGCGCGCGCGCGGGGCCAGCGCCGCCGGGGCGCTGCCCGTGCTGAGGGCTATGGCGCAGGATGCGCAGGGACAGGAGGCACAGGTTAGTAGTGCCGGCGCCGCCGTGGGCTGCGTGCAGCGCGCGCGCGGGGCCAGCGCCGCCGGGGCGCTGCCCGTGCTGAGGGCTATGGCGCAGGATGCGCAGGGACAGGAGGCACAGGTTAGTAGTGCCGGCGCCGCCGTGGGCTGCGTGCAGCGCGCGCGCGGGGCCAGCGCCGCCGGGGCGCTGCCCGTGCTGAGGGCTATGGCGCAGGATGCGCAGGGACAGGAGGCACAGGTTAGTAGTGCCGGCGCCGCCGTGGGCTGCGTGCAGCGCGCGCGCGGGGCCATCGCCGCCGGGGCGCTGCCCGTGCTGAGGGCTATGGCGCAGGATGCGCAGGGACAGGAGGCACAGGTTAGTAGTGCCGGCGCCGCCGTGGGCTGCGTGCAGCGCGCGCGCGGGGCCAGCGCCGCCGGGGCGCTGCCCGTGCTGAGGGCTATGGCGCAGGATGCGCAGGGACAGGAGGCACAGGTTAGTAGTGCCGGCGCCGCCGTGGGCTGCGTGCAGCGCGCGCGCGGGGCCAGCGCCGCCGGGGCGCTGCCAGTGCTGAGGGCTATGGCGCAGGATGCGCAGGGACAGGAGGCACAGGTTAGTAGTGCCGGCGCCGCCGTGGGCTGCGTGCAGCGCGCGCGCGGGGCCAGCGCCGCCGGGGCGCTGCCCGTGCTGAGGGCTATGGCGCAGGATGCGCAGGGACAGGAGGCACAGGTTAGTAGTGCCGGCGCCGCCGTGGGCTGCGTGCAGCGCGCGCGCGGGGCCAGCGCCGCCGGGGCGCTGCCCGTGCTGAGGGCTATGGCGCAGGATGCGCAGGGACAGGAGGCACAGGTTAGTAGTGCCGGCGCCGCCGTGGGCTGCGTGCAGCGCGCGCGCGGGGCCAGCGCCGCCGGGGCGCTGCCCGTGCTGAGGGCTATGGCGCAGGATGCGCAGGGACAGGAGGCACAGGTTAGTAGTGCCGGCGCCGCCGTGGGCTGCGTGCAGCGCGCGCGCGGGGCCAGCGCCGCCGGGGCGCTGCCCGTGCTGAGGGCTATGGCGCAGGATGCGCAGGGACAGGAGGCACAGGTTAGTAGTGCCGGCGCCGCCGTGGGCTGCGTGCAGCGCGCGCGCGGGGCCAGCGCCGCCGGGGCGCTGCCCGTGCTGAGGGCTATGGCGCAGGATGCGCAGGGACAGGAGGCACAGGTTAGTAGTGCCGGCGCCGCCGTGGGCTGCGTGCAGCGCGCGCGCGGGGCCAGCGCCGCCGGGGCGCTGCCCGTGCTGAGGGCTATGGCGCAGGATGCGCAGGGACAGGAGGCACAGGTTAGTAGTGCCGGCGCCGCCGTGGGCTGCGTGCAGCGCGCGCGCGGGGCCAGCGCCGCCGGGGCGCTGCCCGTGCTGAGGGCTATGGCGCAGGATGCGCAGGGACAGGAGGCACAGGTTAGTAGTGCCGGCGCCGCCGTGGGCTGCGTGCAGCGCGCGCGCGGGGCCAGCGCCGCCGGGGCGCTGCCCGTGCTGAGGGCTATGGCGCAGGATGCGCAGGGACAGGAGGCACAGGTTAGTAGTGCCGGCGCCGCCGTGGGCTGCGTGCAGCGCGCGCGCGGGGCCAGCGCCGCCGGGGCGCTGCCCGTGCTGAGGGCTATGGCGCAGGATGCGCAGGGACAGGAGGCACAGGTTAGTAGTGCCGGCGCCGCCGTGGGCTGCGTGCAGCGCGCGCGCGGGGCCAGCGCCGCCGGGGCGCTGCCCGTGCTGAGGGCTATGGCGCAGGATGCGCAGGGACAGGAGGCACAGGTTAGTAGTGCCGGCGCCGCCGTGGGCTGCGTGCAGCGCGCGCGCGGGGCCAGCGCCGCCGGGGCGCTGCCCGTGCTGAGGGCTATGGCGCAGGATGCGCAGGGACAGGAGGCACAGGTTAGTAGTGCCGGCGCCGCCGTGGGCTGCGTGCAGCGCGCGCGCGGGGCCAGCGCCGCCGGGGCGCTGCCCGTGCTGAGGGCTATGGCGCAGGATGCGCAGGGACAGGAGGCACAGGTTAGTAGTGCCGGCGCCGCCGTGGGCTGCGTGCAGCGCGCGCGCGGGGCCAGCGCCGCCGGGGCGCTGCCCGTGCTGAGGGCTATGGCGCAGGATGCGCAGGGACAGGAGGCACAGGTTAGTAGTGCCGGCGCCGCCGTGGGCTGCGTGCAGCGCGCGCGCGGGGCCAGCGCCGCCGGGGCGCTGCCCGTGCTGAGGGCTATGGCGCAGGATGCGCAGGGACAGGAGGCACAGGTTAGTAGTGCCGGCGCCGCCGTGGGCTGCGTGCAGCGCGCGCGCGGGGCCAGCGCCGCCGGGGCGCTGCCCGTGCTGAGGGCTATGGCGCAGGATGCGCAGGGACAGGAGGCACAGGTTAGTATTTTCCGGCAGCATTTTTATTACATTATTGTATAGGGCCGGAAAAGTAGGGAATTGCCTGACGAGGTGTTTGGCGGGCCGAGCCTTGGTGAAGAAAATGACGCTCTTCCCGTCTGTTTTACAAAAAAGAGCCGTCCTTTCCGAGCATGTTTGAGAAAATTTTATATGCGTTTCTGAGTCCCATAGATGTACATTGTACAGTAAGGGAGACGGAAATTCGTATCTTTTTCCCTCTTGTCACAATGTAAATAAGAAATAAAAAGGTGCGTCTTTCAATTTCCCTTAGTGTACAGAGTGAGCAATCCAAATGGGTCAATATGGAAAATTCGGAAACTATAAAAGTTAAGGTAATCTGTTCTTAGGACCCAAAGTCCACGTTTTGAAAAAGGGAAAAACTGCATTTTAAGATAGTAAAAAAGAGTTTTTTTCCGTAATCTCTATTTTTTGTTTATTTTGGGCGTAAAGTTTCAATGTAAACTACATACTTACAGTATTTTTTCTACAGCGATGAAACGATGTGTCCTATTTTCGAAAAAATGTACTTGGTTCAGTTTCCGGTTACTTTTATCTTTAAACTCAGTTTTGTCCATTTCCAAAATCAACGCATTGGTTCCGAAGAAAAAATTACGCTAACTCTTACAGTTTCCAAATTGCCCATACTGAACCAGATTGCCCACCTTGTCTAAAGATGTCAAAATTATTCCAACCTTACAGACCAAAATGGAATGCCTGCTATGTTTGTAAATTCACCAGCTGTCTTTCCTTCGCACTTAAACATAACAGTGCAAATATTGCTTCAGAGACCTTATATCACGTTATTTTGGCCCATCTTACTTTTTACATCGTATTCATATTGATGACTTTATGGTAGCTATAACGCGCTTGGCAGGGACAGCTACTATAACGTCAACAATATCGTTATTACTTTGGAAAAATCTCGTGTCTGATATTTCGAGATGTATGAGTTTGAACTTAATTCTCTTCACTTTTAAGTTTAAAATCGTACGTCACGAAATATGAGATACGAGGTTTTTCAAACCAATGACGATATGGAAACCTTAACACCCTTCACCCTCCTAATCAAGTCTTCCCCCAGGTGTGGTCTCTCCACGCCCTCTCGGTGCTGGCAGACGCATCAGGCCCCATGTTCCGCAGCCACGTGGAGTCGACCCTCAACGTGGCTTTGAAGCTCCTCTTCACCGCGCCACCTTTCCAAGAGGATCTGCACCGGAGTGTGGGCAGACTGCTGTCTGCTCTCATCACTGTGGTTGGACCAGAGTTGCAAAGTAAGTTAATTGTATTACTAACGAATGGCAGAAGCATCCGGACCCATGATCTTGTTTTTCGAGCCTCTTCCCGCTGCGGAAGTGAACTCAAAGGATCGTTTCAAGTTTTTAGGTAAATTGCTTAGTTTTGATATGAGTCAGATTATCCCGTGGTATTTATTATTTAAATTTGGAAAAAAAGTAGCAACGGGGCCTTTATGCCTATTGATATAGTCAATTTTAAAAAAAATGCTGTGGACAACTTAAATAAGATTATTTGGAAAGCCATTGGATCACAAATCCCAATAAATTTTCATAAATGATTAGGTGAAAACTTGTAAATGGCCTAGTTTATTATACACTGTAAAATTTATTTAGTGACAAGAAGGCTGTTAGTTTTCCGAATATAAATAAAATAAAATAAAATAAATAAAATCAAGTTTCATATTTTACGCCAATCAGTCAAGTTAAAAAGACCCGATCAGCTTCGTCTAAAGACATGATAACCGCTACTCTTCAGGCATCATTCGCATGTAAGTATCAATAAGGCTGCGGCTCCACTGAGGCGGAGACGAGCGGAGCGGTGCGGAGCTGTGCCAATATTAACCAATAGAATCCAAACTAACGTGCGCAAGGCGAGCTCCACGTGACCGCATGCGCCTTCTATTGGTTAATATTGGCACAGCTCCGCTCGTCTCCGCCTCAGTGGAGCCGCAGCCTAAGGTATACCTTAACTGCATTGAAATAGAGTCGAAAAGTGACCAACCTTTTCTTCCCGCCACTAATACATACGTCATTCAAATGATACAAACACCTAAAACATAATTTATTATGTTGGTCTAGGCAGCACCGGTGCGACAATCGGCCGTTTCCTATGCGCGTGCGCAGCGCTGAACGAGTGCGGCGGCGGCGGCGCGCGCGCAGAGGGTATCGGCTGTCTGCAGCAACTGCAGATGTTCTCGCCGCGGCACGTCGGCGCGTGCATGCTGGTGCCGTCTCTTGCTGTAAGCATAAAAAAAAGCAATTGCAAATCGCGTTAGGTTTATCTCTGACCATGGAGACATGTGTAAGAAAGTTCAAGTAAACAATTTCATCTGTTATTGAATTTTATACAATCATAGAGACGTCTAAATGTCAATTATCTAGTTTTTTCCACCGAGTTTCATTTATACAAATAATAAAATCTAATTCAAAAGTGAGTTAAAATTAGCTTAAAGACCTAAGTTACTTAGGTCTTAATTACATTCTAGGCTTCTTTGTACGAAATTGCTACGTCTCTCTTTCTAACACAGCGCCCGAATCTTAAGAGGCCTCATTATGTGACAGTTGTATAGTAACTATTCTCAGCTTTATAACTTCATCAAAAGTTAGTCATTAAAAACCGTAGTCATCACTACGAATTAAAATTTGATTCGACAGCGTTGTCAGCTCAGTACAAAAAGTGTTTGAGGTTATATTTTGAACTTCGATGACATCTGTCAAATTGGGCCTCTTAGAACGTCGCGACTATAGTAAATCATATCGGTACTTGAATGATTTCTTTTCTTTCAAGCCCTTATTATTTATTCGAATCAGCGCTATAGTAGCCAACTTTAAAGGTGTTACAAAACTTTTACAGCGCGATCTCTCCAGCTCTGAGCTGGCGGTGCGCCGCGCGGCCCTGTGCTGCCTGCGGCAACTGTCGCAAAAGGAAGCGGCTGAAGTGTGCAAATACGCCCTGCTTGCCAAGGACCACGTGCCGGCGCGGCCTTATTGCGGTAAGTTGCGTTTTGTTTACTGTATTTTATTTGCCTTGTATGACTGTATTTTAATTTTCCTCGTTAGAAGCCCTTGTCAGTCAATTTTGTTTTGTATTTGTATTTAATTTACGCGTACTTTACTAGTGATGACATGACGTCAATCTACACATTAATAATCCATTCCTATGATCGCAGGCGTGGTGATAACCGACACCGGCCTGCCGGGCGCTCTGTTCGCGTTCCTAGACATCGAGCGCGACCCGACCGCGCTGTCCTACGCGCGGGACACGCTGACGTGCTGCCTGCTGGCGGCGGCCGCGGCGCGCTCTATACGGGACTGGCTGGCGCTGGCTAAGCGCGTGCTGACCATCCGGCTGGGTGAGTCATGAACCATAGATATGATCCTCATCGCGACCCGACCGCGTTGTCCTACGCGCGGGACACGCTGACGTGCTGCCTGCTGGCGGCGGCCGCGGCGCGCTCTATACGGGACTGGCTGGCGCTGGCTAAGCGCGTGCTGACCATCCGGCTGGGTGAGTCATGAACCATAGATATGATCCTCATCGCGACCCGACCGCGTTGTCCTACGCGCGGGACACGCTGACGTGCTGCCTGCTGGCGGCGGCCGCGGCGCGCTCTATACGGGACTGGCTGGCGCTGGCTAAGCGCGTGCTGACCATCCGGCTGGGTGAGTCATGAACCATAGATATGATCCTCATCGCGACCCGACCGCGTTGTCCTACGCGCGGGACACGCTGACGTGCTGCCTGCTGGCGGCGGCCGCGGCGCGCTCTATACGGGACTGGCTGGCGCTGGCTAAGCGCGTGCTGACCATCCGGCTGGGTGAGTCATGAACCATAGATATGATCCTCATCGCGACCCGACCGCGTTGTCCTACGCGCGGGACACGCTGACGTGCTGCCTGCTGGCGGCGGCCGCGGCGCGCTCTATACGGGACTGGCTGGCGCTGGCTAAGCGCGTGCTGACCATCCGGCTGGGTGAGTCATGAACCATAGATATGATCCTCATCGCGACCCGACCGCGTTGTCCTACGCGCGGGACACGCTGACGTGCTGCCTGCTGGCGGCGGCCGCGGCGCGCTCTATACGGGACTGGCTGGCGCTGGCTAAGCGCGTGCTGACCATCCGGCTGGGTGAGTCATGAACCATAGATATGATCCTCATCGCGACCCGACCGCGTTGTCCTACGCGCGGGAAACGCTGACGTGCTGCCTGCTGGCGGCGGCCGCGGCGCGCTCTATACGGGACTGGCTGGCGCTGGCTAAGCGCGTGCTGACCATCCGGCTGGGTGAGTCATGAACCATAGATATGATCCTCATCGCGACCCGACCGCGTTGTCCTACGCGCGGGAAACGCTGACGTGCTGCCTGCTGGCGGCGGCCGCGGCGCGCTCTATACGGGACTGGCTGGCGCTGGCTAAGCGCGTGCTGACCATCCGGCTGGGTGAGTCATGAACCATAGATATGATCCTCATCGCGACCCGACCGCGTTGTCCTACGCGCGGGAAACGCTGACGTGCTGCCTGCTGGCGGCGGCCGCGGCGCGCTCTATACGGGACTGGCTGGCGCTGGCTAAGCGCGTGCTGACCATCCGGCTGGGTGAGTCATGAACCATAGATATGATCCTCATCGCGACCCGACCGCGTTGTCCTACGCGCGGGACACGCTGACGTGCTGCCTGCTGGCGGCGGCCGCGGCGCGCTCTATACGGGACTGGCTGGCGCTGGCTAAGCGCGTGCTGACCATCCGGCTGGGTGAGTCATGAACCATAGATATGATCCTCATCGCGACCCGACCGCGTTGTCCTACGCGCGGGACACGCTGACGTGCTGCCTGCTGGCGGCGGCCGCGGCGCGCTCTATACGGGACTGGCTGGCGCTGGCTAAGCGCGTGCTGACCATCCGGCTGGGTGAGTCATGAACCATAGATATGATCCTCATCGCGACCCGACCGCGCTGTCCTACGCGCGGGACACGCTGACGTGCTGCCTGCTGGCGGACAGTATCAGCCAATTTCTGTGAATTAGGATACTACTTTGGCCTTTGGCATGGTGGAGTGTTGAAGCTGGTTTGACATGAGATTAAAGTAACGTGTAATTTCGCTACAAGCTTTATGCGTCGCGCTCTAATCTTTTCATAACTATGCGTCAACCTTCTGGCGTGCCATTTTTTTTTGTACTTGTACTGACTTATTGTTTTTTTTTTAGAGGACAGTAACAACCCTGACATGGACTTCGACGGCGAAGGCGATGACGACCAGGCCGAGTTCCACGCGGACTCGGAAGCCACCCATCCCGCCGTGCAGTCGAGATGGCCGACTAGGGTAAGGACTTAAGCAGCTACAACGGGACAAGAAAAATATTGAGCATTGGGGAAGGTTGTCATTTTGATTTTTATTCTCATTGTCATGCTTGGTGTTCTATTTGCAGTTTGATTTTCAGTGTGCCAAGGTTGTTATGTCAACAACAACATTGTCATTGGATTACCGTAGATACTCACCTAAAGGAATATGGCGTGCTAACGAATGTAATTTTGGCAGTATAATTCATCCATAATTCTTGTTTAAGAAATTAAATAGTCATGTAAACTCATGTAGAAATGCTGAGACTTCAGTATCGACTCGATCATCCACATAGTCTGTCTATTACCATCGGATATCAATAACGTTGTAATGCTAAATAAATATAAGGCATTTCATGCTGCATGTTTTTTTACATATCGTCGAACGTCACTAGTCGTGCTGTGCCATCATGTGGCTTGACTTGTTTAACAGATACGTCATATTATGGATTCTTTTATAGTAGTTAATTATTCATCGTCACAGGTATTTGCTATGGAGTGTATTCAGAAGATCATGAGCGCATGCGAAGCGTCTGGCGACCCTGCGCACTTCGACCTCGTCAAGGCCAAGGAGAAACAGGAGACCGATCCAAACGGTGAGTTATACGATTAATCAAGCTTTTTAGTGGGGATTTGAAATTTATTAATAATTAGCTGGTGCTTGCGACTGCGGCCGCGTAGAAGTCGTCCAAAATGTTTCAGTTTTTTGTAACAAAACTGACAGTTCCTTGCATTGTTTGGGGGACATATCGACCTTGAACTTCAATTCGCGTAAATCATAATTTGAGCATTTCTAAAAAAGTTTGTACATTTCATTCACGACTTCGATTTGCCCTACCAAGCCTACCAACCTGCAATTTTTTTTGCAAATCGAAGTCGTAAATGAAATGTATAAACTTTTTTAGAAATGCGCAAATTAAAATTTATGGTATCGATATCGATTGTGAATCCCAACCAACATATTAAAAATCTGTCCCATTTACTTGATACTTCCTAAAAGTTAGTACCAGACATGAACTTCCTCCTTCATTTTTCTTCCTTCAGCGGCGAATGCGGAAACTCAGTCTGCCGATTCTAGATAACCTATCAAATAACCTACTACATTTTCTCCAGGTGACTACCTTTCCCTGCATCTATCGGAGCTGGTCCGCATGGCGTTCGTGGGAGCCACGGGCGAGGCCGACGCGCTGCGGCTGAGTGGTCTGGCCACTCTGCAGCTGTGCGTGACGCAGTTCGCGCGTGCACCGGAGCCAGACTTCCCTGGGCACTTGCTGTTGGAACAGTACCAGGCGCAGGTATTGAAACAGGCTTTATTGTTATCTAGGAGATTATCTTTCGCTCCATCTATCATAGCTGGTCCGCATGGCATTCGTGGGAGCGACAGGCGAGGCGGACACGCTCACATGTCCAGTCTGTTACTGAGAACCACAAAGTTGTCTTTTTGGTGACCACACGGACAATACTTGTACCAATGGGGGATATATCAGGAATACGTTTTTAACGACTTTTCCCTAAACTAAAATAAAAACTTAATTGGTCATGTGTGACTTTTTTCGTCTAGGTGGGTGCAGCACTGAGGCCCGCGTTTTCTGGCGACACGGCCTCCCACGTGACTGCTGCCGCATGTGATGTGTGCTCGGCGTGGATAGGATGCGGCGTCGCAAGAGACATCAATGACTTGAGGAGGTATTGTTAATACTGAGGAGGTATTGTTTGCCCGCGATTCTGTTCGCGTGGAATTCGCTTTTCTCTCAGTGCACAGGCTACGCAAGTTCATGATTATATAACTACACCAGCCGTTGCCCGCTGACTGTTATCGCTATTCCCTCGGGAACTATTCATTTTTCTGGGATAAAAAGTAGCCTGTGTTCTATTCCAGGACCTAACCTGTATGTTTCTCATTTATAATATCAGTAAGATTAAATTTATACTACCGCCTTATTAAACTGCATGTATTCATCTTCATTATAAATAAATCAAGTTTTAATAAATAATTTACTTTCATGTCAGTTGTGCCAAACACTTAGAAACTATAGATTTTTCCAAGATAAAATCATCCTTTTTTAACCGACTTCAAAAAAGGAGGAGGTTATACGTTCCACTGTATGTTTTTTTTTTTTTTATGTATGTTCACCGATTACTCCGTCAATCGTCGACCGATTTCAAATTTTTTTTTTGGTTTGGTAGAGTATACTTCCGAGGTGGTCCCATTGTCACCAAATCTATATCTGATGAGGGGATCAGTGAGGAATTGAGGGAACTCCTCAAATATTGTAGGCAAACATATAGCGATTTTAGTATTTTTAGTAACAAGTCCAGCATTTGCATTCAGAAAGTATCATTTGGTGTAGTGGAACTGATGATGAAGACCACAGATGGCCACCGGAACTCCTCAATGGTACCGATTTCAAGGGTGGCGATAAGATATCTCGATTAAGATAATTGAGCGACTACCTACAACGAATAATATTTACTTGTTGAAATATGACTATGACTTTCCCGCGGCGTTGCTTGCGGCGCGCTTGATATAAGTTAAAGTTTCATTTTAACTAAGAAGTAAGACTACGTAACAGCGTATTATGATCACTAAAAAGTATAAAATAAAATAAATGTTTTAAAAAACAAAAAACCGCCTTCAAAAACGCAAAAAATAACTTCTTTAAAATTGTAGGCACCTAATAGGTTAGTCCGACTGAAGTCGGCGACCACAACATTTTCAACAAAAAGCCGACATCAGTTGGACTAACCTATTAGGTGCCTACAATTTTAAAGAAGTTCTTTTTTTCTTATTATAGGATAGATCTAAGTGCCAAATTTTGTTCGAAATCTGTTCAGCGGTTTATGCGTGATCAGGGACAAGCATACAAACCGCCCAAATGTAATAATATAGGTAGTTTATTTAGGATTGTTATCTGCAAATTGATCACGATTGCAATTAATAGTTAAACTTCCATACTATCTGTATTTTTAAAGAAAATGTATCATCAATTTGTCGCACTTCGAAATTCAAAGGCATTTATATTTTACCCGTGCGGAGCTGGGTATTTATTCACTAGTTAAACATAAAATAAAAATCTCTTGGCAGAGTCCATCAGCTGCTGGTGTCGAGCTTAGACAAGTTGAATACTAAGGGCAACACCACTCTGATCTACAACGAAAGCATGGCCACCCTCGAGAAGCTTTCCATCTTAAAAGCTTGGGCGGAAGTAAGTACTCAAAATAATACTAATTGATTATTACCTCGACGATACGTCCCATTTAACAAAAATTATGGGTGAAATAATTTATTTTTACTATTTTCGTCAAAATCATTATCAACTATCCTTTACAAATAAGCACAAATAGCACAAATTGTTTAAATTTATAGCGCCCTTATATAATTTGAATTATTACACAAAGCTACGGTAAAGTCGACGTGCAATTTGTTGTTTTTTTCTACCTTGATGTCGAAATTGTATAAATGAGATATTAAATTTTACAATCATTACATGCACTTGGAATATGTCTTGATTTCAACTACCAGACACTTCTGAAGTATTTACAAGACCTTTATGGACATTAAACAATAACAGCACTCGTTTGGACTTGTTTGATCACTCGCATACGATTCTGAACCAGGGTAAACGTAAAACCCTCCTAAAATCTCGATTAAAAATCAATCCAGGTCTACATCGTAGCAATGGTGAGCAACAACAGCGCCCCCGGCAGCTACATAAAGCAACTAGACAGCAAGCCAATCAACACGCGCGCTGAGATCGCAAAATGGCGGAACCAGCTGCAACGGACCAATAGCCAGGTCGAGGAGGCCGCGGAGAACGACGACGAATATGGCGACTTCGAGTCCAAGGGCGAGAGCTTGTTGAAGCTCGTGGAGCCAGAGTTGGAGAGTTTAGGGGAGAATTGGATTGCGGCGTTGAAGGATCATGCTCTCTTGAGTTTACCACCAGGTTAGTTTAAGGGCCTTATTATTAATTTGTCTTATGTGTCGGTATTACACAAATAAGGCATAGTAATAGTATAAGCATTTTAAATTGAATGCTGTTACTAATAGAGTATAGAATGCTTCGACAACTATATCAGTTAGGCGTTTTATTTGGTATTCCGGAAGTTGTTCTTATGGCTAAGGGTGTAGGGGTGATTGAAACCTGTGTAGTCTGTGTGTAGATTTGTTTTTAGCACTTTTCGACTCTTTATCTGCATAATGTTAAGGTCCAAAAGTGGTATAGGACTTTCTTGATCGACTTCATCAATGAGTTTGTCTCTAAAGGACCCGATGGATTACCCGATGCTCTTACAGTTAAGGAAAAGCATTGTGCACATACGAACACTTGAGGGAATAATTGGACAAAAGATTTTACAGGGTCAAAATATATTCGAAATTCTTGAATAGAATAAATTGAAAAGTAAGTTTTGAAACTTGGCTGGCTTGGTATATACTGACCAGAAATTTTCAAAACAATTCGCTTCCTCGCTTCACTCGTCGTCGCCCTTCTCTCCTCAGAGTTCGCGTCGCAGCTCCCGCACGGCGGCGGCGCGTTCTACTCGGCGGAGACGGCGGAGGCGTCGCGCGCGCACTACTCGCGCGCCTGGCCCGCGCTGCTCTACGCCGCGGCACTGCGGTACAATGCGAGCGTCGACAAGCCGCTGACTAATGGTTAGTATGGACAGACCTTCAACCCTTGGGACTCGTTCCCTATCCGTGCTTACCCCCCTCGAGTACCTTGTGACATATCCGCTCCGTCCACAAGGTTCCAATTTGATTGTAAAAAAATAAAAAATAAAATCTTCCATAGATAAATTTTGATTTTTCGAAACGTGAAACCACTTGACTGCTAGAAGCGTTTAAACTTGGTCACGTGACTACGATGACGTCATAGCCCGGCAAGTGTGCGAGCCTCTCAAGCGCTCCAAGGGTCCTATTAAACGCCACATTCAGCTCTGGCTGGTAAATGAAAGTCGTGCTAGTGACGCCGAAGCCGGCACTATGATAGCCGACACAAGTTCAATATTTAAAGAAACTTTGTTTTGAATGAAATAAGTTGTAATTTGTTTAGGATAGCAAACATTTTTGGTGTGTGAGTGACACACGATTAATATTCTTCGACTATTAGAGTAACTCTTAATTCAAACGAAAGTAATACCTAGTAAGTCACAAAAAAACAGACATGGATGCATACATTTAAAGTTGGGTAAAATTCTCACTGATCACTCACTCACTTAAAAAATATTTCAAAAGAAAGTTAAAGATGTTATGAATAAATGATTAACAAGGTTAAATGAGTTGTTATAAGAAGCCCTTATTTATTTTCTAGATAATTCTGAGACTACATTAGACAATAGATCGACTAAGACTGAGAATGGAAACTTCGAATTCTTCGAACCGATTGACGAGAGGTTTCATTTACTCTTTGGTGAGTATTTAACATTTGAACAACACATAATTGGCTCAATCGACTTTTTTACCAACACTTTTATTTTACCGGATTTTAACAAACATGTTTGTTTTTAAATATAATATCACTGCTTATTTTCGGTTTTAATGATGCAGTCAATTTACTAGTTTATCAATCTATCTTTGTCAAGTACCTACCCATATCATAATTTGTGAAAATTGGGTAATTACGTGTCTACTGAGTTACTGCCCGCGAATTTGTGTGATAAATAGTGAATTGTCAACTGAGTTACCACATTTTTATTACATATATTTTTAAACAATACATTATAATGTGATCTATAAAAGGAGTTAATGATATTCCTACAATTCTAAAATAATTTAGCTTACAATAAGTCCCAGATTTTATTTTATTTATTAAAATCTGAACGGTGGGCAACGGACAGAAATGTGTGGGTAAAAAAGTTGATTGTCCCAATTATTTCAAGAGACATTTTTCTGAACGAAGTACTATTAAATAAATAAAAAGAATACCTACTTAAATGAAAACAATAAAACCACGTGATATAGTTCGTCAACCAAAAGAAGCAGAGGCCTTTGACAATTGAAGTTCGAATTTACGTAACGTTAGCTGCATCCCTTTCTCTCGATTTAGGATCCAGTGACAGGGCCTCTGTACCACAAGTTTAGAATTAAGTGTTCCGTGGTAACCATCCAGGATCCAGGATTTCTCGACAAAGATCGAAAAACAGTTTTGTTTGGCTGTTTAATAGAACCACGTAATTTGGTCGGTTTATATTTAGTTAAGTTAATTGAGTTTAGTTGTTAAAATATTTCTTGCGGTATCTGTATATAACTTGATATTATTTCTTATTTTTATAGGCATTTGTATGGAAGCTCTGTGCGCTCAGAGGGATATGAGCGTAGAGGACACTATTTCTGTACTACTGTCCATAGTCACTTTGTTGGACGCACCAGAAAACCGGGCGAGGCTGTTGAAAGACAGGTAAATACACTCTCAGCTTCTTAGGGCCGTATTAATAAACTCATCTTGGCCGAGATGCCGTTCACAAGATACGTCAAAGTAAACGTCAAACCATAGAACACTGTCATTTTTGACGCATCTCGAGACGAGCATTAGAGACGAGACGAGTTGAGATTAGTTTATTAATACTGCCCTTAGTACCGTTCGGCTGGCTATCGCTATCCTCCGATTACGAGGGTGTCCTTCTAGAATATCCAAGGATTAAGATATATTCTCTCCAAATTTCAAGTCCCTAGGTCCAGCGGTTTTGACGGTGCGTTGATCGTTCAGTTTATCAGTTTCTCCTTTTATATATTTACCCTTATTTATAATCACACTATAAACCCATTTTAGTTAAAGTATGCTTTGTCATTTTCAATCAGATGCAAATGTCACAATCGGAAAAAAGGACAAAGCATATTTTAAGCATGTTTAGTCTATGCGTTTGTTCTAAGAGGATAGATTACAGGGTTAAAATATTTACTTTAAATTGTACTTTTACAGGGCGTTAGCAATAGAACTGTGCCAAATAATCCACCGCACCGGTCTCACGCTGGAGAGCATCGAGGCCCTCCTGTTGGTGGCTGACGTGCTGAAGCTCATCATCGCGGGCGCGAGGGAGCAGCTGCAGCACAATATACAAGCCAAGATCAAAGGTAACCTTGCTTTGTTCAGGTAAACTATCCACTTGACAGTCCAGGAACCTGACATAGCTATGCAGTTTAGTTTACTCTAAGAGAAAAGGACAGAGCTATATAACTGCTATAGTTCTGTCCTTTACGCTCGCCGTAAAATGAACTGCATAGCTATGTCATAATAACCCCCCAGGGGCATTATTAGGATTGGGGCCTGGAATTTTGGGGGCGGCTTTTGACAAGTTGTAGGAACAGAACACCGCTGTTTATCGCTGTTATAGAAAAATCAGTTTTGAAACGGCAAATTTTTGTACAAAATGCGGTAATGTTTCTTCCCTAATGGCCTGTTGTTTGATTGGTAGTTAAACTAAGTAATGGTCAAAAAACGTTACTAATGGTTAAAATCTCAAGGAAATGTGTCAAATTTTCCATTCCTTTTTCGAATTTTAACAATTAGTTAGTTTGACTACTGATCAAACAACAGGGCCTAAGTCAGTCTTTTTTGTTGAAATTTTCCAAAAATTTAGTTGTTTTTAAAGACTTTTAAAGACATACTTATCAAACTTGTACCTAAAAACTGCTGATTCTCGTGGCGGTTACCACTCGTGTGTCATGTTCATGTAGCATGCCTGTTACCACGACGTTTGCAAAACTATAACTTAGTAAAATATATATAGCATCCCTTACCAACAATACATTTTTACCAACAGAGTTAGCACCAAACGAACCAACAGACAGCATTCCACAGTCAGTCCTCGAAGTCGTCCACACGTTGGGCGAAGGTGGGCCAACTGGCGACCTGCCCCCCGGCAAGTCCCTAGTCTTCGCGTGCTTGGAAGTGTGCGTGTGTCTAGCTGTCAGGAGGCTGCCTGGATTGAACCCGAGGAAGCAGGAGGGGGCGGTGGGGGTTATTGGAGTCCCGAGGGGGCTGGGGGTCCATGGAGATGCTTTGTTGGTTAGCACGCTGGCTGCGATGGGGGATCTGATGTCGCTTACAAGTCCGCAAGGTAAATTTAATAGTTAAGGGACACATAACTTGCATAAAGTGGCATTTTTAATTCATTGCAGGAAAAAATAACGACTCATTAATGTGTTAGAATCTAACATAAACGATATTTTACTCATTTCGATATTACAATTCGTCACTTACAAGATTTCTCTTGGATTTGTATTTTTTATTTATTTAATTAATTAAGTTATATTATAGGTTCTCGTCTAGGATCTTTAGCACAGATTTCAGATCTGATTTCTTTACAGGAGTATTGCCTCCGGCGTTTCGCAATATCATTGACGAATTTATTATTAAAGCTAGTTAAAACTTCTAATTTTAGCATGCTATCGGGTATATCCCTACAACAAATAACGTCAGGCCACACGCCAAGGAACTAAAGACCCTTCTCTGCAGGTGCCTTATCCCTTCTGCCAACCATCCTATACCTCGCACTGGGAGTGTTAAGCGAGTGTTGTGACGCGACCATCGCCGACGCCGCCGTGCTGCTGCTGCAGCAGGCGTGCTCGGCGCCGGCGCCGCTGCTGCTGCCGCAGACCAGGGAGCAGCACGCCCAGCTGCTGCACTCCGCGCTGGCGAAGCTGCTGGAGCGCGTCAAGAGTGGTGAGTCTGTAGTGTAGTGTGTTGTGATGCGACCATCGCCGACGCCGAACGTTGAACTCAGAAGTAGCTGTATATTTGAGTACAAGGAGATGTCACGTTTTTGCATATTGTAGTCAACTGAACCTTGTCGCAGCTGTTGATGTACTAAATTAAAATCACTCTCTCTCAGCTGCGACAAGGTACTAAAATGTACAACTATTTGAGTACGTCTATACTAGTAGTTGCCTCCCCTGTCCTAATTTTGACTCCGCAGGACGCTAGCCCGCGAATTTGTTGGAGTCATAGTACTAGCTAGATTAAACGTCCTACTTATTATTTTCAGACGAAGCAGACCAGCGTATAGATCCAGTAATTGGTGCTCGTGCCATGGCGGTTCTGTTGAACCACTCGGAGCCTACGCCGCCGCTGCACTATCCGTGCATCAACCACTTCCGTCAGTGCCTCGAGACCAGAGATAATGAGGTTAGATATCATTATTATTTCCTTAATAACGGTTAGCCGTTTTATTAAAAAATACCTCCTGGCTCTGAGAATATGCGTGTCTTAGAATATCCATTATCTGATTTTTTTTAAACACTAATGGGAAACTGTAAATACTTCGTCGTGACTTTGGAATGGAGGCAACGTTTCTAGATTTTTCCGTTGTTTTGGAAAGCTAAAATTGCAGATTTAAATCTTATCGCCAGGACGCATGCGTCCCTATACAACCTTGTCAATTGATAAAAAGAGTAAAATGTATGTCAAAGGTAATTTTTGTTTAGGAACAAATTCTATTCCACCTCAACTGGAAAGTTTTACGTCAATTTAAGGCCATTCTACTTTTCAGTGTTTGTTTTTGTTATCGTCCGATAAAAAGTATACCAAATTATGAATCCGCGTATAAATAAATAACATGAACTTAGAATGCTCAAGTTAAGCGGTTTTCAAAAAAACATATTTTAAATTACTTAATTATCGTTGAAGAATCTTGGTAACTCAGTGGTAAATTGCACTTTTTCCATAAAAAAGGCGGGGACATCAACGTCCATTGCGTTACTCACTTTATAGTTATTACAAATAACTTTTATGAATCAGGATAATTCTAAATATAAGCTCATTTATGTCCCTTTTCGAGTTTCAAGTTAGAAAACGCAGCACTTTACCGGTTTTTGAAATAAAAATAGTTTAGAATAGAATAGAATAGAATAGAATCTTTATTTGCATAAAACATGGGTCAGAACAGATGTTACAATAGTATAGGAGCCAATCATGCCCTGCTGTGCCAGCGTACAAATATTGTTAAAATTATTATTAAACTTTTATACTTTTATAGCAGCTACACAAAATAAATAAAATCATTCAAATTTACACTCATTATTAAGGAAGTCATTCACAGTGTAGAAACAATTATTAATTAAATATTTAAATAACATCTTTGGAATTTTT
This sequence comes from Acleris literana, assembly GCA_946894065.1. Lineage (NCBI taxonomy): Eukaryota > Metazoa > Arthropoda > Insecta > Lepidoptera > Tortricidae > Acleris > Acleris literana. The sequence continues at coordinate 6,957,773 of OX335689.1, read as the reverse complement.
TGGTTGCGTGTTCCAGTCACCAGGTAACTTATTGTATAACCTAATAGCCATGCAGTAGGCATTGTTTCGAAATAAGGCGTCTTTGAGGGGGAGCTACTATAACATTTTTTTTCCGCTTATTAGGTAACACTTTAAATAAGTATAAATGTTTTTTTACAAACATACACATTTCAAAAATATACAATGATGGCAGGGGCAGTATTTTTTTATATTTCATTGTTAAATGGAGTCAAATTATCATCTTTAAATACTATTGTTGTATCATCTGCAAAAAAGATAGTTTTATGGTGGGTAATACTTGGGAGATCATTAATATAGAGCAGAAATAACAGTGGTCCTAATATACTACCTTGAGGTACGCCATATTCATTTACTCTATATGGTGATCTGTGCACGGCTTTATAGTTGTTAACTGTACTTGTAATTTCGACACATTGTTTCCTATCACTAAGATAACTTTCGAACCAGCTATAAGCAGGACCTCTTATGCCGTAAGCATACAGCTTTTTTAAAAGAATGACATGACTAACGACGTCGAAGGCTTTACTCATATCCAATAGTAGCGCTACTACCGGTACCTTAGTATCTAGGCTTTGCGTTACTATTCGCATTAGTTCAAAACATGCTAATGTCGTCGATTTATTTCTTTGAAATCCAAACTAGTTTGGGTTTAGAATATTATTTTTATTTAAAAAGGCTTTTTTTTTTTTATACATGAGTTTTTCTAATACCTTAGAGAGAACTGGAATTAGTGTTATGGGACGGTAGTTTGATATGTCCGATTTAACTCCTTTTTTAAATAACGGCTTTAGAATTCAATATTTCAAACGACCTGGAAATGTTCCTTTTTCATAACAAAGGTTAATTACGTGATTGAGAGGAGCCGAGATACTCATTACAGATTTTTTTAGTATAGTGGTGTTTATGTCATCATACCCAGTTGAAGGGGTATTTTTAAGGTTATTGATGACTTTTAATATGTCCTCGGAACCATCCGGTGATAGGAAAATACTATTTTGGTTTTGAGTGACTGAGGATGGCATCGTGTATTTATTGACTTGACTGTGGTCATCTGCTGTGTTAATCAGGTATTCATTAATTTTCTCTGCTATAATTCCTGGATTTCTATAAAATGTTCCCTGGTATTCAATTTCGTTACTATCTTTCTCCTTCTTTTGGAACATGGAATTGTTTTTGATGATATTCCATGAGGCTTTACATGAGTTTTTGGCTTTCTGTATACGTTTAAAATTTGTGTTTTGATGAGATTTTAATATGCATGTTTTAAGGATTTTGGCATAATGAACGTAATGTTCCAGATTTTCTGTTTTATTTAATTTGGAATTTCTATATTTCAAATACTTTAGTTTAGTTTAGTGAGAATGTCGCTAAAACTTATGTACAACGAAATGTAGAATGGCCCTTAAATGTTTGTCCGATTACAAACATTTAAGGGCCATTCTACTTTAATTTTTCGTCCGTATATGAGTTTTACCTCTATTTCAATCATCCTGTGTATGACTAGGCTTATCTTTACGTTAACATTACCTTTTTAAATTTGGTTTTGAAAACAAACCGTAGCCATTTCGTGTCAATTTAAGGGCCGTATTAATAAACTGATCTCGACTTTGCCCGTCTCAAGATGTGTCAAAAATGACAGTTTAGTATAGTTTGACGTTTATTTTGACGTATCTTGTGAGGGTTAAGATGAGTTTATGAATACGCTCCTAAATGTTATACCCAGGAGTTCGCGGCGTGCTGCACCGTGATCCGCTCGGTGTGGTCGTCGTCCTCCCCCCCCGCGTGCGTGTCGTGGTGGGCGCGCGCGCTGGCGGCCCGCGTGGTGGCCCGCGCCGCCGCCGCGCGCCGCCCCGCCGACGCGGCGCACACGCGCGCCGCCATCGCCGCCGTCACCGCGCTCGACGACCTGCTCAACGCCGCGCCCGAACATGCGCGTGAGTGCTCACTTTGATTGTTACTTTTAGACTGCACCGGTGGCGCCCTCGTCACTATTATTGTGTTTTCTAATAAACTAAAGTATCAAAACTCTTGAAGTCGAACAGTAGTACATTATTGCCTAGGCATGGAAGTAGGCAATTGCGGGCCGAGTATCGGATTAAACGGACGAGCTTGCGAGTCCGTTTAAAAATACGAAGCCCGCAATTGCTGTTCCTGCCGAGGCAAATATAGTGCTTTTCTCAAAAATCGCAAGAAAAAAATTGTGTTGGAGTCAAATCTTCATCGCTTAAACTCATTTTTTGAATTGCATACAAACAGAAACTTCATGTGAAAAAACCATCACTCCTTACCGCCTTTTTGTTTATGACAAGGAGAAACGCAATTTTTGTTTTTTTTTTTAAATAAGCTGTTCCAGGCACAAATAAAAAAGTTATGTTTTGAATAAAATTTGGATGTATAAGACTTGTGCCCTCATTTTAATTACGGCCCTTTTCACTTTTAAAAAAGTTACAAGCTAGATTAATAATGGAATTTGTATGCAACATTGCAGGCTTGTGTAGCGAGCACGCAATGTTTTTTTTTTTAATTTGAGAACTGTCAGTAAACTATATACTTCGCGTCTCAATATGTAGATAGGAATGTCAACATTTCCGGACATTTTTGAGAAATAGTTTTTTGTTGTACAAATGTGTTTTTAATCCTTGCACGTTTAGGCAATCAGTAAACGACCACTTAACAAGAAGCAAATAAGCTATGTGAAGGAATGATTAGATATACTTCCTTTTTTTACTATTTTGAACCACTATTTTATACACTTTGTGATTTAGGTTAGTTTATCTTCATGATCTGGTATATTATTGTGTTAAGAAATTGTATTTTTCCTATTTATTAATTAAATAATGATTATTTTCCCTTGTTCGCTATACAGAGGAACCACATCAAGGTAGAGTATCATTTAATTTAATTTGTTACGTATGTTTTATTATAATGATCTCAGGCTCGTTCAGCTCGGCTCGTTACCACTCGGCTAGCCGAGCCGAACGACGTCATTCTCGCTCTTATTGCACGGACGTATAGATCTTATTGCGATTTGTATGTGGAGAAAGCCCAACGATTTTTGTCCTACATTGCCCTATAGCTATATAGTGTGCTCCGTGCACGCAACGCAACTGCGTCGATTAGTAAATAGAGTGTTTAGTAATGAGTATAGCTTGCACCATCTGCCGTCAAAACTCCCGTGATTATTAAAAAAAAAACTAGTATCATCTTAAAATATTTGAATTTAGAATTCAAAAACAAAAGAATGTCTCGAGATCGGCCGATTCGTTTTAGTACAGCGTCGGTTCAAAGTTGACAAGTCGGTTGTGAAAATGGAAATTTCGAAGGAAAATTTACGTGCGATAATATTTTACAACTTTAAAAGGGATTTAACGCGTCTTCAGTGCTTAGAAGAGCTGACTACGGTTTTTAAAAATGAAGCACCATGCATCCGGACTGTGGAACGTTGGTATTAGGAATTTCAACGTGGTTGCTCTAGTCTTAGTGATAGGCATCGTGAAGGCCGACCAAAAACAGCTGTAACCCAGGAAAACATTGATGCTGTACGGCAACTGATCGTCGAAGATCGCCATGCGACATACCGCGAGATAGAAGCTTCATTAAGCATTTCAGGGACCAGTGTTCAAAATATATTGCATGATCACTTAGGTGTAAAAAAATTGATCTCACGCTGGATACCATATTTACTTAGTGAAGACCAAAAAACGGCTCGCGTTAGATGGTGCCGCAAAACTCTGCGGCAATTCAACCGAGGAGACTAAACACGTTTATGACATTATCAGTGGTGACGAATCTTGGATATATGCCTACGATCCGGATTCTAAACAGCAGTCGACTGTTTGGGTGTTTCAAGATGAGCCAAAACCGACCAAAGTAATACGCTCACGAAGCACTTCGAAAAAAATGGTCGCCACGTTTGTAACGAAAAGTGGCCACGTTGCGACCATCGTGCTCGAAGATCGTAAAATAGTTAATGCTGACTGGTATACCACTGTTTGTTTACCAGAAGTTATCGGCGAGTTCCGAAAAAATAACCCAAGACGTCGTATAGTACTGCACCACGATAATGCTAGCTCGCACACCGCCCGGCAGACAATTGCGTTTTTAAAAGAACAAAACGTCGAAAATTTGGATCGCCCGCCGCCGTACAGTCCAGACTTAAGCCCTAATGACTTCTTCACTTTTCCTAAAATCAAGCAACGACTTCGTGGTCAACGGTACCGGACGCCTGAAGAAGCGGTTGAGGCATACAAAACGGCCATTTTGGAGACCCCGACTTCGGAATGGAATAAGTGTTTCGAAAACTGGTTCGATCGAATGAAAAAGTGTATTACATATCACGGTGATTACTTTGAAAAACAATAAATACCATTTAACACTTAAATTGTCTTTAGTTTTTTCAAACGACAGAACTTAAAAGGCACCCCTCGTATTTGTTAACAATCATGTTTTGATTCATATGGAAATTTTGCGGTGGTATGTACCAGAATGCAATTATTTATTTATTTAGTAAGGTACACCAACAACAAACATATTAGTACAATTACAATAAAACTAAATTACAAAAACACAATCTGATATGAATGTCAATTACAGGTATACACGACATTTTTAGGTATGACAAACAAATTGAATAAAATCTTACAATCCTAAAAAAAAAGAAAAAAACAATATAAACATATGACAATTCTAATAAAATCTAAACTTTGATTCAAATTTTCAATGGCACTAGCCGCACTCGTTCCCGTAAGAAATCCCATATTGAAAAATGAGTACAGCTTGCGCCATCTTTCGTCAGATAGTTAAATTACATTCGTTAACAATCATGTTGTTTTAAATCATTTGGAAAAAAATCCAAGTATCGTGCCAAAATTAAATTAAATTTTAATCCGTATTGTAGGTGGCGCTAGCCGCACTCGTTGACGTAAAAAATATTTTGGTTCCATATCGAAGTTGAGTACTGCGTGCGCCATCGGTCGTCAAATAGCTGAATTACATTCGTTTACAATCAGGTTGTTTTGAATTATATGGAAATTTTGCCATGTATAACGCTAAAATACAATTGAGCGTTAATTCGAATTTTGAATGGCGCTAGCCGCACTTTCCCGTAAAAAAACACTTATATTCCATATTGAATATGAGTACAGCTTGCTCCATCTGTCGTCAGATTGCTAAATTACATTCGTTAATAATCGTGTCGTTTTCATTTGGAGATTTTGCCATGTATCGCGCCAGAATTAAATTTAACTTATTATATTTCGGTATAGCCGTACTTATTTCCGTAAAAAATAGTCGAATTCCATATCGACACAGAACAGCTGGCGCCATCTGTCGTCAAGTAGCTAAAAATAGCTAATTTTGTTAATATCTCGAATACTGTTGATTTTGATAACCTCGTTATACTTTTCCTATAAAATATGATTAATATTAGTCTGAATTATTGCAGAGTTTTTGGCCCGTAATCTTTAGTTAGAGATAATGGGAGAGGGACCCGTTTTTGGTCATAAATCCGAAACTAGATGATTAAGAATAAAATAAATGTTTAAAAAAACAAAAAAACCGCCTTCAAAAAGCAAAAAATAACTTCTTTAAAATGGTAGGTAAATAGGTCAGTCCAACTGAAGTCTGCTTTTGGTTAAAATATTGTTGGACGCCGACTTCAGTTGGACTGACCTATTTACCTACCATTTTAAAGAAGTTATTTTTTGCTTTTTGAAGGCGGTTTTTTTGTTTTTTTAAACATTTATTTTATTTTATACTTTTTAGTGATCCTATTTATGCTGTTACGTAGCTCCACTTCTAAATACTAATAAGAAACTATTGAACATTTCAAGCTCGCCGCAGACAACGCCGCGGGAATGTCATAGTCATATTTAAACCTAAATGTGCTTCGTCATAGTCGCTCAACTTCCTTTATCGAAATATCTTATCGTCACCCTTGAAATAGGTACCGTTAAGGAGTTCCGGTGGCCATCTGTGGTCTTCATCATCAGTTCCACTTCACCATATAGTACTTTTCAAAAGCAAATGCATGAGTTACAGTGAAAAATACCAAAATCGCTATAGGTCTGCCTATAATATTTGAGGAGTTCTCTTGATTTCTCCATGATCCCATCATCAGATCCTGACGTGGTGACAATGGGACCAACTAGAAAGTATATCTATTCGAACAACGAAAAAATTTTTCAAATCGGTCCAGTGGTCTTCGAGTAATCGGGGAACATACATAAAAAAAAAAAAAAAAAAAACATCCCGACGAATTGAGAACCTCCTCCTTTTTTTGAAGTCGGTTAAAAATGTTACAGATTGTTCAAATCGAGCTCTTCCATATGATTTCCCATTTGTTATATTAGCTGTGCTTTCATTTTGAAACCCTCCGTTTTGACCCCATTTCATATGACATACACACGCATTTTAACATAATAATCAAAGTAATGAGTGTATGTGTGTGTGTGTGGGGGCGGGGTTAACATTACATATATTATATTGACTTTTTTAACTGGCAACTGTGTGCTTCTTAATCAGTTGTGTAACACAGTTCTGAAACAACCCACAGGCATCCAGATGCTGTGGCTGCTGGTGCCCATCGTGATCTCGTACTTGCGCGCGGGCTCAGAGCTCGCGCGGGCGCCGCCGCACGCCCGCGCTCTGCACGACTTCGCGCTGCAGTGGCTGACTCGCGTAGGACCCAAGCACCCGCAGGTATGCTAAGTATTATTTTTTTATAAGAGGGAGACAAACGAACATGCAGGTTACCTGATGGGCAGTAATCACCACCACCAAGTTAAGAACCATCTTACAGACAGGTGTGCAGCAGTTTAGGACCCCGTGCATGGTCCCTCAGGATATCTACAACTCTATTTTTTAAACATATAACTTCCGTGAGACTCAGGCATATTACGGAGATTACAACGTCAACGGTTTACTCGGGTATTGTATGTAGTCTTGAAATTGCACCCATGAACCCCATGATTGAATGGGACCCAGATACCTCATATCATCAGGTGGCCTGTACTCTGGTTTGCCTTTTCCTTGAAATAAATTAAAATGAATACTAGGATCGCCAGAATGCGCTGTGTACCGGCAAACGGAATGGGAGAGGTAGCCGCAAACGTGGGACGGAAGAGGCGGAGATGTTATCCCATGGCGAGCGTCCTCTTCGATGCTTTTCACCGCCGTTCACCAGTTTTGCATTAGGTCCTTTCTATCCGTTTGCCGCTACCTCGGCACATCTTGGTGGACTCAGTGCTAGGCAGATTTCGTTGCATAACGGCGCCTCCCTCCGCAGTTTTCTTTAGCGCGCTTTTCAACTTTTTATTAGTTTAACAACTCCCTGTACTATATATCCGTGTAAAGCAATGGACTCTGCCTACCCCTCTGGGAAACAGGCGTGATTTAATGTATTTATGTATGTAAGTAATAAATTGAAGTGATTTTTTTTACTGCAAAATCACTGTAAATAAGTTGGTGGTGCTATGTTTTACCACATGGGCATGCAAACATTGATTAGGTAGTAAATTTATGAAGTAAATTTGTGAATAAATAAATAATATATATGACATGATATGAAACGTTATTCCGAGGCCGTTCTCAGCGCTGTTCTACAGCATCTCTAGTTATGTTTCCAAGCAATGTATAAATAATCTCGACTGCAATCTTCACCAAATAGACTGCCTTGCATTTCAAAATGTCACCATCCCCAGGAGTTCAAAACCATGATGTCCCAGTCGGGCGAGCTGCGCGCCAAGCTGGAGAGCGCCGTGAAGGGCAGCCAGGCCGGCGCGCGCCGCCCCGCGCCGCGCCCCGTGTTCGAGCCGCGGCCCGCGCAGCCCGCCATACAGCTCAAGACGGACTTCAGCGACTTCAGATAAATATCCCATAACATCATCATTTCACGGTTCAAAACTCACTCACAACATTTATATGGCAAAAACACACTGCAACAGCAAATATAACCAAACATTATGAGTGAAAAAAACTAAAACTACATAGAGACCTCCACCACACTACATACTACACAGACATACCTCGTGTTTATCGATGTAGATAAATGTGGCTAAGGTATTTGTCCCACCGCCGACGATGAGCGAGAAGCGACTAGACCTAGCGATCAAATATATTCTTGTCTCTTTTATTGACACGGAATTTATGTCTTTTGTTCGTTTCTTGAGCGAAAAAATAGTCTATAGCTAATCACTTCCTCGTCGGCGGTGGGACAATTGCCTAAGTGCGAGAGTGACAGATGCTCTAACCAGTGCGATAAAGGCGATCATAACACGGGCGTGGTATGGGACAGTGGTTATCATCACGTGACTAGTTACGAACAGTGCCAAATCTGGATATAAAAATATCGATTAAATTGCGATTTCATCGAACTGAAATTTCAAACAAATAAAGACAAGTATAAGTTCTAGGCACCAAGCTACGATGCAAGGACTATATGGTTTATGGCTACTAGAAAATTGACACATAGATACATACATTCCTGCCTGTAATCCCAGAGTGAGTGTGAGTGTGTGGATAGGCAGAGCTACAGAATTACCAACAACTTTAAAAAAATGTTGTTGTTGTATTGTGTAGAAAATAGATGTCACATTAAATGGTTAAAATGATTTATGTTTGAAATGTCATTGGGCTTTAATAGCCTTACTTTAGAGTCTAGACTTTTATAAGCGTTCTTCCAACTATGATGTTTTATGATTATTTCTATATGCAGCAAGTTTCAATCGGCTCTTTTTCCACTTGGGTATTTTCTTCTCTTGAGGGAAAAACGACCACATTCCGCTCGATAAACTGCAATCTAATTAGTATTACTTCAATTTTAAGGACTCCTACATATTTGTAGATAATTTTTAAAACTAGAAAAGTCGACCACTTGTAGTAGGATAGTTGCCCCAATTCTCGAAAAATCACGTTGTAAAAGCAAGCGAAATTAAATCATAATTGTGATAGCTGTAGAAGTTATATACAGACTAGTTCCTATAGAATTAGTCAATAGAGCTTACAATTCATGTATTTGAAAGGAATAAGTGACTGTTTTTAATTTACTTGACGAGATACTCGCCAGATTGCACGCAGGGTGATAAGTAGTTACTTTAAATGGTCGAAAATTTCATAGAAATAATGAAGTTTTTTTTATAATAAATAGAAGCAAGCATTTCATATCGATTATTGGAATTAAAATTTTCTATGATCTCTAATATTTCATATTTGGAGTCGTGTATTCAATCCAGAAAGGCGCGCCAAATAGTCAAAGTCATAAATATACGTTCCCAAGGTGTCAACAATATCTACACGCCTTTGGTAATAAGATCTATGTTTAAATATATTTGCGCGATGGCCGTATAAATATTAGTGCTTATTGCGTGCCAGGCGCTTTGTGGATTAAAAACGCGACAAGGTGAAATTAAAGTTAAAGATGAATTATTTATGCACAATTTAGTGTAAGCAATGTGGTAATTTTAACATAATTTTAATTATTGAGGCTAGGTACTAACATAAACTATATTAAAATATAAAATGACCTGATTTACTGACAATATTTTTCATAAATAACTTAACATTCCAGTTGGAATCCTCCTTAGAAATGACGAACAAAATATATTGTGAGCTCGTAAAATATTATGTTTATTTTTACCTTGATGTTACGACCGTCTTGCAACGAAACCTCACGAAAAGACTGAAAAGTGTCTCGGAGTCGATTTAATTTTTCAAACTAGCCAGTCATTACGGTCTGAACACAACTTTGGGCGGTGCAATACGCGGGGCGGAAAGCGGAAACACTCGCTCAGAAATCGCCTTGTCAGCCTAGCTCGGCACCGCGTGACGTGTTTCTTATATTTCCATATTGTTGATTACGCCGGTTGCCGCCTGCGGGTGGTGCTACCGCTTCCACCCAAAGTCATGGCCACACCGTTACGCATCGAGATAAATTATCTTCGGTCAAATATAAAAAGTAGAGGTGAATAAAACATTGTAATTTACGTAATCAATTACAGTTTATCTGTAGTAAATATATATTTCCTAAGATATAACGATACGAAACATTGTCTTCTCTTCTTATTAATACTTATATAGACTAAATATATTTAGAGATATTATAGCTGTTGAAATTAAGGAGTGTATTGAATGTTGGATGGATTTCAAAGTTTGGTAACTGATATTTTAGCAATAATTATAATAAATTATTTATATTTTAATGTGTCTTGGAAAAAATAAGGGCGGTAACGTGTTTAGAGTGAATTTTGCAACATAATCCAATTTGTACACAAACTGCATAATGTGGAACTCTTTTTTTCGCCAAGTTATACGATTTGAGTAGGTATGAAATGATGGCTAACAATAAAGGTTTAAGAAAGATGTTTACTCCTTTTGGTAGTCAGCTGGCCAAAAAAACATTTTTAATTACTAGCCGGCACGGATATATTATAGTTCTATAAATGTAGAAAACGAGTATCAATATTTCTCTGGCAAATTAGTCAAAAGTGCCTGTTGTGATATACGTATACTTCATTAATTCTCAATTTTTTACACACCAGAGAACAAAAAGGTAAGGATAAATTTAAATTGCCTAATAAATAAAATAAAGTAGCCAAATTCAAGCACGGACGTATATTTCCTAACACTGCCTTTAATTTGTTGAAAGCTGACTGCATATCTAATTAATTTATTTAGGTTAAGATAATATTTAACTTTTATTTCTTCCAGTCAATAATTTATTTTAAGAATTTCGTAAATAAATTATGACCAGATATAAGATGTTTTATTTTTATTTTTACAATAAATCTTCGAAAAACATACCTTTATATGGCCCCTCATCACAAAACTTAAAATAAGTACCGTTTTACTACAACAACATACGGTAACATGTCAAAAGTAATAATTTTATGTTGTTGTTATTTTATGTTAATGTTATGTATGTTATGTATATAGTTGGATAGAGACCCAGAGGGCCCTGTCAAGATGCACTACGCTATTTAACGTTTCTATTCGATTCGTTTTTAAACCAATCGCGTCACTGGTAGATGACGTGTAACGAAGTCACGTGGTCAAGTGACGCGATTGATTTAAAAACGATTCGAATAGAAACGCTAGGTAGCGTAATGCATCTTGGCAGGGCGCTCAGGTTTTATACTCGTAGGATAGGGTAAAGTTCGAACGCGGGTTGGACCGTCTTAGTCATCCATCAAGTATCACTACAACATATTTTTTGATCGAAAAAGTTATATTTATCTTGATTTCTCCATCAACTTTAGAACATAATCTAGCGCAAGTATTTGTTCCTGAGTCTTTGATGTTTTCTATTCATTTAAGTATATATTTTTCGACACAAGTGTAGTTTATCGTTGCCTAGTACCCATAGTACAAGCCTAGAGCTTAGTTTGAGACTAGGTCAATTTGTGTGACACCGTCCCCTGCTATTTATTTACTTATTTATATGCACAACATCTGAACCTGTTTTACTTGATTCAGCGCTAGGAGGAAAAAACAGTCAAAACATTTACGTTTTGATTGTTATAAAATGAAAGTGATTTATTTTTAATTGCTTTATTAGTCATTCAATTAAATAATGTCTATTATTATTTGTGCCTTAAGCGATGTCCATATTCGCGTCGTCTTCAGATGCTTTGATTTTTTCATCACTGTCAGGCTCCGGTTTAGGTTTTTTATCTGAAAAAATATTATCCAACATTAGGGTATAATTATTTACCTTGGTGACTCGGAATATTCCCTAACCTATAAAACAGTCCTTAATAACCATGTGAAACACAAATGTCGTCAAAGTGAAAAACCGCCGCTAATACGGTTTATGCATGAATTTTTTAAATCGCATTTCTCTACAACATATTAAAATACAGTAAAAGAGATCATCAAAAGTGAAAGTAAAATTGAAATCGGCCAAGAAATACGAGCATTTTAAACTGCTAATTAGACAGTGATTAGACGGAGAGATCCGATACGCACTGTGACGTCATGTAACGGGTCGGCCATATACAGTCCATTCTGTTTTGCTAGAAAGAGATAGGAACCAATCTTTGTTGGCTTACCAACCAATAACTTATTTTATAGCGATTGAAAAAATATTTTTCCTCAACTGTTTATTACATGAGTCAGCTTTTATTGAAACTGTGAAAAAAATAATCATGATGTTTATGTTTCCTATTCTGACCTTAAATTAACTTACAATTTTTGTAATGTCCAGATCTAGGTTTATTTTCCCATGGCAATACATATACGCCTAACGATCTTAACATTCTGTGCTAGTTTTTCTTCTAAAAACAAACTATTTATACCTCGTATGAACAGAGGTGGTAAAGTGGCGACGGTGAGGTACCCGGTGTGTCCCGGCGTGCTCAGCGGCCAGGTGCCTGCGATGTAGCTAATGTCTGACGAGGGCTTCTCGTCGACCGGGTTCTCCGAGCCCTGGAACAAGAATGATCACATTCGTATCTACACAAAAGGGTCTGCAGTTCTATCCAGACCTTCGCTACATTTCGTTAGTGTCTAACATTTCATTTGTCGATATTTTTTCATAACGTTAGCTACATCGTAACGAAGTCATAACAAAACCAGAATAATGTTATACTTAATAACGTTATGACTTGCGTACTGTTGACGGTTTCTACTTTTAATGCCTCAAGAAAAATAATAGTGTTGCTGGCGTCTCTAATGATGCCTTCTAGATGAGCAGCAATGAAGGCCACTGCGGTCTTGTAAGAACCTGCGAAACTAAGTGCTGTAAAGGAGGTGACGTATAACGTTATTATGTATCGATATAAAGTTTGAATCCTTATGGTGAATACCGTGATGGATCCCGGGTTATAACTTTTTAATACATCCCAGAATACGAGTTATATCCCACAGTTTACAACTCGTATTTTCATTGCTTCAGATCGTATTATTGAAGTATTACTGAGAGGGTTAACAATTATAAGTGGTCGATGAGAGGGACTACTATCGCCATCTGTTGGCAGCAGAGTAAAACTTGCTTAGGTGTGCTATACCTGGGTCGATATAGGACGATCCCTATGACATTATATAATAATTATATTTAAACATGTATCATCGTACCGTTTTTTCTTTTTTAAACACTACACTGAAACAAAACTTGCGACGGTCAGTAATTTAAATGAATTATCTATCACTTCTTTTCATAATCCATGCTTCCGAAATTAGTTGATGAATGTTTAAAATAACGAATAAAGCTGTCACAGGGATCTTCTGATATTGATCCACTTTTAAAAATATATGATAAACGGTTATTGATGTTCGAATATGGATACTACTACTGCCATCTGTTGGCAACAGACTGAAACTTTGTCGCCTAAAGTGCTTTTTGTTGCAACTTTGTGCGGATATTTATTTTAATCCTTGACCGTACGAGCCAAACATTATATATATTTACTACCGCAAACATTTAGTAGCAAAATACCCGAATGAAGAATAAAGAGTAAGTGAAAGGTGTTAAAACGTATGGAAATAAATAGGAATGCGGATCTTGTCGTAGGACTCGATATCGCTTTGATTATAGTTTTTTTTTAAATGGAAATACAGTTTCATTGTTGCACAGAAATCTCAAAAACCAGACAAAATCTTAATCAATGAAATATTTTCTACAAGTTTAATTACCAATAATTAACATCCATTTAACATCCTGTTAAGATATTAACTTGATGTGAATGGCGTAATCCTACGATTAACACGAAATATTCGTATAAAATAACAAGCTCGTAAGCACCCATTTTAAAGATGCGTTAACTGACAGGCGTGCATGCATTAAGTTAGTTAATTAGTTTTAGAAAGGCTAGCATGAATTTACTCGCAGTTTACATTAGTTCAAAGTTACGCAGTCAGGGCCAGTATTCTAGGCGGTAAAAACTATATCGTATTTAACCTGTTATGGAATCGTTTTTAACTCGGCCGCCATTACTGTCAAGTAAATAAGAGCTATCAAAACGTTGACAATACGATAACAGGTCTATTACGATTTGGATTTTACCGCCTAGAATAGAGGCGCAGTCTATATGAGCAAGTAGAAAGGCGGTATGTATAGTCACGGTAAGAAAAGGTTAGTCACTTTTCGACTCTATTTCAACGCTGTTAAGGTCCAAAAGTGACGAACCTTTTCTTACGTTTACTATACCTAAGGGACGTTATAAGAAAACAGGTGGCGAAAAAAAAACAATGCCAAAGTCAAGCGTGACTGATTTGTTCTGTTTATTATCTGTGCAAAATCTATAGAAGAATAATGAAGTTTATAAAGTTATTAGTCCACCTGGGGCCCGTTTCTCAAAAAGTATTAGTCTTATAATATTAGTGTTTTGTCTCATAAATAAAACTAAAACATGAGACAAAACAATAATATTATTAGACTAATACTTTTTGAGAAACGGGCCCTTGTTGTCGACTACCTATGTATGTGGTCAAAGCGGATGTTCCGAGACACAAGTTTGAAAAAGGAACGAGGTCTCTAAAATAATAGCCACAGGTACTGCGGCAAGTGTATGGGCTATACAAAGCTATGTTTCGAATCTATAAAAGACGACTCCTCCTACTTTTAGCATAAAGGCGGTGATAAACTTGACATCCTGGATATATTTATAACAGTTTCCCTACGTTCGAACACAATTAACCAATCGTGCTAGAGCACCGTGCTATAAGCGCGATGGGTACGGTGACGTCACGCGATCAGCTGCTAATCGCGCAAGATCAACAGACGTGAATTACCGGCGATACACCATTAGCCGGCTGTCGACCGAATACGTGCTCCGTGGTGTGGTACAATCCTATAGAAAAATGGTACTAGTCACATATTCGCTCTAGCGAGTAGCAGAGGACCGATCGTGGTGGAGATATTTGAAGGATACTGTGGGCGTTTTTTTGACTGGCATCCTGATGATGTTTAGACAAACGCATTAGGAAATAAAATTAAATGTGGCACAGATGTCACAAACTTTTGCGATGATAGTCTCCTCAAGTAAAATATTGACAGATCAAAACAGACGGTTGAATTAAACTTTTAGAACACTATAATTGGGGATAGCGTTAACATTGGAAAACGTTTAAGTATGTTAACACGACGTTAGTCGGCCGGATCTCTTTAAGCTCATATGGCCGCCGTAGTAGTCGGCTTGAGCAATGTTAACATGATGTTAGTCGGCCGGATCCGTCTGAGACTCATACAGCCACCATAGTAGGTATGCAGCCGAAACAATACACATAAGTCGGCCGGATCCCTCTGAAACTCATACGGCACGGCCACCGTAGTAGGCGGCCGGAAAGTTTACACGATGGCGACGTTAGTCGGTCGGATCCGTTTGAGACTGATGCCATTGAAATTAATTATTTATATTTAAGGTCTGTTCATCCTTACTTATCTTATATAGTAAACAACTTTCTAACCTCAAAATGAAACTTTTTGACTAAAACAGCTATTTTAAACAAAATAAAGCAATCACAGACAATACATTGGCCAAGTGATGTCCAAAATGTTAACTCGGTTTACTTTATTTACGATTAAAGAGCTGTTTTAGCCAAAAAAGGTTCATTTTGAGGTTAGAGAGTTGTTTATTATATAAGTCAAGTAAGGATGAACAGACCTTAGGAACGATGAGCTTTGTGAGATTCAATGAGCACTTGTGTGTATGGTAATACCGCAAGGGGGTCAGGGCGCAAAGCGCAATTATCGATGTCACGGGTGGAAGCGACCTTCGCCGTCGCCGCCGAATACTCCACTTCATGGGAAACAAACATCAATAGAATAAAATAGTTACAATATCTTAGGTCTAATTATATTCCGTAATTTTATAGCACGATGTTGGAATTTCCAAAATGAGTTAAAAGTGTAATTTTTGATTTAATTACCGGGGGGTGATTTTTGACTTTCGAGCGCTCGAAAGTGAGTAAAATCAGTGGAACCGTTTTTTGAAATACGAGCGGTAGAATTGAAAACGAATGGTGTGGACCACTCGTCTTTAATAATCTATCGCTCGTATTTTAAAAAATACGGTTTCACCTGTTTTGCTCACTTTCGAGTGAAACTTTCGAGCGCTCGAAATTCAAAAACCGGCAACTATTTCTACATTTTCTATCGTGTAGTTTTTTAACCTTTTGAACGCCATACGTCGAATACAAAATGTGCCACCCACACGCCAAACATGTTTGCTATGCTATGCAAATTACACCTTATTGCTACCAAACAAAGTCTCTTTTAATCTTGAACTCTTGTCGGCTGTAGCCGACGTGGCGTCAGTGGCACGACTTTTAGCTGATGGCCAGAGCCGACTGTGGCGTTGAAAAGGTTAAGAGATGGTTTTTCTTTTAATTGTTAGGTTACATGCTGTGTGTGATCTGATACGTTACGACCCTATAGCAAGAACTAATGTTCAGTGTACGAGTACATTTGCTTTAAGTAATTTAGTAGTTTTTGAGGGTTATTATAAAATAATGTCACAATGAAAACATTACAGCCAGAATGAATTCAAGCAGGAAGGCTAGGCGGTACAGTTTGTTAAATGACAGACGAGCGGCGCCGGCTAATGACAGAGCGGAGATGTCCCCTCTCATCTCGCGAGATTACTAAACACTGCATAAGCACCCCATTTTGTTTGCCTTGGATCAAGCGAAAGTGAAGTTGCAGTAACTTAAAACATTCAGCACCTGTGTTGGAAGTTCGGATACAAAATGTACACTGTAAGGAGTTCTGGGCAGTGAATCTGGTGAGATTTGTCGCACGACTTTATTGAAGGCACGTGTTACTGTTATTTATTATTTCGCTCGTCTTTACCCGCAACTCTGTCTGCGTGGAATTTAGGTACCTACTTTGTTTCTAGCCTTTGGAAATTTACGTGTTTAAGAGTGACCATTATCTTCTTCTTCTTTTTTCTTTACACAATATAAAACGAAATCACCTTTCGCGTCTACTCTGATTCTGTCTGTGTCTGTATGTCCGCTAACTCCTCCTAAACCACGCATCAGATTTTGATGCGGATTTCACCATCAGGTAGATAATTTTTCATGGAAGGCTTTTATGTATAACATAGATACGAAGCGAAGCGAGGGCGGGTCCCTATTTAGACTATAAAATTATCTCTCGGTAAAACAACATATCAAACACATCATCGTGCTATCACCATCTTACCCTACCAACAAGCAGTAGTGTTCATATTGTTGTGTTACGGTGTAGATGTAAAACAGCCGGTGACATGAGGGTTGGCAACGCATAGATGCAATCCTGATATTTTAAATATCCATGGGCATCACAGCCCACTTACCATCAGGTGGTTTGCTCTATTGCCTCTTATTACCAATAAAAAGGGTTATTCCCACTTGTTGCCACCCGAGGTTTTTGTTGCGACTTTGAACTTTATTCAACTGTAATAAGCCAGTAAAAGTTTGCGGGTGGTAACAGATAGGAATTTTATCTTATCTTATCTTATAAATGAGAAAGTTTGGATATTTGGATGTTTGCATGTTTGTTACACAAACGCTTCAATCACTGAACGGATCGGGATGGAACTTGGCTTGGCAGACATATAGGTTAGGTCCCGGAAAATTGGATATTTCCCGAGGGAGCACCTATAAACGACTTCTACAGGAACGGAGTCGCGGGCAAATGCTAGTAACCCCCTAAAAATATTATGCCCAAGTTTCGATGTGTGCCATTTTTTACATTACAATCCAGCGTTGTAATTTCAGGGGATGAAGACACGCTTGTCTATCTAGATAACGATGTAGAACATATCGTCGCCATCCATTGTATAAATATGTCATCCATACACAAGTCGTTGCCGTCTCGCGTGTTGCTTATCTCTGACGCGCACTGACTGCTACCGACGCTTTTTACGATATCATGCTTTATTCCTTTTTTTTCTCCAATAAGAACGTCTAAATCGGACCGTGTATTTATCACCGCTTGACAGTTATGGAGACAGCAACATGGCCCTGATAAAGGCTATCCTTGCAAGTGTTTTGGCAGCAGCGTCATTTCATGCCCATTTGTTATTTTTAAAATGTTTTCCTGTATAAGATTGTTGGTAAGAGTAATGGGCGGTGATTTTGCGAATGGTTTTATGTTGTTTCAATGTTTAATTTCTTAATTATACTTTAGTTTAGTTACAAGGATGTTTCATGACGATATTTATACAAAAAATAGCTGGAAATACCTAATCTGGTTCACTAATGTTTTACCAAATCATAATTTGGTAAACTATATCATTTTACAAACTTTCATTTCGCAAAGAGGTTACTTTCCACCACATTATTTAATATTTTTTGTGGTCAAATGTCTAACCTAACCTTATTATTAAATACGTCCATGTGACCTATGTTATATGCAATGGTTTAAGCACAAATACATTGCGAAATGAAAGTTTGTAATATGATACATTTATCAAACGTACTTTTAGTGAAATGAACGGACCCCACATAAATTTTATTATACCTATATTATTAAGTTATTGAAAAGTTACTCATAAACATATTTTATTTTAGTAATTAAATTGGCAAATAATAGTTTGACGTGGTAAGAAGTGAAACTAGAGCAGAGGTCCCCAAACTTTTTTGTTTCGTAGACCACTTGCCAATTTTTTCGGTTTTGGGTAGACCCCCAGCTTACTTATTATAAAAAAATCTTCGGGGTCTTTTGCACCGATAAAATGGGAGGTCTAGTCGGCTAAAATTTACACAGACAACAATTACAGTTTAGCGGGGAAAAATATTTTTTACAAAATAAAAACTTACACGGTAATTTACAACTTACCGTGTAAGCAAAACTTACACCTATTATCTGTGTACGAATATGGATTATTCAATTAATGGAAAGCCATGATTAAAGTCACGACCTGCTTAAATGGGATACACTATCGTGGACCCCCATTTTCATCTCATGGACCCCCATTTTTTATTTCCACTCACATGGACCTGGTACAGGTCTTCGTCGACCCCTGGGGCTCGATATAGACCACTTTGGGGATCACTGACCTAGAGTATATAAAAAAAGGTAAAAGATAAAAACAATTACACTTCGAACTGCGCCCCATTAATTTCCAAATCGCTATACCGAGTTCTATGTTCAATTATTCAGTTAATTTATTGTCCTCATTGTACTGTTAGATAATATAAGTGCAAATAAATCACATAAGTGTTTTGTGCAAATATTAATTGACCTTGATCATCTTGAAAAAAAAAATGTTACTTTCATTATTTTTTCGTTTACCAAAACAACTTAAAATGCCTAATTTCACTTCTAAGGAAACTGACTTTAGCCAACTCCTAAAAAATTTATGTATATCAACCCCAATGACATTTCATTCGTCTAGCGTGCACCAAATCTTTATGTCTCTCTAGATTGATGGCATTAGGGTCTTTGACACCGGCAACCACATTTTCGGCACGGGCCAACTAATAAAAAAAACCACGGCAGTAATTATTCTGAGTGTCAATAAATAATAAAGTGGCCGCGCGCGCCTTGAGTGCTCGTTCATCTCTCTTATCTCAATTCTTAATGCGCCTCTTTGCTCGTTATTCTTTTTTATTTTTTTCAACTTGTCATCCAGCAGTGAAGCTAAATTCTGTGTTGACAGCACGGAGGTTTTATGTTTTAATCTCGTCTTAAAATGTTCGATCGGCAGTATTAGTCGGTTGTAGTTGCGTATTATTACTTCTTATCTGATTTGTACTTAGTCGATATTTCATAGTTGTTATAAATCAATGTTTGCTTAACTTTTCAATTTAACGTAGGTATACATTTTATTTGGGACGCTTAAAAAAATTGTAAGTAATTGATCAAATCACGTTTAGAACTGGCAGGTAGAAACAGGTATGTGCATTTTCGTAGCATCCATCGATCACGGCGTTCCAAGTTTAAATTTATGTTACGTAATTGCGGTGCGTGTGCGCATATTGCGATGATTCGCTTGTTACGTTGTTTTTTAATGATTTGTTTTGTGGTATTTTTGTTGCTAAGACTGTATTGGCTAAATAAACATATCTACAGTACCTTAGATATTATATTAAATTGATCTTACCTTTTTACAGCTTATTTTAACTAGTGAAATAAATAATCACAATCTTACCCATGCCCACCTATATCCAACCGAATACGTTACGTTACATTAGCTTCCGAGATACGAAAACAAATATTCGTTTTCAACAGATACATATTTGCCCTTACTGCCCTAACCTAGTTCCGGTAGTCTTGTAGCCTCGTAGGCCACTACCAATAACCAAGGAACCATCTAATAAATACTTAAATAACTCAAAGAGTTCTCTAAACTGTTGTCTCGGGAACTAATGTCGTGCTAATACTGCTATTAATCACACAAATAGGGTTTCGCTCTTACTGGAGTTAAAATGGTAGAAACTTTTGCAGGGTCCGTCCGAATCGCTACCACCATCTTACCCTTTAAGATACCGCTAAGCAGCACTGTCGGATTTTTTGTGTTCCGGTGTGGGGATAAGAGAACAGGGGGAATTACTAGCATGGATAGAGGCATTATATCTTAGTATGTATGTATGTATGTAATTATTGTACAAAAAACAGAAAATCTAATACAATATTTACAGAATTGGAATGTACAAAGGCGAACTTATCCCATTAAGGGATCTCTTTCAGCAAAAATTTGGGTGATTGAGAAAAAAAAAAGTAGAATGTGGTAGACATTAGTACAAAACAAAGTTTACAGAAACTGCGTGAGCTAAAATTTTTATCTTATGAATAAAATAATCTTATCTTATGAATGTTGGTCGTTAGGGTTGACAATAGATTTGCAATCACAGCTGAGAAGCTTTCAATTTTAGAGTCGACATTAGTTTATTAAATACGGCCCTTGCAGTCTTAAATGAATAAATATCATGGGACACACAAATTGACCTAGTCCGAATTAATGCAAATAACCGATTAAAACCGGTTTAAACCGGTAATTTTCATACAAAAACGGTTAATAACCGGTTAAATTGCATTCCCTAGTCCGAATCTCAGCACATACGATGGATTATTTTAATATTATGTGATAATTTTTAAGCAGTGCATTTGTTATAGTAATCTGTAGATAACATTTAATAAAATAAAAAATAACAATCGTAAAAATGAACGGGCGACTTCAAGTTTTCACCTTTTATATTACATCTCACCTAAAACATTTTGAACAGCGTCTTCTGAGAGAATTTAAACAGACTACAGATATATTAAAGAGAAAAAAAATCATCGGTCTTAGGCAGATCGCAAATTTTCGGTCGGTTTTTTTTTTCGCTTTAATATAGTTTAGAATTTAGTAAAGGACGTTTCTGTTAAAGGATAGTGGGCAAAAATGTTTGGACGACACACCCAAGTCCGCCACAGCTTAGACTACTTTTGTTTGGAAGGTATCAAAGCTATGTACTTCCGTACCAATGTGCATCAAATTCTGTCCATGGGTTCTCTATTTATTTTAAGTCGAATGGGTTTAACTTACTGAGCATTATTAAACAAGCATAATATATTAAACTTTTTTTTTAACAAAATAAACTCAATAATAACGTTATAAACTAAAAAATCTATTTAACAGTAATATACATGCGTCATAATTAAAAATGCTTATTTTTGTTAGATGTTTCGAGTCGTATTCAATATATGGCTGGCGGAGTTGGGTGTATTTTGCCCACTATCCTTTAAAAATATTTATACTACAGATTACTAAAAATTATTATTTATATAAATAGCAGAAAATAACAAAGTATCCTTTTTTACATTAAGTACATACTTATAAAGAGAAATAAAAACATATTCATCAAGACTGTCACAAAAGGTGGCCTATGTGCTCTTGCCATAAAAAAAGCGATCGTACTCTTTTATTTGCCTTCATGCCATTACAAAAAAATTTAGCTAACCGCGTTGTCAGCAGATGTAACATTTCCAGGCAACACCAGGCCAAGGTCACCGCCGCCGGTTCAAACTGCGGTTGCAGATGCTAGGGTCAATTAGCCAGCAATCTTCACCACAACTCAGTCAAGGTCTGCGATCACTATTAGGGAGGTACTTAGGTATTTGCACGTAGCTTGCTTATGTACCAAATGACCATTTTAGTACCTTGTCGCTCTAAGTTATTGGACCATTTTGTATAGCGTTTCAAACGTGATGTTACAATGACAAGGTGCAAAAGTGATCAATTAATTATGGTTATGTTATGGAGGAAGCGGAGTTCGTAAGTTTTTGCCGTAATCAAATGTCAATAGAAAGAGGAAATACTTAGGAACAATAATTATTATTGAAGTTTTTTCAAGTTCAGTGCTAAGTGGCTTTTAAGAAGATATACGTAATTTGTTCCGTATTGTCTCTGATTATAATAGGTAGGTAATGTATAGGTAGAACATTTAATGGCCTTACGTCAAATATTAATGTGTCACTCACACGACATTTCAAAAGCTATATAAGAATCTCTTAAATCCATACAAAAGAACGTCTCTACCTGTATCATTGACAACTGCAAGCGTCGGCGGCGTTGTAGATACGACAGCTCATGACGACTATATGCGTCATTGCAGTTTAAAAGGTGTAATATTACTGGAAATTTTTGCTCAGCATGTTTGTATTTAGGTACTGAATTTACCCAAAATCTTTTTCCCACTGCAAACGTTTGTTAGTTTTTCTTTAAGGTATAAAACTCCTTAGTTTTTCTCTTCTTCCTCCAAGATATCTTGCTTATAGATTAATATAATATCGTTTTACCAATCATTTTTCTAGCTCCTTAACATTAAAACCTTTAAAACAATACCCGCGCAAGCGCATACATTTCAACACGGACGCGTGATTCACGCGATCCCATTATTGACAGATGGAGCGTAATGGCGGATTGATATACGCCGCGTTTAATCGATCCTTTCGTAATCGATCCCGAGGACATGCACACTTTCAATTCGATACATTTTATGTTGGCACTCACGTTTTTTAACGGATTTAATGCATGAAGAATAATTAGTTCATTATGACAATTTATGTACAACAACTATTAAAGGTCCCCAACATCGAACTATACATAGTTTTTTATATAAAAGCGTATGTATGTATGTATACATTTTATTGTTCTAAAACAGCTACATTACTTACACAAATATTTAAAATTACAGTAATAAATGTAGTACAGTCACGAGATTAAATTTGGTGCCCACCTTAGGTCCAAAGTCAATCTGACATTCTACAACAATAAGGTTGAGTTTCCTAAAAGTTACAAATGTCTTGACATCTCTGATGATATTGACGATTTCAAGCATATTTTTCTTGAAATGGGTCCCAAATTAACGCTCGTGACCGTACAAAGGCGAACTTATTCCTAAAATTACACATTTACGAAAGAAGA
Source organism: Acleris literana (assembly GCA_946894065.1). NCBI lineage: Eukaryota > Metazoa > Arthropoda > Insecta > Lepidoptera > Tortricidae > Acleris > Acleris literana. Next base: position 6,934,422 of record OX335689.1, on the reverse strand, counting down.
TAATGTTGGAAAAAAAACATGCAATTATACCAATTCAAGTAATTAATTACTTATACTCGTAAAAGGTGCAAAATGTACTACTTACTCAACTTCTAATTTTGCAACGGTCCCTAATATTCCTTTGTAATATGTCGCTGTGACAGAAGGACGAAAAGACGAAGTTACTATAACTAGTTAGCTAAACAGTTCGCTAAGATATATAAAAGGGGTTTACAGTTAGGTAGTAACTATATTAATAACAGGAAAATTCCATCTTAAATATGTTATAAATATTCCACTTTTCACAAGATCGACATCAAATTGACAACCTAACGCTAATATCAAAATACACATTTCGCATATTGTTGCCATTTTAGAAACTTGTATCACGTGCATAAGTTTTAATAGAATTAAATAGCAACACTGACGGGAAAGATTTTAAATCTAACCAGTTTCATATCTTTGACAATCGTCAAGTAATTTCAATTAATAGTTATTATCCTACTAAATATCCTGCTAATATTATGAACATAAAAGTTCATGCGGATGTTTTTCTTTTAATCATAAGTAAACGACTGTATTTGGTTTAAAATTTGACACAAGTGGATCATGTCTTAGATCAAATCATAAAATACTTTTAATCCCTAAGATTTTGTAACTTAAACGAGACCTACTGCTAGTAAATTATAAACATTGACTGCTTACAAAAAACCGACATTTTCAAAACGAAATAAAGGGACGCGTATAACATCCCTATAGCCCGGCAGAACAATGAAAGTGCAAATCATCTGTTGGCGGCAAAAAGCGCGTACCACGGGTCCGGTCGAGCACGTGTCAGTGTGACATTCCGCGCGTGCTTGTAACTGGCCACTTGAGCACCTGGGATTATCTGTTCTCTAACCGTCGTATTCAGACACATTTAAGAGACAATTTAGTCGTTCCTTTTTCAAACTTGTGTTTGAAAATCGTCACTAAGGAACGACTTTACCCTTTATTCAAACCGCGGATAGTTTCGGGTTAAAATTTGACATTTGCCCATACAAAATGTGTCAAATTTTAATCCACAGTAAGCCTATCTATCTGCGGTTTGACTATACCTATAGGGTTCGGCCATTAATTGTCATTGAACTGGCTCTGAGTCGCTATCCGCATCTGTCTCTCTGTTAGTCCGCTTATTTCTTCTAAACTGCGCAACGGATTTTGATGCGGTTTTTAATATCATATAGAGTTAATGTTAATATAGAGTTTTGTTAATGAAATTCTGTAAAGATGTTTCTTGGTACCCTCTACTGTTAGTACAACTTGGCGGCGACTTGTATGATCATCCTTTTCTAACTAATTAACTAGAAAACACGCACTCATAAATAAGTATACTAGGGCTAAAATAAACTGGTCTCGTATTTGTCAAGTTAAAACATTGGCTTTCTTAACTCGATTGGTAGTCGATACTCTTCGAGCTTATCGATTAAACTAGTATTTAAAGTTCAAAGAGACCGAGATGAAACCAATTACTTGAACTTGTTAAGGCAATACTTATAAGGTTTGAAATTCCGCAAGTTATACTTTCAATTTCAAACTACACTTAATTCGATTGAAGCACACGTTTTATTCAGTATGTAAAATAACAGTTAAAATAGAATCACGATTTGAAGAATACGAAATACTCGTTCGTTGAATTGAATTAGGCAACAGTGATTGCTTTATTGGCCAATTAATTTAGAATTATATTCAGAGTGTACCGATAAACATTGTTTCGTGTACGATTCAAAAAGGGTATGTTAGATAAAAGGGCGTCAATCTTCAGACAGCAGTAGGGCCTTTCTACTAACAGAAGATTTTACGAAGGACAGTATAAGCTGTTGCCACTAACAATAATCACAAAGACCTTTAGCAGAGATAAAAAGATCTTTATTCAGTAAGTAGGCTCCACGGGACACTTCTACGCGTCAAAATCGGTCAACGCTTCCCAAGAGAAGAAACAAGAAGTTTTTTTATCACAAACCATAGCACACACATAGTATATGTATATATGTGTATGTGTCCTGACGGCAGTGAAACACCTATAGCGCTGATTTTCAGCCAGTACCGAATGACTCAAGAGGATACCACTGCTGAGGAGAAGCGCCGCAATAAACTCAAACAGACGGTCATTATTTTAACATATTATTTATTGTATTTATAGTAAGTACTTCATCTACATAAAACTATGAACATGAAATATCATGCATACTTTAGTAAAATGTGTCAGAATTGTTAAAAGAGAAGAAAAAAGGTAGCTTCAAGACAATCATTTAATAGTAGGTACGTCCCCTAGACGATTATAGCCATAAAAAATACTATATCACGATTCAAGGTTATTTTAAAAATGAATGGGCATAGGGGGTTGATGTAAAGGGCACAAAAGGAACCGGTCACCGATCCGGCTGGCCACTTTATACGCCCCTTCTCTCTTCAAGCCGAAATCTTAAACGATCCACGTATGAGAGCTTATAATAATGCGCGTTAAAATGCTCTTATAAACCATTCGGCTAAATAGCATTAAACAGCTCGCTCCGTGACAAAATTATCTTTGGAAGGGCTCAATGTCGCATTTGGAAAGGATATTGCGAGGAGAGATAACATTTCTCATTTTGGGTTCTGTAGGATTGTTACAATTACGGTTCTTAAATGCGAATAACCCACAGCTGGCAAATTTTTTAATAACGGTTAAATTAAATATGTGTTCTTATGTAAAACATTTTACGCTAGTTATTTACGACGTTTATATTTGGTAGTGACTCTGTCTAAGAAGCTAGCCGCAATTTGAGTGATGAGTGTGAGTATTTGTTCCTGAGTCATGGATTTTTTTATACTTTTAAGTATGTATTTCTCTATGTAAATATGTTTACCGTTGTCTATTCGTAGTACCCATAGTACAAGCCTATATCTTAGTTAGCATTTTGCGTGAGATTGTCTCCTGATATATATTTATTACTTTTGAAGTAACCATAGAATCTACAATCTGTAGGTACGGTCACGGACGTTAATTTGTGACCCATTTCAAGAAAAATATGCTTTACGTAAATGTCATTAGAGTTGTCAAGTCATTTGTAACTTTTAGGAAACTCAACCGTATTGTTGTAGAATGTCAGATTGACTTTGGACCTAAGGTGGGTAACAAATTTAATTCCTTGACTGTACTTGTCTTTGATTTTGGCATACGTAGGGTATTTACATTCAATTAAAATAACTATAACAAAAAGTAAGTACATTTCTTAAAACCCATCTTATACAGGGTGTTAGGCAGAAGGTTGGACAAACTTCAGGGACTAATTCTGTAGGTCATACTCATCAACTATTATCACGGGACCACCATCCAAATCGCGAAAAAAAAACAGTTGTTCCATACAAACTTTGAGAGCTAAACAGTCAAAATGTAAGGAACAGCTGTTTTTTTTTAGAATTAGTCCCTGAAGTTTGTCCAACCTTCTGCCTAACATCCTGTATACTACATCTTAAGCCACAATTTTCTTAGATAAATGTAATAACAATTGCGACGCTAAAGCAACTTTAACGATACCTCGTTCAGCCTCTACGGGGGAACCAAGGACCAATGCATATAGACAGACAGGTCAAAAAATTGTACTTCTTCGGCAGTTGGGTAATAATTGTTATAAATGAAAATACCTCTCGTTATTAAAAGTGGAAAATTACCAAAACAGAACCTTAACCTCATGAGCAGGCGTCATGTCCACAGCTTCCGATGCGTGAGTGGAGTACAGGCTTGATTGATTGGGATTACGGCATTCACATTTCATCGGAACACATTCCATACCATTCTCTACGATTCCCATATTAAAACGACCCGATATAGCGTCTTTGGTACACAGTGATTTGATTATTCAGCGCCCGTATTTATAATTTGTATGTGTTTTTGTTGCAACGTTGGAGTCATTAGCAGGGAATGCGTTAACATTTTTAAAGTGAGACATGCATTTTGATAGTGCATATTAGCCAATGTAGTTTGGTCTTGACAAATTAACTGTCATCCAGTCACAAGATTTTAAGGAAAGAATTAAGTGTAAGTAATATATTTCGTGGTTATTTGTTTTGATTGGGTAAGGGGAGGTGATGTCATTAGTTTAACATTTACTTAATAAAATATTAAATTAGATAAATATTGTAAGATTAGTTTAAATAAAGTTAGTGATTACGCTTTATCAGTCAGATATAACACTTTAAAATACACATAGAAAGACTAGTTTCGATATTTAAATGATCATTACACCCAAGAAGGATGAAATACAACAAAACTGACAAGGACCTATATTTCAGCTTGTCCTATCCCCTAGTGCTAACGTTATGATTGCTCTTATTATATTTATTGACAGGGCAGCCAAGTCGTTAACAATGCGATTGCAATAGGGGTAAAACCGCAGTGCAATAGAGGTCCAGGCCTTCTTTTTACCCGACTGCCGAAGGAGGAGGGCAATGTGTTTCACAGCCTATATGTATATGTATGTTTGTTCCTTTGTGTCACTATAAAAACTAAACCCGTTGTCCGATGTTGATGATTCTTATGTCAATCGATTTGTCTTAATCTGGTGAGTGTCACTGAAGATATGTCAGTAATAAAAATTCAATATGGCGGCAATCAGACGCCCTGCCAATGGTACTAAGTTAGCTCCATAAAATATGATAAGACATAATTTGTCCAATATTGTCAATAACTTTTTTTAAATAGATTGAAGTTGTGTAAGCTTTAGCAATATTTACAGATATTTGTTAAGGTAACTAAATAGGATATAATCGAGTAAAATTTAGTTTAAATACTCGTTCCTTACGCGGATAAGATCATTAAATTCGTTAAAAATACAACACAGCTCTCTCTCCCCATTCAATTATAACTTCTATACTTTACTATTACATTAACAAATAAAACAAATATTTAATTAAGGTTTTTAATTATTATTGGAGTTAGCAGCTAAAAAACAGAAAGAAACGTATTTATTTGCTACCAAGCTCGTCATCCGATTAATGCACAATCAATTTTCAAACAACCAAATAAAACTCTACATTAATAACACATTCGGTACCGCCATCTAACGATAATATGAAATTTCAACATGCCAGACGTGTCACTGGCATGCAACAACACCCGACACTTCATAAAACGGCACGCGAGACCCCCCACGAGTCGATAATGCGATTATACTCGCATGTATCGATTATTCGTCATTCGTATCGATTATTGAGCCACTTTCACCGCAGTGTGAATGTCAAAGCCTGACGCCATTAAAAGTGTATCAGGACGTAATCGCGTCAAGTTTTGTTCATTATTAATCCCTTTTGTAACTGACTGGTGGTTTAAGCCTTTGTGATGGTTAATGAAATAAACAACCGTGCTCTGCTTATGATATCATGGGCTGTTGTCTTACTGTCACGGATGTTGACGCTTGTTTTGAAATAGTAGCTGATCTTATGGAATATCTCCTCTTTTCTGTTGTTGTATGCTAGTATGTTGCGTGGTACGTATTTCCTGTGCCCTTCAAATGTAAGATGATAAATAAAACCCATTCGCAAAGATGGAGTTGGAGCTCCGATACAAGGTGGGATTCAAAATCCGTTGTAAGAGTACGTGCGTCGCAAATTGAATTAATTAGCAAAAAATCGTCTTCAAAAACGCAAAAAATAACTTTTAGAATATTGTGAGTCGGCGACTTCAGTTGGACCGACCTATTTAATACCGGGTACCATTTTAAAAGAAGTAATTTTTTGCGTGTAAGGCGGTTTTTTATACCGTTTATTTTATTTTATACTTTTTAGCGACCTGTGTAGTTCAACTTTTTAGTTGACATATTATGAAACTTTAAGACATTTCAAGTGCGCCGCAAGCAACGCCTCGGGAAAGTCATATTTAAACAAATGTTCTTCGTTATAGTCGCTCATTTATCTTAATCAAGATATCTCATCGCCGCCCTTGAAATAGGTACCGTTGAGTAGTTCCGGTGGCCATCTGTGGTCTTCATCATCAGTTACTATACACCAAATGATACTTTCTGAATGCAAATGCTGGACTTTTAACTAAAAATACCAAAATCCCTATATGTGCCTATAATATTTGAGGAGTTCCCTCAATTCCTTACGGATCCCTTCCTCAGATTCAGATTTGGTGACAATGGGACAACCTCGGAACTATACTCTTATCAAACCAAAGAATATTTTTTTAAAATTTCCAATTGACGGAGAAATCAGTGAACATACATAAAAAGTACGTACAGTATAACATAGAACCTCCTATTTTGAAGAACCCGAACCCAATCTTATTATTCAATTAGGGAGTACCATCCTTGGACCACTAGGCAAGCAAGTCCCAATTCTAAGAATTGACTAGTTTATTTGAGGCCTTTACAGCCATCCAAAAATTGCCATAGCGGACGGTATTTCACGTCCACACGGCGGGGTATTGGTAAAGTTTTCAACTAGCAATAATCGCACCTCGGATTAACCTCATTGGTTACGATATTGCCTCTGCGCAAAGTTAACATTACCGCCGAACGCGAGCCGCCCCATGAAACACGGGGGACCAAACGATTGCGCGATGTAACTCGACCTCAGCGACATCTATTGACATTTTTTGGTACTAAATGTGCTTCGCTTCGCTGCCATTTTAGAATGTTATCCCCATGAATAATGCTAAAAGAGGTCGGTTATTTCATACTTTTATTGGATAACATTGTTTGTAAATTTTCCTTCATTGAGATTGTACAGTAGCTAAACAAAAGGTCTATTTTAATTGTGTCTAGAGGACAAAAGTGGTCCGGCCGTAGCTAATGCCGCGAAAATGCTTGCACGTAGCGTTTTCTCAGAGGATGTTATGAATGAGGCTGGTTGGAGTCACGACTGTGTATTGTGGGTTTTTTGTCCGGAGCCTTGCCTTCCGTGTCGGAGGTCGGCTGACCGGGCAGTTTGCCAATGGTATCGACATTGGGGAATATAAAAAACATGTAAGAGATATTCTTTTGTTAAGAAGTTACGGTTTTTTTGGTGGGTGTCATTCTTTGGACATAGTAAATTCGTTGCAATTTTTTAACTGTTACATTCTATGCAAAAAACCTTTAAACTTATTTTATAATAACATTATTTTTAACCCTTTTTAAATGTTACATCGATATATTTACGCAATGTAATTTAAATGCAATAATAAGGCTTTAGGGAACTTCGAAAACAAACAGCCAAGAACTAGATATTTTTACAATAATTTGTTGCTTTCTAAATAATTTATTTATCCCTATTTCAATTAATACTACGATAAAATTTAAACCGCGAAATGATTAACTAGACCATAATAAATATTGATGTGCATCACTTAATCGACCATACCCACTAAACCCTAATCTTGCACGGTCCCTTAAGCAACCATGCTACTTAACAGCTTAAAGTAATGTCGACACATTGACCATTGGCAAACACCAGGTCTTCAAGTCGTGACCCGATGCGCTCGATCGGTCACGACGCCGGTCACTCTCCCCCTACTGAATGGCAGTTACCCCCAACAAAAAACTATTTCCACAAAAATACTATAAAGAAAGCCAAAAACATTATTAACCGTGCAATCACGATTTGGACGTAATTTTCGTTTATTAACTAAGAGATTTTTTGTTGATTGCGTTCCGGGAAAATATATATTGTTGCAGTGGACAATGACATCTGATGAAAATGATTTGCCTGAAGTTGCTTTAAGTTTATCGCTAAAAAAATATTAAAAGACTATAAAAAACTCATTGTTCGTGATTAACTAGATAATACCACACTGTAAGGTAGGTCGAATCTATAAACATAGATTCGTCATACGAAACCAAAGCAAAAGCAAAAGCAAAACTAGAAAATAATCCTCATACTAATTATTTTATTTTTTTGTACAAGCATCAATGGCCATTATCATTATAACGGAAAAAAACAATTAAATGATCGATTTCAATCAATAACTAAATCAATGTGGTTTTATTTTTTAAACACGAAGGACGGACGGACAATCGGACATTGTCGAAAATCTAATCAAAGAACTATACTCGAAAATCTAATTTAAGACCAAAATCTGACAGTTCCCATCTTGATTATTTTGTTATTTTAATATCTCAAAAAACATGATTGAGAACTCGTGTAACCAGTAACATTAGGGTAAGTTTTATTGATAAAAATACCTACACTTAAACCAAAATGCAGTAATCACAGCGAATGTGCGCCCGTTGAGGTTAGGATTTTGGTCTTGAATTAGATTTTCGAGTGTAAATAGGTAAAAAGGACAGAGATATCAGACCTATAGCTCTATCCTTTTCTCTGACTGGAACTTGGCAGCTTTAACAGGCGGCCTCTGCACAGTCAACTAATTATTATTATTAATTATTAATCAATTATTATTGATTATCAGCCACTATGTACTATGTCACAGTGGTTTATTCAACCAAAACGTAAGACACTTCTTAAAATTTTATTTACAATGTCTCTTTGACATGGTCCTTAGTTGCCCACAAATCAAACGCTCTATTATATATTTACAATGACTAATGACTACTTATAGCGACTACATTATTACGCAACGGAATCAGTTCATTTGGCCCATTGTCTCTCCCGACCCGTATTAATTGTGGGCTCAAGGAAGATCGGTATCGGACCGATCGCGTGTCACGGCCATACTATCTAATTATGGAGGTCATGTATGCTGTCAAAATGTCTGGAAATAGGAGCAGTTCTAACGCAACTTGGGCGAGGTGTATGACGGGCCAGTATAACTTGATAGTAGATTTCTAAGCAATATATAGAGACCTGGAACCAGTGGGTTGGTTTTTTCTAACAGTTATGTTAGTTAGTTTTAAGGATAGGGATGATAGCGTCGGTAATTTAGGGTGTCGACTCGTGATTGCGAGATACCGCGTTCGAACCTTAGCTATTGCTATGTACAGTCAAGGAATTTAATTCGTGACCCACCTTAGGTCCAAAGTCAAGCTGACATTCTACAGCAATAAGGTTGAGTTTCCTATCAATTACAAATGACTTGGCATCTCTATTGACAATGACATCTTCAAGCAGATTTTCTTCGAAATGGGTAGCAAATTAACTTCCGTGACCGTACCTACAGATAGTAGAGTCGACTAAAAAGTCATGACATGTATCCACTTTTGCATCATAGAACAAGACATGGGACATGAACATTGATCCACATGAACTTGTAGTTGACTGTACAAATAAGTTTATTAAAGTAGACTTTTTTAAATTGGTAGGAAACTTGTTCGTTATCCACATTCTACTAGTTTGTTCTATGCTAAAAATTACCTAGGAACGTTTCATAGTGCAACTCTTACTTCCTTAGAAAAAGGAGGACACCTAGCGCCATCTATCGGAATATTTAGGAAACGGTATATCATATACCGTTAATCTATAGTATGCACGATAAAACTAGATTGTTAATAGAACTTTTAATACTATCTTCTAAAAACCGTTCCGCAAATAAATGCATAAAATTGATGAATAATATTGCACCATACCCAATTAAGACAATGGGCAGTGGTGACCGGAGCGGGCCGGGTCACGCACTTAAGTGACCCAGATGTGGGGCCACTAGCTACCTACAACGCGACTACATGTGGGTCATCTGCATTTCGATGCAATAGTGGTAAAGTCAGGAACTTTATTTGTTGTCACCAAGGCTTTGTAGAACCTTGTCAAAGAAAGCAGAAAGCAAAAATATGATTTGACGTGTTGTCATTACTATCAGGACAACAGAGTTATGTATCTATACTATTATAATCGTTATGGTCGGCCTAATAAGTAGCCGTACACTTAAGAGCTTTGTCACGTTAACGTCATGTTTGCACTGCTGCACTAATCTGTTAAAGGCATAAAAGCGACAAGGTACAAAAGTGTACCGCTACTGATAATAATAAGCCCGACTGTATTATTTGTCTTATATCAAAGAAAATAAAAGAAGGAAATCATCAAAATAATAAAAAATAACGTAATTATAGTAATATCATAATATAAAGTTAAAAAAAGTTATATTTGGCAGACAACTAGCACCATCTAGCGTGCAGAAGTTGAACTAAAAGTCCTGTAAAGTATATCTTGATTCTCTTGATTAACACTAAAACGAACATAACGTAACGAACTGAATCAAAATTATAACAATGCTATAACTATCTAAAAGTTATTTATTGACTTTTAGTGAGTATTAGTTAGTTTACCAATTACAACACGTTCTAAATTAGGGACAACTAGCGCCATCTGGTATAGGGTAGAGGCAATATGCTTTCGATAAATACGTTTAGTTTTTACAAATGGGAGATTTGTAAATATTGTACCTAATTAAAGCGTCATTAATTGGTAAAATAAAAATTTCTTAAGTAGGAAAAATATTTTACAACGTTGGTGCCCGTTGAAGTCTTTTGGTTACAAAACTTTCAAATAAAATGTCAAATAACAAATTCATAACTTTTCGAGATAGTCGTATGTTTATTTATTTAAAAAATAATAATAATTTGGTTGCATGTTATTTTTATTTCCATTTTGGCTATGACCAGTAAAAAGTGGACAGCGGTTCATTAAACGAAAGTTAAGTTTCAATCAAATTAAACGTCTCGAAAGTTAGTTTATTTTTTAAGGTTGCAACGAACTTTCAATTTTAAACACATGCAATTTTAAGAACGCAAATGCGTTGCAAACCCTGAGGACTAAGATGGATTGCATCTATGTTGGCAATTTCACCGGTGGTTGGACCCCACACCGGTACACAGTAATGCGAACACTGTTGGTTGGCGATAATTTAGGCCCGATTTAGAACAAGCGAACGAACAAGAATTCTATACTTCGTACTCTTACGTTTTCTTTGTAAAAATAAAGACTACATATGTTCTAGAGCACTCCTTCGCTGGGTCTATAAACGCACCTTTATAGGATGAGTGTGGGTTTTTTCCGTTGTCACAGCACAATGCCTAATTCGACGTGAAATTTGGTACAGATATAATTTCTATCTCTTTTTAATTCAGAAAAGTGGACAGTTCTCAAGGAATATGGATTAAGTCTACGTAGTGTCGCAGGCAAAAGCTAGTCAACTTGAAAATAGAGATTTCATTCCCCAATCGGAGCAGATAAAATTTGAGTGACACATAATGGCGCCCACCGTAGCTTTACTATCTACACCTGAATGAGCGATCAATCCAGCAATTATCACAAAAGTGCCAATGTTAACACTAATATACCGCCGCTCCACTTTCGTATCGTGATCAATGGATATATCGTAATTTCTATCCGGTCTGTCCGTCTGTCCAACCGCCATTGTTCTCTGCGGGCGATCAATCACAATTACGGATGTGGTTTAATCACGTTTTATACAATTAATCGATTTTAATACGCCCAAGGTTAATTTGGAATCTATTTCCATAAGTCGTTTGCAATGGCTCCGCGGTTTTAGCAGATCCGCAATCGTCCTGTGGATTGTTTTAATCGGCTGTATAAATCAAATGCTAAATAGATTTCATGGATACATAAATCAATCATTATTGGTAGCAAGTTAATGAAAGGTTATTTATAGTTGAGCATTGTGATACAAAATATAGCTTGTGCTTGATTGCGAACTTGATAAATACCTACATTAATTGACGACAATGTTACAAATACTAACATCAATGTAAAGTAATTTGTGGGAAATAGATACAAGTTCAAGAAGTTAGAATTAACCTTTTGAACGCCTTACGTCGAACACAAAATGTGTTACTCACACGCCAAACATGTTTGCTATGCCATGCAAATGAGCACTCAATTGATACGAAACAAAGTCTCTTTTATTCTTGAATTTGTGACGGCTGTAGCCGTCGTGGCGTCAGTGGCACGACTTTCAGTTGACGGCCAGAGCCGACTGTGGCGTTCAAAAGGTTAATAAAAAAGAAAAATAATCGTCTGCATAAAAAAAAGCCGAAAATTTGTATGCCGCTAATTATTTGCCGATTACGTCAAAATTTTTGAACTCCAACGAAACCTTTTTTTAAATTTGTTAACGCTTTGTTACTGACGTCGGTAATAGGTTCAAGTACACTCACCAAAATGGATACATGGCTTTGTAGTGGACTGTACCTACATACCACCGTAGAATAGAAACGTGTTTATAGTAACAGACCCACGACATACCATATTACTCAAACTGAAACGATATGGCGTTTCATACGTCTCCTTACAGCGACAGGGTTCTATGGTGGTACCAAAAATATATTTAGTTAAGTCTACCTTCATAGATCTAACTAAAGGAAAGCCATCTTCAAAGTCAAAGGCAGCATATTCTAGCCAAAAATCATGTTTTTTTTCAAAGGTTATATTAAAAAAAGTTCAAAGTAAGGAAACCTAAACATTTCTTCAAAATATAAACCTAATTCCGGACCATTCCTATCTTACCATTTCTCAGGTTTAAACTTTGTGACAACTACATTTACGGGTGGCTAATAAAAAAAAAGACGGCACAAACAATACATTTAAAAAAAAATGCAGACCATCTTCTCACCCGGCTGCAATAAGAGTAGCTTTAATACCTAATTTTCCAGCCAACAGCTATCCCGAAGGGCATCTGGTATTGCAAACGAAATAAATAACTTCTGACACAATTAGGATGCACTATTCAGCGGTCCAAAAGAAAAAGGCAGTATAAGAGTATAAAGTCCATAAGCGCATATTCCCTTTCTGCTTTGGTAGGTAATATTGCTCTCTAATAGACGCTAGAATAGGACATAGATTGTATTTGAGCGCTGGAAAAGGGTAAAAGTACAGCCCGAAGGTATTCATATAAAAGGTTACGAGATTTGAAAACAATTTGTTTCTATTAAAGTTCAAGGTGCGATAGTAAAGTTGCCTTTTTAGACTATAAGTCGTATATAAGTAATTCATAGTTAATTATAATAAGGCTTATTAATGTGTAATTGAGTTGAATATAAGATTGTGCGCTTAAAAATAAATAGGCTAACTGGAAGGGTGCCGAAACACGTTTTTTTTATCAAACTTAATGAATGAGGTAGAAATATTACAATGACATATTTTCTTTTTCACGTGTAAAGTAACTCTGTCATCCTTTAACCTACCCTTCTTATAGGTTATTTCTTAATAAACAAACTAAATTAAGTATATACAATTCATTACCTATTCTACAAAAAATATATATGACAAAATTTTAATATCCTCAATTGGCAACAGAACACATTGGGTAAAAATTGGGTCATGTTGCCAATTTCGCTCCAAACAGCGCCTTTTTCCAAAATAATTTGATCAACCTCCATAAATCAATTCAGCCCACAGATTAATTAACAAAGACACTAACATTCAAAGGCTACACGTATTACAAATAAACGCAAGAGCGCAAGTGAACTACTGACAGCTAACAAAACGCAAGAGTGTCACTGGCAGAATAAATCGAGCAGGGGAATAATGCATTTCGCTCGTCCCCGTTTTCGACTCGGTGTTCGGGGCGCTGCATCTTGATACGGTTTCGTGGGAACACCGAGCAGTTCTAATTTATTGCATAGCGCTTGCATGCGACTGACGACTCTATCCCGCGGTCGTGTATGAGAAATAACGCCTAAATCTAGTGCAGGGAAGGTGGATGTTGGTTTTTCAGAGATTAGGCAAGAGGTGGTCGGTGGTTAGAAATGTTTAACTTTGAAAATGTTTATATTTCTATCAATTATTTACGAAGTTTGTTGGATACTTGAACAGACACGTTCAAAAAACAAATGTCCGTTGAGTTTAGTCACATTAAAATAAAAATAGAAAAAGACATACAATTACTAGGACTCCTTAAAATATAAGTCCATCTTTCCTCTACCTATATCAGAATTCAGAATCTATTCCAAATTGTTTGAAACGTTTTTATTTCAAAACTATTATTGGTGATATTATAGTACCTTTCACTGACAAGTAAATAAGAGCTGCCATAATGTCAACAATATAATTACAATATAGAAGGAAGAGACTTGAACACAGTGGAATAGAGGACGTGACATTAGCGGCCTGCACCCGTAAAGATCGGACCGCGGGAAAAGCCACGCGCCATTCCAATCTTCGTTCCGAACCGTACGTGTAAATGCAACTGTAATAGTAAAATAGTAAAAAAAATAGGGTTCGGAACGAAGATTGGAATGGCGCGTGGCGTTTCCCGCGGTCCTAACTTTACGTGTATAGGCCGCTATTGTTCAGTTTGAAGCTTTTTTATTAAAAAAATGTGCCAATAGCTTGTTTCCTTGTTATCTCTTCTTTGTAAGGTTATCTGGAAGAGATCGCTATATAGCGATAAGACCGCCTGTTGACTCACTATGTAATCTTTATTTTATTTTCTTGTTTATCCGTTACTTGGTGTATGTAGAGTTTCAATAAAGTGTTTGCATTGTACTTGCTTATTTATAACCGACTTCAAAAAAGGAAAACGTCCTCAACTCTTCTGTATTCTATTGATTGAATTGTAAAATACCCAATCCGTTATCAAGGATCCAGTCCGTTGCGCAACCTCACAAAATATCGTGTCATGATTTTCCCTTACACGGCGTACATCAGTAACTCAGATTTCTAAACCATCTACCCTTCCATCCATTGGCATAAATAAATACGAACGTGCCAAATGGAGCACGAACCGCGCTTATACTAGTTAATTTAAACGACAGTTGCATCGTCAAAATGTGCATCAAAAACATAAATAGCCATGCACTTTATAGGAGCGACATAAGAGCGGTTATTGAATGTGTTTGTTAAGATCCGCTACCTCTTTGATGTAAGATGTAAGACAGTTTACAAGTGTTTATTCTGCAATAATTTATAGAGATCGGGTACGATAGCAGTATGGCGATTTTTTATTAAGCGAAGTAGGTATATAAAGAATACAAAAAACACACACACAAAAAAGGGAAATAACTGTATAAAATTATACAGGGTAGAAAGTTCAGATGCATCAGTAAGTTTTGTTAATAGATAATCACATTGTTTTGGAAAAAAATACAGTTTCAATATCGTCACGATTCCATTTCTATCAAAAATTTAAATAACCAGACCACCCAAATCACAAATTGAAATAAAAAAAAACATTTTTTATACCTACAATTTGTACAGATTAAAAAAAAGCTTTTTTTTTACGCCAGTCACTATTCTGCTTATGGATCAAAACACGATGGATTAAAGCACTAGCTAAATTAACAAAACACGAAGATAAATATTTACTTGATCAAGTTATCTATTCGATATTTCTTGTGGTTAAATCGTAATTTTGACTCTAACCTAACCTAATCTTGGGTGGGCCCAAACAGTTTTGGATCCTTGATATAAATGAGATCGATTGGCATTCAAAATGATTTTCTTCTAAAAATCCAAGATTGGTGATTGACATAACTTAAAAAGTTAGAGGTGGCCGATTAGGTAATTTTCGCGTTACGACAAGGTTTCCAGCTGCTGCCTTTACTTGCCTATATCAACTTTCTGGTATCCTGCCTTTTGGTCGACATTCGTTTGGCAAAATGTATCGTTTCCCAACCCGATTTTTTTTTGCAACTGTAAATATTTTAGGATTTATTTCAGTATCGTTAGTTTTTATAAAAATCCTGAAATATTTACAGGTACAGACCAAAACGCGTGTTGGCAAATGAAACAGTTGGAAAACTATACATTTTGCCAAACATATTTTTGCCAAAAGGCAGAGATCTTGACTTTCTTCCCCGTATACCTCTAAAACTAAGACCGCTTCAATCTTTTAATTTTTGCATTAGATGTGAAATATCTTAATGACGCAACAATAGATAACGCGTGTTTCCTCCAAGTCTATTCATTTTATACAACACAAACTTATATAAAAACATTTCCACGCAATAAGTTACACGACAACAGAACACAAATTGATTCGTCTGCAAACTAGTGCCCGACAAGCAACGTACGTATTCGCACTCAAGCATTCGTTGTTGAGTGTACTCGTAAGACATTCGCACTGGCCCGGTTGATTCATGATTCGTTCGGAACGTGCCATTCATGTACGACATCCGAAACATATCGGGTACATAAGTCCTACGTTAACATTCAGAGTTGGCTTCAAATGCACTCAGATACTATATCTGCCTGCGTGCAAAAAATTACAAATTTAATAGACATGAAACTGTATTTTATACAAATGGGAGCCAAAAAAGCGTTGGCTACCTGATAGGGACATAGGAAGTAATCACTGCCGCATATGAACACCAACAACTCAAGAGGGATTGTCGGTTCGTTGCCGGCTTTTAAGGGAAATAAAGTTTTTTAGGAAATAAAAGAGTATATTGTTATTTAGTGTTATTTTCATGGAAGGAACAAATAAAAAAAGAAACAGAAACGTACCACCTGATTGGTAACCTCATATTATTGTATTGGTTGGACTTGAAACGAGCAAGAAACGTTTCCATCAGGAGCTAAATTTGTATGGAAAATTTTCACAAAAAAAATATGGTACAGTTTGGAAGTGATAATTTACGATTCATTAGTAAAACTGTGTCCTCATCAGATAAATTTAATCCTATAGAACCGCTGTTATAGGAGATTTTAACCAATAAGACTGCAGAATATCAAGAAAACGGAATCGCATAGTAAATATAATACGATGGGTGTGTTTCTTTGAGTTTAATATGCAGTTATTCCTTATCCTGTCCGATCCGACATATAAATACTCGTACATGCACCAGGAAATTATTTAAAACACCCTGCTTTGCATTTGATCCAGTGACTTGTCATAAATAAACACACGCGATTACGTAATTAAAACATAAATTTATACCGCAGATATAACGATATATCGCGAATGGTGTAAACGTCAACATTATGGATACCTTCATGAAATACCGACGCCACAGATTCAATCAGCAATATTATTGGAGGAAGTTATATATTTCAGGCTGATTTGCTGCCGATATATAATTTCTAGACGACGATAAAACAATATAGTTTGATAAACGCTGTGTAAAGTCGCTAGTCGCAATGCTTTAGGAGTGAAACCATTTATCAGGGACCTTTAAAGTACAGTTTAACGAGTTAGAAATTTCTATTACAAGCTGGAAGGCTGTATTAAGGTATCTGATTGAGAAGAGTAGATTCAATATATCTTTCCGGGCGTTAATAGCGCTGGAAGTATCGACTCCCCTATTATTTTGTCAAGGCGCGAATTTATAGATGGCAGCGGTAACGGTAAACTGTGTCGGTGCTAAAGGAACTCGCTCCGTGGTGTGTTACATAGGGCGTTTGTTCGGTGTTCATACGACAGCGATACTATCGCATCAGACGAGGTTTGGATAAGCAACGAGCTCATACTTTATAGAACTGTTGCGATACATTACAGAGCTAACTGATACTGATAGCAAACAATAGAAGTCTTCTTGCTGAAACGATAAGAATCATGAAAGCCTCACTGACACACTTAGCCGCACTACTTTAGAAACGAAAGCACTCATTGTAGCCGCGTTTGTAAAGCAAATATGTTTAAAAAGGCCTATTGAAGTGGTGGCGAGTGTTAATCAAACATCGAGCTCTGCTGACCGCAGCGCTGTTATTCTCTAAAGCAAAGGCGAGTTCCCTCCATCGAGCTATCCTAACTTGACCTCTGCGTGCTTTATGATTGTGTGGTGATTTGTGTCCGCGGTGCTGGTTTCCCGAGGCTTTAGAACCAGTATTGTAGAGACCAAACATCATGCAATCTGAGCGCGTTCAGGGCGCATGTTAGGCTAGACGCCATATCTTTACATAGTCGCGTCCCGCCGTCGGTTCCTCTGTACGTACGCTTAGATCTTTCAAACTTCGTAACGTATTTTAATGGCATTTTCATCAATAGATAGAGTGATTTAATGGAAAGGTAAGGTTTAGGTTTTATGTAAGTATAATATTTTAGATTATGTACGAGTCTTACAGAAAACTCACATAAACCAAAGCGAAGCGGGGCGGGTCGCTTGTTAAGCATTAGCTGTCAAAACGTGAAAAGTTCCAGCTAATGAAAGTTCCAGAGATATATGGCCATCTTTCACTGACGGTTGTTACGGTGACGGAGGTTTTGAACAGCTCTATCAAATGGATTCTCTTGCCCTGTTAAAGAATAGCACCAAAGCTCGTAAGTTTTCCTCGCATCGCCGCAAGAGCCTAACGAGCGATTTCACGGCGCGCGCATCCTTTCGCCACGGCTGTCGGCCCTCGATCACGCCGCCATCTTGCCTGCGCATGCGACAGATTTGTTGCGTCACATGAGCAACAATATGGCGGATCGTGTTACACTGCCCTAAATCTCTTTGTTCTTTGAATTGCATACGAGCTAGGAGGTGTTTGTAAATATTATTGGATTAGGTTAGTTGCATCTTTGATCGATGTTGGTTGGCAATCTCTGAGTTTAGAACAGCAATGAGGAGCTTATTTCATCAAATCACTACGATGCTGTTTGTTTGTTTAGTAATGTGCGTTTTGCACGATCATGAGTTTAATTTCCGCCTAGAATCTGTAAGTTTTTACGACCGTACTCGTACATCAGGGGTAAGCTGAAAAATGCATAGATAGGAAACCTGAATAATCTAACCAGAAAAGTTTATTATACTAAAAAGTATTCTCGCGATCATATGCCTAGATGTAGCTGATAAACCAAACTTATGAAAATATTTAAATTAATCAAATTAGAATTTGCGGTTTGAAAACACGATAAAAAAATTGGAGTCCTTCATCAGGTGATAAATATGTATATTTTCATTATTTATAAAGTTTGTGCTAAACAAATTAATATATTCCGGTTCACATTTTGTATGTTTTTTAATGTTTTCTTGTTACTCTTTGGTACATTCTCAGATTAACTAATAGAAATCCAACATCAACTATCTTTAGACACGTTGCAATTAAATAATTTTATCTTTATTTATTACTGTTATAATATATGATTGACCTAATAATGTAGGCAGTGCAAAGTATATATTTAGGCTAGGACATGTTTAAAATGGATTTATGTCGATGCCGGCTGTTAGGCAATACCTTCAAAGGAACATCCGCGTCTATGTTGATGATATGGTTGCTCATTTACACGTTTCTTAGGCGAGATAGTAATCATGCGCACGATCAACTTACTTTATTGACGTTATGGCGCTTCGGTACCGTAACATTTCATAATTATATACCTACTAGCTTTTGCCTGCCACGTCGGACTTTTTTCATTTTTATACCTGTGTGTCATTTTTGTTTTATTCCGTGCCTGTTTATATATGTATGTATGTAAACCCTTTATTGTACATAAACAATTACAAGACATGTAACAAGCGTTACAAGGCATGTTTATTATTGTTTATGTGTGACGAAGGGACGATTGTCTACAAAATGTTTCAAACTTTTCACTTTCGTGGGTTTTATATGGTTCTGTTCTATGATCTTTTACGACTTAGCTATGTTTATCAGTCAAAAAAAACTATTAGCAGTCTATTCTAATATTTTCAAGGTGCCATTTCAATCTGAAATAAGACTTGGCATTATACCGTTATTTCGTATAATACTAAGAAACAATTCGATTAAAATGCTACACACTACATAACAAATCACTTATCCCGACACACCTACAACAAAATTCCGATCCTGAAACATTCCCAATTTTACCATCGCTATCTTTTTCACCCAATACTATCACAATCAAAGAGCGATAGGGACAGATGTTTTTCACGCCGGATAGTCTACAAGTGTTATGTTTGGACACGCACCGAGACGCGACAAGTCGCGATAACATCGGCGCGTGCGACGGTGTTCATTATACAGTTACCGGCTTAATGGCCACTGAATTAATTTATAAATTATGGGACCTTGATTGAAAGTTATCTGTGCGGGAATGGACTCTGATTAATCGCCCACCATGGTGATTACTAAGCTATGATACAGCAGAGATGGAGAAATTAGTAGAGCGGAGAAATACCTACATAGAAATAGGTCTTAAATTCGAAGTCTCATGATGGTTTTGACATCACAATTGAGAACTGGATATTTTTGAATAGGGTGACGGCACCAATGATGACCACTTTTAGCTGACAGGCACCAGTAATGGACACCTCACTCATAATTCAAATTTCATACGGTCCTAAATTGATTGTTGCAAAACAAATGAATAACCCTTATCTTCTGTAAAATAAGATTCAAGTGTCCATCATTAGTCCTTGTCCATTACTGGTTCCGTCACCCTAGGTGTTCAAAAATTATAGGTGTTATTAAAGTATTTTTTATTATTATTATTATTTAAAAAAACAGTGTTTGCTGCGCCCGCTTCGGACTGGTGGTCGGAAAGACGTAATTTTGTTTTTAACCGCGTTTTTGTAAATTTTAGCATTAGCTGTGACGTAGAAAAGACTATGTGGCGTTTAAGCTCTTTAGTCATTAACGGAAATTTGTTTATTTACTTCCTCAGTAAATAATTAGCAATACAATATTATGCTTTTGAGACAAACTTCTATACTGCATGATTATTTTTAAATCACGTTTTTAAAAAGTTCCGGACCGGACCCTACATCACCTAAACCGACAGCTAATACGCATCGACATAGTCGCATAGAGAGAAAATACGTAGCACAGATTGATCGTAGTACTATACCTATACTAGAGGTAGAGGACGCCCGCGACTTGGTATGCGTGGAATTAGTTTCCCGCTACTCCCCTTATTTTTTCCCGTTAGGGGGACGATTTTCGGAAAATCCTTTCTTAGTGCTCACTTACATCATGAAAAGAACCCCTGTACCAAATTTCAAGTTTCTAGGTACAGTAGTTTCGGCTTTGCGTCGATATCTAAGTCAGTCAGTCAGGTTTGCCTTTTATATATTATATAGATTTCCGTTCAGTTCAAATTCAATTACCAAGATTAACAACAATACTTCCGAGTATGTACCATATAATACCATAGATATCTCTTTTTTTACCTGTGTACGAGGGCTGCCTTTTAAGTTCTGTCGTTTGCAAAACTCCCGTGATTATTAAAAAAAAAACTAGTATCATCTTAAAATATTTGAATTTAGAATTCAAAAACAAAAGAATGTCTCGAGATTGGCCGATTCGTTTTAGTCGGTTCAAAGTTGACAAGTCGGTTGTGAAAATGGAAATTTCGAAGGAAAATTTACGTGCGATAATATTTTACAACTTTAAAAGGGGTTTAACGCGTCTTCAGTGCTTTGAAGAGCTGACTACGGTTTTTAAAAATGACGCACCATGCATCCGGAGTGTGGAACGTTAGTATTTGGAATTTCAACGTGGTTGCTCTAGTCTTAGTGATAGGTATCGTGAAGGCCGACCAAAAACAGCTGTAACCCAGGAAAACATTGATGCTGTACGGCAACTGATAGTCGAAGATCGCCATGCGACATACGGCGAGATAGAAGCTTCATTAAGCATTTCAGGGACCAGTGTTCAAAATATATCGCATGATCACTTAGGTGTAAAAAAATTGATCTCACGCTGGATACCACATTTACTTAGTGAAGACCAAAAAACGGCTCGCGTTAGATGGTGCCGCAAAACTCTGCGGCAATTCAACCGAGGAGACTCTAAACACGTTTATGACATTATCAGTGGTGACGAATCTTGGATATATGCCTACGATCCGGATTCTAAACAGCAGTCGACTGTTTGGGTGTTTCAAGATGAGCCAAAACCGACCAAAGTAATACGCTCACGAAGCACTTCGAAAAAAATGGTCGCCACGATTGTAGCGAAAAGTGGCCACGTTGCGACCATCGTACTCGAAGATCGTAAAACAGTTAATGCTGACTGGTATACCACTGTTTATTTACCAGAAGTTATCGGCGAGTTCCGAAAAAATAACCCAAGACGTCGTATAGTACTGCACCACGATAATGCTAGCTCGCACACCGCCCGGCAGACAATTGCGTTTTTAAAAGAACAAAACGTCGAAAATTTGGATCACCCGCCGTACAGTCCAGACTTAAGCTCTAATGACTTCTTCACTTTTCCAAAAATCAAGCAACGACTTCGTGGTCAACGGTACCGGACGCCTGAAGAAGCGGTTGAGGCATACAAAACGGCCATTTTGGAGACCCCGACTTCGGAATGGAATAAGTGTTTCGAAAACTGGTTCGATCGAATGAAAAAGTGTATTACATATCACGGTGATTACTTTGAAAAACAATAAATACCATTTAACACTTAAATTGTCTTTAGTTTTTTCAAACGACAGAACTTAAAAGGCACCCCTCGTAAGAAAAACAAATGAAATACTCCGTCCAAATAAAGATATTGTCAATGACAACTTCTAAGATTATCTTCGCCGTAGGATCATTCGAAGGCTCCAGAAAACCGTCATGACTGGCCATTGTCAGTCCGAAGTGACAGTAGATGCGATAATCGTTTCACTTGCTATCGAATGACGAATCTGACCGAATCTATTGATTCTGTGGTCCACGGATTTTGAGAGGTCAATAGTAGTAACTTGACAGAATGACAGTGGCTACGAAATAATCGAATTTTATTTCAAGTTTGTATTTTTTTCTATTTTAAAAGTGAAGCAGCCGGGTTTATTTTAATTCTAAAGTTGTGGTCAGGACCATGCTTTGGGCCCGTACTAAGTACTACAGGTAAAAACACTGAGTTATACTCTATAGTATTAAAGTATAAATAAAATAATGTAATAAAGTCTTCCTTACCTTTATATTAAATAGCATACTTATTGTGTAATCTCATCCAGTTAACTTTTGGCGACGTATTCAGAATTTGGGAATAAACACATCAAAGTAATAAAGTTGCACAACGATGCAACTAAAGTACTATTAAGCTATAAGAAGTAGTTTATATTAGAATAAGACAGTTGAATCAGGTGGCGAATGAGACACTGCTTCGTTTGCGTGCTTCATAATATCCGTTACATAATATTTAATACTTTATAACTTTGAAATGATTCGTACAAAAATGGTCCTTTTTGCAAAATAATTGTGAGTTTTAACCAACAGTTTGTTTTATTTTATCAATTGTCAATATCCATCGGCCGTCTATCGTTATCCACTTCCTCACACATGTCAAATATTTTTGTATTTTCAGAAACACGAAAAAAGATGACTGTTAATAAGTTAGATGAAATGTACATCAATAGCCATATCCAACTATACACTAAGGAAAAATTTTCGCAGCCATTTTGAAAAAAAATCTTGACATGAAGCGATCAGCCTAAGTCATTTCGGTAAGTAATGTGGGAATGCGCACGCGGCTTTGTCCCGCGCAGCTGCGCCGGCGCTCGATATAAATCATTTTCATAACTATAATGGACGATCTAAATTAGGATAGATGCTTGTTTAGATCGTAATTAACAAACTGTGTGGAACAAGTTTTTGACACTTACCGTGAGGCATTTGTTTTGTTAAAGAAAATATGTCAGTGGTCGCAGAAAGTTCTTTGTCAAGTTTTTTTTGAGCCGCTATAAAACCCTATCATAGAAAGCCAATTATAATTTTTTGTCGTAATTTCTTTCTCCCAACTTTCCGCTGTCACTATGACAGAGTTCTATTGAGGCTTAACAATTTAAATTGTTGACTGTAAAATCATAAGTATAATATCGTGTGCAGCAAGATCAAATGAATTTTATTTATAAAGGTAGTTTAGGTCAGCAACTAAACGCAAAATCAAATTCTACTCTTTAGAAATCAATACTAAAGAATGATAAACAGAAACGCTTCGTACGAACGAATAGAATAGGTAAAATTATTTAGTCAACTATGCAATTGTAGGTAATGCAATTTGCAAGGATCTAGCAAATATTCGTTCTAGTGTCAACCTTATTGGCAATTTTCCACCTTTAGTAAAAATATTGATCCATTATACTATAATTTTCCCATTCAAAAAATTATGGTGGCTTCTTACAAGATTGCGATTGATGTGAATAAGCATGTTACAAGACGTTAGATATGAGTACATCAATTAGGATGCAAGATAAATCATAAATCAACTTGTTGTTACTATCAGCTTTCGTTCATCATCTCCTTTCAATATTAAGGTTTTGAGTGCCAAATCTAAATCATTCTAGTTTTCACCTCTTCGACAATTTTCCATCTTCAAAAACATTTTTGGTCCACATGTTTTCTCTTAAGAATTAGGTCTCATAACTACGACGCCATACAGGTCACAAAATATTCAAATATTCAAACCTAGATCACAGTAGCGTATCCCGTACTCGGCACACACGGGGCCCATACACTACGCTGGTACAAGGCGCCTTTCCCATAACTGTGACAGCACTATTAGCTACTCGATATGATTTGCGGCGGGCCGAGGTACTCGCAAATGGTCCGGCAAAGCCTTATTCGGTAACTTAATGTCTTGATAGAGCTGCCCGTGTAATGAGATTGCCTGCTTGATATTCAAGCGCTTGTTGGTAGGCTGCGTTGTTTCGCCGCCCAATTGTTAAATGATGCTTTATTTTTTAACATGCATTATTTTTCATATCGTGTAATCTTTAATATGCATTGTTCTGGGCGTCTTAAGAGATATATTAAAGACGCTTTCGTTCCAAGTAAACTCATAGTTTTAGATTGAAGTCTTACATTTGAGTTCAATGCAAAACAAAACTATTGAAAGAAATATGGGGTCCTAGTGAAAAAGGGTATAAGTCTACTGAAGATCAAGTGAAAAAGGGTTTAAGTCGAGTATACTCCGTTCATATATATACCCTTTTTTATTACGAGTTAAATCGACTTGTACCCTTTTTGTATGTATGTATGTAAACTCTTTATTGTACAAAACACAGAAATTCGAATACAATATTTACAGAAAAGGAATGTACAAAGGCGAACTTATCCCTTTTTCACTAGGACCCCAGAAATATGAATGTGTGTTTTTGCGGTTTGCTTCTTTCTACACATCCATTAACCATATTCATGTCATGTCACGATATAGGTCATATTTTATTACGAAATAATAATGTCAGAGAGAGTTGCAATAGGAATTTTACAAAAAAAATTAATTCATAAATCTATACTTTAAAAAAAAACAACTATTTCCTGAAACCATGTCTAGGTCTATAAAGGTACACGATTATACAATAAAGAAACAATTTTCAAAACAAACGATCAATGCCTGAACCGTCTCTTCTGTTGACTGGAAGATATCGCTATGCAGCGATAATACCTCCTCTTGTTTACCATGTTACATAAAATTGTTATTATTTGCATTAAATTTGAACTCACTATCCTCTGCAATAAAGAGTATTGTATGGATATAACAAAATAGATAAGGATAAAATCTCATTATTTATAACATAGACGGTAAGGTTTACATCAGAATCCACTCCAATGATGTTTCGAGCATGAGCGAAATACAACCGAGGCCGGGGAAACCGTTCGTTACGGCTGGGAATCCATTTGCTAAGGTTTATTGGACATTGGACACCACTAATAGCTTAAATTTATGAATTGCAATAGTGAAGCGATATGATTTAGATAAAGCGTATGCTAATGAAAGGGCACAGGGAGAAAGTATACTAACAGGACTTTGGAAGATTTGGTTCTTTTTTAATGGTATGGGGAAGGCAAACGAGCACACAAGCCACCCGATGGTTAGTAGGATTTGAGACCGATAGACATTCTCAAGACTACAATCTTAAGACAGCAATCCTAAGACTGCAAATTTGTTGCCAACTCTGAGGACTGAGATGGAATGCCTCTATGCTAGTAAATTTCACCGGTTGTGTTATTCCCACATCGGAACTTCGGAACAACAATATCACTGCGATAAATAAAAAAATATCAGTCTCACATAAATTGACCTAGTCACACACTAAGCTTTAGGCTTATCTACAGGTACCTTAGTAGATACCCACACCTCGATAAATATACTTATATAAAGAAATAAATATTTAAGGCATAGAATTCAACAAATGCTCGCGCTCATCACACAAATATTTGCCCTGATCCGGAATCGAACCTGGGACCGCTATCTTATCTTACAGATGGGCCCTTTTGGATACCCTTCGACCCTTTTAGGATCTTTTGTGCAATTACCCTCTTACACACTCACTGTGTTCGAATGTGCAGGTTTCCTCACGATGTTTTTCCTTCACCGTAAGAGCATCGGGTAATGTACTTAAGTTAGAAAAACTCATTGGTACATGGTGACCGCGGGGATTCGAACTCGATACCTTACGATCACGAGTCGACCCCCTAAGCCATTAGGCTACCGACGCTCTCCTGGGACCGCGAACTTCGTAGAGTTATTACCAACTAGCTAGAGCCAAGTTACTAGGCTAACTGCGTCGTTAATATATTATTATGAATATATGGTGACATATTGCTATAGATCGATTTATACTCGTACAGTCAACAGCACAAATAAGTGATCATTTATGTACCTTGTCGCTTTCAATAATTTCACAATTTTGTATGACATTTCAAACACGACGTTAAAGTGACAAGGTACATAAATGATCACTTATTTATGCTGTTGACTGTACATCAATACAGTGAAGTCCAAATACCCAATTAGACCGAAGGATACCGATATGTTACTGTCAATACCTAGTTATAGGTACGTTCTTGGTATCAGGTCTTGCTACAATTAGGTCATTTACATAAATAACCTAACCAATGTCGAATGAAGTCTTGTACTTGATTTAATTTGTAAATGACTCGTACTTCTTTGTTCACAAAATATTTTACAGTGTTATAGGAAATGTTTCACATTTCTTTGTACCAATTTTTATTTAAGAGGATTGTGAAGCTAAAAATCTCCATATAAAATGCAAAAACGTTTCTCTCCCCTTAAACCTAGTCCAATTTTTACGATTTTTGAATACGTTGTATATATCATGAAAAACTATGTCTGTACGTTTTCCTTTCCATGAATATATTTCTTAGAATGAAACAAATTTAAAACACAAAAAACAAAAAAAGGTACAGACCTAGTTTTTTATAATAGCTACAACATTTTCAAAAATCGTGGTATCCGACTTGATTTAGGGGGTAAGAAACGTTATCGCCCGGAGCTACATTTGTATGGATTTTTCGACAGCTACGCGATTTTCGCGGCGCTTCACAATCCTCTTAAGTCATCACACAGGGATATTGTATTTTGAAGTGTGTGTGTTCTTTCTTATACCATTCGGTTGAAAGTGAGAGGGGTACAAAATAAAACAATACAATAACAATACGCGGAGAGACAAAGTAGAATAAGGCCCCATTACGAGAATTACTTACACAAGAAATAAAAACGGGTTTGTCCTTTAACCTAGGTATTCATCGACAAAATTGTAACGTAATCTGTTTTAAGTTTTAGGTTATTATTAAGATCCCCCAATTTTTGTTAACTTTTTCATATAACTAGAAGGGAGTGAGGGAAATAATATATCAAATTAAATCAAATATATGGATAGAAGTAAAAATTAAACATTATTTCTTAGTAGATACCATATCGCAATAAGGCTTTGCTTATGACTGTAACGGCTGAATTTCATCAGACCCATAGCTATAATGTTATTTCGCATGGACTCGCCTCTAGGACAATAAATTTGGCCAACTCAATGGTGTAAAAACTATATTGTTGACTCCATGACGTCACAGTGACGTGTTTAGTCTCGAGCAGACCCCGAACACGCCAAGTTGACAATTATTTAAAATTATCGACCCGCCCCGCTTCACTTCGGTTTACGTGAGTTTTCTGCAACACCCGAACATAATCCAGAATTTATTATATTTGAAAACCTTCCTCTTGAATCACTGTCTATTGATGAAAACAAACATTCAAAGCCGTTGCGTAGTTTGAAAGATCTTAGCTTAAATAACAGAGGGACAGAGGGCGGGAAGCGACTTTGTTTTATACTATGTAATAAAGATGAGAAATGCCAAATTGTGTCATTTTTAAATCTTCAAGACTGCTATTTGAGCATTTCTCAAAAATTTTGCCACTTTGTGTGACCTCCCCAAATTTAAAAAAAAATATGTTAGGTAGGTAAAGAACATCAAATTATGCAATAATTAAATAATATTCTAATGTGTCTCAAAATATTTGTATGGAAAGTTCCTTTTGTGTTCCCGATATTCATAGATTTTTGGTAACACAAAAGGAACTTTCCGTACAAATATTTTGGGACACATTACAATTTTTTTTTAAAGTGGGACATTATATTTTTAAAGATCCATTGGCGCTTTCGTTGCTTGACGAAACATATAATAGCAGTTTTGCTGACCTATCTGGTTGTATAAATCAATGGTCGGACCCCATCGACATAAAAAGTAAAACCTAAACTGATTTTCTCACGTTGCGCTTCCTAAACAATAAATTTACTATAATGCACTGGATAATCTATTAAGTATATTATAAGTGTGGACCAGAGTTCCCTTTTAGATTTTAAGAAGCCCTCTATTTTCCCACGGAGTCTTGTGCTAGGCATGGGCCTTATACAGCCCGTCGATAAACCGATGCTGCCATATTTTATACATAAATGTATTTAAGGCACGACTATAAGGTTGGTTACCAAAAAGGTTGGGACGTTTGGAGAGTGGTGGAGAACGGTATCCGATAACGATTGAATACAACTAAGTAGGGTAAAAGTAACCTTTGTGGCCACTGCACCCTTTTTGGTCACTTTAGGTCGAAATGAGTATAAAAAATATTGTAAAACTAAACATAATATTCATAAATAGTTAAGACTGAAGATAATATAAAGATAACATATAAAAATATTTGGGTTATTTCATAATTATTTAGCTATTAGTTAAAATGTAAAGATGGCGAAAACCGGTACTTCTACCCTACATCATCATCATCATCATCATGTCAGCCGAAAGACGTCCACTGCTGGACATAGGCCTCCCCCAAGGCTCTCCACTCAACCGGTCTTGTGCTTTTCGCATCCACCGCGTTCCCGCGATCTTTACAAGGTCGTCACTCCATCTTGTTGGAGGCCTACCTACAGCTCGTCTCCCGGTCCGCGGACGCCACTCAAGAACCTTCTGACCCCATCGGCCATCAGTCCTGCGAGCAATGTGCCCCGCCCACTGCCACTTAAGTTTCTACCTTACGTAGGGAGGTTAATATTCGTCGGCAAATTTCGTTTTTCTATGACACACGAGTGACATTATACTGTTAGTGATACCCAGCCGAAAGGGTCTATATTATGTGCTCTTAATTATTTTTACTTTTAGCTAGCGACTTGCCCTCGCTTCGCTTCGGTTTATGTGAGTTTTCTGTACATAAACCAGATATACATTTAAACCTTCCTATTGGATCGCTCTATGTATTGATTAAAACCGCCTAAATTGACACAAAGTTGCGATTCCAATTTGAAATTTACAAGTAACACACTAATATTATTAATGCGAAAGTTTGTTTGGGAGTTGATACGTTTGTTACTTCTGCAAGCTGAAGCGGCTGAATGGATTTGGATGAAATTTGTAATGGAGAATCTTATACTCTGAATTAACAAAAAGGCAAAATGTAATCCGAAACAAAAAGCACTATCTAAATGGGAAGCGAATTACTAATTCTACGCGGACGAAGTAAGCAGCTGTTCACTATAATATTCAAATATCTACGTATTACAACGTGGTTCATAAAACAATAAATTTCGCGACACCCAGGTCACTACATTAGTTTCCTATGTTTCCCCGTAACATAAGATCCGGGGAGAAAGCTCGGAACACTAACACGACACAAACCAATTGCTTATGTTCGGGAGCCATAACTTTCAGGCGAAATTAATTTATTATTCACACACACAGTATCACGAGACTATGCTTTTCTAGGGAAGTAGGCGGGTATTTCCTGTAAATGTGTGCGTGTTTTTTTTGTGGATGACGCAGCGTAGGTAAGCCTTTAAACAGGTGGACTGATGACGTGGTTAAGGTTGAGGGAAACCGATGGATGTAAGGGTCACAGGGCCGGACCTTGAGGCAAACCTTGTGGGAGGCCTATGTCCAGCAGTTGACGTCTTTCGGCTGACATGATGAGGCGCGTATTAATAGAAGAATTGTTTAGTACCCATAGTACAAGCCTAGAGCTTAGTTTGGGACTAGGTCAATTTGTGTAAAATTGTCACCTGATATTTATTATTTTGTTAATATGTTCTTTGCTTTGTTTTCTGTCTTTCTTTTACTGTGCACCCTTTTGTTAGTTTCTGTGTGATTATTTGTTTTACTGGTAGAGAATGTAATTGGCTTAAGTCCGCCATTTGTATTTTTTTTTGTGTCATAAAGGTTAAATAAATAAATAAATAATAATTTATTTATTTATTTATAATAGTTTAAATTGTGTCTTAAGCCTGTATTGCAAAAAATGGTTTCTATATTGTTAAGAAAATTTAGAATTTAGGCTTCCCTGATATAAAACTCTAACATAAGTAAACAGCGTTAATATACCTACCATAGTGTATGGTCGGCCAAGTTCGATGTTATTCGCGCAAGCGCGTTGATGTCCTTTGAACGGCATTCAAAGTCGAATGCAATTTCGTTGTCAAAAATATTAACTAATGCAGCCCCGCGTCTTCATTTACGTAGTAGTTTCCGTCGATTTTCCTCCTATTTTTCCCGTTTGGGATCGATTCTCCAAAAATCTTTTCTTAATGCACCCCTAAGAATATTCCCCCCAAATTTCAAGTCGGGATCTCCTAAGACCCACCAAACAACGAAATTTGCCAAAGGAAAATGAATCTATTCCGATTGCAATAAAGTCAATTTTCTATTTTAATTGCTAGTCATAAAAACAAGGGAAATTCTACTTTATCTCCTTTGCAATAGATCTTTATTGCAATGGCCGTTTTATGTACATTTTTTGTACGCGGGGTCTTACGAGGTTAAGAAAACTGAACATTAACTATAAAGGATCGATCACACGAAGCTTAAAATACGCTGCGGCAACGTTTACGCTGTGACGCGTCTACTGCGTCAAGTTTGTAACGCGTCTTTTACGCTGCCCGGTGTGGTCATGTCCCAAAGAAAACCATTTAATATTTTTTTTTCGACTTTAACGCAGCTTAGTATCACGCCAAATCAACTCCCAGTGTTAACGAGATATTTAATGCAAGAGGCAAATAAATAAATTCATTTTCACCTGTGTACTAACAAGTAAGTTAGAAGTAAAAATATTGTCTCTAAAACACAATGGTTTTGAACTAAAAATACGCAGTTTAATCGTTTTTTTTTGCAATCGCCTAAACGGAATCGATACATATTAATAATCGAGTGCTGACGTCTCTACGCTACTGGTTTCCGAACGTGACCGCCCGCGACAAACGGCGCGCGTGACGTTTCAAAACGCAGATATCGATACCACAAACTCAAGCAGATTTGCACCGTTTTGCGAGTAATTTAAGGGATATAATAGCATGTTTGCATGATTTTTATGAGCAGTCCAATCTTTATTCAGGGGCTGATCGGATGTTATTATTCTATGTAGAACCAAAAGTTTGATTGAATCAATGACCATTTATTGAATGCGCTTATACTTAACTGTTTCGCTAGCTGGCTGATAAGCTCTAACTGCTGCACTAAAAGACGTCAGTTAAATTTAATGCTTGATTAAAGTAGCTGCTGTCACTTTCTTTGCTATAAATAGACTAAGACAACACGTCACTAAACAAGCATTAAATTTAATTGACGTCTCTGAGTGCGGCAGTAAATCTATTAGGAATTAAATTAATGAAATATTGTATTCGTAGCTAATTTTTTACATAAAACTGATAACCCTACCAATCCACCTGGCTCTGTTAACAGGTACTAATGCTAATGGAGCTTAGTAAGTTTTCAAATAGAGGTTTATTGTGAAGCAAAATATTCTAAGTATTTTCTTTAAATCAGTCATTAACCAAACAAATATCCATAACTCTAATTACAGTTAAGATTATTATCACAAAAGCTTATTAACCGACTATTTATTTACCCCCTTACTAATAAACGTTGAGTAACGGTGGTATAGCTATACAATGTTTTGTCCTTATCTGTCAAATTCAAATGTCACAATGACAGATAAGGACAAAACATTGTATAGCTATACCACAATTACTCAATGTTTATTAGTAAGGGGGTTAGTCTTGAATCACGTTACAACACGTTACATACATACATACATACACTCACGCCTTCATTCCCAGAGTGGGGTAGGCAAAGCTACAGGATTACCAACAACTCTATGAACTTGACGTGTTGGCGTAGTTGGTAGTGACCCTGCCTACGAAGCTAGCGGTCCTGGGTTGTGATTCTCTCAACAAGCAAAGGTGATCGTTCGCTCGAGTGAAGGTCCAAGCGGCGAGTTTAAGTAGTCCCGACAGAGCGAACAAAACACATTTTAGCGCGTGTATTCAATTTGGCAGCGTGACTTCTCGAACCTATAAGGCTCCCTAATTGACAATGCACGCGCTAAAATGTGTTTTGTTCGGTCGGACGTCACTACTTAAACTCGCCGCTTTTATT
Organism: Acleris literana; assembly: GCA_946894065.1. Classification (NCBI taxonomy): domain Eukaryota; kingdom Metazoa; phylum Arthropoda; class Insecta; order Lepidoptera; family Tortricidae; genus Acleris; species Acleris literana. The sequence continues at coordinate 6,902,041 of OX335689.1, read as the reverse complement.
CGCTCGTCCGTCCGACCGGCCGCCGTTTTTTGATTGAATAACACACCTGGGTTCAAATCCCTGTATGGGCAGATATTTGTGTGATGAGAACGAATATTTGTTCCTGAGTCATGGATGTTTTCTATGTATTTAAGTATATATTTCTCTATATAAGTATTTATATCGTTGTCTAGTACCCATAGTACAAGCCTAGAGCTTAGTTTGGGACTAGGTCAATTGGTGTGACATTGTCCCCTGATATTTGATTGTTTTGTCTGTTTGTTGTCAATACGTTTTATCTACCAAAAAAAGAATACGACATCCTTATAACTCGCTATAATTTTGATTGCGCTAAAATGTCTTGCGCACATAAATCTGAACGGATACGCCTCGTATATACTATGTTCACTCGATCCGGATCGATCGAGGAGCAATCAATCTCGCGGTACCACGTCGTTTGTTCCTAATTGCCCGATTTGGTGCGGTCCGAATGATTGCGAAGGACCACCTAATATACTCCTTGTGGAGCCAATATCAACTATTTGAAATGTAAGTAAGGATCAGCGGCTTAGGGTTCGATCCCGGTAATGGCAAATAATATGAACATCCGCTAAAATATTTATTCCTGTGTATTTACGAGTGGAGAACTAAAGCTTAGTTTTGGAGTATAGGTACATTTGTGTGAGATGTTCTCTGATGTCTATTTTTTTTTATAGTCAAGCCGTCACGTTCAGAAATAAAGCGTTATGATAAAGTATTTATTTCTACAATTTGTCTAGAATTCGTACAATTTTGTCACTTGATTTGTAGATTGTAGTCTATTGTAGATGACTGAAGTACTTGCAAATTATAAGCACGATCAAAAACGAAAATTGTTCGAAAATAGCATTATTTTTGAACGCAAACTATCATTCAAATGGCAATTTGAGTGATAGTTTGCTTTTGAGGTAAGAAAAGGTAAACATAATTGTAGTAAAAACCTCCCAGTACCAAGTGAAAACTAGTCTTCAAAGGGCACACGTCCTCACGTCAAACTATGAATGGGATACGAGTATGAATGGCCGTACTGAACTATACTCGAACCTGGTAATTGGGACCGCACAGGGTGCCCACATTAAAACGATAAATAAATAAATATCACGGGACAATCTCACACTAATTGACATAGGCCCAAACTATGCTCTAGGCTTGTACTATGGGTAACAAAAAACATACAGTCACGAACTTAAATTTGGGACCCACCTTAGGTCCAAAGTCATTTTGACATTCTACAACAATAAGGTTGAGTCTCCTATAAGTTACAAATGATCTGGCATCTCTAATGACATTGACGACTTCAAGCCTATTTGAAATGGGTCATAATTTAACGTTCGTGATAGTACACATTGAAATGGCATTCGAGCTCTTAACGGTGACAAGACAAAGACGATTTGTATTTATTTTTTTAATTTTCTAAGGTCTTACTGAACCCCGCATATGCATGAAAAAATTGGGCCTGGAACCATTTTGTAGGCCTAATTATTTCTCACGTGCTTAATTACCCCGTTCTTCTTTCACTTCAATTGTAACTGACAGTATTAAATGCTAGTAACTATAGTATCGAGGTACAGAACGTGTTACATTATTCTATTGGCCAAGCAAATATCTCAAACGTAATAAATAATCCACTATTATCTAAAATTACAGGAATCTAGCCCTAACCATTTCAAATCAGAGCACCCTGAAGGGTGTGTCTTACCCTCAAATAGTCATCAGGCCATATTGGAGCTTAAAAAAAAAAAAAAAAAAAACATCATAGTCCCTGATCATTTTCTTAATCGCAATTGATTTGCTAATAGCTAAACAGAAATTAATTGTAAGAAACTAAGAATAGAGAACCACCTAAAATACTATGGTTTAGACAGTAAATATAGGCCTTAAGGATCTGGTCTTGACTTCCAGACCTGGACACCCTATGAACACCTGAGCTCTGAATATGCCGTAGATCTCCTACCGACTGACGCAGATTGAAGTATACGTTGTACTAACTTGAAGTGTATGGGGTTCTAAACCGAGCATGCGCGTGATTGGTGCGAGGCAAGAATTAAATAGGATCGATTGATTGATTTGTATTTGAGCGTGAGAAAATCTTCAACCGTTTTTGAAGTAGATCAAGTTTGGTTGTGCTGAGGAATAGAGGTGCAATTTCAATGATGCTTCCTAATATCGAATCAGATCTGTCTTTAACGAAAGTCACTTATAAGAAGGAATATTTATAGAATGGTATTGTTAGTTAAAAATGGTCATTATACAACATTCCATTCGCGTACAAAAGGAGGCATATATCGTTTTCCTTATTTCAATGGAATAAAGAGTGTGTTAAAGTGTATCATAAAGAAACGTACCAGCGCTTTAACTTATTTATGGTAAAATACCTTTAGGTACTGAGCATCTTTTTCAGTCAACATTATACTCTAAAAGTAACAACTGCTTTTTCTAGATTAAGGCCTTTATGTTGATGAAAGAAGCATCAAAATCAAGCGTTTTAGAATGGTACAAGTTACACAAATAAAGTGATACATACATAACCATTGACTCTTAACCTGACTAATCTGCAACGCGTGCCAAAGATCCATTCCTCCCCCTTATTACGAGCTCCGAGCTCACTTACATTACGACATCCACTTAATTTGGATCATCTATGCATAACCAACATATGTCGCAAGCAGGGTATTCTGTCAATTACCGACTACGATTGATCCAAGTCAAGCCTTCTACAGTACCCATAAGTTGGTTAACTTAATGTGTCAGCCGCAGAGGTCAGAGTGGCCCACATTCGCTCACTTTCTTAATTAGGAGCCGAAGATATATTGCCATTTATGGAATAGGGCTTTCGAATTTAATTTGATGCTGAGTTAAAACTGGAACTGGTAAGACGAGTTGCGCCAAATGAGGCTGGGGTCGATCATCTCTCAAGAAGATGTCAAATGAAACTACGACGGTAAAATAAGTGATGGCAGGACGTGCAGGGTACGTCCGGATCGGTACCACCACTATTGCAGAGCAGCGTTCGTATATTGATGTTGAGTGTTGTTGTGTACCACCAAGTGTGATCATCGTTACCCATAAATACTCTTAACAACAGAGGCATCGCAAGAACGTTGCCGGAATTTTTAAAAAGGATAGTTTTTTTATGGCTTGGAAAAGGCAAACGAACATACAGGCCAACTGACTCAAGACTATAATGTCAAGACTGCGATCCGACGACTGCAAATGTTTTTCACAGAATACTGACCTTATGCTTCAGGAAAGACAGGTCCCTCACGGGGATGGTTCTGCGGGCGACCTTGATCTCGGTCTGAAGAACTTCCATGGTCGCCAGCTCTTGGAACCCGTGCTCCTTGAGAGCGAGACACGTGCGTTGGACCTGCTCGATGCACGGAGAGAAGGAGCAGAAACGACCACCTGGTGAAGAAAACGAGGGTATGATGAGGAAACTAATAATAAGCTTCGTTGGTTAGTATCGTCATATTATTACGTTATCAGTAGAAAAACGTCTATTGCCTCCCTTATAAGGATCGCAAAAATGGCTGGCCTAGAGCCACCAGCATCATGCGGGTTCTCGTTGATTATGTTGGAGTCAAATCTTAAGAGGATTGTAAAGCGACGCTTCAGTCGCCTAGCTCTCTATTTCCCATACAAATTTTGCTCCGGGAGATAACGTTCCTCACACTCTAAAGGTCCGATTTTCACGATTTTTGAAATGTTGTAGTGATTACGAAAAACTAAGTCTGTACGTTTCTGTTTTTTATTTTTTGAAATTGTTTCGTACCAAGGAGTATATTCTTGGCAAGGGAAACGTACATACATAATTTTTCATTATATCTATGACATATTCAAAAATCGTAAAAATCGGACTAGGTTTAAGGGGAGAAAAACTTTATCGCATTTTGTATGGAAATTTTCACCTCACAATACTCTTAGGAGTACTCTTTAAACCAGTTCTGAATATCGTAATACAATGTCTTTAAAAGTTAAAACAAATTATTTTTCTACAATTATTCTTTATTGTTAATTTCCAGACATTAGAGTTATGTCATGCCAATTTAAAAACAAATTAGGTAACCAGCATAAATATCTCTGAGGATGAGCATTTATTTAAACAACAAGCATGGTGAAAATTGTAAAATGTATTGGGATAAAAATAAAATAAAAAGGTTCGTCGAATAAGTATCCTTGAATCATTGTTTGTCTTGCATGCCATTCGTAGTTTGAATTTATGAGATATCAAAATAAACTACATACATCACATATATTTCCGTAGCATTTATATGAAAAGCCCAGCACAAGTCATTGACTTTATTTAGAGCGAGTTCGCGTACCAAGTGCCCTATCATAAGGCCCGATAATGACCAAAGGGCCCTCGTCGGGCCGCTCGGCCCGTAACAATGTTTGACACGCGCCGGGGGCGATCGACCTCGCTATTACACAATCCAAACAAAACCACGACGTCTTACCACTTCATAATGCGCCCGCGCACGTAAAAAACGATCCAGACATAACAAAACGTCGACAGATGTTTTCATTCCCATGTGATACGATAAGATAGAAAACCTTTTTGTTACCGCGATACCGTTTTGAAATTTTTACAAGTTCAAAATGTCCAGGAAATGACATATAGTCTTTTATGTGGGCCGCCGGATTTTATCTGTCAAATCTTATCGACCAATAAGGACAGCGTACGTCACTCACTCTGCCAATCAGAGTCGTCTGAAGCGGGCGCATCACGGCGGGGGGCGATTTTAAAAATGTAGTATTTTTAAATGCGTATCGCGTGGCTGGATGATATAATAACGCAGAGCGGAGCCTATTAGCATAATGTAGTCGTGTAATGAAGCCATTAAAGGGGATAATATGAGTGCGGCGTACGCGTATAGGTGGCGAAATATGTAATGCTATCTTAATGTATCGCAAGTCACGTCGTGGGACTGTCGGGTGTCGATCAGAGTACGATCGCGCTCATAACAAGGTTCCCTTCGTGTTATCAACAGCATTGACGCGGTTAACGTTTAATTAAAGTTAATTAATCATAGATGAACGTTCGATACGCGCAGCTAGAGGATACAAAGCTAATAAACATGGCCGATTGGATCTAATATTCTAATGTGTTTAATAACACTGACATTTATTACTGAGCAAAGAATCTTATTGGAACATCGCATGCGCTTTGTTTACTAAGTTGTCGTTACCTTTGAGAACATACGTCACGTTTAACGATTGTATTTCCCATAGTTATAATTTAGCTCGTATGCATGGATACAATCACAGTACGAAAGACGTTGACGTGCTGCTAGAAGAAAACCTTCAGTTAGATTAGTTAGCGTTGGAGAAAAGTTGCTGTTATTTACTGGTTGCAATCTGAATAGGCTAGTCGGTGCGGTAGTAGGAAGCGTGTTCGCTGCTTTGACTTTTTAGGGTGTCTTTACTGAGCATACAAGATTTTTTGTTCCCGCAAGTACTATGTTCGAAGTACCTATTATACTCTAGATCTTACGTCTGAAAAGTTCATTGACCTATAAAAAATGTTCTTGTAGACCATTGTTTCCCCTCTAAACGTATTGATATAACCAAATCCGCGTCAGATAATCGTCGTCGGTTGGCTCCACCCTATCTCTCTATTCTCCGACTAATTAATCAAAGAGCATAAACGCATCAGTGAGTTCTACGAATTAAACTCACCTTACCAAATGCGCCATTGGTAAGAGAGGAACAATAGTTAGTCATCGTCGGAAGGCTGCGCAACTCGGGTCACGGGACAGGAATGCTGGCTAATTGACAGATTAGTGAGGACATCACGCCTTAAACTATGCGGGACCTTGTCTGATCCGGTAAGTCAATGGTTTCCTAACGCTAGGGTTAAAGTGTTGTAAGGCTTGTTAGTTTAGGCTGTGAGAGAGCATCATCAAGTGCCGAGGGCTCTATATTGGGTACGTTGAGTAGACAAACCACGGGGACGGGCAGCGAATGTGATAAACGTGTCATATAACAGAAAGTTTTTTAATTGTTATAAAAACTATGGCTTATTAATTGTATCCATAAAAATACTATGCAATGCCGACTGCTTATCAATATTGTAAAAAAATTGCTTCTTACAATATTGTGATTGTTGTGCTGTGTTTTTTTATGGCAACGAGCACTCAGGCTACCTGATGGTAAGTGGGATCTGAGTCATAGACATTTGAATTCTCAAGACTAAAATCCTAAGATTGCAATCCTAAGACACATGCGTTGGCTACCTTGAGGAGTAAGAGGAATGCCTCTATGCGAGTAATAAGTCTTTTTTCGAGAGCCCAACTAGACGTTCGATACCTCAACTATTTAGGTAAGAATGAACTTTCTGTTGTCGTTAGTATTAGCTTTCGTTATATAATTATTATCATAACTATTTAATTTAATCTCCATTAAAAGAGAATCTCTTTTCGTTGGCATACTTTTTATTTAGTGCTTTTCTGCCGTCCTACCAAAGAAGGCGTCTAACTGAATAGTTATAGTGAAATAATTTTAAATTTAATGTGGTTACCATAGAGTATAGAATGCTATGACTACTAAGTACATTGTCGTTAGCCGCCTTCTTTGGTAGGACGGCAGTTTTGCTTGATCGCTACTCATGTTTTGTCAAGTAACGTAAAAGTTTTCCTAAAAAAAGCAACCGATAAGATCTATAATTTACTATGTAAAGCTGCAAAGTTGTCTTTAAATGCGAACTGACATTAAATTCAAAGTAAGACAAGCATCCTAAACGCACCGTTTTCAGCCTCCTCCTCAACGACGACTCTATGTATTTACTTTTCATGCTAGCGACGCTAATTTTGCGCGACAAAGGCCTTTTCGAGCTGGTCAGGTAAAATAATATTGTTTAGGTATGACGAATTTGAACCCGGAGCTCGTTTAATAATACATGGTGATAATAAAACTATACGCAGCTGACATTAATAATAAGAAGTGGTCTCGTGGTGCGTGGATTAAGAAACTAAAACATGCAGTTCTATTACTTAACGTGTTTAGGTTTAAAAACAAAATAATAGAACAGAATGGAATATAATAGTTAATAAATAATATCGTTATACATTAAGTAAATTGACAGAACCGCGTGGAGCTATCCCCATGGGCTTCTGTTTAGTCCACAAGAGAAAATACTCTTTAGATAGTACCCAAAGGGTAAAAACCCTATTACTAAGACTCCACTGTCCCTCTGTCTGTCTGTCACCAGGTTGTATCTCATGAACCGTTATAGCTAGACAGTTGAAATTTTCGCAGATGATGTATTTCTGCTGCCGCTATAACAACAAATACTTACCTAAAACACAATAAAATAAATATTTAAGTGGAGCTCCCATACAGCAAACGTGTTTTTTGGCCGTTTTTTGCTCGATATTAATAACGGCAAAAATAGTGTCTAAGGTCGGCGTCAATAGAACTTGCGAACAATGTAAACAAATTAGTACTGTTTGACACATAACCTCAAATATTCACCGTGTTTTTATTAAAAATAAAGTATAATGAATACTTATTTCATCTTAAACTTAAAATGAAAATAATGATGATGATGATGATGATGAGTGTATAAATCATTGCAAAGACCTCACTTGATTTTAAAAAGTACGTGATTGTCGAGTAATCATGGTGAATTGGTTCGTTTGGTGTTGTTTACATTGTTCGCAAGTTCTATTGACGCCGACCTTAATGTTGTATATGCAATGACAATATGCATAAATTTCAACAATGTGTGGCTGCTTTATCCTTCTCTGATGTGTTAAACACTGATTCTTTTCAAGACGCATTTACACTTTTTTACGATTTGATTTGTCTCTTATTTAATTTGTGTTTTCCGATGATAAAGGTTAAAGTGAATAATCGAATAAAGGGTGTAAGGTGGCTGACTAGAGGGATAAAAAAATCCTGTCACGTAAAGCGTAAATTGTTTATTAGATGTAGAAATCATCATAGTAATAACAATAGCCAAAACAAAACTTATTATAAAAAATACAGTGTTATTCTAAGAAAATGTATATATAAGTCTCAACGGCTGCGCAATAATCTATATATTCAGTCAAATAGAAATAAGTGTAAAGCAACGTGGAACTTAATAAATTCCCGTTGCTCATACAATGTACATAAAAATGACATTAATTCGCTGACCAGTAAAAATGTTATTTATAGTGATCCTCAGGACATTTGTAATATTTTTAACGACTTCTTTATTGACATTATTAATAATCATATACCAAACAATTGTTCACATAATAGTAGTTCAATTAAACGAAATAATCAGGCTCTTTCTATGTTTGCTAGACCTGTTGACGACAATGAAGTTTTTAAAATAATAATGTCCCTGAGGAACAGCAGGTCCTGTGGCCATGATGAGATATCAACCATTACACTTAAACGTAACGCTAAATACTTGTGCCGTCCGATGGCACATTTGATCAATCTTTCTTTTAGTCAAGGCATCTTTCCCGAACAGTTAAAGCTTTCGGTTATAAAACCATTATTTAAAAAAGGAGATCGAAGTGACCCAAATAACTACAGGCCCATTACCATTGTTCCTTCTTTGTCTAAGATTATGGAGAAAGCTATGTTTGTGAGAGTGATTGACTATTTGTCGCTACACAATATCTTACTTTCAGAACAATTTGGTTTTCGGAGGGATCACTCCACAGAATTGGCATGTTTTGCTTTTATTAAGTGTGTGTCTGAAGCTATAAATAACAAACTGCCAGTTATGTCAATTTTCCTTGACATGAGTAAAGCCTTCGACTTTGTTAACCATTCGAAACTTCTGTTGAAACTTGAGACGTATGGCATAAGGGGTACCGTTCTCGATTGGATGACAAGCTATTTAGCCAACCGACAACAATGCACAGAAATGCCTAGACTGGTTACAGAGGGGACTAACATTGTAAGGGTGAAATACAGGTCACCTTATCGTGTCAATGCGTCCGGGGTACCTCAGGGAAGTAATTTGGGACCTCTATTGTTTTTATTATACATAAATGACCTTCCCCAAGCTACTGTGCAAAAGTGTATACTTTTTGCTGACGACACTACCTTAATAGTAAGGGGAACTGACAAAAATTTGTATGAAACAAATATAAATAAAGCATTAGCAGATATCAATACTTGGACATGCAATAATAATCTTAATATTAATCTTGAAAAAAGTTCATTTGTACAATTTCATTCTTATAAATCAAGCCCGATAAATTTGATAGTTAATCATAATTGCATTCCCGTTAATGAAGCTCATAGTGTAAAATTCTTAGGTTTATTTATTGATAAACATCTGAACTGGAAGCTCCATATTGATTCAGTCTGTTCTAAATTAGCGAGGTTTGTTTTTGCTTTAAGAGAACTTAGAAAATCAGTTTCTACTGCGGCATCGCTAACTGCCTACCACGGCTATGTGGCATCTACCCTTAATTACGGACTTTTGCTATGGGGCAACTCTGTTGATGTAGAGAGGGCATTTATAATGCAGAAAAAATGTCTGCGTGCAGTAGGTTGTACTCGGTTTGATGAAAGCTGTAGACCACTTTTCCATAAGTTTAAAGTTCTCCCCTTGGCTTCTATGTATATATTGAAAGCATGTCTCTTCACTGATAGCCATCCAGAATATTTTAAAAAACGTGAAAAACTGTTCGCTGGAAAATCAAGAAGTCAGTATCAATATCTGCTCCATCAACCATGTTGTAGGTCTGACATCTTTAAAAGAAACGCCTGTAACATGTGCGTGGTATTATTTAATAACCTTCCCAATGAATTGAGGGTGTTACATGGTAGCGTGCTCAAGACTAAGTTGACTGCATGGCTAAGGGAACACTGTTTTTATAGCGTTAAAGATTTTGTTAACTTTAATAGAGCATAACAACGCTGATGTATTGCGAGCTAATTTATTGTTGCCAGTTATTTTTAAATTATTGTGACCAATCTAATATTTTGCATGTCGATTTTAATGTCGGCTGAATACTGATTCTGTTATTTATTTTATGATCTTATTGTAACGTATTCTAGCAAATAAACATTTCTATTTCTATTTCTATAGATAACGGAACCCTTCGTGCGCGAGTCCGACTCGCACTTGGCCGGTTTTTGTCCTCGTGTGCGATATCGGTCTTAAAATATCTCGAAATTGGCGAAATACACCTTGACACGAGAGATAGCAATTACACTCAGCAGCAAAAAAAAACGGGTCAGATTGCGTTTTTCATACTAAAGAGGCTATTCCGAAGCCTTGGTTCATCGCCAGGGGATGCTTTTAGTGAAATCTGATGATGGGTACCCCGAGATGAGGATACCCAACTGATTGAATCCGCGGTTAACGCTGAAATTGTGCATGTTCAGAAAAACATCTAAAATGGCATTAAAAAGGAAAGGAAATCCAAATGCTGAGCCAAACTATCTCGCTGTGGTGTTAACTGATTGTGCGATCAGTTAGGTATCTTAAGAATTTGACCTCCTCTATTGAACCTCGGAGTATCCACCATTAAACCTCACTCAAAACAACCCCTGGCAAGGAACCGAGGCTTCGAATTAGCCTCGTTTGTATGAAAAAGGCACTCTGACCCGTTATTTTTGCTCCAGAGTGTAATTAAAATTGTAATTAGAGGTAATTTAGGTGAAGCCCGAAGTCCGAATATAGGCGCTCGTCGACTATGCAATGTATACCTAATTGTCACCTTGTGTAATACCGGTCTAGAGTTGACGAAAAAATAAGTCAAGTTCAAGAATACCACAATAATGATGTCCATTACTTCCTCTTTACTCTTGACCTTATTTATTCGAACGTTACTCAACTGCTTAAACAAAATCGATCCGACTCTCAATTCGACTCGGCCCCATTCGGATATTGTACGCAACAATGTATTTGTTAGCTAGCTTACTATCGACTGGTAATCCTGCGGTATATTTTGTAACTATTTAGCCTAGCGTTATGTAACAAAGCTTTGTGCTTTAAGTACTTCATTCAATCAGACTAGTGAGGTGCATGAATCGATGACGGGACTGGATGATACGGTTTTTGATTAAGGTTGGTGTTGAAATGGAAATTGTGTTGCAACGCGAAAGTTTTCTCCTTAATTTAAAGAAGCATAATATTTTTAACAAAAAGCTGTTTAGGTTACACAACTGTCATGGTTACACAAATTACTCGATACTCAATACTTTATTGCAATTCATAATGTGTACAGGTTGGAAATACAGTAATTTTAAGTGCATTATGAACCCTGTCGGGCACAGCAACGAGAGAGGAGGACTTATATGTATAGGTACTTATGATTAGATTTACAATGCCATGCTATAACAAACTATTTACAAGTATCGTAACACATTAATATTTATTTATATATTTTTTATTTTAATCTAGTCGTAAATATTTTTATTCCTTTGTATTAAAATTACATGAGTTAAGTTGCATTGATTAAATTATTATTACGTTTTTTTTTTTTTAATTATTATATTCATACATTTTTTAAAAGAAATCATTAAAATATTCATTTAAGGTAGGCTTTTGTAATCAGTAATTGTTTTAATTTGTTAATAAAAGATCGTTCATTTGTTTCGTCTTTTAGGTAAGAGTCAAATATATCTTTTTACTTTATTAAAATTAGGACGAATGTGAAATCTGGTTGTATCAATGACCATATACACATACTTTTTCTTTGCAAGAAGCCAATTCATTTAATTTAGAATCCGTGTAAAATTATTTAGTGTGATTATGTAGTACGTATCCATTAGATTAGATTATTAGATTAGATTTCCATTAGATTATTTACCTTTGGTTAAGAGTTATTATTATTTAGAAACATATTTCAAAACAGTAAATGTCAGTGTATGATCTAAGCCATAGTACTAAATATAGGTGCTATAGGTACTAGACAATATTAAGAGGATTATAAAGCGACGCTTTAATCGCGTAGCTGTCAAAAAAAATCCGTACAAATTTAGCTCCAGGCGATAAAGTTTCTTAACCCCAAATCAACTCCAGCTTCCCCAATTTTTGTAATTTTTAGTAGTACAATCCTCTTAAAGTCCAGTTTAACAGTAAACTGAGCTCTATTTAAATCCCCGTCTATTTCCCGGCGCAAACGCCGATCCCCTAAACCGTATCAATCTCTCCGATCCAGTTTCCAAGACAAATGGGCCCATCACTACTCCGGCGCAGCTTGTAATCACAATGGATCCGACCGTTACTAACAATACTGGACAAGCCATTGATGTATTAGCAGAGATAACGCGGTGAAATCACATGTGAGCCCTAACCATAGAGTACAAACAGTGTTTTCAATTGTAAATTCGAGTATAAAGTTTGGAGTTTGAATATAGCTGACACAACTCTGTGGTCTTTTAAGACTTGTATGTACTAAGGCCACAGAACTTATTGCTAGGTGTGGTACCTATTTAAATAGGTATTTAGGCAGGTAGGTAGGTATTTTAATACTGAAAGGTATTTTAATCTCGTGCCAGTCATGTCTTAACATAACGCTGACGTACGGAATCCATTTATTAATTTCTAGCGACCCGTATTAGCTTAGCTCCGGTTTAAAAAAAATAAAAATGTGATAATGGTTCGGGATACTGTAGTATCCTGTTAGTAAAAGATTGTTTAAAATCAGTTCAGTAGTTCCAGACAAACGGAACTATGCGGTATGCTTGTTTAATAGAGCGGTATGTTGTTGTAAAATAGAGATCTGTACATAAAATCGATTGGATAATTTTTACTTCTTGTTTCGGAAATAAGTAATATTAAACGAGTTCTACGCGAGTGAAGTAATGGACAAAAGCTAGTTTAATACTAAGTGGAACCACTGTGGTTATTTAGTCTGATGCGCATACGCAACGTAATGAGGTCGCACTCGCGCGCAGACGGTATTGTTCCGCGATCTGATTGGAAATTAATTATTGATATGGCAACTCTTTTATTTTCAATACCTTTAGTATAATAACCGACGTACAAGAAGGTTAAACAACAATTATTAATATTCTGCAGACCAAGTTGGCGTTTTTTCAAGTTTTTATTTTCTGGAGGCTGATGTCTAGCTATAGTGGTTGACCTAAAAGGTAAACAATATTCTGCGCTATCAGTCGCCGTGAAGATCTTCGGGAAACTTCTGTCCAAAAATGTACGTCTTTCGGATAACATGGATATTCTTATTATATGTACAGTCACGAACTTTAATTTGGGACCCACCTTAGGTCCAAAGTCATTCTGACATTCTACAACAATAAGGTTGAGTCTCCTATAAGTTACAAATGATTTGGGATCTCTAATGACATTGACGACTTCAAACCTATTTTTCTTGGAATGGGTCACAAATTAACGATCGCGATAGTACATGTTTTTGCAAGTCTCCACAACAGGCAAGATTAGGAATGAGTCTTATCTTATTTGGCATTTAAAATAGATTTTGACAACGCGTAATATGGACCATACTTTTTTCAATCCACGACAGCGCGCACCCCACTGGTCAAATTAACGTTGCTCAATGTATGAACAATATATTTACTTATAGCTAGACCCAAATGAAATATCTCAATTGACAGGCAACTTTGCTTAAGCAAATACTACAATGCATCATGGGAAAACATTGAACGCTTGAATCCTAGGACCTCCATGAGTTCACGTGTCATATCACAGTCAGTTCTAAGTATAAAGTTCTGCCTCTTAAAGCCCAGGCAGACAATGAAGTCGTCTAAATATAGGTGAGCCGCGTCTGCGCGGGGCGGCGTCGCCGGGGTGGCCGCGCGCATGCGTCGGCCCCGCCCCCGCCGCAGGCCGCGAGCGCACCTCGCCGAGGCCGGGGCTCCTCTTGTGGCCACAATAGCAAATATGTTCATAAGCCCTAAAACCCGCTTCTTTCCACATTTAATGGAAAAAGTTGTAAAGGACTTATATTGGTTGTAAGGTCCGTTTAGATCTCTACCACCATTTTATCAAACCTGCCACCAAGCAGCTGTGTTCTCGATATTGTGTCCGGGTGAATAAAAAGCAAAGAGGAATGTTAGTGTTCTTGAGATTACAAATGCTGTGTGAATGCTCGTTTGCCTTATGTACTATAAAAAATACTAGCGACTAATCTCCCGATTTCTAATTCCACTCACATAGAATAAACACTTCGTATCATCCATCACCCTTGTACTAGGCAAAGCAGACCTATTAGATCATGGTTACTACCTCTGTTGCCTGAATGTACAGGTTTTTCACGAGGTCCCTTACCGTTCGCAGTTGCAGGATCGGCTATAATATCACTCAACTGTAAAGTTAGAAAAACGCATACTATCCATCCTACCTACGCTCGTCAACAAAGCCATCAACGCACTTTGGATGTATTATGTTAGAGACATGCAGAATATAAAATGATCAAATTATATTGCCTAAAGAACACATTAAGGGCTTATTTTTTGATTGAGGGCCAGATGACATGAGTATGGAAATGCCACTAAAAGGTAATAATGAACGTAAGAAAAGTGGTATTTCCGCTGACAAAAGCGTATCTTTCAAGTTAAAGAATGATAATGATCAGTGATTGGAAATAGGTGACCTAATTTGCCTAAACTTGATGCATGTTCATTCAATAATGTATTCCCATCTCTCTCACGCATGAATGAATATGCGTCAAGTTTAGGCAAATTAGCTCTACCTATTCCGATCACTGATAATGATGAACATCAGTATCTCTCTAATATATATATTTTTTTAATATGAAAGAATTGTGATCAAAGTGAAAAATTGGCTATATTTTAAAGATTATCAAACGGATAAAATCTAAAGGGTGCAAGAAGAACGATCACCCGCGACTATTATGAAATACTACCCACAAACGAATGTAGTAATTTAATGTAAACAATCCTGGGAAATGGCGGGATCGCGCCGTGTGTTTGCTTTACCATACGTTTGAAATTCACAAGTCGAGCTTTAAATGCAGACACTGTTGAAAAGTAGGATGTTTAATGTAACTTAAATACTCCCCTCTTATGAACATACTCGTACCTATACAATAACTAAAGTATGATCTAAGTAAGTATGCTTTGGGTTTATCTTTCATTGCGACATTTAAATTGTACAAAAAGTGATAACGCATACTTTATCTAAAACAGGTTTATTGCACGTTTATAAATATGTGGGTAATTAAAGAAGTAAAGGTAATCGGGGGGCAAACATAATCCTGATATCATACGATTAAGACATAGCTCAGCCCAGAATTCAAATATTTATTATTGAGACAATTTCATGTATATTTAGGTAAAAAAAACCGAGGTTGACGTTTAGGAGTTCAAATGAGAGTGGCTGCCCAAAAAGTTCTGAGATTATTACGTTCGGGAAGTGAAATGACGGTGGCTTCTACGTATGATAATCCGACAATTTATGGGACAGTGGTCAAAGCTTCTCTCAAATCTGAAAGGGTGAAATCATTGTCTTATCTTGTTCTTGATGGTGCTCAATAACCGCGAGTATAACTACATTTTGAAACTACAACGCGAAAAGAGGCATTTTATAAGTAGAGCATGTGGTTCTGTGTGTCTGCAGTGTATTTGTGCATCGTAAATAGGGACGCGGTTTTTTTGGAAGCAGCTTTAATCGGATTGGTTCTTAGTAAGGTTTTATGACAATCAGTTGGGCCGTACAGAAGATATCAGCTAGGAAAGTAGGAGTCGCCATTATATCGGAGGATTTAATGTATTTACCTATAATAGTTATATAAACTATATTTCGAATGCAGACGAGAAACGTCTGTATACAGTTGTTGATGAAACTGTTATACGAAGCAAAATAACATAAATTACGTAATAGGTTAGGCAAAACTAGAATATGTAAAAACCAAAAAGTTAGTTTTAAACCGTTAAGATGTAGGTATGTTTATTCTGAGTTGCTGATAGACTTGAACATTTAGTCGAGCATTCTAGCGAATTTGCTCAAGTCTATCAACACCACTATGTTAAATCACAAGAACAAGTAAACTTAATTTGAGAAAATAAAGTGAGAAAAAAGTAGTTAAGTATTTTCTATTGACTCCGTTGCGTTACCACGGAAATTATGACGACAGAAACAGAAATTTCCAACTGGCGGTCTACTAAATAACAAATGCTCGTAACTAATTCAAAATACCAGGAACAAATCCGATCCAGGATAACAGTTTCCAAGTAACACGTTCAATTAATTTAAAAAGCATTCGTTAATTTTATTAATGCGCGAACCTGCATCTACGATCGCCGATGCGATCGCAAGCGCCTTCTCATTTTCGAAATTAGCAAATGAATAAAAAACAAACTGTTGGTAACCGCCAACAGAGCGGACAAGATAAAGAAATATACGGAGAGGTGCTGCGTTCGAGGGGCGAGATAACACCATTAACGCCGGGGAGGCTGCTCAACAAAACAATAGAACGAGACAGGATTAAAACCATAAAAACCAAAACGAACCAACCACCAAACAACAACACAGAAACCAAAGCTCTCTCCAACAAAAACTAAGGTCTACCTTGTATTGAAAAGCAACAGTCTTTCACGTATATTTTTTCAGCTTCCTCGACCAACGGCTATGGTGGTGTAACAAGGACAGCGCATGATTGTAATGATAGCGAAATGAGTGGAGTAAGTTTTTCTCAGCCACCCAGCCAGCAACATAATTAATGATGCCCGTGTTGGAGACGAATTTATAAATTGGCTTTATTCTGTTTTAACAAAGGACATGCGTGATACGACCGATAGTGTGCAAAGTTGCCACATCCAGTTAATAGTAACTAAAGGATGTTTTAACGGAACGTCCTGAAATAGATAAACGTCACATGTGGAAAGTATGAATGCACAAAATGTTTTCTGGATATCTTTAACTTGGCATTTCAACTACTGCAATGGAAAATTACGTGTACGTGCAAGCAAAATATGCCTGTCTGTAATAAGATGTAACTGAACACACTACCTAATATTTTTATTTTTTAATGAGCTTGGGTAGCTGCTTTTCAGAAATTATCTTCATTACAAGATTCCCAAAAACTCTAGTAACGTTTTGAGTATATTTTGTTGACGTTCAAGAGACAAGCATACTCGTTTCTCAAAGGCCGGCAACATGACTGTATCCTCTCCTGGTGTTGCAGATGTCCATGGACGAAGGTGATCACTTCACATCAGGTGACCCACAAGCAGTTTTGCCTTCTTTAGCATTAAAAAAAAATGCTAAAGAAGGCAAATGAGATTATCCCTACCAAACACGAGAATTAGGTCCGATTCAAAATCTTCGTTAGCCGCCCACCCTCACAGGCCAGACGCGTGCGCAACGCATGCGTAGCAATCTCGATCCAAATTCCTCTCCCAGCAATAAATAAAAACAATAAACATTCTCGCTCATAATCGTAACTGTGAGAGTATTTGTTTCGCATATAATAATGGCATATTTAGTAGGTATTATCAGTTAATACGGAGAGGTTGGCATAAATCGGCGCGGGCGCAATCTGGCATCGCGGCCCCGCCCCGCCCCCCGCGGTAACTCACTGCTATCGGCCCCGAATATTGTTAATCAGTGTATCATTAGCCTGAGATCAATGCACACTGGATGCATTTTTTGCTATTGTTCTTAGAAAAGAGGGGTAATATTTATCTGTGCGATATTAATATGCCATTTTTACTAATCATTTTAGTCCCAAGTACGAGTAGGTTAGGCCCAAGAACTTGGTTGTCTTCAACTGTAGCTTCGCAGGGGAAATGAAATTACTGGAAATACTGGAAGGCTACGAAGAAAGAAAGAGAGAAAATGAATCTAACGCATTTTTGTAGCCCTTCACCCTTTAATTTGGTTCTCTGCCTTTTGGCAGAAATATGTTTGGCCGAATGTATCATTTCCCAACCGTTTCATTTGCAAACCAGCTTTTATTTCCGTAACTGTAAATATTTCAGGATTTTTATAAAAACTAACTAACCTAACGTTGCAGAACACACCAAAACCCACAAAATACACCCTAGTGTAAATCACTCAGGTACGAGTAGGTAAGTCACGTATCACAGTCATCGCTTCCCTCAAACATATTCTTTCTTTACGAAGACGCCGTAAGTTGACAAAGGTCAGGGAACCACTAATCAATCAATCAATTTGATTTTATAGCGCCATCGAGACTATCGATGATTCCGCCAATGTCAAGGTTCAAGGAGACACGTTATACTTATAGTAATTGTTCGGTAGTCTCGCGCGTCAGGGAACCACCTAAAGTACAGATAGATTCACTAAAGCTGTCACCTATCACCACTGTGTGAGTCCTTTGAACCGATGTTCGAATTTCAAACCGAAAACCTGTTATTATTTTACACACTTGTATACTTTCGTTCATTCATTCAACCCATTCGTGTCAGCTCTTGTGAATCGACCTGTAGCTTCTTAATAGCGTTTGGCTAGCAATCGCTGTCACTCTCGCATTCGCAATTGACAGTTTATTTGTCACTCGTGTTTCATAGAAAGACGAAAATTGCCGATCGCGATTAAGAAATTGATAGTACCGTTGCTGGAAGAAGCGAAAAAAAGAACGAAGAGGAAAAAACAAGATGAAAAAAAGCATTATAATTTGTCAAAAAAGATTTATGCAAAGTGTGACCTAATAGTTCCCATGGATACTGAAAGGAAAGCGCCCCGTGTGAGCCAGGCGCGCTAAGCCGAGCAGATGGTGACTCGCATGCGCGATAGCTCCATAGCGCACCGAGCGATACAGATAAAACTAACGGGGAGGCGCTGCTATAAATCCAAAAACGAAGAAACGATCACCCTGTCTCTCTCGCGCACGGGAAAAAACTAACCCCTTCCGCCGTGTCTCGCTCGTTTCGTATAGCGAGCTTGTTGTGAGTTGGTCACGATTTCTTTGAAAAATAAATGAATTCGATTTTTTTTTCAAGTAACCAATTAAATCATAGAATAAATCTTTGGCCTAGCACGATGACAGTTATTCCGATGAAAAAGTGATGACGATATAACGATTATGGTCGCAATGCTACGCAAGGTTTTCTAGGATTTTCTTCTCTGTGCATTGGCGCCGACGATTACCGACATAGTTAGGAGTCTAGATGACTATATATGGGACAATTTGTACCGTGAAATAAGTAATAAATATCGTTTACATTATGAAGCTATGAACGAAAGTCGAAGACGGAAGATGGAACAGAGTCAAGAATTAGCAATAATCGTTTTAACGGTTTATTTAGGTATAGATTGCAGAATATACAGAAAGTTATAAACACAAAAATATTACACACGCTTCAAAAGAAACGGAGGAGTCGACTCGCGCACCGAGGTTTTTGGATTTTTCCCTTGACATGTACTATAAGATGTTGCTTCTTGATTGATTCCCTTGCGAGAGTCAAAATACGCTTTATAAACGGCCGTATTTCATTTATTATTATTTTTCACAGCTCCAGGGAATTGCAGACCTTAGTACGAGTATCTGATATGAATTTTACGTAACTTCATAAATCCACTCGTCTTAAGAAAAAGGGCCTTAGACACAGACAGACGGACAACGAAGTGATTCTATAAGGGTTCCTTGTTTCCTTTTGAGGTTCTGAAATCAGAAAAGATAATACTTCACGTCTTTCAATAATAACGAATGATTATCCGATTTTATTTATGTGCTGATCCAGCAACATTCAAATGAGATATTTTTAATTATGGTAATTTCAGGAAAAATCTAAATTAAATTTTTAACTTGAGCAAAATTTAATTAAATCACCAAAAAAAACCTAATTGGAAACTAATTACCTAATTCGTGCTTTTGTTGTGAATAAATATATTTTCTTTCTTCCTTTGTTTAATAAAAAACTTTTACATTTATGAAAAAACAAATGCAGTAGTCTAGTGTAGGTACTTTGGTAGAAAACATGTTTAGAAAAATCTAGACGCCATGTTTGTTCGTGTTATTAGACCTAAGACCTATAAGTGTTTCCAAAAAAATAATAGGTGTACATTTATGAAATCAATAGGGACGAATATCGTGCACCAATGCATTGTATCGGAACACTAGGACGCTTTTTTTAAATAAAAAACACCGCGGAATTAACGCCCATGCTCTTCCACAATGCACTTTTTTTTTGATAATCTTAACTAGAGCAATTCTATTGCCGTAAACGCAAGAGGCCAGTTCAAACAGCACCCACTACAGAGCAATAAAGTATTTTACAAGTGATACAAGAATGTACTGCAATCGGCGCGCCGGATCTCGCTCGTCCCTTTAACTTTATAAATACTGCGCTATTTATTTCTGGAAATCAGCCGAGCCTCATCAATACGGGTTCGGGTGTTCGATGCTCGGAGAATAAAGTTCAGGTTCAATTGTGGCTTCTAAAGGTCATTATTAACACTAGGCGTGTGAAAGGTAACTAAGGTATTAGCGTTATTCTGGTAAATAAACGGGTTTGCTTTAGCAGGGACTTCTGTAGTTAGTTCTATTTGTGCCTCCTTATTTGAGTGTCGTTTGAGTTACATATTTGCAGTGGGCAACTACTTCCCACATCATGTTTGGACCGTCTGGTTTAAGTTTGCAAAGTATATACGGAGAAGTACGCGTATGCGATGTGTGTGTACTGAGTCATTAAAAATCTTATAAGTTGTTGAATTTTATGTTTAGTGAGAACGTACAGCTTGTAACGTGATGCGATGATTTTTTTATTATGTTAATGTTAATATGATTCGGCAAAGATAAAACTCAGAGAAGTTAGTTTTTTGCACATCTCGACCGAAATATGAAAGAAAGGAGGATGGGTAAAACAGCCTATGTGGCCAATAACGACAAGTGATGTCACTGGATAGGTTATTTTGAGTTGTAATTTTTTCAATATGGCAGGTAGTTTCTGTGACATTTTAATTCGGCCATTGTCTCACTACAACTTGACATTTCCCACCAAAGAAAATAAAGTAAGATATCGCTTATTGCTATTGGTTCATAGTCTGAGTTCCATAGATTTCTGCACATCCGCCTATTCGTCTTTATAAATAAATTTGCCATATACTACAAGTGCAAGCAACGATAAAATAGACGTAGCATTTTACCCATTACTAAGTACGAATCTTGATCTACAGTTAAAGATAAATAGACAGCTATCCTCAGTCGTCAGTAACCAAAAATGTAAGGGTTCATTAAAAAAAAAAAGTATATACAGGGTGGAAAGAAATGGGCCCTGGAGAGGAACTATCTTAAATCCTTAAATTAGATCATTTTATTCTTTTCTGTTTTTCACCTGTATATTAAATACTAGCTGTTGCCCGCGACTGTGTCTGCGCAGAAAAATAAAACATAGTCCATGTTTATCAGGGATAATGTAGGATTCTAATGGTGAAAGAATTTCTCAAATCGATCCTGTTCAATGCAAACAAACAAATAAACAAACAATCAAACAAATTGGGAATGCTGAGTCATCAAAAATGCCCCGACCTGCTCATTAGCGACATCGTTTCACTTGCCTTTTTATTTCTTTTATGCTGATGACGCGGTTGGTACTGGTACTCCTGGTACTCCGTCTCAAAGCCAACAGTCCCGGGTTCAGTTTCCGGTAAGGGCAAATATTTGTGTGATGAGCCCGAGTATATTTTTTATGGGATGGAGACGGGCAAACGAGCACACAGGCCAGCTGATGGTAAGTGGTATCTGAGACCCATAGACATTTGCATTCTCAAGACAATGATCTTAAGACTGCAATCCTAAGTTCTGACTTGATCACCGGCTGTCTTATCTCCACACCTCTCCATCTTGGATGTTTTTTATGTAAGTAAGTATTCATTTATCTATATAAATGGTCCTACCATTCTGGTAAACGTGATTTAACGTATGTACCTATGTACCTATATATATAAAGTTGATCGATGTCTAGTGGTACCCGTAGTACAAGCCTAGAGCTTAGTTCGGAACTATGTTAATACTTTAGCTTTATGAACGATATTTATGAACGAAAATGTGGTTACATTACAGTCAAAACAGGGCAGCACTCAGGCCACCTGATGGTAAGTGGCAACTATGAGCCATGGACATTGGATTTCTTAAGACTACAATCTCAAGACTGCAATGCTAACACTTCAAATGCGTTGCCAACACTGATAAGTATGATGGAATGCGATGCTAGTAGTTTCATCGATTTGCTGTTTTCGATATCCTGGTCATTATTCTTTATATGCATTAATTAGATTAGTACTTTCCAATAGCCAATATATAAATCAATAATCGATCCAAGACCCTGCCTACCTCACACGCTTGCCCAAGCGACACGCATGCGCCCAAGTGCGTCGATTCATCGTATAAGGGCCGTGTAGCGCCGACACCGGCCGTGTTCAAGTAGCCTGTTGGTTTTTAACGTTATAAGGAAATCGATTTATCGATTAAATGCGAGAGAGCGTTGGTTTTCGTTCCGTATTTGAATTTTGCTAGAGAGTTCTTAGGTTGTGCCTACTTAACTGATTTTGAATGCGACGACAGTCAAATGGTGGATAAATTTAGATAAAATATATGGATAGCTACTTCAGTATTTTTAAATGTATACCTACACTCATTTTAAAGAGTCTCTGTGACGTTACTTTTTATCATCAAATTGGTAAGTGTACCAATTTGATGATATAACACGAACTGGTTGTTATACGAGTAATAAGGTTATAAAATCTTAAGATATTCTATGAAAGAGAATCTCACGAGATGTGAGAAAAATTAGAAATGCAACAAAATTCTAAAATTAAAACAATACATAATCGTTTTCAATTTGGGGTTGTACTTCGTTCTGGATAACATTCTCATTTACTAGACTGCATTAGGAAAATGTCCGACGTATTCTTGTATGAAGATAGTTCTTTAATAAAGAGACCAAAGTAAAGACATGCTAAATACGATTTTTTATCACAGTGTAATCACTAATCAAGTTCTAAACACCACAGCGAAATATAATTTTTATTTAAAAAAATAGACTCTAAGATTCCGCATACTCCATGACTCTAATGGTGTGTCAAAAATCCAAGCAGATACCAACGACGGGCACTTAACGGATTAATATACCCTGTAAGCTCGCCGCGTGTCTAACGTCGCATAATAACACGTCCGCACCGCTCGCGGGTCGTCGCGCGACTAATCAATTGGTCCGCGACGTGATGTCTTCATCAGCCGCCCGGGGGCGTAACGCCCTGCGCTTGCGCTCCTAAACTTGTACAGGGAAACTATTGTGTGAAATTAGCATATGGTGGATTTGCATGGAGTGGTATGCTTGTGAATATGGTTTGGAGGGAGAAGAAGATTAGTTTTAAATTGTGTAGTTGTCTGTTTTTGGATGTCCAGCAGGCTGGAAATGCGCCTATTATTATCGTTGGAACTTGGTTAGAAGAAATCTATATTTTGTAATTAAAGCTACTCATACTACTCGTCAGTATTGATAAGGACTACCATTGAAATAATATCATTAATAATCTTCAGGTTCTTCTTTCAGATATAAACAAAAACTAGAAACATTCACGTAAGTAAATATAGATATGTAACCCCTTACAACTAGAAATAGCAGATAAGGCTTGCGTCAAAGCACTTACGCTGTTAACCAAGTGTCTGTTATTGCTTAATCCGCGCACCATACCTAATGTTTGTGTTCTGCTATAAAATCGAAGATACAAGACCACCATCCGTAGGCTGAAGAGTCAGACAACTCTTAGCTCACAGATGCTAGAGACTGGTTCTAGAAATGAATATGAACTGTTTAAGAATAAGTAATATCTCCAATAACCACATATAGCGATGGCACAAAAGAAAACGTCATGAATCATCGTCACAATGTTTGCTAAAAACTCCACCTCCTGAAAACACCAACTAAGCACGCATACGATTTACTAAGCAATTGAAAGTGGCCACTTAAAGGAATCACAGTGCGGAGAGGCAACAAATCCAACAAATTGAACAGGATCGGCAATTACCGAAGACAATGCGTGCGTGAGAGCAGGCGCCGCGCACGCAGCCCGCGAATTAGACTCGTTGTGTTGGTAATTAGGGAGCGTTCCCACGTACCCTGGACAGGTGGACTGCATTCTTATAAGTCTTATAACACTCTGTACAAGTTTTACACCCTTGAAATAACTGGGCGCGGACGTACTATCAGTCCAACCAGGTTCCACCCTGAGTGACCCTGAGCCACCAGTGAACTGTGTTACAGTGACGTTATGAATCAAGTCGTAAGAAGTGTCAATCAATAGTACATTATTGCGTAGGCATGGAAGTAGGCAATTGCGGGCCGTGTATTGGTTTAAACGGACGAGCTTGCGAGTCCGTTTCAAAATACGAAGCCCGCAATTGCTGTTCCTGCCGAGGCAAATATAGTGCTTTTCTCAAAAATAGCAAGACAATTTTTGTGTTGGAGTAAAGTCTTCATCACTTGAACTCATTTTTTGAATTGCATAGAAACAAACTTCATGTGAAAAAACTATCACTCTTTACCGCCTTTTTGTTTATGACAAGGAGAAATGCAAGTTTCGTTATGTTGCGAATAAAATTAAAAAAAAAAGTTATGTTTCGAATAAAATTTGGATGTATAAGACTTGTACCCTGATTTTATTATGGCCTTTTTCACTTTTTAAAAAGTTACAAGCTAGATAGTAATGGAATTTGTATGCAACATTGCGGGCTTGTGTAGCGAGCACGCAATGTTTTTTTTTTAATTTGAGAACTGTCAGTAAACTATGTACTTCGCGTCTCAATAAGTAGATAGTAATGTCAACATTTCCGGTCATTTTTGAGAAAAAAAAATTAAAATGTCACTGTGACACCGTTCTATAGTGGGTCAGGGTTTAATTGGGCTGATAGTACATGTTAGTCTCTGAGATTTAAGGGTGTAAAGTAGATTTTGACGACGCGTTAGCCTAGTTGGCAGTGACCCTGCCTACGAAGCTAGCGATCCTGGTTTCGATTCCCGGTATGGGCAAATATTTGTGTGATGAGCACGAGTATTTATTTCTGAGGCTTGGATGTTTTTTAAGTATTTATATCGTTGTCTAGTATACAGTACAGGCATAGTGCTTAGTTTGGGGCTGGTTCAGTTTGTGTGAGTTTGGCCCCAGGTATTTTTATTTATTTATACTATTTTGTTACTTGTCGCGCACTCTCCGCTTGACTGAAACGTGTTGTAACATTAAAGAATGGAAATAAGATAAACTAGAGGCAATAAGTTTGGATTTAGAGGAATTGTAATTTGAGTATGATGTCGAAATTAGTGCTGCAGATTAGCCTCGTTGTGACTCTATAGGTAGTAAGAAAACTGCATTCTTACTTTCCATAAGAAATAACTGAAGGATTCGCTAACCTAGAGAAGTAGTCCTTTTTTTCACACAACAATGACGAAATTGATATTTTTAAAACGACATATTTCCCGAATTCCAGAATTAGATGAATTAATTGGTTAATGGTGTCCCGCCTTACTACCTCAATTTTCATACATTGACGCAAATTTAAATTGCAAATTTGGTTGGGCGTGTCGTGTGGATTGAAAACACTATATGTAACAATGCGTGTATAAAACAAAACTGTACATAATATATAGTATACTAGAGGACGTACGCGTAGTATTAGTTTCCCACTGCCCCTACTTCTTCCTATTGGGTACCCCACCCCTAAGGTACCCAAGGAATACTCCCTCCAAATTTCAAAACCCTAGGTCCAGCGGTTTAGGCTGTGCTTTGTCTGTAAGTCAGTCACGCAGTCACGTTACTGTTTTATATAATTAGATTTACACGTGCAAACAACCTATCCCTAAATGGGTTCCAGTTCTAGCCTAGGGTCAAATAACCAACAAGCCTTTTCCCATTAACTTGGTTTGGTGAAACTAACAGCCGTGACCAACCCGTTATAATTATTCACAGAAATTAAGATACCAACTGCAATTACAATTACGTACAGTATTAGTCAATTACCTACACCGTATCAAGATAAATCATATGCAAACGTAAGCCAGCATTATGCAGTCACAAACTAGAACACGAATATTAACTATAAACCGTTGAAACTTAACTAAATCAATTTCAAGGCGCGTAAACGCAACTGCCAATATTAATTTGAAAATGGAACTTGTTTATTCCGTGAATAGTATCGCTGCTGAGTTTTTAATAAGGCATCTATTAAATTGACGAACGTGTGAATGAGTGTTGTTGCCTTATGCGTTTGGGGCGCGGGGCGGTGCGCATTGGCATGTCCCTGATGATTTACCGAGGAGCGGACCGCTAGTGGCGGTTTGTAAGTTAAATCCTATATTAAGCAAACGACAATGTGATCAATGTGACATTTGAAATGCGTAATGAAGTTGGCCTAGTTTAGTTTTATTGAGACTGGATCATTGATGTGTTTAGCTTGTGATTGGTTATAAATTCATTGCACAATTTACTTGCCAACTCCTAAAGTTTTAAAGCTATCATATACCTATTGAGCCAGGGTGCAATTCCAATACTAAGCGTATATAAATTCAGAACTTGGTCTAAGGGCCGCACTGATATTTTTTTTATTGAGACTTTCGTCAACACAAACTTTAAGTCAAAGAAAACTATCCTTTCTAACATGTCTTGATAGGGGTATAAAACAAATGAAGCACTTGATAGAAGCGCATGGAGCTAACCCCATATGTGATTCAGCTTCGTCCACCAGAGTAAAGACTTTTTAACTTATAAGTTCTTAGTGATCTAAAATTCGACATTGGCGAAATACACCTTGAAGACAAGGAGTGAAAGCCATTATTGAAGAAAAAAAACAAATGTAGCCTGCCTCGACGCAAAACCGCTTCATCTTTACAACGCTACCTAATGCCAATACCGCGTTACAGAAGACAATCACTAGCAGGTAACGTATTAAAAATATTCAGTGCCAACCCCTCCATGTTCCATTCAACATAGCCCCAATATCAATTAAATATCGAAGTTCTAGGCACTGTAACTACTAACGGCATCAAACGTGCCTTTAAATAACCCTTCACGTAATCCACTTACGTGCTCAAGTAACTAAATACAGGGACTTTGCGTCAAACGCTGGTTTAACGTTAAGCACCGATACAAACTCATTTAACTCGGCACAAGCAACAGGTCAATAGGGAATTATTGCTCGAATTACCCTCTCTAATCGATGCCCGTGCGCATTCACGCGATCTAATAGAAATGTGTCTATAGTCCCTTGAGGCAGTCATTTAAAGAGATCGTATGTTGCCTTGCGTTTACGCCGTTTTAATTATTGTTGCCATGTTGGTTGTATAGTAGTATTGCTAAGAACAGCCTATCCGCCGGACGCAGAAAGGTTCTTTTTTTATGGAAAGATTTGAGGTGTGTTCCATACATGGGCCATATGTGATTAGACTTTTAAGGATGCAGTGTGTCGTGTAATTAAGATAGGTGGACGGAAGCTTTACTTTAGTGGATAATTTGCGTAATCATTGACAGTTTTATAACGCATTTATTAGAAATGATGGTTATCAGATGTTAACACAATTTTGTTTTCAATTCCAGAGTACGGTTTCTTTTGGTAGTTTGATAGTCCCGTGATAAATGAAATGAAATGTATACGAAATCTTGGAGCTTTTCAAAAGCTGAATTGACACCTGGTTCTTTCTTTCACATTTATAACATTTCGCTAACGAGTAATAAGATTATTGTGGTAGCGGTACAACAGCCTTTTTGATTTTTGCCGTAGCATTAATTAAGGCACCAAAATTCATGTCGCAAATTACAATAACATCACAGTATTTTTTTAGGAGTTCGTAATACGTTATTTATAATAAGTTTTCTAATATTTAACAAAAGCAGCGCAGTATGTCGTCTTAACAACTTTCCTAATGCTTCTAAGCTAGCCAATGAAGTTAAAGACTGTGTTAATATCGCCATTTTAAATATCACGTTTAACAGGTGACTACGTTGAATATAGTTTATAAAAAAGCTATAACTATAACTATATAAAGGCGTTAATTTGATGGCTGCATCGGTAGGTATAGGCAAATATTTGTGTGATGAGCAGTGATCGGAATAGGTAGATTATATTTACCTAAAGTTTGCAAAAGGACATAATATAGAGAGAGTGGTTACAACTGGATAAAATATTAATTAATCTTTATTGAATTCCGAATTTCCGGTATTTTTAATGCTAAATATACGTAATATTTACTCACGTAATGGGATAATTATGTTAGTTTGTGATGAAAGGGGCATGTAATTTATTTCTTTTAAGTATCTAATTAATAGGTGGAGCATATTTACCTAAACTTCGCAGAAAAGAGACATAAACTGCAGATTTCCTTGCGACTACATTTCCTAGTACCAGAAAAATACCGGATATCCGGAATTCAATAAAAATAAATTAATATTTCACCCGGTGATAACCACTCTATATTATGTCGTTTTGCGAACTTTAGGTAAATATACTCTACCTATTCCGATTATTGGTGATGAGCACTTGGATGAGAGTCTTGGATGTTTTCTAACTTAATTCTCTATATGAGTATTTATACCGTTGCTTAGTAACCTACCCATATTGCAAGCCTAGAGCTTGGATAGGTCAAATGGTGTGAGATGTCCCCCTATATTATTATCATACAAATAATTTCTAAAAACTTTTTAAACCCTTTTTATAAAGCCGATAATTACCCATGACCATGTTGTAAGAATAACACTTCCCATTACACGTCGATTCCCTTACAAATAGGTTATAATTTCGTTCTCAGAATAGCGTGCCTCATACCATTTAGCATAGAGCCACACTGCGCATATAGCCCGGGGGGCGCTTTCGGAATTGTTCTAAAACATCCGCCATTCTCTATTAATTGCTCGCATAAATGATTTTAATGTGCAACATTCGTTAGTAGATTGAATAAAATTACGCTTCATCGCTGTTCGGCTGTGCACGCACGCGCAGAAATTTATCTATGATCAACTTAAAATTGCAACATTGATGCGATTTAAAGTAGCTACCTAGCAACATTCGTTTACATACGAGTATGACTTCTAAAATACCTCTGTATTTTTACGCCTTGGATTGGTAAATTGGGATTCCCGTAACACTCGGGGAGGGTTGATGGCCTATTAAAAAATGTCTGGCTTTTACTCTTGATTTATTCTCTTTGGGGATGATTTTTCAATCTCCAGATAACACAATCTGTCAGGTAAATTGTAGCACTGTCCTTTTCTTTGTCATAAGAAAGATAAGGATAGAGCTACAATTTACCTGACAGATCGTGTTATCTGGAGATTGAAAAATCAGCCCTTAGTGATTATACTCTATCTTGACATATGGCGAAATCACTGCGAAACCGCTGACCGTACACTCACAAACATCATCGAAGATGCATTTTTAAAGCCATTAAAGGCAAACGAGAAGATGGGATATTTGACGCAAAATGGTCACCGTCGTCTACAATAAGTAAGACATCAGGGGCACGGCCAAGTCGCTACCTTTCAGTGACTCAACTATTGGATTGCCCGAAGCCAAAACAGAGTACAGGGCCTGCCTGTATTCTACTTCGTAAAACTATATTGACTTGATATGTTATTGTACTGTTAAACTAGGCCACCATTGCTGTCAAGTAGTAAATAGCTATCGTAAAGTTGAGAATACGATAGCAGGGTCATAATCACTCGCAAAAACAAAAGTTGTCTCTCCTGTGGTCAATAGTTAAAGGTTTGTGTGCATATAAGTTATGTTTTTATCTGATAGGACTAAAGTAGACCTGACGCCGTTTATGCGGATGTAGGTTCAGCTAGCAAATTAGGCCTTAAAATCGTTAACTTCGGGCATGTCCACAGGAAAGACGGTAACCTAAATCTGTGTATGACCCAGCATATCAAACGCCGATCGGGTTTACAGAGTAGAATAGAGCCCCCATATATAGTGAAAAATCATATGTGGCGTTACCTATGAAAAGGGACCTTAGTGTCGATGGCGCTTACGCCGCACTGCGTCACGCGACGTTGTATTTATATCGGATCATCTTTAATAATGGCGGAAGCGCCATCGACAATAAGGTCCCTTTTCATAGATAGCTCCACATATTACATATTTTCTTGCATAAGTTCGTATTCATCTCGCTTTCTCAAATACGTTATCGATGGATACTGAAGTCGATTGAGGAAACAAGATTAATACGAGCATTTTCAACCAAATACGATGTCGTATGTTGAGGAGTATTCACTATGTCTGTAATAAGTTTATCAGTAAACATCGGTATCAACGTTCAACTTTCATGGCAAAGTACGGTTTGCAGAAAAACAAATGCAAACAAATACATCTAGTATTTTGAAGTTATATTTTTTATAAACAAAAAGAAAGACGCTAAAAATGTATTGAAGGTTTAATAAATTACTAAAATTTGTTCCATGGATTTTGCTGTTAACCTTTGACATCTCTTATAATATATAGGTGAAAAACTTAAGTAAATTACCTCTTGCAAGTAGTTGTAACACATCTGTTTAGACCGTTCGACATTCTATATTTGAAATTTGACGTAAATTACAAATAAATTTTGTACACATGACTTAATTACCTATCCACACTGACTAATATTTATTTGGTGTGACAATTAAATTGACATTCGTTACCTATTTGGCATATATTCTTTTTCGAATGCAAAATAAATATTAAGGTTTTATGACATTATTTAGAATATAAACCTCTTTAAGCATAGAGCAGCATAAATATACCTCTAGATACAGTTAGCATAATTATGTTATAAAAAATAACAGAAAATAAAAGTTATTATTCATGAAATATTCGAACGTATTTCTTTTTTGCTACCCTTACCGGGTGCCATGAAAACTGAACGTTGATACCGATGTTTATTTATCAGTCTATTAATGCGTGTCGTCAAAAATGTGTGGGTGTCATCAAGACACACAGCTGTGTGTCCGGCCAAGTTCGAAGAAAAAGCCGAGCGATACTGCAGCGTGTATATTTACACGAACCCATTCAGCCCTTTTTCGCATGCTCGTAACTTTTTTCTCATTACAGCCAGGAACCTGTTTCTTACTAATTGTGTTTTAATTTTCATATTTTAAATTATTAATGCACGTTAAAAAACTGGCATGTAGCATATAAGATAGCATAAAGGATATGTTATGTACAGTTTAAAGCATTCATATCTACACAGACATCGCGTCAATCATACCTATGTATACGTAGACCTTATTGTTAGTGGCATAGGGGTCTGGCGTCTTCGGAACGAGTATTGTATATATAATACGAGTAAATAATAAGCAAATATCAAGGGACAATAATGTCACACCAATTGACCAAATCCCAAACTAAGCTCTAGGCTTGTACTATGGGTACTAGACAACAATATAAATAATTATTTATATAGAAAAATAAATACCTAAATAAATAAAAAACATGTATGACTCAGGAACAAATATTCGCGCTCATCACACAAATATCTGCCCTTACCGGGATTTGAACCCAGGACCGCTAGCCTCGTAGGCAGGGTCACTACCAACTAGGCCAACGCGTCGTCATCGTATACATATATTTATGACTTTGACTGTATTTGATCTCATGCACAACACACCACGATGCTCAAGCGCAAATCCTAGCACCAACTATTAAACATCAAAAGCCCAGTTTAATCGAACAAATTCCCATGCAAAACAGACTTTTATTATATAACCAGTACAATAATAAACAAGGGGCAATAGGTATAAATTACTGCGGACCGACAGCCGCATTTACTGCGACGTCTGCGCATATTGAAACTAAATCATTTCTACGTGACCCAGGCCGGAGTGAAATACAAATAACAGCGCTAATGAACTTTGATTAAAAACTGATTTATTATTTTTCACCGCAGGGCGTGGATTATATATAAATATATCAGAATTAAACGCGTGCGGGTTATGACTGTTGTAAATAGCAAACGATGTCAGGACTGGTATGGAAGGCATTTTTTTATTCAAGACTACATAAAACAATCAGGACATCTTTCATTCAATTCTGAGATCCATCTGTGCATTTTATACCTTCCTACTATTGATGATGACCTAGTACAGTCAAGGACTTTAATTGTTATGCCACTATGGAACCCTGTCATAATGACAGCGTCAAACCACATGACAGAAATTACGCTTAAATGAATGATTAACGTAATGCTACAGGGTTCTGGACTGGACTGTACGTAGACTTCATCATTATCAGCCTACACTGCTCACTCTTGTGCTCATCGCATTTACTTGTTCTTTTTCGTATGTCAACCATTTTTGGATCAGTACGGGTAGCACAAGTTGTTCTTTCTGGCTTGTCGCTCATTGCGTCTGTATCGTTACAGACTAGATAGAAAAGAGATCCGAGCGACGACAAGACGATAAAGATAAGTTTATTGATTATCTTAACACATGAACATACAAGAAAATATCCGGTGGACCCCAAACTAGGCTGAGGCTGTATCTTGGGGCCCAGCGAGCCAGTTTACAGACAGAAAAGTTAGGTAATTAGCATTAACTTAAAAATAACAAAAGTGCAACATACATCTGCTTTAAAAATAAAAATAAAAAAGCTTTGTCTTAATATTTGGTAACATTTATGTAGGTAACATTAATTTTGTATGAAAAGAAAACATTGACTTATTAATCCAGAACCTGGGTATAAATTCAATATAAACGAACGATTCAATGAACCTTTTTTGAACCAATGAAACTCCTTTTTTTTCGCCGGTCTCTTAATAATTTAATTAAAAATTAACAAGGCACAAACTTACATAAATTTACCCAAGCTAAGCCCTAGGCTTGGCTTATGCGAGTGATAAAAAACGATTTATGATAGGTATATCTTATACATATAAATAAACACTTGGTACTGGTAGGACCTTGTAAAGAATTCGTCTGGTTCCCTACCATCATATTACCTATTACCATTTAATCTCTGAACAAGCAACAGCATTTGCGTACAGGTTCGCGAACATATTCATATTCGTGCCCATCCATACTAATAATATTCATGATATTATAAACCGATTTGATGAAACTTTGTATGAAGACACCTTGAACTTCGGAGGACAGTGTACTTTATATCCTGCACGGGTAGCACAAGTTGTATTTTCTCGCTTGTCGCTCAGTGCGTCTCTATCGTTACTAACTAGATAGAAAGGGAGATCCGAGCGACAAACAAGTCGCGGGCAACTTATGCTAGCCGTGCTGCGTGCCTAGAATGGTTGCGTTTGTCGCGTGACAAAATGTGGATAAAGCATCCGTCACTTTCGTACTTATGAACGTGTCAGAAAGTGACGGATGTTTTATCCACATTTTGTCACGCGATCAACGCAGCCATATTAGACCCTCTGCGGGCCTAGTATGGCAGCGTCTATGTCGCTTGTCAAATGTGGATAAAGCATACGTCACTCTCGTACTTATTTACGTGTCAGAAGGTGACGGACGCCTTATCCACACTTTGTCACGCGATAAACGCAGCCATATTAGGCCCCCTCTAAATGACAGTTCCGGAGAGCACAGCGATAAACTACTTCTACGCAGACGGAGTCAAATGAGTCGATTTACTTCAAACTCGGATAAGTCCATGCAAAAGGACAACGGAATTTGCGTCTTTTTTCAAACAAATTAAGGTTTGAATTTGTATACCAAATTTGAAGGACATATCCGAGTTTGAAGTTAAGCGACTCATATATAGGCAACAGCTAGTTTAATGTATACCCTTGAACGAAACGCTTAGCTTCATAGGCTCTCTACCAAAAATTCACGCCGTCATAATTAATTTCAACAAAGAGGTTCCAACTCCAATTGAAGGTTGCCAGCAATTAACAAAGCTCCTTGAATCCTACGGAACATGAGGCTGGTATGTCACTGGCGTGTGCGCCGGTATGCGGGCAGGGCGCGGCGAGTCAAGGCGAGAGGTCACAGAGAGAAAGGGAGCCTAATGTCTGTATTAATTTTATGCTTTACTTATTAACTAGGCTTATTAGTATCAAGTTCGAGATGGTATCGATGTTCTATGAGTTGATGTGATTATAAGTTTCCTGGGCCTTTATTCTAGGCGGTAAAAACCATATCGTTTATGACCTTTTATGGTACTTATGGTATTGTTTTTAACTCGGCTGCCATTACTGTCAAGTAAATAAGAGCTATCAAAACGTTGACAATACGATAAAAGTTCAAAGACAATATGGTTTTACCCGCCTATAATTTTTACCCTGAAAAGGAGACGTGGGATTAGTAGTTTGAGCTTTATGGTAATTTTCATATGATAAGATATATTTACTAAAGTAAATCTGTAAGCTAGTTTACTGTGTTTCAAAAACTAGGTAATGTCTTTCCAGAAGTAACTATAATATAATATAAAGATGTAGAGACATTAAACGTTACTTATCGAATCGAAAGAGTGCATTAGAAATAATTTAGAACATATTTAATTATAGTATTCAACACAAGCCACTCAAAATTAATTAATAAATAAGTTACTTTTTCTCAAATTCTTCAATCGCCTAAAGATATCCGTTTAATTAATAAGTTCACCTTTGTGCATCCCTAATTGGTAAATATTGAATTTGGATTTTGTTCAATAAAACAACACAAGTATTTATTTTAATTCTTGATAACTTAATTTAATCAAAGAGTCACCGCAACATCAATACAAATCATACTAAAAAAGAACATTTCACCTCGACATCATTATATTAACTAAAGTTCTTAATGTTTAGTAACAATCATACGAGCATTTGGTTAGATAACCCTAAGCACAATCAAGCGAGCTTTCCGGTCACCGCGTGCCAAAGCTCGCTTCTCGCCAGCTGTTGACATTGTGCTTTGATCCACATTTAGACCAGTCCCAGCTTATATCTGATCTATCTTACTAAACTGCGGGGTTATTCTCATCGTCTTGTTGGCAATATAATGCAATCCATTCTGGGATGCATAATAATGGTAATAAAATTAATTAACGTTCATAATCTTTAGTAGTCACGTTCATGTGCATTAAGCTAGATAATCCTAATCACAATCAAGCGAGCTTTCCGGTCACCACGTGCCAAAGGGATCCATATTGGCTAATATAAAATTGACTGCCCGAAATTTTCTCCTACTATCGATTTGCGGTCCAATTCAACACTCTTCCAAATTTTTTACTTCATTGTTGTACTACTAATTTATACCCATATAATATACCCACGTTCTGAATATCAAGTATAAGCACTACAGAAAAGATAGATCAGAAACACATCTCTTCCAAATAAGAGCCTGAGTTTCTCATGATTATCGAAATGAACTCCAAAAGTCCTGAAATTTTGTTGTACTTTCATGTATAAAATGCAACATTTGCTCAGAAGCACAGGGTGAATGATAGACTACACTTCCAAATACTACTGAGTTTTAAATATGAATGTGCAAGAGGAAGACCTAAAAGGAGATGGATGGATTGTGTGAAGAGTGATATGAGAAAGAAGGGAGTGAACGCTGAGATGACGGCTAATAGGGATGTGTGGAAGGAAAAAACATGCTGCGCCGACCCCAGAAGATTAGGATAAAGGAAAGGAGATGATGATGATGACTGAATTTTAGTCAAATAATCAAGAAAAACAAAAGTGCTACAATACTAGCCTAGTTTCTGAAAGACAGAGCTTAATACTACAGGGGGCCGTAGGAGAATAACACCATTTATATCTTATCTATCAACAGTTAAACTGGGTTTGTTAGGTCAAAACAACAATTAATTGCGTATGCCCTCGAATGGGTAAACTATTGCTTTTCGATTTATTAATGGTCATGACTTAATTCAACTATGATGTCATGCACACCGGGTCATATGTTATGCTGAATGCATTGCAGCATAAATAAGTCTGTCTAAATTATGGGGTTTGCGCCGTTACTTGATGTTGAATCACCGCATATAGATTTAATAAGGCTAACAAAAAGTCTCTTTTAGAGTTCTATTTTTGTGAATCTCTTCATGTACATATACTATTACAAATGCAGTATATATTTTTGGAATAGCCACTTAAATCTATTTATTTTGATACCTTATAGAATAATTGTGTTAAAAATAAACACAAACGGAGACCCATAATGGCAGCATGGCGGGTTTTTGTTAGGCAAATGGTTAGGTTTCAATTTTTATACTACATTCGCAATGCTAGGACGATTCTAACAACACGCTTCATTCGTCGAATTCGAATCGTTCACTCAGCTTTTACGATGGGACAAAGAACCATAGATAGCGTACATACATACATACAAACAGATGGAAAACATTACCGTCTTTCTTGGGTAAAAAGTAATGGCAATTTGTGCACTTTTTTTGTGCTATTATCACATATCATGTAGAAATTAATAAATGCACTTATAATGATCACTAACATAAACACTATGTCGTCTTCTAACTCGCGCTAGGCACAGTTTCTTTAACGAGCTAAAAAAAGCGTAAATGAATAACGTCGAATTTCGACAAATTAATTAATACAAACAATTTATTCGCTTCAGATATAACTAGGATAAGATAACATCAATCTTAGATATGCAATGCAATTTATCTCACTCTATCATTGGCATCGATTTATCAACAATACGTTCAAAGCCGATGACGCATGCATGTGCCAAAATTCTATACAAATAATCACTATGGGCCGTGAATGTTCTAACAGCCTTATCTTTTGAAAGAGAATCCAATTAATCTTGATACTAATTAAACTAAGGTACTAAAATGAAATTTGTTAAAATTGTCAACGGCTAAAATATTGCAGTTATTTGTTGTTTAAATATATTCTGCGCGACTTATTAAAACGGTAACGGAGTAAGTCAGCAATTTTAAATCTGTCCAGTTGTTGGTTTATGCAACTAGCTCGTTGAAAACTTTAGTGTTGAAGGTTTCAATTTATTTTCTAGTATAGATATATTTAACAGCGGTGCAATTAAAATTGTCCGTTTGATAAAGTTAACCGATAGAATATGAAGTGCTAAATATTTTCAAAAGTAGTAAAAGGTAGCTAAGAAATCAATACTGACACCTGTCATTATATTACAAATTAAAAGCTCAAACTCAAGAATTTTTACATACTAAGTCGCTTTCCGCCGTCTGCCCGCTTATGTACGCTTAATATCTTTAAAACTACGCAACGGATTTTAATGTGGTTTTCAGCAATAGATAGAGTGATTCAAGAGGAATGTATAATAAATTCTGGATTATGAGCGGGTGTTACAGAAAACTTACATACACCGAAGCGAAGCGAGGGCGCGTCGCTAGTATGTTATAAATTGGTACTGCGATAACAGCTGGTTATCTTTAGGTAAAGTATTATTAGAGCAATTTCATATAATATTTATTTTAAATACTTTACTTTTTCTCAGCACTTCTTCCTATTCTAGGGCCTCTATTCTCGGCGATAAAAACTATATCGTCTTTGACCTGTTATGGTGTTGTTTTTAACTCGGCTGCCATTACTGTCAAGTAAATAAGGGCTATCAAAACGTTGACAATACGATTAGGGAATGCAATTTAACCGGTTATTGGACGTTTTTGTATGAAAATAACCGGTTATAACCGGTTATGACCGGTTATTTGCATTATCTAAATACGATAAACAGGTCAAAGACGATATGGTTTTTACCGCATAGAATCTCGGCCCAGGTGGCCTGTGAGCTTGTTAAAATAAATTAGGTCAGTACCCACTTGTATAAATAACGTCAAGTCTTTAACTACTGAGGGTATTATTCTGTTAAGGAAGTTAATGAGCTTCGAATTTTTAATTAGAAGATCATTTGTATTGAAAGGTCGACTTACGCAAATCGTTAATCATTTTAACATGTAATGAATAACTGAGAAAGTATTTTTAATAAATACAAATTTAATTAAATGTATTTTTATACGGCTGATAAAAAAAAGACTCGCGCTTGTCCCGTTTTTCCGTTCACAATGGCGGACAATTTGAATAAAGTTTACATTAGGTTACATAAAGCTGCAACGTTGAGCGAATTAAATATTAATAGAATTTCTGTTCACTCCTGGACCGGCTGTTGCTTGGTTAACAGAACAAAACGTCTGTTAGTCATATGGTGCCACCTCGTACGAAACTTAGTTAACTTGGAATTAAAACATTTGAATTATAGTACATTACTACAGAGGCCGGGACAAAAGGGGTTGCCGGCCGAAGACATATAGACGGCCGAGCAAAGCGAGGCCGGATAGGTCTGAGGCGGGCAACGCCATATTTCCCGCCGAGGTATGTATAGTGCTTTTTTCAAACATGCAATGTAATAAACAACAAACAAATCAAAGTTTTATTTTTTTAATACGCATAGTGGCAGAATGTCATGATGCCTGTGCCACAAATTTATGTGGAATGGAAATTAAAAAAGAGGACTTTGCCGGCCTAGGCCTGCACGATTTGTATGAAATTCCATTAACTACCTCTTGTCCTAGCCGCACCTGAAACGTCATACTTCGCAGCCTATTATAAGGAACATAACATAAATATTTTATTGCATGTTTGAGAAAAGTATATAACAAAATTAGCACGTTTCTTGACATCTTTGAAAGTAATCTTTTTGGGACTGAGTGTAAATCTATTTTATGTAAAATAACATTGTAAATTATTTCATATTAAATTATAATGCATTTGGAATTTATTTAATTATCAGTCACCCAAAAAACATCCCTTGAACTATTGACGCCCATATAAGGATATCCTGTAAGAACGCTCATTCTAACTTATTATTTTTGTAATTTGATTCTTATAGTAATAAAATCGAAGGATCATTTCAATCTAAACAGAGAAGTTTTAAATTTACCAAAAAAACAACTTACACAGTTTTCTTTGTAACACAATTACATACTCCATTGTCCACGGCTGTCGTTGTCCGAGCTTTATCTTAATTGACTGCGTTTTGATTTAGTACTGCCCTAACACCAACTTAAACATGCCGTTAGGCAACCAGCTATTAACACCTCAATCCTCAGAAAACATACACATAATAATTCAAAATCAATTTAGACAATCGCATTTGTAACTTTGTATTCATAAGCGCGGATTAATTTTGAAATGCGGTCGGAAACGAATCTGGAGCAGCTATTTTCTTTCTTATTTCAATAGCAATAGGA
Source organism: Acleris literana (assembly GCA_946894065.1). NCBI lineage: Eukaryota > Metazoa > Arthropoda > Insecta > Lepidoptera > Tortricidae > Acleris > Acleris literana. Next base: position 6,863,000 of record OX335689.1, on the reverse strand, counting down.
GTAATCTTTATTTGGAGCAATGGAACTGTTATCTTGGTGTTATAGTATTGTGAGAGTAGCGCCTAAAGGGACAAGTTATGTCATGCTATTTCTAACACAACGTGTCGAGTAAAAGTAACAAGGATATGATTGCCATCTAGCGGTGCCATATGGAATGCTATTGAAGTTCACTTGTAACGTGTGGGCAGGGAAGTTATTTGATTTCCTTGATTGGTTTGATCGAGATAGACTGATAAGCGACTATACATAGACGGATGTGTGAAAAAATAAATAACATGTTTTAATTTTTAAGTTTTAAAGAATACCAGAGACCATGTTTTTTGCTTGGAACCAGGAAGTAAGCGAACCTAACTTATAAAGTAGTATAACTTCTGCCCGCGACTTCGTCCGCGTAGATTTCGATTATCGTAATGCCCTCGGGAAACTTTAAATTTTCAAGGATAAAAAGTAGCCTAACCACACACACACACACATACACACACACAAACTTTCGCATTTAAATAATATTAGTAGATTTTTTTTATGGCATTGGGAAGCTAAACGAGCATACAGGCCATATCTGATGGTAATTGGGATCTGTGATCCCAGACATTTGCGTTCTCAAGACTACAATCTTAAGACCGCAATCCTAAGACCCCAAATGCGTTGTCAACCCTGAGGACTAAGATGGAATGGCCTCTATGGTAGTAATTTCCCCGGTAGTCTTATCCCCACACCGAACACGACAATGCGAACGCTGCTGCTTTGCGGTATTTATGTTCGTATGTTCACAGCAATATGTTCCACTAAAATAAAATAAAAGTATATGACCTTGCTATTCTACTTTGGTATACATATAATTTAAAATTCCATTTCTATCTATACGTTAATAATACTTCCATTAAAACTTCACATAGACATGATGTCTAAAAAAAAAACAAATTTAAGTTTTTTTTTATATAGTCGTAATTGGCAAACCAGCAGACGGACCACCTGATGGTAAGCAGTCACCGTCGCCCATTAACATCAGCAATGCCAGGGGCACAGCGAAGTTGTTGCCTTTCAGTGACTTATTTCAAGCCGCGTTAAGGCTGCGGCTCCACTGAGGCGGAGACGAGCGGAGCGGAGCGGAGCGGAGCGGAGCGGAGCTGTGCTAATATTAACCAATAGAAGGCGCATGCGGTCACGTCGAGCGTGCCCTGCACACGTTAGTTTATATTCTATTGGTTAATATTGGCACAGCTCCGCTCCACTCCGCTCATCTCCGCCTCAGTGGAGCCGCAGCCTTAAAGAAGGAGATGTCATAGTGTTGAAGAAACCTCGTACTTGGTCAAAAACTAACACCACAGCCCTAAATACCAAAGGCCTTGCTTACACAATTAATTACAACTTACATACACAGTATGTGTTGATAGTTAATTAAAACAACATCCGTATTGCAAATCCTTGATAGCGACCATCAATAACCCATCGAATAAGGTGAAGGCCCCTAAACCTTTAGCTATTAAACGAATCGATACCTTCCCATTAATCAGGGGGCAGCGCCAATGCTAATCAAGTTTAACGCTTCGTTAAGCGATATTAATTTAAGGCTGGTGCACACGCATGCAATTTTAACCCATTATAGGCTAGCGGTGTTAATTTGCTTCTTTTTATCTTACCCCTCATACGTCGGAAGTGAACAAAATGCCAAGTTCTAGTCTCTTCGGAATATGATAAATATAAAAATAAAAAATTACCACTTGGGGGTTATTATGACATGGCTATGCAGTTCATTTTACGGTGAGTGTAAAGGACAGAGCTATAGCAGTTATATAGCTCTGTCCTCTGTGCAGTTATATAGCTCTGTGATCTGTGTCAGGGCATACGAGGAGTTAATCTTTATTAAACAATATATGTTTACCTTTATTAAGTCGCATTGCGCGTCTGTCCGTCAGTAGGTATATTGTCCGCCTAAGTTTAAGTTCGTCTTTGTACAAATCCTTTGTGTTTCTGACTCTTTTCTGCTTTGTTATTTTCTTCTTGTGCAATAGCTAAAGAGTTTACATCAAAGAAGTCATCAAACGTGCCATATACAAAGCTTATCTGAAAAATGTATTTACAATGACACGTGTGTGTCTGCCTTTACCTGCGCGCGCGCCGTTGTTTTGAGCGGAGTGACACGCGCGCAGCGTCGATAATACTGTCAGCTGTCGATATACGTCGATGCGTTCTGATGGATCGATAGTTACAACAGCAGCTACTGACTTAAACCAAACGATTTACCACGTCTTATGGAAACCACAAAAATGATCAACTTAAATAGTCGTTATGTTTTGTAAAAAAAAACATAACGCTATACGGTCAAATTAAGAAGTAGTTGTACGTATGTATTCACGTAAGATCTCTAAATTCAAACCATTGTCACTTTAATACGTTAAAATAGCAAGCATATTATAGCAAAATAGCTAGATAAAGCTAAGTTAAGTATTCGTAGTTAAATCGTACAAATATAGATTTAGTGTCGATAAAATATAACTGACATAATTGAGGTAGGACGCAAATTAAGCTGCGCAATCATCGAGTACCTTGTTGATTTGTTTATACATATAACAACCAAAAATGATTCACTAAATACAATACAACATGTTACTTAAAACACGTACACTGCTAAACATAGGACTTCCTTATGGGTAGCTACGATAGCTAATTTGAACTAAAGGACACGACCTCTTATATTCCCACGGAGCAAATTAAATTCAAAACGCATCTAGCGCCCAAGACACCATACGCGTCACGAATCCATACTAACTACGCCCATGGGCACTTAACGTGTCGTTACGTCAGTTTATCCCATTCGCACTCGTGCTAGGACCAACATAAAGACCGCTATTTTTCACACGCAGATAACGTCCCAAACCAGACAGCTGAGGCTGTTCCTTTAGTTCCGTGGACCACCATGGAGGGCTTTTGTTGCATGTCATGCGAGAGCATTTGTTAGTTGCCGCGATTAAGGGAGTTTAGTGTCTGGGTGTTGTTTACATTGTGTTTTTAGTTAGCTGCTTAACCTGAGACCCAATAGGAAAAGGAGAGATGGAAAAATAACCCATTGTAGTAATATTAAAACAAAAATAGTTAAGTCATGTAGAACCACCTGTAACAAGTCCATAACTCTAATAGCCCACTAATAAGTATTATTAATGCGAAAGTTTGTGTTTTGTGTTAGTTTTTTACTCCTTCACGCAACAACAGGTGAACAGATATGGATGAAAGAATGATGGGCAAATTGGCCTATATGACCAATAAGGACAAGCGATATGTCACCGGATAGGTAATTCAAAGTTGTAAAACTATTACTATGGCAGGTAGTTCGAAATCTTTGAGTGAAATAAATTATCGCCATGCAAAGATGGCAGCATTTCATAGTAATTATGCTAAAGTCGTCTATGTAGGCGTCCCGATGATCCAGATTTAAAATAAAAACTCCCAGTTATTTGAGGTTTCCCGCTACACAAAATCGTTGTAGAATTAAAAAGGATATCCGATGATATAGTGTTTATTGTTATTGGTTTCTAGGCTAGTGTTCATACTTTTTTGCCCATCATTCTTTGGAATGGAGATAGTTTATACCCTGGATTAACATATAGGGTACTTTACATGCTTGGAAATTTAAAAGTTCCCGAAGGAATGACGATAATCGAAATTCCCCGCAATATGAGAAGGCTGAATAACTTATTCTACGCGGACGAAGTCGCGGGAAGATGCTAGATAACCATATTGACTTGACTGTTGCAAAACGAAATGTTTGTGTTTAGCACACCAAAAATGTATACAGTAGGGATATTTTAGATCCTTGGACATTTTTGATGTGTATAAATATTACAACATGACGCACATTGGACCACAGTGGACGTTGGGTCATAAGTAGTTTGCTATTTTAGCTATTTGAATTCCAGTTGAAGGTTTTGTCCTAGAATTAGTTTGCGGTAAGAACAATGCCAGAGGGCCCTGCCAAGATGAATTGCGCTAAGTAACGTTTCTATTCGTTTTGTTTTTAAACCAATCGCGTCACTGGTAGATCACGTGACTTTTCACGTCATCTACCAGTGACGCGATTGGTTTAAAAACGAATCGAATAGAAACATTAGTTAGCGCAATGCATCTTGGCAGGGCCCTCTGGTCTCCATAGAAGCTTTGGCCTCAGAGAACATTGTGACAGATAATTTAATTGAGATTATTTGATGTAGAAAAATATTTAAAACAATGATGTGGTGTTAGTTTTTCTGAAGGATTTGTCTAAAAATAATTATTTAGAAATAATCGTAACAACACGTTACTCGCAAAATGTCTTAATTACATACAAAGTATCTTAATAAATTGCTCTATTTTTCCCAAAATGTGTAAGTAATAAAATATTGAATTTAAATCTCATACAAAACAGGTCATATCAACATCCTTCGTAACAGCGGGCTTTTTTTTTAAAGTGTTTTTAGCTAAGATCTGGCATTGTCCTGTATGAAGTTAAGCTTGTTCATTGCCCATGATACTCCTAGTATTATAATACTAATATTATAAATGCGAATATTGTGTTTGTTTGTTCTGTTTTCAATAACTTGGTTAAGTCTGGACAAAGTATAAACAGTTCCGGAAATAGCCATCAACGACTTCTACGCAGACGGAGTCACGGGCAAAGCCTAGTATCATAATCTCTTCAACACTTTGATTTGGGAAAGTCGAAACACATTTTTAACACTACACACTCAACAATAGTATCCTACAGTTAAAGAATCGTACCGCATTAGTGGCAGTTCACAAGGAGATAATAGTCCATACATTTCTCATACATTTATAACATCCATTGTGGCTTTCATAGAGTCCGCTGACCATTTATTAATAGGGCATATTTGGACAGAGACCGACAAGCAATAAATAAGTCTATAGAGGCTTACGCTTTTACAGAACGATCTTTAGTTACGCTTGCTTTGATTTTTAAGGGGTATTAGGAGACTAGGCATTTTGTTACAATGTGGTTCGTCGAATATTTTTGAGACTAAATTCTAAATAAAATTACAATGTAAACTACTAGGTACATTTATTTTATTTTATTTTTAGGTCTCGGTTAACATTCAAGTTCTAGATGAAATATGGTAGGTAGGATTACCTACATAGGTTGGATAAGATAAGTTATCGTATTAGTAGAATAAAGCTTGAGACACCAAAATTATCTGCCGGGGAGCGAGCAAAGGCTAGGCACGGTCTGTCAACTACTAGTAGGTCAACATCGTCAACGTAGACAATTTTTACAAAAAATACGATTAAAATGGCAAAATAACAATAAGTCTAATAAAAAACAAGGTTCAAATCTCGATTGCATTTTTCGATATTGTCGTCTACATATATGTACATATAATATACAGGGTGGAAAAAACGGACGCCAAATGGACTGCAACTACCTTAAATATTGGAAATAGGAAGTCTACGCAAAAAACACTTACTTTTATTTAAAAAAAACAATAAATATTGCATTATTGGATTTTTGAAAAAAAAAATAACCTCTTTTTTAACTGGTCGAATATGACAAAACAATAAAGTCGTGTTTTATGATACAGATCGAAAGGGTCATTGATAGTGATCATTTAAGTCTATAACACATACACCTTTAATTAAAATAAAGACCGTAAAAAATACCCTTCTTTATTATTTTCTTATATTCGATCAGTTAGTTTCCCGATTAAGGCAGGCAAATTTTCAAAAATCCATAAATGCAGTAATAATTGTTTTCAAAAAAGGAGTAAGTCTTCTTTGCGTAGAATTTGCTATTTCCAATATTTAAGATAGTAGCCATCCATGTGGCATTCGTTTTTTTCACCCTGCATATTCTACTTTAAAAAATAACCCTCCCCTTTTATTAGTTTGATTAAAACAATACAGCCTATTTCACTCCCACAACCAAGACTGTTCTAACGCAACTCATATGTTAATATCCATCAAGACATTTAGGCTGCAGAGCGTGCCACAGTAATACACATACTCCTTCTGACGCACGCAATCGGGTAAAAATAGCGTTAACGTCAATTACCTTAAGATTACGTCTTAATTCAGACGACAACATTATACGAAACACTAAATCAAAAGCCTTTGCGTCACGTCACATCTATGTACCATAAATTATCCTCATCCAGTACGGCACATAATATAATTGCAGTACATTACGTCAACCGCACATTATGTTTATTTGCCTGCATATTTTACTACGCAACGTAATTATATGGTCGTTGTTAGAGATGGCAATAAGTGTTTACCAAAATTGACCATAATGTAGGAAAGTTACTGGCGATTGGAGGAAAATAATAATAGTAAAGTGGGCTAAGAATATTCACGTTAAGGTCTATAGGAGCTTCTTCAATACTGGCAAAGTGAAAGAGAAGGCTTCGTTTGACACATATCCATTTAAAGTATCACATCACAGACAAACGTTGTAGACTTCTATTCTATCAGAGGGCCCTGCCAAGATGCATTACGCTAACTAGCAATTCTATTCGATTCGTTTTTAAACCATCGCGTCACTGGTAGATGACGTGATACGAAAAGTCACGTGATCTACCAGTATACGCGATTGGTTTAAAAACGAAACGAATAGAAACGATAGTTAGCGCAATGCATCTAGGCAGGGCCCTCTGGAGCTCTATCCTACTTGCAGTACAAACATATTTCTTTTGACATCTTATCGTATTATCTTTAACTCCATTACTGTCAAGCGAATAAGAGCTAACGTAACGTTGACCATATGATAACAATTCAAAAGCAACATGGTTTTAACGAGTAGAATAGAGCCCGTGAACCTTTTTCGATCGTGGATTTACATCCCTAATACAGTTAATTAGATTTTTGGAAACTTCTATCACACCTCAATTGAAGTAGAATCATTTAAACTGCTTATTCAAGTGAAGTTATTATTCCAATATCCTATAGAGATGAACCATCATGGTCGCATGAAGTCTAATGCTAAAGTGTTACCCATTATTCATAAACGTACTATAAACCTATTTTGGTTAAAATAATTGAACCAAAATAGGTTTATAGTACGTTTGTCATTTTCTATCAGATGCAAATGTCACAATGGCAGATATGGACAAAGCATATTTTAAGAATAAGAGGGTTAAGTATTCTGTTAAATACGGTTTACTAATGTTTTAACAAATCATCATTTGGCAAACTATATCATTTTACAAAATTTCATTCTGCAAAGAGAGAGTCCAACCTAACCTAACTTATTTAATAAGCCTATGTAACCTATGTTATGTAATGGTTTAAGTAAAATATCGTTTTTGCGAAATAAGAGTTTGTAAAATAATACGTATGTCAAACGTACTTTTGGTCAAATGAACACACCTCTTGCTTCACACGCGACAAATAAGCATTGTTTTTACCTAGGCTATAAAGATGAGATATAACGAACACGTAAAGTCCGAATAAAGCTTGTAAAAAACATTTAAACCGCTGAAATCGTATTAGTTTAAGCTGCGTATACGCACATTCTAAGTGATGGTCGCGAACTTGATCTAGACGTTACGGACCTACGGAGTGAATGTTCAACCTCCACGTTATCGATCGGTTATCGGTGATACTTTATCTTAACAAGATTGTTAGCTTAGGTTCACGGTCGCGAGTAAAAAGTGACTTAGATTTAACACATTCAGTGGGGAACACCTTGAATTTGTTATAAAGCTATATTATACTGGAGTTGTTAACATAATTCAATTATACCCTATTTGCCAGAGATGTGACTTATTTAAGATACAAGTATCTGAAATACAGATACAAGATACAAAATACGTTTACATCTTGTATTTAAAATACTTTTTTTTAACATTCATTTTGTATCTTGTATTTAAATACCTTTTGTTTGGCATCTTAGTATTTTGTAAATACTATGCTTGTTAAAATACTTTTCGTAATAGTACTAATATTTATCTATGCATTTATTCACAAAATGTGACAAGATTTTATGGTGATTAAATGTCACCATAGATATAATGGCACGCAAATTTATTCTAGGACCAAATTGATAGATGGCGACTCTTTCTTTCTAATAATATCAAATGTCATCATCCTACATACAACAAAAAAATATTTTTCAAATATAACACTTGTTCAGCTATATATCCTTACTCTTTGCACTTGTTTGCCACGTTCTGCCCATGTGGAGCGACTCTTCTCTTTTGGGGGTATGATTATGAGCCTCATCGAAGAAAAATTAGTGATAAAATGTTTGAAGAACTGGTTTTACTTAAGTCTCAATTAAAACCTTAAAAATATAATATTTTGTCTTGTCACATTTGCACGCTTTGTTCGTAAAAATTCATATTAAAAAAATAAACTTACATTCAATTAAAATGTAGTTATCTCACAAAAGTATTTTATCTTTAAAAATAATTTAAAAGATACTTATTTTGTATCTAGTATTTTAGATACCATCCCAGAAAGTTATCTGTATCTGATATCTGAAATAGTTAATTTAAAAGTATCTTGCATTTTGTATTTCAGATACTTTGTATAGGGTATCTTGTACATCACTGGTATTTGCATAGATGATGAATGATGATTCGCAAGCCTGAATGATTATTTGTCTTACAGAGCGATAATTGCGATTTTTTAGGTATTCGAGAGTATTTTATTTTCGTTTTTTTATCGAGTGACTGCCACAGCCGCCCTTTTATGTGACATACAGATATACATTAAATCACGCCTGTTTCCCAGAGGGGTAGGCAGAGACCACTTCTTTCCACCTGCTACGATTATCTCTTTCGCTTCTTCCACATTCATACATCAATACATATGAACTCCTTAATAAAAATAAGGTCCATTATAGCACCCACGAGGATGATTTTGGAAAGAAAATCTTTGATCTTGATACTTGGAAGTATTCCATTGACTAAAAATATCTTATAATATGTACAGTCGGCCAAGAAATCCCTTTACCACTTTTCAGCTTTTGTCTGCTGCTCCTTTCGCTCCTTTCGCTATTTCCTCAAAAACCGTCCAATTTTTCTTGATAAAAGATACTCTATGTCCTTCCCAGGGCCTCAAGTTAACTACCTGCCAAATTTAATCTAAATCAGTTCAGCGGTTTAGCCGCGAGAGCGTAACAATAATATTAGTATACTATGGTAAGGATTAAAGTCCAAAAGTTTTAAAAGAGTTTCTTGTTTTATACTTGTATGTGCCTAACAGTCATAGGCTGCATTGTAACAGTCATAAAGCATTGCAAGTGTAAACAAAATTTATCAGTATAAAACACGCCGTAACGAAATAGCCTATTGAAGGATATATAGGCACATTTTAATTCAATTACGGCTCAGTCATCCCACTTCTTACACTGTAAATGCCTTCCCACTCCACAATAGAGCCACTGAGAGCAATTTCAAGGATAACTAACAACTGTTATTGTGTCGTTTGTCGCCGGCCGCCGATCACTGCTGATGCGTATCACCATCTAACGAGTACCAATTAGGGAAATCAATTTAGGGTTGCCACGTGGGATATAGTAGATACTAACTTTGATGACTTTATTACTTTGAAGACTTAGAAAATAATTGTCGACTATGTATTTTTACGAGCAGATTAAATTTTGAACTTTTGACATTACCTATAATTTATTAGGTACCTATATTGACTGTACTAACTTTTGACTATAATATGTGCATGATATATATTTTTTATTATTTTATTATTAGCTATATCATGTTTTCTATGCCTTGGAAATGTAATTAATTGATTGAACGTATTTGACATAAGTTTTTAGTTAAGATTTAGTATATAAGTGCAGTGCCCTTACATTGTAGTGCCCTTGCAGGGTATCGTATGGACTAAACGATACTTAAGTTTTAAAGATACTAACACCAATCTATAAAACTTCTGTGCCATGTGATGACAATGAATAAATGAATATGGATATGAATATGAATATTTTAATTATTGTCAATTCTAGTATGTAGCAAATAGTCTGCTGTTCTAAAAGGGGTTATGTGGAGACTATTTTTTAACAAAATGTAATTTTTATTTTAAGTTTTATTCTGTTCATATTCTAATTTTCTCCTGGTTACCCAAGAAACAGGCTTAGTCTGTGTCAGTTCATTTGTGCCACTTTTTTATACTAAATATGTGTGCCCTTAATTTGCATGTCATGTAATAACATGGACCTAAATAGGTAATCTTTTTTTTAAACACTTTATCGCTATTGTTTGGGTACTTAATTAATAAGTAACTTTATTATACTATTAGGTCGTAAGAGCCCTTTTACATGTGCAGGTAAATCTCACAGGGCTAAAATGAGACTGGTTGATAATGAACCCCACAGCAAACTCAGCAGCATCCATATTTTTCAATTTAGTACTTGTTACTTTGCAATGAAAATACTTACAATTTAAATGAAACACTAATTATAAACCATCACACGATAGTAGATATATCTAACATAATATATCTTAAAAAAGAAAAGGCAATAAAATGATGGTATTTAAAATAGGTACGAGTCGTTCCGTCCTATTTTCCCCAGTAAGCGAATTAGTGCCGATAATACTTCTTAAACTCAAGTTTTTGCAGCCTGGGGTCACCGTTTAAATAAAATAAAAAATGTCAGGGGACAAGACCACACAAATTGACCTATAGTGCCCGGCTGATAAGAAGTCAATCTCTAGTTTCTTAATATCGATAATGATGCCAGCACTCAAACAATGCTGTTATAACTATTCCTTCACACGCGACAAATAAGTTTAGCATTGTTTTACCGCTGTCAACAATGTCAATAGTTAGAAACTTCATGGTCGTGCAATTTGTCAGGACTAACTTCTTATTCGCCTAGTACTACACTGTACCTAGTCCCAAACTTAGACCTAAGCTTCATAAGATTCATAAGACTCAGGAACAAATACTTGCGCTCATCACACAATATTTGCGCATATCGGGAATCGAACCCAGGACTGCCAGCTTCGTAGATAGGGTCACTACTAAGTAGGCTTAACGGGTCGTCGAAAATAGATCAAACGTTGGTCTACATCGGGCAGGCCATTGCGACTTCTGAATCCATCATCAGATCAGCACCTTAAGCATTATATCATCCCTTTAGTTTCTAAACCTCTTATCTGATCGAACCGTTAGATAGGAAAGTAGTCTGTATTCTACAGAGAACATGAGTGCTGTTCCTGTCTAACTATTCGATCAGATACGAGGTTGAAAAAGTACAGGGACGATATTGCGTTTTCACCAGACTTATGCGTCGTCTTTTTTTTAGATAGCGCACATAATGGTGATTGACGCTACGTTGACAAGTCTAACGCTACATCGTTGGTCAGGATCAGGCTATACAATTAGTTTTTATGAGGAAACAAAGAATCGTGCCATACATACAAACAAACTTACAAGTAAAAAACATGATCCTTTTTTCGGATAAAAGAGTGAAAAGAATCGAATGTTATTTCATATTAATACCGCCGACAGGTTATGCTATTACAGTATCTTTGACCCACTTAACTTGATACATAGCACTAGGAAATATAGTGCAATAAATGCCAATAAATTAAAACTCAATTAATTTGTTAATTAACAATCAACAGCCCTACTAAGTGCAAGATTTAAACCACTTTCAAATCGAACACAAATCGATGAATCGACTCTGAATTCGTTATCTAGTTCGGCAAGTTTAATGAATAGAATCGAATAACTTACAAGGGGATCTGAATAATCGACACCGGGTAATCAGATCGCAATCTGCACTTTAGATTTATAAGGATCTGTGGGTTTCCTGCAAACCACCTTTGTGGCCTTTGACACTATACGGTGTTCATTTTGTATAGGATTAAAAGGCCTTGGCGCTCAACACGGTACCCGATGCTATCGGCCGGTTGGTGAGCATTAGTTATTGTGATTTGTTTAAGCGGTTGAATTTACACTACTAGAGTTTGATCTATTTTCTTTAAGGTTAATTGTTGGTGTGACATGATTATTTTTTAGCAAACCATTTTCAAATTTAGTTTTAAAAGAAGTACCAGAGTTATACAGTCAAAGTTAAATTTCAGTAAACACTTATGAGGGTCCATGTTGGCTAATCGAAAAATTGTAGTTCGAATGTATTTAATTTTATTTATCCATGGTAAAACATAGATAAAGACGCAAGTAACTCAACAGTCAGTCATTTTCTGACATGATACTTATGAAAATGATAATACGTAACCTAGCGTTATAAAATATAACATCATGTGGTAGTTGAGCAGGAAAACGTGTCAAAACATGGGTTAAGGGTAATCTTATCCTAATCATTTGGGATCGGCGTAGCATGTCTTTTTCTTCCAAGCATTCCTAGAAGAGTACGGACACTGCTAAATAACGGCAGGATCTGCGAGGAAACTGGTACCAGAACTTTATAAGTTATGAAACATATCGTTATCATAACGCTATTCCGTTAGTGGTGTTCAAGTTTTTGTTTAAACATATCGATATTATTTCATAACGTTATATCGGATACCCGTTCGCATCGCATCGCATATCGTTATATGATGCTACTTCAGAACGAAATCAACATTTTAACAAAACCAGAATAACGTTATAAAAACGTTATAAATTGCAAGCTGTTGGCAGTATGTACTTATGACCTAAATCGAATACTATATCGACGGTCACTGCGGTATTGTACGAAGCAGCGAAATGAGGTTCTGGACTCGTGGTCCCACTGCTCGCGGCAGGGCTCCTATTTCTGCGCGGTTTGCCCTTCGGGCATATAAAGACACCTAGCCTACCTACTTTTGCGAAATAAAAATGATTTCTGACGAAAGCGAATACCGGTGGGACAAAAGTATTGGGACCAAGTCTTGAGTTCGAAATTAACTGCAGTAAAAGAGGTGATGTATAACGATATTAAATCGTTATTTATTAACCATCGAAATGAACTTTATATCGTTATGATGAAAACCGCTATGGGACCGAATTTTATAGCGCGAGAATGACGATATAGTTAACGAAAAATAGCGCTATTTGAAGGTCTGACTGATAGTGATCCAGTGATCCAACCCCGGATCCTACACGAGGTTATACTTTGTGCACTTACCTCCCACTTTAATGGCGGCGACCGCGTGCGGCACTCCTGCCCACGGACTGGGCAAATCCAGGAACACTGCGTCGGCTTTTCCATCGAGCTCTTCTCCAAAACCTTGTTCGAGGACGTCTCTGTGTTTAGCCTGAAATAATAATGTTTTACTTGAGGTCGCCTGCGACTTCGTACCCCTTAGGGAATTAATTTCTAAAAATGCCTTTCTTTTTCAAGTCCCTAGATCCAGCGGTTTCGGTTGTGCGTGGATCGACCAGTCAGCCATTAAAACTGCTCTTGCTAGATGGCATACACCGAATAAATATCATTATAATATTAACTTAAAGATGTTCATAGCTGAAAAGAGGCCTTTCCGAAGAATCTCTGTGACGGTAAGGTTAGGTTAGGTTAGGTTGTAAAAAAAAAAGTTGTATACATACATACATAAAGAATAAGTACAAAAAAAATGCCAGTAATAATAAAATTTACTAGGGATAATGTAGATTTAGTAACGAAAAAGTAAGTAGAGGAAATGGGTCTATATCGTCTGACATAATTATTTTTAGTCATAATGTGTTTTAAGTAATATTTATTAATTTATGTATTGAAATACATAAAGTTTTTTTTCAGAAACTTGCTTTATCACGATATTTTTAAATCAAACCTAGCCTAACCTAACCTTGTCTTCATGTCAGATATTTAAGTAATTCTAAAAAGTTTACGGTTCCACGATATATATTTTTGTGTCAAAAATGACATAATGACAACAAAAAAAAAATAGAAAACAACACGGGCTCCTAGAAGAATGAATGGATGGAAGCAATATAAATTTACAGTGACAAACTCCGCCAAGCCATGGGCTTCGAACTCTTCGCTGGCGATCTTCGCGCGATGCTCGTGGAAGTCGAACGTGTGGACACGCCCGTGGGGCCGCACGCGCCGGATGAGCGCATGTGTGAGGGAGCCACTACCCGTGCCTGAGGTAAACAATCGGTCAAATGCGAGTGTAATAAACAGCAGGCTTATTGCCTAACGCACTCGTAATCGCAATCGTTTTCATTTTGACAGCCCGAAAGCGAGTCTGCTTTCAAAATGAAAACAATTATTCCACTTTGAAGTCGCTTGCGATTGCGAGGCGATAGGCCAGCAGGGGTCGTAATAGGTAGTGCTTATTAACCTAAACTTGATGTAGGTATCTATTCCGACCCCTGGTAACAAGATAAGTTAAAAACTGTAAATATTTAAGAATTAAATATAATGGACCAATAATACAATATTTCGTTTGAGATTTTAATGGGAATATCCATACCTACATGGAGTTAAAAGTTATGGTTAAACAATCCTACATGCACGGCAAGGGTTCCGTACGAAGCTGAAAATGATGCGCCCTTGTATGGGGACGTCCTTTAATTTTCAACTTCGCTTTATTTTTATTATTTGATATACACACACACACACACACACACTGTATAAAAAATTCAAGTGTCTAGCTATTATGGTTTGTGAGATATAGTCCGTTGACAGACTGACTGACTTACAGACGGACGGACAGACAGACGGACAGATGGACGGACAGACAGATGGACAGAAGCACAGACGGACGGACGGACGAACAGCGCAGGCTTAGAAATTGCCCCAAAATAACCCTAAAATTGGAGCTTTTTGCAACATCAACTCAACATTAATTAATAATATTTTAATTTTGTGAGGACACAAAACATTTTTATTTTGCATTTTTTGGGTTTTTTCCACTTTGGACAAAATGAGAAATAATTAAAATATAATAGAAAAATGTAAGCTTTAAAATATTGAATTATGAAAGCATTGATTTAAATGGATTCAATTTATAGTATATTGATTCTAATTTTACATTTTACATCAGTAGAATTTTAGTTAAGGTAATGTAGTTTAACAACTGAAAATTCATAAATATGGCCACAGTATAGGTAGCTCTGTTCATAAAAATAATTATAAAAGTTTACAGCTTGGGTTACCAAATATTTACCAGCATCTATATAGTAATAATTTAAATTATTTATGAAAACTTTACATAACAGTCTCATTCACATGTTTTCTCAACACTGATACAATTTCTTACATGTTTGGAACACTTAATCTGTCACACTTGTTTGCCTAAATAAAAACATTACCTACTATAATAAAGTCTGTCTCTACACTTCACAACTTAACTACATTGGTAAATTAATCACTTAATTTCACAGATATCTCAAACTAATAAATTATCAATTATAAAATGTCACAAATTATATCCAGAATAATTAAAGTTATAAAACTTACCTGCTTCTATAACAACGCTACCAGGAACCAAGTCCAGTTGTAATAATATCATACTGATATCCGGTGTGTAGATAATCTGTGTGCGATGAGGCAACGTAACCGACCATAACTCAGGAGTCGGCTGCAGCACATGACCCCAGCCTTTCGACAACTCCACCTTTTAAAATACAGACACACTTCTGTTAAAAAAATATGTGACATATTTTTTTCGTTACATAAGTCAGTAAATTGACATTCAAGCCCATAATATTTGGAATCTTATGATGACAATCTTTACTACTTCATGTGCATTGCCAACCCTTATGACTTACAATTAGACAGAATGCCTCTATGCTAGTTAATTCACTGGTTGTTTCACCCCCGCATCGGAACATAACAAAGCGATCACTGCTGCTCAATGGCAGGTTAAAGGGTAAGATAGTAGTAGCAATATAGACGGACCCTGCACAAAGTCCTTCATCTGCTAATAATGAATCATGTTCCATTTAAGCTTGATAACGTAGATTAACAGCATATTAGGCTAGTAAATATATGGATGATACCCACGTATAATGTATGTTGCAGTCAGTCTAGTGCAGTGTAACATAACTTTTTGACAGGTTATATTTTTATGTATTTCATTAAAGAACTTTAATAAAATCTAACGGTTGAAAATTACTTACCTTGCTGCCATATTCAACTCCAATTAGATTTTTAACTTTTAAAGCACCAAATGTTGTTTGGTAAACATTCTCTACCATGTCGCCTTTCTTATTTTTTATTTCACGCTTGACATCTATTGCGTGCACATTATTACTTAAATATAAGATCACTGTATCTCCCTCATCAATTTTATCTTTATAATTACGGAAACTCATTTTTAAGTAATAAATCTGTACCGTAAGTCTTTACGTAAAGTTTGTAAACAAGTATTTGTTTGACTGATTTACCATGTGGTTTTGACGTTTCTGTCTTTTGACGTTTGAATTGAACTATAATAATAATTCAACTTGAGATCGTGATTGAGTTGATACTAGTATTACAAACTAAATTACTATTAACAAAATCAAACTATTCTTGTGTTTTCATTTAAATACATTACGAAAATTTTGTATATAAATACTTATAAGCAGTGGTTAAACGTCTAAAAACGCCTTTGAATGTAGGGTCGCGTACGAATGTCATAAAATCAACTCCTACAATCAGTTGTACGTTCCGTTTTACAAAGGGTTTTCTTATCAGTCTATATGTTTTCAAAAAATATTAATTACTAAATTTAAATAATCGGTTTTTAATTAAGCCAAGAATTTTTGTTGAGTTAATCAAATTTTCAACGTTTTATTACTTTACGAAGAGTTAAAATAGAATGTTAAGCGCTAATTTTGACACACATCGATGAAAACGAGACGCGCAACGTCAGAATAACTCGTTGACTAGCATTCTATATGCATTTGGCATATTTGGCATTGCATCGCACGCAACGTCAATCAAAAATCAGTTCGCTAGTTCTATTTTGTCTTAAATCTTTAATTATTAGCTCAGTCAGTGGATTCGCCCAAAAAATGAATAGTTTACTTTTTGTGTCACACATAAATCATTATTAGTTTACGGACTCTTTCAAACATGGTGAAAATGGAGACATCGAAGAACAACAGCAAAACCAGTTCGCTGAAGGCTCTAATTCTTAAAGCCTGGCGAGAGCGGTGGACTGACATACAATGGGGCATCAACATCAAAACCATAATTCCAAGAGGAGTTAGCGGTGACCTATACAATCTAGCGGATTGTATTCTACAACAAGCCATGGTAGGATGTGGAGCTAACCAGTTAGTAATATCTTATCTAAAGCACTCTTTAGCGTCCCATTTGGTCTCTTACGCTGCTGTATTACAGAGAATCGCGAAATTTGACGCATTCCACAAACCACATTGTATTTCAAGTCTCTTGGAATTCATAGAAAGCTTCCTTGAAAGTATAACATGTCGGGGCAAACTAGAAGAGGAAGTATTGGCTAATGCTGTGTCATCAATAATACTGTGGCTTCTACAAGTTTACCATTACTCTTTAAGCAAATATCCATCATCAAATCCTATTCAAAGCCAAGAGCTTCTAGAAAAATCTACAGCATTGCTGAATTCAATTGTCAACACGGACTTTCTACTTGCTATGTTTTATTTAGCCAAGCAAAATGATCCTGATGAATACAATGAAGTCACTAAAAAGTGCCAAGAGATTACAGGCTTTATGATGATGAACACACAGTTCAAAGCCCCGGTTGCTATTCATGAAACTTTACAAAAGATATGCAATATGGATATTGATAAAATAGCACCGTTGAATCTGAAGGTGGAGCCTGTCACTCATTGCTTGCAAGCATTAGTAGCTATCAATATTTTGTCAAACCCGAGTGCTGATATGCAACAACTTTCCGCTCAATTGCTCATGATAAAGAGAATCAAAGGTTACTCATTAGGGCGGCTCTACTGTGAGCTTATCAGAGCTTGCTTCATTTCTCTAAATGATTCTAGCAAAGATGCATCAAAACAAGCACTGTGGGCGGCCTTCACGTTTTTAAAAATACCTCAGGTGATACACTACCTTCATAATACATGTGGAACTACCAACAAGGATGATGAATATTCTATTGAAACTGTGGAAGCATTTGAGAAACTGCTGCAGTCTACTCCTTTATTGGATATTGTTGATACGAAAAATTCATGTAACAGTATTGTGTCCCTA
This sequence comes from Acleris literana, assembly GCA_946894065.1. Taxonomy (NCBI): domain Eukaryota; kingdom Metazoa; phylum Arthropoda; class Insecta; order Lepidoptera; family Tortricidae; genus Acleris; species Acleris literana. Next base: position 6,844,945 of record OX335689.1, on the reverse strand, counting down.
TTAGAGCCGTTGGTTAAACTGAATATAATGACTGAGCAACATTTAGCTTACTTTAGCCAAAAGCGAGAAAATAAAGAAGTTAAACTGCAAAAATTAGAACCTACAGGGTTACAGGGGTCAGTTCCTTCTTTTATCACTCGAGCTGAACCAACTTTGGCTGGAATCTTAAAAACAATGAGTGGTGACTTCCACAAAATGCAGGAGCAACTATATGCTATGCTTTGCCAGATTGTAGGGGGTACTTCTTTGATAACAATCTTGGCTGTTGCAGCAGTGGAAGGGAAATTGAAGCTATTTGTGTCAAGACTGATCAGGTTCAATGAGTTTGCTTTGATTGCTGCCAGTGAAAAAGGTGCATCTCAGTCCAAAGTCTACATTTTTGACATTTCTTTTCTAATACTCTGCTCAATTGTGCAAGATTATGGTGTTGAAGCAGTTTTGGAAGAAAATGGAGAATCTTTCTTTGAGCAGTGGGTAAGAGAATGCATGCCACACAAGGGTGCCCATAAGTCACCAGATGCAATTCTTCAAAAGTGTGATTCATCAACCGTAGACATCTTTATTCACCATTTGAGTGCTCCTGACTTTGATTTTAAGAATACCAACCTAAAGCCCCATGAACTTTGTATGAATGTTAGTCGGACAGTAAAAGAAGTCCTATTTGCTTGGGAGCAAGGCTCATTATCTGCAGTTGATGTTAAAAGAATGTTAGATTCTCTAAGACAGAAAATGGCTTCTTTAGCTGTTTGCGCTACTGTGTGGCTTTGTGCATACATTGATGTTGTTCATCAAGATGCATTTTTGAAGCCAATAAACATGATTCAACAGTTCTTAACACCTCCGAGTGAAGCTGAAATAGCCCAATTGGATAATTTCAAAGAGCGTGCAATTTTAATGTGTCAAATTATAAGGAAGATGCAATATGACATCCACCCACCTTCTGTACCAAAAAGTAAAACAATGACTCTGCCTCATACAATTATATCACGGCAACCTATTTTAGAGCAATTGCAATCTGCATGGGAGGATGTTAAAACCAGAGGTTATCTGCATATTGATGCTACACATGTTATTGAAAGTCTCCTAAACACCGCTGGCCCAGTATGGTTTGTCACAAACCTTGTAAAAGAGACTCTGAAATTCAGATATCAGGAGGACCTTGATAGATCAGTGGATATAGTTCTTGCCATGTTCCATTTGGACATAGAGAAGTGCACTGAAGCTATGTTACTGCATGTTTTGCCTCAGTATTTGTATAATGCTAAGCTATGTGAAGAGCTTGTCGAGCCTCAATCTGCCACATTGGCTAAATTAGCGGTGTATTGCGTATACGCTGCTCTTGAGAAAAGTTCTTCCTCTAAAGCACAAAGTTCTAGAAAACGGCGTCATGATGATTCAGACGATTTGGAAGCAATGGTCTCTGCCAGCAAAGTAAGAAGGCTTAATGATAACAGTTCTGATAGTAGTGCTATGTATTATTCCCAAGGGCAAACCATGTCTGGATTAAACCTGCGGGAACCTATGTTATCTGCTTTAGATACACTGTACAAGTCTTTTTCCCAACTGGCTGGCAAAAATGGTGATGTGACACCACAAACACAGTTTATATTAGAATTTTTGGTGTATGTAGTAGAGTGTGGTCATGAAAGGGCACAGCTGGTGTTGCAGAAGATGCCGAGTGAATTGGTTCCTACGCTAATAAAAGCTTTGCCAGACAGTTTTAATATTAATTTGATTTTACGGCTACATGACTTGTCTACTCCTTATGGGAGAAAAGATACTGCTAGAGACTTGTGTCTTCTACGTAATATGAGATTACGACCAGAATAATTTTAATAATGTCTTAAATGATCTTTTAAATAGATAAATTTTATATTTAAGAACTCGGTAATGTAATGTAGGAGAAATAAAATAAAGTTTTTTAAAATAGTAAAATCTTTACTTTTCCAAACTCAATTCAACAACATAGTGATTATAAATTAAAAACTAGACTCAATATTCTTTCCAAAATTCTTCCATCTTCTAAGAAGACCAACAATTTGAAGCTTTGTATATTTAACTAATTTACTTAACACATTAAATTTCTGGACGGATTTTGATCACGAGTTTAAATCAGGGTCCAATTACTATGAAACAACCTCAAATTCAAGAACTTGACTTAACATTTACCATAAAATCAATTAATTACGATTAAATTAACATAATATGTACATCGTATACACAGTTATCACATTGAATGTGAAGGAATTTAAATATAAACTTATAATATGAGAGTAATTTGTACAAGTTCCTTATCTCTAATGGAATATACAGTCTGCCTAGCATCATACAAAATTCTTAACGCTACAAAGATCACAGGAGAGTTCCAGAGCTTTTGTCTAAATAAAATAAAATTTATTAAAATAGGGTAACAGTATTGAACTACTTTATAGAATAAAACAAGTTACACTTTAGTTATAAAGCAGGCTTCTTAGCATCCGGAGATTCGGGATGTGGACGATCTGAAACAAACCAAAACAATATTAGCAAACGATAAAACTTGCAATTCTCTAACTTCTATGAGAGAGCAAAACCCTAAAACTTGCTACGTTACTTCTAGCTTATAAGTTAGAGTACGCCTCTATGAGTAGGTATACATAGTTATAGGTGAAAAACTTATGTAAATGACCTCTTGTATGTAGTTGTAACGCATCTGTATAGTCCGTTTGACATTCTGTATTAGGAATTTGACGTAAATTCCATATTTGTTTTGTACACACAACTACATGCAAGACCATTTACGAGGTCATTTACTTAAGTTTTTCACCTATAAGTTCCGCTGGTTATATTGCTAGTCTAAATCGGGTTTTACGTTTTAGATTCTAGCTACAATCGCCGACTTTTTTAGCGTAGAACCAGTTAGAACGTTGGTTCCTCGGAAAATACGAAATTTTTGGGAACGAAAAATATCTGTGTGCCAAATATCATCTAAATCTTTTCAAATATTTATTTGTATTTGATTCGTAAACAATCTCACAAAGGTCATAAATTATGCAACCTAATGTCAAAAGCACGGGGCAAGAGCATGTCGGACAATGCTGTAGTGTAGTTTCATCGCCGTTACTATAAACAAAAGCAACTATTTAAGTAACTATTTCCAAATATGAGCTAATTTTCTATGTAATGTTATCTGGTGCCATCGTTGATTTTCAGTTCCTATATTTATGTAATGTGGAATCGTTAACGAGACTTTCAAGAAAGTATTTAATACTCACCCATTGGCCTTCTAAGAATCTCTCCTTCCCTCGTTGCGTTATACGCTGGCGGTGGATTACTGACCCTCATTTGTAAGCTTAACCTATTAGGATTGCAGTTCTCATCGACGGCATCAGCGGTCGCGAACGATGCCCTCTGACTCCTATTCCATGTCTGCTGATAGGAACTTTCTGTTGTTACTGTGTTACATCTATTGTTAGTATGAGGAACATATTGCTCTGGCGACCAGTCGAACACAAAGGTATGACTATAGTTTTGCGTGTATGCTGACGGAGTGCCAGATGGAGTCGGAGGGGTTGTTGTTACATATGGACTTAAGTCTTGGTGGCAGACGTCGGGAACCTTCTGGAGCGCCGATTCAGACCACGTTGGACTTGGATTCCATTGGTCAACCATCTCTGTCTCTGAAATATTGAAGTTCTTGGACCCTGGTCTTCTGCTCGCTATTGACCCCGTTACGGCTACTAATGTATCGCCCCCTGAAGTGACTGTGGCAGGCGTGCACCGAGGTGACATGTTCGGAACAGGTGTGTTTGGTTTTTCTTCAGCATTCTTTCCTTTCCGTTTTGCGTTAGATTGGATTCTAGTGTCTTCTATCCTGATGTTATGGAATCTAGAACAAGAAGCTAAAGTTAAACATGCTATTGGGGTGGTCGGTCTAACAAGGGACATGAGAAAATAATGAAATAGAGCTACCTAATCTAGGGACGTAAAATAGGCATCGGACAGGTTTAAGAATGTAGGTACAGTCACGAACTTAAATTTGGGACCCACGTTAGGTCCAAAGTCATTCTGACATTCTACAACAATAAGGTTGAGTCTCCTATAAGTTACAAATGATTTGGCATCTCTAATGACATTGACAACTTCAATCCTATTTTTCTTGAAATGGGTCACAAATTAACGATCGCGAAAGTACATGACTGTTGCTACCAAAGATGACCTCAAATCTATTTGGAAGGAACTGGACTAAAAAAAAATCGCGCTCTAATGTGAATCGGAACCATATTACCTATTCTGTGTTGTGTTTTGTTGTTTTCGTCAAAATGTAACAATTAACGAGTGCATAAATGTTTTAAAAAACAAAAACCGCCTTCAAAAACGCAAAAAATTACTTCCTTTAAAATTGTAGGTACCTAATAGGTTAGTCCAACTTGTAGTTGTAGTCGCTCAACTATCTTAATCGAGATATGGACTTGTTACTAAAAATACTAAAATCGCTATGTTTGCCTACAATATTTGAGGAGTTCCCTCAATTCCTCACTGATTCAGATTTGGTGACAATGGGACCACCTCGGAAGTATACTCTATCGAACTAATAAAGATTTTTCAAAATCGGTCCACAATCGACGGAGTAATCGGTGAACATACAATTAAAAAAAAGAAAAAAAAAACATACAGTGGAACGAATCACCTCCTCCTTTTTTGAAGTCGGTTAATAAACTGAAAATGGTTGTTAGCACAGTGTTAATGTAGTCTTAGCAAATTACCTGTTATCAGGTAATGGTACAGAATAATCCACAGGAGCGGTGTCGGTTCTTTCATAGGCATAGTGCATCGGAGCCAGATGAGGCACGTGAGGAATGTGGGGTTGCAGGCCAGGATTGGGCATCATCACTTGGCTTCCATTAACACAGACAGGGGGAGCTGGGGTATACTGCATTGCTGGAGGGTACACTTGCAGATCAGGAGGCGGAGGGCCATACATTCTTGTCGCTGCTTCGTAGGCCAGGCCGTAGTGGAGTTTGGACTGGACTGCGTAGTAGTGATAAAGCCAAGGATTGGCTTTCATGACTGCTGCTTCTTCTTCACTGTGGAAGAATTTATATCATAAATACTCATACCTATACCAATTAGATAACCAAGACTTGTCTGCATGGTAATGTAAAATATGAATCTTTATAGCTAGTCAATAAAGTGTTTGCAAATGAAGGAGCGTACGTACTGAATTTGGCAACGTGATCGTGATCCAACTTTTACCCAAAAACTGTTGCATATCGCGCTGGTTGCCGTTTGAGATCATACTTATATTTTGCTCCATCTCATCAAATTATTTTTTTCGAAGCTTCTTATGAGATCAATGTTTTTTTATTATGAAGTAGCCTGAGATAAAATTTGAGATATCATCCCTTTGCGGTACGTTCAGAAAGAGTAGGTACCTAACTGTTATAGTCAAGGTGAGTATCTAGTTAGCCATAAGACGAGTACCTAGGTACGTAAGGATAAACATAGTAGTTGCATTTTGCATTTAAATGATAGGTACGCAAATGCCTTGCTAAGGTTAAATCAATGGCAATCTTTATAGAGTAGTAATTATCGTGGCATATTCGCGGAACAGAGAGCGCAGAGCGAAGAACATAATAAAGCTATTTAATGTGTTTGAAGTAATTTCAACTGAGATGTGGAAAGAATTCTTCCATCAGTAAGTTGTTACACGGTTCGGCCATTAGGGAGGACCGTGAATGGGGGCCACTAAAGTTTAATGTTTACCTATATTAAAATGCCTACTTAGCCTTACTTACTTGTAGGTGATTCATATAAACTAAATTAAGTACTTTGTAGGCCTTATCTGGCTTAATTATTTGCAGGAATTTAATGGGTAGGTATTACGGCAAAAGCTTTCAGTAAAAGGATTTAAGTTTCTGGAATGCAAAATAGAGACTTGGTAACTTGCAATACCTACAATACGATGGACTTCATATATAGCCTATAGGTACATAAATATTGACCGGAACAGATAGTGCCTATTTACCTAAACTTCACGGAAGGACGTAACTAAGAGTGGTTACAACCACCAAAAATAATTACTTCTAATTATTGAATGCGGGATTTCCCGGGATTGACTGTGTTACTCTAAAAGGCTTAACACATTTAACTTTACTTCTAAATCTTGCTATATTGCATATTATTTATTTATTTATCTTGAAATAACAATCAGTCATAAAACAATATAATATAGATCAAATTGAATCAAAGGGAGCCTGAAATTTGATCTTTTTTAGTTGACTTAAATAGAATTATAATATCGTATAGAATGTATTCAACAAAAACAGATGTAGCCGACACTTTAGTCGTGTATTTACTACCTGCAGTTTGCGAACCTGATTTATAAGTAAAGTTAAATGTATTAAGCCTTTAGAGTAATACAGTCAATCCCGGGAAATCCCGCATTCAATAATAAGAAATAATTATTTTTGGTGGTTGTAACCACTCTTAGTTACCTACGTAATTCCGTGAAGTTTAGGTAAATAGGCACTACCTATTCCGATCTCTGTACATAAACGACACAGAGTGCGGACGTGGAAAATGTTAAGTGTTCTAATACAAGAGTTTTAAATCCACGGAAGGCCAAAAAAACTACTTAATTTTAAGTATTTTAGAATCTGCAAAATGGAACCTGACCCCCCATAGAACTGTTCACAGTGACGTTATAAGTAAATCTAATCGTAAGAATTAACAAACAAAATGTCACTGTGACACAGTTCTATGGTGGGATAGAGTTTCATTTCTTAGTCAAGTGACGTTCTCAATTTACCTTACCATACGTGGTTGTGTATGGCTTTCAATGGTACCTACACACAGGTTTTTCTCTTAAAAACGTCTTTTTGGCAAACGGTCGATCGAGCGAGCGAAGTTTAAGCTACTAATTGAGAATGCAAACAAATTAGCTTTGATCAAAAAAGCAACGATCAAGAAGTGGAGCGTAGAGCACAGTTGACGTGGAACAAATACTGGAAAATTAAAGACATATTTAAAAGCACCATGCCATCTAAAATTAAAACAAAAGTACTGAACTCTTGCCTTATACCGTGCCTAACGTATGCCTGCCAAACGTGGAAGTTCAACAAAATAATTTTATGCCAATGCGGAATACAGCGCAAATGCTAATCATTAAAAACATAGCAAAAATTAGACACAAAAAAATAAGAAAAATCACAAATGCAATAGACGGATCGCTCAATCACTAAAATACAAGACCAGAGATGGACCAAAAGGGTGACCAACTGACCACATGGTTACGCCCACAAGGCAAAAGGAAAAGAGCTAGACCTTTAGCTAGATGGGAAGATGAGCTCAAAAAAAACAGCTGGCCCCGACGGTCTCAAATAGCTCAATCTAGAGAAGACTGGCTATCTTTGGAGGAGGCCTTTACCTGTAGAGGGGTTCTTGCAGATAACTAAATAAACAATAACATATAATATATCAGTTAAACTTTTGTAATAATACTTAAACTAATTATTAACAAAAAAAAATAATTGATATTAACATAGGCTTTAAAAAATATTGAGTAATATCTGTCAATTCACTGCAAAGAAATAACAGATTTTTTTTTAAATTGAGAATGAAATCCCATAAAGATTGTTTGTAAGTACGCTCTGACGGGACAACTTAAACTCGCCGGTTAATAATTCGCCCGTCGATTTGAAAGTGAGTCCTTAAGAGAAAAACATTAGTATTAAAGGCGATAATTTCATAAATAAACCATGACAGGATAATCGACCATCGATAGAATCAATGCAACTTCAGCTACCTGCTGTATCTTATAAACTCATCCATGTATCGACTGACATTTGACCCCACTGGTACTAGGGCTACAAGAACCCGAAGACGATGCGGAAACAATATCTATAAAACAAACAGAAGCTCGACAAAAACCACGATAACCCCGCAATTGTATAGGCAATGAATTAAAATCAAACAAACGACAATAATGCTCAATGTAAGGTAAGGTAGTATTAAATTTGTAGGGACCTCAGTTGACCTTTAGCGCGCTGAACCAACGTTTGAGTAAGGCAACCTTTAAGATAGTGGTTGCAAGGAAATGTCACATAGTTGGACTCAGCCCTGGACCTATTAGGTACTGTCGCCGCTAAAGTTGTTGGGGAGAAAGCATATTAGCATGTTTAAAAAAATGTTAATGAGAAATATTTTTCACGACATTTAAAAAAAAAAAGCAACCTCTGACGAAAAGCCAGCCATTACTACGATGAATTACGTGAATTGCTCTATCCACCTACTTTTTATTACGGAGGTAACGTAAATTAGGTACATATTAATATTAAGCGATTAAATTCTATGCAACACCTAATGAACACATCAAAAATAACCCTACATTCTTTTTATATCTTGTAATGTATGGCAACGCCCCGTTTCCGCTTCAAAACTGTCCAAGGACCAATTGTGTTTATGAATTTAAAATATTATGGGCTGATTTTTCAATCTCCAGATAACACGATCTGTCAGGTAAATTGTAGCTCTGTCCTTATCTTTCTTATGACAAAGAAAAGGACAGAGCTACAATTTACCTGACAGATCTTGTTATCTGGAGATTGAAAAATCAGCCCTATGAATTGTATATTTACAGTAATTTTGCATCCCTCCGAACCAAATAAATATTTGTTTCTGAGTCTTGGATGTTTTCTACGTATTTAATTATTTATTTCTCTATAGTATTTATATCGTTGTCTAACCCATAATAAAACCCTAGAGCTTGGTTCGGAAGTTTTGGAACTTGGTCAATTAGTGTGAGATTATCCCCTAATATTTATTTGTCATTTATGTCAACTACAGGAATATTTACTAAGCTTCTGTTGCCACCAGTACATCAAAGTTTAGATATGTGTTGGACGACGACAAATCGCTTTCGCATGCACATTGGGAAAGAGATAGCCGAATCAAAGGCCGCGGATAAACGGATGTTAACACACGTTCTGCATTAATGAACTTGGCCTTACGATTCAGAGGTGATTTATGCTTTGTAAGGTTTTCTCACGGGAGGAACCCGCGGTGGCGTCGCCGTGGTTACTTTGTTGTGTTTGGGTTTTTGCTAAGGACTGTATTGAACCTAATCGCATCTGATAATAAGTGGCGAGGTTTGAGGATAAATTCTCTTGGTTCAAGAACTTAAGCGGTACTTGGGTAATAAATTTCCGAAAAACAGGTGAAGTGGATTCGTATTAAGTAGGAAAAACCGGGTAAAAGCATGTCGAACCATGCTCAGACGGCTCAGACAAAAAGCACTACGCTAACTAACGTTTCTATTCGATCCGTTTTTAAACCAATCGCTTCACTGGTAGACCACGTGACTTTTCGTATCACGTCATCTTCCATAGTGACGCGATTGGTTTAAAAACGAATCGAATAGAAACGTTAGTTAGCGTAGTGCATCTTGTCTGAGCCCTCAGTACAGAGTTCCGACGCCGTTAGGTACTACAAACAAAAAACTACCTCGGAAAACAACAAGTATGAACGAATTTTCTATTAAAAGTTGTTTGGTGCTGCTTTGATGATTTTTATTTACCTCCAATGATCCAATGCTGCCTCACTCGATGTTATAATGTAAAAAAAGCTTTAGGTATATGTATCGGAGGTTTTTTTACCAAGTTTTTATTTTACAACTTCGTCGCCATAATTTAAATATGCCACATTACAGCTTTGTAGTGCCAAGAGTCTCTGAGCTAACCGCGGATAGACAGACAGACAGACTGACGGACAGGCGGACATGGCGAAGGTTCCTTGTTTGACTTCGGAACCATAAAAATGCAATGCTTTGTAAATGACAATCGAATGACATTAACTGGGCCTCTTTTCACCCGACTGCGACAAAGCCCAAAAGGAAGGTTAGGTTAGGAAGGAAAGGAAGGTTATGTGTTTGACCTGTATATATGTCCGACTCTATGTCCCCTCGTAACTACTAAACGGCTAAACCGATTTTAATGAATGATACTTAATATATACATGATAAGTAATATTACGTTGACGACATATTTCGAACAGCAGTTGGGTTTTTTTAAAGCTTGCTTTTTGTTAGACGTGTTTACAGTTTTTTAGCTCATCGGGGTCTTTTTACCTAGATATTGTTATCGTATTGTCATCGCTAAGACAGCTCTTATTATAATGACGGTACCTATACGCGGCCAAATTAAAAGCAATGCGATTATAATTGGTGTACCTAAAGGTAATGTTTAAATTCAAAGATAAGAAATTATTAGTTTTACAGAATATGATTAATGCTTGGCTCGCTGAGAAATGTTTCTATGACATAAAGGAGTTTTTAAATAATTGATAATTAATTTGTATTTTAGTTTAATTAATTGGCTATTGTTTCCTCATAGAACTGTTATTTTAAACTATTCATTGATTTAATTGGTGACATAAGTATAGTTAAGCTTAAGTTTGTACACCTATTCATAGGTAGAAGGTGGAGGTTTTTTCTTTTTAATTTTAAATTGCCATCAATATGTGTACCCACTTTTCACAAATAAATTATTCATTTCATTTCATTTTTCATTTCATTCATTTCATTCCATGTAGAATAAGGCCCCGCGGCTCTTGTGCGCGTTTGCCTTATCAAAGTTCAAAAAACTTTTTTTAATTCAGTAAGTAGGCCGCACGGGCACTTTTACACGTTGAAAATCTACCAGCGCTTCCCGAGGAGATCACTGCTGAGAAGAAACGCCGCCGCAAGAAACTCAACCGTCAGTCGTTTTTTAAATGTTGCTTATGGTGTACGTACAATCGTGGTTACACTGTTGACATTATGAAAACCTCTTATTAACTTGACAAAGCTACTAAGGGCCGAGTTCACCAACCAATTGAACAGACGGGTAAGTCTTAATCAGCTGTTAATCAATACATTTGACACCCGTTTAAACCGCTAACCGTTCTTTTAATTGTTGGTGAACTCGGCCCTAATACGTTCACAATATGATTAAGATGTATGTAGAAGCGAGACGGGCTAAAATAATTGGGAATAGAGTTGCTAATGTAGTGTCTAAATAGAAACAAAAGAAGTATAAAATCGCCGATTACACCGTGCCTAACTAACCCACAAACATGAGACCAAAAAAACAAAATATCCTCATACATCCATTATTTTATAAACCTTCAACAGCTTATCTGCGTATGCATGTAGTTTTTAAGATAATGCTGGCTTGTTATGCATAACCGATTTAATGGAATGTTGGAAAACGTATCCGTCGCAGGCGCTTCCCGCCAATTTGTGCGTCCGCGCAGGGCGCATAAATCTGCGCGACATGACGTAGGCGGTCGACATGTTGACAATTTGTTGTCGTTCACTGTATTTATAAGGCGACGCGTCCATTGCGGGCACGCACATGATCTATATTTAAAATTACTTAAGCTAAGCTGTGCAATTTTTGGAGAACGTTAAAACCCATTTTTGGAATCTGTACGGCTAGCACAAGTTGTATTTTCTCGCTTGTCGCTTAGTGCGTCTCTATCGTTACTGACTAGATAGAAAGGGAGATCCGAGCGACAACTAAGTCACGGGTAACTTGTGCTGGCCCTTCTGCTTATTGTAGCAGTATTTCTGGATCGCTACGACTCAAGGACTTTCAAAAGATGAGCATACTCTTTCTTCTAAGACCGTCAACGTATGTGCGATGTCTTTTCTGAGTGCTGGTACTGTCATCAATTTCTAGGTGATCCACTAGCTTGTATAGCTTGTCTAACATAAAATTAAGCTTTTTATAGCATGAATAGGGCTAACGAGGACACAAGCTGATTATCAGTGGGCTTTATCGCTGGCTCTGAGACACATGGACATTTGAAATTTTAACCGCCGTTCTCAGACTTTTTAGAGTCAATCAACTCGTTCCTTTTACAAACTTCTGTATGAAAAATCATCACTAAAGAACGAATTAATAGTTATTAACTGACTCTGAAGACTGGGTCACTTATCTTAACTAAGCTAGAGACGTATTTAAACCCATGTATCTATCACTTGATGTATCGCTATGATTCATCATGCTCTTGTTTTGGCATGAAGGGAAGAAAGGGTTTACACATAGCGATATAGAAACTGACCGTTGCCGCTGACAAGTTTAAATGTCGTTTCGCGAAAATTGTATAGTTATTATACATAACTAGCTTTCGCCCGCGACTCCGTTCGCGTAGAAGTCTTTTATCGCTGCTCCCTCAGGAACTACTATTCTAGGACCTAAGCAATATGTGTGCCAAGTTTCATCTCGATCCGTTCAGTGGTTGGAGCGTGAAAGACGGACAAACATACAGACTTTTACATTTATGATATTAGTATGGATGGATTAGGCATTTTATAGGTATCGGCGGGTAGGCCGTCTGCCTGTTTGTACGCCCTTCTTGAGTATTAAAAGAAAACCCAACGGTAGAAACTTTCAGCTTGTTGAGATAGATAAAACTCTTTATCGATTTCAATTGGTGTCTTTAATAATTAGTTTTTCTTTTAATTTCATATCCATTACTGAGAGATATGAAAACATAGGTAGTTTATTTGAATTAACCTTACTTAGCATTCGCACCGCTCCGCATCTTTACTGGACCATATATCTTAAACCGTAACTCACCCGCTTTATAATCCCATTGGACTAATACGAACCTTCCTAACTAGGTGTATTATTTATTGCAGTAAATCTATCAAAACTGATAACTGAACGTGTCCCCGCAAACCTTAATGGGCAGCTAAATCTTTATATAACGCAACAAAGTAGCCCAGTGCCTATTAAACTCGGTATCCACATAATCCTGGCTCATTATTGAAGCCAAGTATTTGTCAGTGGAAAGCACGAAGTAACATGAGGCGCTTGCGCAACGCAATGTGACAAATGACGCAATCGAGCGAACAATGCCGCTAGTGAGCAGACTTATAAGCTTTAGGGTGAATTTTGGGGCACATGTTTATAAGAGCGAGCGATTGTTGGTGAGCTACACTAGATTTGGTCCGCTGAATTTTTTGGTCTGGTTAATCGTTCCTTTTTATTAAGAACTACTTATCACATATTTTGAAATGAAAAGTATCCCATGTCCTTTCCTAGGACTTCATCTATAACCGTACCATTTTCATAGAAATTGTCTTGCCGTAAAGGCATAAGAAACAGATTTATCGCCGTACTCAGAGACATTTCAGAGACAAATTACTTGTTCCTTTTCCAAACTTGTGTATGAAAAATCGACAATAAGGAACGACTTAATCGTCAAGAACTGACTCTGAGTGCGGCCGATAGACCGTTTGACAAACTCACCTATTCATTTGTAACAGTGCCAGAGCAGGTAAAAGGTCTTTGGGGTTCGGGTACATTCGGTAAAACTTGCATTTAAGAGCGTATGAGAGCGAGTAAGAGAGAAGTACAAATCCGAAGACCTTTTTAAAAGCATCGCACTGTAGTATTATAGTACGTAAGTTGTTACTTGAAGAAACCTCAGTAAAACATGCAAAACTTATGTACCTCAGTCAAACATGCAAAACGTATGTACGAGTATATGTCCCCCGTGTCATGGTCATTATAAAAGCTTAGGTGAAGACTTCCACTTCTAGAAATGGGTGGTCTCCAAGGATCTTATCTACTATGTATGGACATACATAATTAAGGGTGTCACATAGGTACATGTTTTTTGTCGTATCTAAGATTAGCATAATGTTTAAATAAGCTGTTTACAAGATCAGAAAAAAGTGCAGTTATGCAGTTTGATGGAACGTTGTTTATTCCATGCCTGTTTTAAAGAAATAAATGCTTTTTTTTAATAGACTAGAGTAAGTATAAAAGATTTAATTTTAGGTAAATATGTAATGAAAGTATTGTTCATTTTGGTATCTATATTCTAAAATAAAGGAAACTAAGTTAAATACAACTATATAGGACTTGCCGATGTAAATTTGAACTTTGACTTATCTGTCTCATAAGTTTCAAATTTCTACAAAGGAAATTTGACGCCGGTTAAAGTTAAAATACAAAATAGAAACACAACGATACTGCAAAACGTTATCTTGCTGAATATCGAGGTAGCTTAGCACTTTACGAGATACTATTAAACCTCTACACGGGACCTTTTTGTAGGCTCCGAGGTTACTTTGTAATTTAAATTGAAGAAGATAGGCGTAAAGACCTGAGATACTGCGTTCTAGACTTCAGGCCGGTTTTTAAAACGTAAACAAACTGCAAGACCCACGTCTTGGGTACATTTGATATTGACTGATTGTACTCTTAGTATATCTACGCAGGTACAGTCAAGGCGATGTATTTGCGTACAACCGCAGTCCTGTCGCAATGACAGGCTACATCACTCAAACTTGACTGCAGCGTTGTTTTATACGTGTCGCCTCATTGCGATAGAGTTCTATGGTGGTAGCGAATATGTGGTTAAAATGAACAAAACTACAATTAGTTATTATAAATGAAGAAGCGCGACAGAATCATTATTATCATGTCAGTAAACGTCTTTTCCTGGGATTCAAATGATGGTGTACAGACACCCTATCTCCAGGAGCTGAGAACCTGTAAGGGTCTGTGTTTATTGATAAATAGCTTATGAAAAACCTTCCCGAATTCAAAAGTAGGTAGCTTGTATAATCTGTGGTCTAGTTATCTATTAGAAACAAATGAAATGACACTGAATAAGCCAGCATCTTAAAAAGTAACCTAATAAGGGAGCAACCTAGCAAGGGACGGCTTCTGACCGTGTAAATCATTCATCCTATTTATTTATTTACCTACCTATATTTGGCTCACATCCTAGTTATGAAAGGACCTTAAAAGTTATACTCTTAGAACGTTTGACTTGAGAAAGGTTGTATTGGTCCACTGGTCCAGCTTGAAGTCTTAGGACTACTAGGATACTAGGACTTCTAGAGAGTCAGCAATAGTTTCTGAATTGTACCACAGCTAAGCTTAAACTTAAGCGCCTAAGGGCCACATAGTCACCGCCCTTTGTGCCTGATTGTTTAGGTCAGCTGGGCTGTCACCCACTCGTGCATTGAAATTAATTTAGATTTACAATCTCCAGCGCCTACTGGCGTTTCAGATGAATTGCCTCTTAGTCATGCTGGTTTATAGGGATAATAACGTTGTTAGTACTAAGTGTGTTGGTTAATGAGTGGCTGAGTCGTGGCCGTTATTGATTTTGCTGGCAGCAGCTACATTCTGTTTAGTAATCTATAATGTTATTTGGAACAGACAGGGGTGTTATCGGGAAGTTGTGTAGTGTTGTAAACGGTTTAATTAGCAGGAACAATAGACAGTTGCGCGCGTAGGTTTACTGTTTATTGTTTAGCTCTGAACAAAATTTGACGTTAGTGATTAATAAGTTACAGTCAGAGGGAGGGTTTGGTCTATGCCATAGATTTCCACGGCTTTTTTTTCCCCTTGTGAATAGGTCCAATACTTTGTCAGCTTTATGTTTTCTAGAAAAGTTGCTTTTGCTGGTATTTCATAAGAGTAATTCTGATAAAAACTCATTTGCAGGAGTAGTCAGCTTGTTGGAACGTAAATCCTCATCTCTGGAAGTTGTCTTTGGTTGAATCGTTTTATCAATGTTTTTCCTATTTGCCCTGTATTATTAAGGGTTGAGGCTTTGTTGAGCTGCCATCTCGATGTCGTACCTCTTAAGGAAAACTATCGTGTACCGAGTGTTGGGTTTTTTGTGAAGTTGTCATGGGAAAGTTTACTTAAAGCTTTTTAAAATGTTATAAAACTGCCAATTGGTATCTGAAAAACATACATTCTGTTGATTTAAATGAAAAATTATTATAGAATTAAAGATGGGAAATCGTCCATTGTAAGTAAACTCTCCAACGAAAAAAACTATGCATACAAACTAATATACCTAGCGTAGGATAAAGTGCGCGCGAATTCGGTGTAGCTCCGGTCAGCGCTTCACAGCTCACTTATCAGCATTGCACAATCAGTAAAATTACAAGCTGCGTCTCGCGAAATTAGTCAAGTTTTCGTGTATTTTGCGGCTATGAAATACGGTTGGGATTAAAGCGCGGATCGGCGCCGTCCATCAGGGCCGGCGCTTGTTAAACACAGTTTCTCACATCACAACAATAGCCCTCTGCGGGCATATTTCAAACCATCCGATAGCAACATCGGCGCACCGATCGGTTCGCGGGCCCGCTCTGACTCAATAAATCACCTCCTTACAATATTTATTTGCAGCCCCACTACGGGTTTGCGATGATATTTCGCTTTAAAAATGTATATGGGTGAGAAGCTTAAGCGTCGTGCCGCGAGTGTTCATTTGCAGTGTTAATTTATATTATATAATTTATGAAAAACATCTGCGGTAAGCTAGCCCTAGCTAGTTGATGGAAAGAGGTTGGTCTGTTCAGGAGTTATCATATCTGAGAGTAGGGTCGCAATTACGTCAAGATTTGTTATCTATTGAACGTTATTACAATGTATAAATACACTTTCGAACTAGCCCTCATAACAATTGTTTATTTGTACCTAACTGTATGACAAGTGGTTTGTATTTTTGTCTTAAGAGGATTGTGTAGATAACAATTTCCATTTAAAATGCGATAACGTTTCTCTTGCCTTAAACCTGGTCCGATTTTTACGGTTTTTGAATATGTTGTAAATATTATAAAAAACTAGGTCTTTACATTTTCTTTTCCAAGAAAACAAAAACTACAACATATTCAAAAATCGTGGAAATCGGGCTTGATTTAGGGGGTGGGAAAAGGCACACTAAAATCTCATAAAACAAAAGATAAGGCGAACGCGTTCAGAACTTGTCAATTATTTAAAAGAAAACAATGGAGTAATAAATGACCCTACCTAAGAGCCATACTATTTAGATATAAGTTGAGTAAATGGTAATTATGTTCAGAATAATGAAAAGGTGCTGATGTAAGTGCATTCTCAGATAACAGATCTATGAAATTCCACGATGTAACATTGTGCATTTCTCATTTAAGAGTAGGTGGGTATTAAAACATATGAAGGTAAATTCTCAAACGAGAACGGCCTTTGGATAAATTGAACCTAAACACAGCAATAATTCTGGACAAAACGCATTTACAAACGTTGCTTGCGACTGGTCTGTTTGTTCCACATATATTTATGTATTTTATTTATTAAAGAAGATACATATTTCATTTTCTTCCTGTTTCTCTGTTGTATGTACTATTTGTTATTTCCTGTAATTTTGTTAATTTGTCTATCCTTCTGCATTGTCCTTGCTTATTCTAACCCAGGGTTAACTGGAAGAGATCCAATATGGGATAAGTTCGCCTATGTACAATATCTATATAGATGTTAAGACATGTTTGCATCAATATTGATGCAAACATGTCTTGTAATTGTTTATGTGCAATAAAGAGTTTACATACATACATACATACTTCGGAATGAATGATTTAGTTGTAAAGAGTCCCCGAAACCGTCATTTGCAAATGAGAATGTTTACCTGATTGACACTCATAGGTGAAAAATGGTCTTTTACTTTTTATAATTGAACCGATTGTCAATGATACTATGGTATTGACAGCAAATGTAGAAAAATTTGACTGACTGCAAATGACGCCCCGTGCATTGGCGTTCACACATATATACATACCTTCACCCCTGTCTCCCAGTGGGGGTAGGTAGAGACTATGGAACGCCATGTGCACCGGTCTAAACACATTGTCTAAACATACAACTTTTGCTTCCTCTACATATATCGACCTCTTCAAGCACTTACGTCGGTTTCGGGTGACAGTCAATGGTAATAAATGACATCATCATCATCATCATCATCAGCCATGGTCCGTCCACTGTTGAACGTAGGCCTCCTTCATGTTTCGCCACAATTTTCTATCCTGGGCTTCCCCCATCCAGCCCCTGCCTGCAGTCCTTCGGATATCATCAGTCCAACGAATTGCAGGGCGTCCTACGCTACGCTTGCCTAAACGCCAATGAAACGCTAAATAAATGACAATTGTTTTCTTATTCTTGATTGCGCCCTCAAATATGTCGAACGTCTCTGAGCTCAACGTGGCGTTGTTACGAACGTCTGAAGCATGCGCAAATGATACGCCTTCCATTCAAGCTCGCCTTTCATTTGAAACGATCAATCACGTAAACATTGGCATTCGCAAATGACCGTTTAGGGGACTCTTAACCACGTAATCTTAGTACGGTCTTCTCCGATCCCTCAGCCCAGAGCCTGCATCGCCCCGATAGTACGGGCTGTATTTACGCCGCGCGTCCCGTCATCTACTATTGATATCTCAATAGGGAAGTTTGTAAGTGACCGCGTTAAGTTATGGCGGCCATTTTTCAAAGTCTGCCTCGCTGTGGGCTGGGCTGTCGGCTTAATGGCACCACGTTTAAGCCAATTAGTTTACAGAGGGTTTAAGAGTCGTAATTTTAAAGGGTCTGAAATATATTTATGCCTGTTACTTGATTCTAGTGAAAGTGGGGTACGTCTAAAAGTATGCCTAGTATTTATATTTCAATAAATACTATGGGTGTTGTCTGGTTGGCATAATTTTGTTTGTCCAAAACTTATTTGGCAGAACATACTTAGCATTATCGTTTTTCGACGAACGTTGACTTTGCAGAAAGCGTATTAGGTATAATTTAGATTATTTGCTTGTCGAATTTTAAATTACGAATTATTTATTTTAGCATATTAATTATATTGCATAATATTGTAGAGAAAATGACATACCTACTTAATTACTATAAAACAAAGAAAAGGCAGTGAGCGAGTGACCGAAGAGAGTGAATAAGATGGGTCGGGGCATAAGCGATGAAGGATTGGTAAGGTTGAAAGGTTAAGCCCATGTTTAAAAAAAAAAATATTAAGGAAAACAAACAGCTTACATTATACATTAATATTAAAACAGAGGTGAGTTATTCATAAGCCAACAAAGTTTTCACCAATGTATGTTACACTTTTAGGAAATAACTAAACAAAGCTAGCCACTTATATTAAAACAAGCACTTAAAACACATTTTACGGCTTTTTTAGCTGAAAAATCTTGTTTCCTAGCTTGTATGTTCAATACGATTGCTTGCTTTTAGTTGAATACGTGGATGCTGTTATATTTTTCTGCTCAGTAAATTTATGCAAAAAAATAAAATTCCTTGCGACAACTCGGATTATTATTAATGCATAAAGATTTTAGTGCATTAGGATTTTGAAGATTTCAGCTTAGTTTTTGTAAGGAAAACTTGACTCGAAATAATGATATAAGTAATATAGAATTATTACAAAAAAAGCGTACGAATGTGGAACCAACTATCAATTCACGATTGACCATTTATCAAGCAAAAATTAGCTAGCGTCTCGTGCGTCAAGAAAACATCTCTAAAATCTATCATAAAATGTAAGTATCTATAATCTCATTTCACGATAGTTTATTCAAATTTTGTATCCTACTCTTCTGTACTCGTAGTACCACCTCGTAAATATGTACGAGTATTAAAAATCAACAATATTAACTTGAAAAAATAATTGAAAATTAAAAAGGAGAAAATTAAAGCAGATGTTCACTCGCTAGTTAATACTAACTCGTTTCGACTTAAAAGCGCAATACCTCGTTCACACCGAACTCTAACAATTCCTCAAGTATTTTAACCAGGTTAAGTAAACAAAATTCCTTTTGTTAACGTATAAAATTATCTCCAATTATTGGTTAATTCATAATTACTGTGTGCGCCACACGAGTACCATTACTGCCGAAGAAGATTTAAACTTCAGTAAGTGAACACTTACACCACCATAACATGGTCTCCAACTTTGAGCAGGTGTTTGGAGTTGGAGTCCAAGATATGGTGGTAGTTTTGTGCACTTACTGCTTTTTATTTTGCACAGCAGCGTTAAGGCTGTGATCATAATTGGTTCTTGGAGGAACGTGGACGGACGGTAAATTTCATACGCTTAGTCAGGGCTCACATGATATTGTTTCTATTACATCGTTACTTAAAATGGAAAATGAAGCGAGCTGTAATTAATGTGTAGAAATTTAATGAAAGGTACTATTTTATTGGTTTACCTCGATAGAATGAATATATTAGGTATGTAGGGTCAACTCCTAAAGTATTTCTAATATATTGGGATTAAAAGTTATATTAATTAAAGAATTAGTAAAATATTTCTTGGTTTCGTAACTTTGGGCGTTTTTTTTGGAATTTCTAAAATTATCAGAGATCTGACAACTTTTACGAGTCTTGGAAAATCATTATCCATAAAGATGCCATAACGATATTTTAGATATTTTTCTAAGATAAAAAGTATGAACGCATCGTAACCTGATTGTGCATAATATAAATAATGATAATAAACAAACACAGTTAAAGACTCCCCGATCAATTGAATGAAACTATCACTTTACAAATTTTCAAAAATTGTTATAAAGTCGTGACTTTATATTTCAACTTCCCTTTCTTCCGTTTTCCCAACTTAAGAGTGAAAAGGACCGAGGAACTTATAATTTAACATAGATTTATTGACCTTTCATTACTGAAGTATTTGTGCGAATATGTGATTTATAGAACCGGTATTAATAATTGTTTCATCAAAATTAATCTATGCCAGTCCACATAAGTCAAAAGTTATTTCACGCTAACTAAAATTACGGCAAGTTTTCATTCAATCTCGGATCAATCGAGGCCGCTCTCATAAAATCAATCATTCACGTGATCAAGTCAGATTGATTTGACAGAATCACACGTTACAATTATGCTAAAATGAATGTTTATTTCTATTTATTACCGGCCATACAAATAAAGTTTTAAAACATCTCGACTGGCTGTGAGAATTGAAGCCAGTGGTGGTTATTCTCTATCTCAATAGTGTCGAACCATCTAATTTGGACCTTCGAAATCTGTGTAAGTGTTTGAAATTAGAGGTCAATAATACGCTTCGCCTCGCAAGTCACTTCTTAGCATAATTTGATCTCGGTATTGTATATTACTCTTTGAAACACAAGATTTATCAGTCAACTCAAAATCGATTTTATCTCTGTCGGTATAGAAAATAACACCATAGTAACGAGCTCGCATTACAAATATTAGAGACATTGATTTAAATGAAAAGCAATTCCACGATTCGATACGATTTGTCGATCGATAATTATTGCGCCGGCGTACATTTCACGAGATTTAAGACAGGCAATTTAAACGGATACATTATTCGTGTCAATAATATTGATTTTATTATGCGATCGTGAACTTTGGACTGGTTGGTTTTAGGAAATAGCTTTCGAATTATTTTGACCGCTTTATCATAACTGGGAACGCCCTTGTTGCGCTGCCTGGGGGCGGTTATCTGTTAAGGAAACTTCGCCGGACGGAAAATATATCTCAGATTTACATAGATTTGTACCGTAACAAAATGTCTCCGTGAAGTCAAAGACAAAACATGCTTTGACCATAACCTTCATATTGATATTTGAATTTGACAGAAAGAGGCAAAGAATACTTTAAGAAAAATAGGTTTACTGTGCGTTTAGGGATAAGGGTGTTTTCAAGACACAATAAAACGCTTTATCCAATACTTTTTTTAAACATTTAAGCAATCGTACATCGTCCGATTATGTGATGTAGGAAAGGAAAGGAATGGAGGAGGAAACATTCACAAAAATATGTATAAATTTCGGTATTTTAACTGTGCATTTCTTAAGTATCACAATTCATCAAACAGTCCTTGCATGCCAAACTAAAATTTCAAGGGTACTTTGCGATTAGTTTGCCGATAATAACTTCGTTCAGGATCCTGAATAAGTTCGAACCTGTATCATTAAACATGTCATTAAAAGGTAAGAATTAAGAAAGATATTTTCCGTAAAGGTTTAAACTAACGCATCTAATAATATATTACTTTTCGGTTCACTTCACCAACCTATAAAGCAGTCTACTAGGAACACGGCCGCGCGTATGTTACCCGGACATTTTGACGGATAGTCTCAGTTGATTTCCCGAGTCAGTTAAATCGCAATTTCTTTGATTTATGTCTGAATAATAGCTGCATGTGACCCCAGCCTTAGAGATTAGTATGTCGTATAAAACATCACATTTGACGTTTGTTCTTGTCGTAATTGCAAGAGCGGGCATGATGAAGTGATTTCACCCTCGATCGGTGCCCGATTGGCGGTTGTTCCGATGTATTAATGGGTATTAAGCTCTCCCAGGGAAGGACGATTAAGTTGAATGTTTGCGAGAGGTCAGATAATTCAACGGTCATAAGTTAGAGCGGTTCTTATTAGGCAGAGTGAGACTTAACCTGCCATGCCTGGCTACGGGCTATACTTAACTTATGAATGCGAGCTATAATGGGAGATACGCGCGTTATGGGAAATATTTCACTTTGAAATTGTTGTGTGGGTATTAGAAGTTTTTAGCTTGGAAGATTCTTT
The DNA here is from genome assembly GCA_946894065.1 of Acleris literana. Taxonomy (NCBI): domain Eukaryota; kingdom Metazoa; phylum Arthropoda; class Insecta; order Lepidoptera; family Tortricidae; genus Acleris; species Acleris literana. Next base: position 6,822,561 of record OX335689.1, on the reverse strand, counting down.
TGGGTAGCGCTGAAACTATCTTAAAGATAATGAATAAAGTTATGAAAGACGCAAAATTGTCTAGGTGCGATACTGTAAATTCCAATAGCCAAATTTAGTTTAACATATAAGACATGACATTGTAACGGTATGCAAAAGTTGAAGGTTACTAAACAATATGTATTCGCGAGGAGATTCTGTAGGATGTAAAGTTTTTTCGGCCTTTTCTATTTCGGATCAGAAGTTGACTAAATTGTTTTAAGCATAGGTACAGTACGGAAAAACCGAATCTTCGATATCATATAATGACTGTTACTTATTGGGGAAAAGATGGCGATCTACCTAATCATCAGGTTATAATCATTACTATTCTCATTACAGTTTTCCTTAGAGAGTAGTTAAGCTTGCCTTCACTACTGCCCCCGCTGGAGTTATATTGCAAATAAGGGTAGGTACCTTAACACCTGGTTGGTGCAAACGATGACTGGCCGCTGCGAGTTGTCCAAGTTATCCTTGAGTTGCAGAACAGCATGGACCCAGAGGAACTGCCCCGAGCGTCGCTGAAGCCGTAGCAGCGCTATACAAGATCGTTCCTGCTCCGACTGGGTTACTGTAACAAAGATAAATTTATCAGATTTTAAAAAGGTATGATGCCAATTATATTTTTGTATAGCTTGGAGAAGGCTTATAAGCACACAGGTCACCTGATTTTTAGAAAGCTCTGAAGCCTATGGACTTTTTAACACTGCCATTGACTGACGTTGCCGACCCACTTTGATCCCCTTATTAAGCCCTTATGATATTTATTTCACTGATTCTTTACACCCCCACGATGAAACAGCAATGCCAAAACTGCTGTCGACAGGTGAGTATAATGGTGATAGCAATCCGGACGGACCCTGCACCACAAATTTCTTACGAATGATTTCTCTATTTTTAATGTAGCCTGATATTGGCGATGGCTAGACTTATCAACGCTATTTTATCATCAATCATCACTTCCAAAATGATCAAATTGAATTGCAAGAAAATGATTGCATGTTAGACTTTATAGTTTAACAAACTTCCGCAAACCATAACCATTCAACGCAAATCAATAGAACACTTAATTGTTTAACACAAATCCAAAACCCACAGTGTGAATAGTGCTAATCGAACCAATCTGAAATTGGACTATTGTTAATGAACAGATTATCACACGATTGCTAAATAATGTACCGATTAACAAGTCGCCTTCACACCGTTAAAAACACACTAACAACCATTCAGCTCAATTCAATTTTTAACTTTGTGGCTTTAGAGTTAAGGTTGTTTGTAGTTATTGTAAGGTCTGCTATTCAAAGGGTCTACGTATTGACAATGTTATGATAGTAATTTACATAGGCCAGGAATGGTCAGCTCGTTGATGATGCGCGTACGCATGCCCATATAAGGAGCCCGATTTATCGATCGGCGTAAAAGGTCCGGTGTGTTTGTTGATCGAATTAGCCGATAAGATTTGAGGTCGGCGTATTTTGATTGGGCTTTTTATTGTTGTTTGAACTGTGGTTATGACGGGTGTTTGGAAATATGGGAATTCTAGTTGTGACGGATGATTTTTTGTGTCGTTCGTAGAAAGTATAGATTCAGAAATAAAGTAAGTAGAGTGGATCTTATTAAGAAGAAGGATCTTACAGTACCTTTAAGGATAGCAGGCATAAACATTATTATGCCTAAATAGCAATAAACATGACTTCCATATTCACGTAAAAAAAGTAGATTTAGGAACTTGTAAGATTTCAGGACTCAATTTTGAATGACATTGTAAGATAAACGCTTTTGCCTTTATTCCGAATTGCATGTAATTTTTGTGACATATGAGTAGAGATCGTCTTATTTAAAACCCTTTCATTAAACGACCTATTTTAAATGTATCCACATGTAACTACTTAAAGAGTAAACACATTGGAGTGGCGTGCAATTTAAGATCAGACGATCTCCGAGTTTATTATACGAAAGTACAATTTTGCTCTAAATTTTAGCGGACTAAATTCTTAGTGTCCAGTTACCGATAAGCTAGTTACGAGCATAACTAATTCTGTGTACTTATACCATACAACTAAATACTGGAATAGAGGTCGAAATATCCAATAGCCCTTCAACACCATAAATAAACATGCTTTAATAGGCTTCTGTGGCTGGTAATTATTCCTCGCTAATGAGTGCGAAGGTCTGGTGATTGTCGTAACTGGCTCTCGTATAATAGTGTCCTATATGACTCTGTTAGACTAGCGTTTCAACTAGGTTTTGCCTGCTGTTTGTGAAGAGAAAGGAGCTTTTTGTACCGAATTCGAAACTGATCACCAAACTTAGAAGTGTCAGAAGATTTTCTTAGAACTCAATTACTATCGAATAAGAATGGAGTACAAAGATTACAGGTGAAATTTTTGACTCTATTGCGGGCAGTTTTATTCAATTTCTAGATAACATTTTCTGTCAGTTTCAGTTATAGCAGATAGAGCTCAAATTTACCTTGAGATTGAATAATCAGTCCTAAATTTAAAACACTTTACTATAATTTCAAATTAAACCCGTTTTCCCGTGACTTTAATCCTTTGTCACACGCTGTAAAAAACAGTTGGACTTAGCGAATAAAGGACCACAGGGTACCCAACCCTAGCAAATTTTCTACCGCGGTTTTTGTTGGTTATCATCGTGTCCTTACTCGTATTTCAGGTCGAAAGATTTCGCGGATTCTGGTTTCAGGGCAGTCTACCAGTAGCCAGCCCTGGGCATGTTGTTTTACTATACATATGCCTGTAAGGCAGTTATTTTTATAAATATGAGTCTCGTTGTTTGAAATTAAAGTTTAATTGTCTTTGTACAACAGAGCTTTAAAAAGCAGCATTGCACAAATCAAAACGCTTGATCTTTGCTACTTAGATTGTGCATTTGTAATTACAGAGTTTAATTGCCAGCGAGGACATCAGAATAGTCCGGTTGGTAGTAATTTATTGATTGGCTTCAGGTACTGCACGTAGGCGGTTTGACTGTCCGTATGTTAACCCACAATCGTACGTCAAATACCGGACCTCGAACAGCAATTTTTAGTCTCCAAAGGCTATATAAGCTGAAAATTTATACAGTTTTTTTGCGGGAATAAGGACATGCAAATAATAATAAAAAAATGCATAAATTCTACTGTTAGGATTTTTTGTCCAGATCAGTTTGTGCCAAGACTAAGCAACCTTCAAAATAATCTCTGTCACAAATCAAAATCTCATCCCATTTCGTAACAAGATTGTTCTTTTTATTTTAATATGTATAACCATTAATAAAACACGGTTCGATAGAAATGAACAATAGTACTTCACGGCCTATCATTTACAAAGGTCACCGCACACGGATCCGTCCTTGTCGTTCTCGATTATCGAATCATTCGAATGATGACTCGAGCTCCGATGCATCGATTGCGAACCACATTAACTTTTTGACAACTATGTTTATTCCTTTCTTTCCCTCGATTAACAACCTTATGTAGATGCTAGTAGAAACGAGATGGATGCATGTGTGGAGGAACGTTTGTCGAAGAGTAATGAGGGTTAATGCCAGACGGTTATTTGTGCAATCTCGACTGTTGGTTTTAGAGTCAAGAAGAGATTGACGACTGCTATGATTGTGGTCGGGTCTAACTGCCAGCTTGTTTATCTTGGGGCACTTATTTTGCTCGCAAATGTACATATTGCTAAAGTGTATTTGATTTGCTGTTTTCTGAGACCAACCTACGCGGTACGTGGAACTAATGGTGTAATGATATGGAAACACGTCGAAATAACTAATTGTTATTCTTAGCGCTTGACAGCAGCACCTACGAGCTTGTTGAAATTGGATTAATATTGTCAGTTCAATTTAATTTTAGATGTCACTTTCATGTTATTTATCTTAATTGAACGCTGTTATGGTCTCGTAAAGCATTCCAGCTTGTATAAGTATGTTTATTAGTGTTTAGTCTTTGTAAGTTGAGTGGAAAACTACAGTATAAATAACTGTAAAGGAAGCATGACCTCGCCTCCTGCAGTTCGACCTCAGAAGAACATCTTCACGTTCGAAACGTAAGAAAGTGTTCCAATTTTGAATTCGCTCCCAGCTGTTTTCCGTCAAGCGGCCAGTCACGAATCCTGCGCAACGGTTCCTCGCCACACGTGTCAATTAACACTTAAAATATAAGACGTAGAGTTGAGTTTTGTTTGTTTATAATTTGACAGTTCGCTCGAGTTGTCGATTTATTCGATTTAATCGCTCACGTAGTAAGGTAAGCGTTCACACACGATTGTCACGCGCGTTTTAGCTTCATCTCGCTTTCACTGTAGCGTGTGAGGTTGCCTTAAGTGGTTATGGATACCGTTTATAATAAACGTTGCTATGTTGTCGTAGGTTATCGATAATGATCATGAGATTGGTATTAAGATATTATATCGCTTGTGTTTTCTCTTTACTGCCGAGTTATTACTGTAGGTAAGATAAAATAACTTTAGTGCTTTAGTAATTTTGCTTTGTGTTGCTCGGTAATACCTGGATTTGACTTGGAATTAAATTTTATGTGACATTATTTGAATAGATAGATTTAAACATTATTTATAAGGGCAGTTTATACTCAAGCTTTATCTGGACTGAATATTGCGTAAGCTAAGATTTATATCTTTTTTATGGTACCTACAATCTCATTAGAACTTCGCCTTCATTATATATTAGCGCCAAGAACACTATATCAGGTATTTTTTACATAAAAATCGACGCGTCTGGTATTTAATTGTTGTTAACTACTTATGTTAATTGTATTTGATTGCTACCACCATTTCACCCTTTAACCTGTCGACAAGCAACAGTAATGGCATTTTTCAGGTGCTTTTTGAATCAGCGAACGCCACCCTGATGAAGGCCCTGGGTACTTTAGGATAATGGGGCCCCTTATGACAGTGGCAGAGGACTAGGTTTTTCATTTCTTTTTCGGTTTGTGATCTGGCAAGAACTAAGGGGCCAAAACCAGCCAAGTGCAGCTCGATCCCAACTCACATTTGACCATTTTATAGTATTTGTTATTTTTCTTCAGGGTTTGTTATATAATCGTACCAAATTTGACGCTTGTATGTTTTACGATTTTTAAGATACAACAAAAAAATATATATGAAAAAACTGCTCTTTAAAGTATATTAAAAGGGTTCCGTTGTGCTCCTTTCAGGCACGAAACCCTAAGAAAAGCTCATTTGTTCGGGCTCTGTGTATCAAAATGAAGAAGTCTGGTGTTGAATGTGTGTACTTACTCAGTCGGTGTTTGCTCTGCGCCTCCTTGCAGCAGTCAGGGTGCAGTAGGTGGTACCAGCTGACGCCGTGCAGCGCACTGCGCTCCCAGCCCAGGTGCCACTCGCTACTGGACGACAGACAAATTACAATCTTAATACAAGTGGTTATGGGGTATAATATAAAGTAGGGCGGAATAAAAAGATCTGGGATCGTATTATCAAAGGTCAAAAGCCCAAAGGTTAGAGTTCCTGTCAGTGAGGGACAGAGTTATAGCAGGGATAACGCTCTGTTCCTCTCGCTGCTTAGAACTTGGGAGGTTTTAACCGTTCGTAATATGCCACCCGTACTATTATAACCATGTAGGTATTCAAAGAAATTACACGAAAAGAAAAAGAAATTTCGCCGTAAAATTGAAAATAAAGCTGTAAGAAAAAATACTACTTCAGTAGGTACGACCACCAAATGGGATGGGTCTACGTTAACCCTTATAGAAATATTTTTTCTCTATGCTGTCGAAATGCTCGTATATTGCTACCTTCAGAGTTTCATCATAGAACAGAGGAGATCCTGTTGCAACATTTTAATAGACAAAATTATCTTTGATAATTAAAATAGGTTTATTAGAGGTTCTTAGATTAAATTCTGTAATAACTTAAAATCTGCTAATCAAATTAGTTGTAATTAAATGCCTAAATCACACGCACAGTTAAAAAAACACGATTAATCTAAATTAAAATAATGATGCATTTGCAATGTAAAATTAATGAGTCTGTGGTAAAATATAAAATTCGAATTCGAATTTAATTGCTTCGAAACCTCATTATTCAAGTTAGTTTAAAATTTTAGTTAAATTTAATTATATTTATCAATTGAAATTAAACTTATTGTAAGAGAGCAAGGCTGTCGAGTGATTGATCGAGGAGATGACCCCACAGATATTTGTTTTGCTATGTCAAGATCACTTTAATTACATTTGTCAAAATGTAATGAACTGTCTTAGTTAATATCTGTTTCGGTTTGATAAACCATCAACTATGAAGAGTCAAAGTTTAAGATTGAAGGCTAAATAAATATAAGTTACTAGGAAATCATGAAATAGTAAGCGTGTCTGTTGATTGATTGCCTTCTGGAATAATGAATGAAAAATTTGACTCACGTTTTTTACTCACGAGTAAAGGACGTGTGTCAAATCTTTTGATTTTATTGCATTGGTGGATTTTTTTTGTGTAACTATAATATGATTTTACGGATGCACGGATGGACGGACGGGCGGACGGGCAGCGTAGGTATATAAATAGGGTCCGGCTATCCCCACCTGTCCGCACCCTTGAAATTAGGTGTGATTGTTGTTCGCAGCTGTTCGCACTCTTTAATTTGACTCAACTGTGTTAGTTTAATATCTACTTAAGTACACTAATGAAAACTAACACAGTCGAGTCAAATTAAAGAGGGCGAACAGCTGGGAATAAAAAATCCCAGTTGTGCACACTGTGGACAACAAGGATTTTTTTTCCCAGTTGTCCACAGTGTGGGCAAAGGGGTGTGGACAAATGGGAATAGCCGATAGGGCCCCGTTGGTCTTTCTTCGGGTACGGGTCCCTAAAAATCACATCATAATTATACGGTACAACAGCCAATAGAAAGGTTGACGTTTGATTGACAAATCAATACTATTCACGTGGTTTGGTTTCTTAAAATTTCTGTACTACTTCATTTGTTTAGTTAGTTTGTTACTCAACAACCAAACAATTAAAGTACAGTTGTAGTATTTGTTTGTGTATGGAGATAATTAAACTTATATTAACCTGCAACCGTTTTGATCATGGCACGTGCCACAATAATGGATGTATGTATGTAAACTCTTTATTGCATAAACCACCGATTACAAGTAAGTTCGTAAATAAAATTAAGTCAACATTTACCAATGGCGAACTTACTCCTTATGGGTATTTCAGCTAAGCTGACCATGACTGAGAAAACTGTATAAAAAGTAAACAAATCAATATCTTCTACAGCTAATCCATGAACTTTATGTAATAAAAATAAACATCACATACATAAATATACAAATACAGTTTTTTTTTTAAATAATTATGAGTTCAATAATTTTTAAAGCTTTAATGTAATCAGAATAAGACAGCGTTTTACCTTACTGTCTAAGAATGAGAGTGATGTTTTTCGGAAAGAGCGACGATGGTCAAATGGCGTACGGGGCCGACTCGTGACCGTAAGGGACCAAGTTCAAACCCCCGCAGTCACCATGTACCAATAAGTTTTTCTAACTTAAGTACATTACCCGATACTCTTACGGTAAAGGAAAAACATCGTGATGAAACCTGCACATTCGAACAGCTGAGTGTGTAAGAGGGTAATTGCACAAAAGATCCTAAACGGGTCGAAGTCCATCCATCTTTAAAATAAGATAAGAATGTGTTTCACATATTCTTGTCTGTGTTATCTGTGACTTTTTAACTAGGTGTCATATCTTCAAGTATGTGTTCAATTTTGCAACATAACAAGCGAATTCTCTTTCGAAATTCAAAGCAACAATAAAAGGTTTGTATCCATGACCTCCTTAGTAAGATATTCATACTTCAGTGAAGCACCATTGGTAACGGTTAAGACAAATGCAAACATTAAACGGCTTATAAAGACATACATTACGTCAGTTTGATATACCTAATCATGAGCTATTATTACAGTCAAGTAATAGGAATATAAGTTGGAAATACCATAGAAACGGATGTCATTCAAGTTAATCTATACTAACGTTTGTAACTATCCTTACCTAACCTAACGCATCGCGAGTCCGAATTTTCATTTGTCCTAAACTGGGTTTTCAGGTGAGTCAGACATGTTTTTAAGTTTTCCAAAAATTCCAGCGGATAAGTTAGATTAGGGTAGTATTATAACAACACTAAAATGTTTTAAAATTCAGGCGGAAATTACTGTACGATAAACAAAATTCGGACTAACGATGCATTAGGACAAATGACGATTAGGGATTTCAATATAAACCCTATGAAATCATCTTATGAGTCGCTTTGAACTGAAAATAACATAGTAACAAATCAAAACATTCCAATATTTGATCAACAGTCGCCATTAAAATTTTGATTTACAGATGCTCCTTATTTTCAGTCACGCCATTATGTTCTTTTTTAGGTCAATAAAACATTGCCTATATAATCGTAGGTTTGCCGAGGTCACAGCTAAGTCTAAATGTTCAATTAATTATTATATATCTGTCGGCACAAAAACGCTGGTTTTATCGATAAAAACATAGCAAAAACCATGAGATAGTATCGGAGATGTACAAATTGGAACTTGAAGAAATATTCATTGTAGCACAATGTTAGAGATGATAAAGGCATATTGACAAGTGTCAGTTATGTAAAATGGTTTTTAAGATAAAGTAACAGTATTGAAAACAATATCGATCAAGACAACTATGTCATGTTTAAAATCTATGTTCCTGTGCTGTGCGCGTATTTGAAATACGTCTAGAGAAAGCTTTTTAAAGAGACAACTAGTTCCTTTTTTTAACTTGTATATGAAAAATCGACACTAAAGAACGACTTATATGGTTAAACGTGGATAAAACTTCGGTCACTTTCTGACCAGTATCCCAGTATATAAGTGCGAGAGTGACGGATGCTTTATCTACTGCGATAAAGGCCATAATACGGGCCTTGAGCGCGGCGGTTAGTATTTTTGTTCTTCTCACAAAATCTAAGGGCTATTTATTTCTTTCCAGACAACTAACTGTAGGTATGTTTAGTTTTAAATAAAGGCGGCGTGTTCGCGTCTCGGCGCCGCCTGCGCATATAAGGCGTCAGGGCGTTGTCTACTGAACTAATCAGCCCTTTAAAAGGCAAAATGTGAATAAATTTGTATCAATTACATAAGTCAAGTAGAGACAATAACTTATGTCAGTATATTTATAATGAGGTGTATCTAAATCACTACGATCTTGCGTTTGTAAATGTGTGTATGCTTGTGTAAATAGATGACGATCGCAACGGACGTTTCATCTTACACGAGCACCTTGACGTGTGTGCGTAAATTTTGTTCTGAATCGGTTTTGTATTGGTTTTATTACTACAGCTATAGACCGCATCCCTTAAGTGATTTTATATAGTTGAGAATCAACATATTTAATGTCTAAGTGACAGCACAATGATTGTTTATGTTTATGATAAATTACGATATGTTAAGAGAAAACGGTTAAAGCGGGTATTGGTAAAAAGTATAAGCGGAAAATCACGCCTTTAATTTTAAGAGTATCATCTACAGGGTTTTTATAAATAATAAATTTTGATTTATGTACGGGTGTTACAGAAAATTCAACGCGGGTGGCTAGTTTCTTTATAAGTAGGTATGTTTATTGTTGTTTATAGGTACTATTTATACTAGCTTACTATTTATATTAGTTTATACTAGCCTAGAGCTTAGTTTAGAACTAGGTCAATTTTTTTGAATATTTTACTGTTTTTTTTTTTCAAAATAGCTCCCACGGATTCCTGGTGACAATAGGGTGACGGCACCTATGATGGACACTTTTAGCTGACAGGCCCCAGTAATGGACACTTCGCTCTTAATTCAAATTGTATACGGAACAAAATTGATTGTTATTCATTTGTTGCAAAATAAGAATCAAGTGTTCATTATTGGTGCCTTGTCCATTACTGGTTCCATCACCCTATGACAATATTTGACAAATTATTAGAAATTAATAAAGTACCCATACTTGAAGAGGCCGTAAGTTTGTGCATTTGCGCTCTACATATATTCGCGAATCATCGACATAATATTTGATCTAATATTTTCAGCACATGTGAAAAGGCCCTAACGCAATATTTCCAAGCAGTGACATTATAAACATATCAAGAAGATACTTCGTGATTTACTCAGACATAAATTGAGTGTACCTACGAGCAAAACATCGTACTTCTTAATGCAGAATGACACGATCATTATTGGCATATTTAATTTAGCATCATGTTGGTGGTGTTGGTAAACCTGCTGGATTACGTTATAAATACAGTATGGTGGTAATTAAAAGGTTACGAGGGCGAAGATCTAAGTGACATTCAGCCGTCTAGTTTAAAGTACTATTAACTAGCTATTTATTACTATCAAATGTCTGAGAATATTAATGTAAATTCGATAAACTTCTTGATGCCGTTACGGAAGGAATTCTGAGAAATTCCGCACATTTGAGCTCTATCTTTTCTACCTTTTCTTCCATTCTACCTGGATGAATGATAGAGACGAGTCATAAAATGCTAAAGGAGATGACGATAAAGTGCAATGTGGAGTTAGTAATCGATTTCAAGATTGAAACTCTGCATGGATTAAAAATTGTTATTATTTTCAACTCCCAATTCCTGAATTAATTTGGCAAAACAAAATATTTTACTGTGATACAATATATATAAAGCTAACATCATAATATAAAAATGTTGAACAGGAACCAACTCATGATCTTGAACAACCCGTTTTTCAAAGCAAACAAAACGCTTGTCATGTACTTTGCTTATACAGCTCTACGGTAGCATGTAACTCTGTCATTGTATGCAAAGTGACACTTCCGAGCAGGTGACAGCCTTAATGCTTACATTTCATAAACAAAAGAAGGTGACGACATACTTCATACTTAAATGAGACGTATCTGTGGAGGTCAAAAAAGCTCACGAAGATCCGAAATAAGAATGAATAAATACATACGACAAATCACTGACAACTTTACTGCGTACGGTTTAATTAATAAGTATATTTTTTTAAGCACCTCTTCAGAAAAATAATTATTAATTGACGTTTTACTTTTGATAAGTATTCACAGATTTGAATTTAACAGTACGTTAGAAAAGCATTGGCGTAATTAGTTTAAAAATAAATGTTGCTGAAGGTCTGATCTTAGACTCACAGCGATAGTTTAATAATCCATACGTCGCTGGCTGTTTGATTAGATTTAAACAGCGCCACGTAGACAACTTTTAATTATCTTCATAGTTCGATACAAGATTTGAAATACCTACACATATGAGTATATTGTAATTGTATTTGCAGACGAAAACAAAGACGCTATGCATAGTAATGTCTTAACTATTACAGATAACATTATTTAGCCACCTCCACCCATGTCAAGCAGATTCTATCTAAAATTTGAATCTCCTAGCGCATGTTTCATTCAATTCATACCACCACCCTTTTGTGCCGTCAGCGGGTGACAAAGTCTGACCGCTGTTTGCCATTGCATATCATTTCAACTGGTATTATTTCTTGCCATTGAGAGCAGGCACGGTGACGCGGCTCATGCATATGAAACGATTTCAATAGATATGTTGTCATACATCTGCCTTCCTTTGATGGACAGTAGCAGTGACTTACGCATCAATAACCTTTGTTTATTGTTGGTGGAACCTTGAACCAGTGTGGAGAATGTAAGGCGACGGTTTAACTTGACGTCTTCAGGGAAGAATGTATATTATTTAACAATCTGAAAGACTTCAAGTAACTATTTGTAAAGGCATTTTCAGGAGGAAATCTATTAGGGCATCTAGTCCTAACATCATATTCCACATCAGTCTTTACTTTGTATGATGATTTGTGTGCGCTGTATGTACAATCCTATACAGCCCCGCTCTAGTCTGGATTTTCTATGAATGGGCCAAACTGATCTGGCTTTAATAAGTGTTTACAGAACATTCCATATTGTGTTGCGTTTGGTCAGTTGGTATATACATACATAGGTCACCCTTATGATTCCTCGTTCTGTTTCGTCAAATTTTATACTTATGTATTTTGCATGCCATCCACCCATCGAATTCTCTATTATGTAGAAATGTTGGTGCGTTTTCCGATATTTGACTACCGATAGTATCCTACGCTTACCATACCAACCCAGCCCAATCAGAGAACCTAGTAGATTTATTATACGTATTCTGCTACTTCAGGATAATTTACTCGTAGCAATCCCCAACTTACTTGGCGTCAATGTGCAGGATGTTCATGTCCATGGCATGCACGGTGGTGAAGACGTTGGTGGCCCCGTGCACGACGCACTCGCGCGTCTCCGGCATGGCCAGCGGCGTGCACACCGCCAGGAACACCGGCTCGTTGCGGCTGCACAGCGGCAGGTATGACACGTAGTGCCCACGCACTAGCACCACCTGAAACAGAAGGTAACTTCAGCAAAAGAAGAACGGGTAGAGAAAACACTTCGCCAGACACCAGTGGGATGCCTGGATAAGTAGCATTTTTCGAACGCTAATACCTATTTTTGACTAATTGTATTGAACTGATATATGCAACCGACGCAAGCGTACAACGGCTTACGTCAAGCGTATGCATTTCCTTTGATTTTGGCAGTCATTACCGAATGCATTTTAACATTGCTTACAAGGTGACTCCTTCCGGTGAACTTTTTTTTTGTGTAAAAAAGGTGGCAGACGAGCAAGCGGTCACCTGATGGTAAGGATAATCGCGACCCATAACTAACGCAACACCAGAGGAATCGCAATGAAACGTTCAATTTAAACGTTTGATTTAAGCTAACTAAATTAGTTAAATGGGTGCCCGGACTAGTATCCGGATTGATGGGCTGAGGGAGACGCAAATATCTGCTATAATGAGATATGTATATACGTCTCTATTCTAATAAGGTTAAATGACAAGACAAAATCGGCGTGCGGACTGTTAGTCCGCAGTGCCTATAATAAAAGAAGCAGAAAAAAGCCTTTTGATTTTACGCCGTAGGATGAAAAAACCTTTAGCATATCTTTTGTAAAGGTTACTTTGTTTCATAGACCTGAGTTAAACTTGTTTTGTTTGTACTTTGGTTTAAAATCTTCCTTAAAAAACTAGTTATCCACTTTACTTGTAATACGACAGACATTCATCGTCCCACATTCATCTCAGACAAATGAGATGGTACAAAAACTTTAATCCGCATGATATCATTTGCAATGAACCGGATACATTTTGTTTTCAATGGCCTCGAAATGATATAGGCCATCGCAGTACTCAAGTTCATTTTTAATAAGGAGCAATATGGTTTTAATGAATACGCATAATCTAAAGAGGGTTATTTAAATGCTAAAAGCATTCAAAAGGATGTAAGGATATTTCTTACGATAAAAACAACAACATGTTTTTAAAATGACGTATCCTCTTGCGTAAAACATAACCATCTGACCCACTGATGTCATCGGGGAAAATCTGGATGAGGCTGAACGGGATAGATGAAGGCAAGAAAAAGCTTTTAGAGAATTAATGCAAACCTGAAAAACCAAGTTACGCAAGACGTCAAATCATTGTTTATAAGTTTCTGCCCCACACTACCGGTGATTAATTAGTAGGACTAATAGCTAACTACGTTAAAAATTGAACTTTGAAACCCCTTTCAAATTGAATTTGTCTAATCGTATCGTAGTTAAACTCTGACCTAAGTCAAAAAGCCGAAGGCGTGGCCACATTCTCTGCTCAACAAGAGTCGACAGACACCCGAGGCACCCGGCACAATAGTTCAAAGCGACCGTTCACCGAGCGATCCGGATTCACTCGACCTTGGCCGATATTTTAATAGGTTCAATAGTTTTTATTCCATCCAGTACTTCTAATAGAAAAAAATAGGAAGTAAAGAATAGAGGGTCTAAGATATTTCCCTGTGATACAACCTATTAAAGGTACCTAACAAATGATCCATTTAAAAATTAAAATTCAAAGATCCATTTTCACTTTCAAAGATCATAAATTTACAAGGACGGTGCTTTTTCTGTTAGTTATTTGCATTATAAACTGAACCTAGTCCTATTTTATGATTTAATTAGACCCTACTCTCTTCTTTATGCGCTTGTGCCGTGCATTTCATATCTAGGTCTAAAGTTTTATTATGTCTTACCCAATAACGTCATAAATATAAATAGATCTCCAGCGACTGACTTTAACAGTTATTGAAAATTCCGTAACAACCTAATGAAGACGTTATGTAAAAACATCATCAAAAGATATTTCTGATAAGTTGTGCGACCTATCAGAAGCTTTTACTACCCGGAATTACAGCAGGTGTCTTTGAAATAAAATAACGCAATTGTTACATAAAACTTAATCTATTTTACAAGGCGTATTTAAATTCGAGTGTAGGCCAGATTATATCAAGCGTTATAAATAGAGCACTACCATTGTATGACGGCGTTTATAAAAAGTGTCTGGTGTCTTAAAGTTCAAAGTGTGTCTGAAAGTTGTATGAATATTTTATGCCAAGTTCAACAGCGCTATAGTTTAAGCTAGACAGATGTTGTAAAATTATAGGTCAAGTTAAATGTATTTGGTCCAGATTTTAGTTATTTTGATATGTACTTTGTATTCGAGAAGTATAGGTATTATGTTCTATTAAAGAGTTAACACAAATTAAAAAAAAAATGGCCTGATAAGAGTCATATATGCAATAACACACTCATAATTGATACAATAAAAAACAATTGGTAAAATGTATTCTGATGCTCCTGGCATTATGGAGCACTTTCCGACGTAAATCACACTACGACGATTGTAATGCAGTTAGATATGGACTGGGTAAAACTATTGGAGTTACAATGAAGTTTTGCTGAAATTCCGATAGACCAAGAAAATTAGGCTTTAATAAACCTGCTAGAAGAACTAGACCCGATAGATCATAAAAATGTCTCATTCTTGATCCCATATCGATTGCTACACAAACCCACTACCGTATTCAATCAGCATATTTCACAACTGTCATTGAGTAACCAATAGGGCGAGCGATCATGTTGTCACCCGAAACAAAAAGGCAGTATAAGAGTATAAGGTCTATATGAGCTTACTACCTTTTTACATTGGAAGCCAGCATGACATTATCTGCCGGACCCGAATCCATCAATACCTACACAATCTCTGCCAGGACTGAGGTGAACAATGAACAGCTTTCTAATGACTGATAACGTGACCCGTGTCATGTGTGGGAGACAGAAGCTGACAAACAATACCAAGTTCTGAATTTACAAATCACTTTGACACGAGATGGAGTCGATGGCATCGAGTGGGTTGACAACTGATTGGTTGGGTGAAACATATTGGAAATATAAAGCGGACTGGCAATAATTTTTGCAGCGTGATGAAATTTTGTTTGCAATTGCTGAAGCGTGGGGTGAATTTTAATTTTGTATCCGTCGTACAAAGTTTTTGAAAAACCTTTTCAGTTAACCCTAAATATATTTCATTATCTGCAACCTAAAGAATTATCTGGGTTCACTAAATCATCATTGTCTTAAGTTTTGGGGAGTACAAAGTATCGATGTCTGCAAAGAAGTCACAAAACAATATTGTGTGATTAGTTGATAACCAACCCAAATATCAGTTGGTAACCTTCTGGTAAATATTATGTATAGTGCAATGCAGATCCAACGTTGTTTCATTAGTATTCAATACAACGTGGAAATGGATTCATAAAATAACAACCATTTAATTAAATCACCAAAAAAAACAACTTAATCACTTAGTAAATTCTTGATAAAAATACGAGTGTAAAATGTAGATTTACTTTTTAATACGAAGGTTAAGAGCCTGGTCAGAGGAGTCACGAGAATCAGTCACGATAAGTTACGTCAAGACACACCTCTCTGGTATGTTCCATTTTTTTTAATCCTTAGTAACGGTGTGGACTGTAGAGTTTGGACCGTTGGTCAATCACGATTCGACGTGTCCCATAGATATTGTCTGTGGTTCGGAGTAATTAAGGTTTATGACGTGTATTGTTTTGTTGGGCGTGGGCGCATAATTATAGACTATTTCACGTTACAGTCACAGTTTTATGACTTTTTACAGCAGTAATATGACAAGTCCTGCAATGTAAGATATTAAAGTTAATTTTAAAGATCCCTAGTTCTTTGACTACACTTGTAGACTTATAGAGTTGCTTAAATATCCGTGTACAGTTGTTCAATGTTATTTTTAACAAGGCCGGCAACATCTAAAATAACTGTAAAGATTTTAAAGCATTTGTAAACTTTTTCGCTGAATCTATAGACGACTTGCAGAAAGTCTCGATGCCAATGTCCAACAGTGGAAACATTCTGGCTGGTATGATGAAGGTGATAAAGTGTGTTGTTATTACAAACGCTAACCACAGTACACGGTATAAACGAAAGTATCGAAATATATACTTCTCATTTACCGCCTTAATCAATTTACTTACTTGATATCCCTGGATATAAACACGATAATACTGATGAAACGACATCAACTATTCATTTAAGGGAAAAACTGTAGTCAAATGGTTTTTAGGCTCGCGTTTATCGAGTTTATCGAGTAAGGGCAGAGGCTGTATTCGTGACTAATAGTTTGAAAAATACAGATAGGTTATTATTTTCATTAATTTTCGAATATTAGACATTAGACAGGATACATTCGGAGTTCGTTATCGTTACCCAAAATGTATAGGATTGATGTAAGCTGTCAGATCGTCGCGTCGAGCGCCAACGTCAATTCCATACGTTTTGACAGTTTTCGAAAATCGTTTACGTTATCACTAAGCAACTCGTCTAACCTCACAGCTACACTAGCGAACAGAAATAACAGGCACTTCGCAAAACTTGTCAGTACAACATGATAGCCTAATTTTGGAGTGGGCAATTTAATAATGAGTGTAAAGCTCCAATTTTTTTTTCCAAACTCAAAAGCGTTATTATTATGTACTCGTATGTGTAGTTGCTGGATTGAAACATAACTGTCATCGATCGATCGTTCGTGTGTCGTCGGTTGAATTCGGCTACGGTGCGCACGCGCCGATGTCACGAGCCGTGACGTCACATCGTACACGTCACGACTGATGCACGACGTACCTTTCACTACCAATTACCGATTCATTATTTTGTTATGAGATATAAGATATAAATTAACTGGTTTAATGGTGATC
The DNA here is from genome assembly GCA_946894065.1 of Acleris literana. Lineage (NCBI taxonomy): Eukaryota > Metazoa > Arthropoda > Insecta > Lepidoptera > Tortricidae > Acleris > Acleris literana. The sequence continues at coordinate 6,805,367 of OX335689.1, read as the reverse complement.
GTATCTTTCGTAGTTAAAGTATGGTTATGACTGACTGATACCTATATCAGTATCAGAACACTTTTTTATGAAATGAATTTTTTTTTTGAAATTTTTTACTTGTATTAGTTGTATCGAAAATTATATATCAACGAAGATAGATATTGAGGACAAACAAAACGCCTCAAATACATGGAAATATAAGGTAAGGTGGGGAAGTGCGTCTACGGGGCAACTTTAACGTTTTGAATCACTTATTCCACGTTGCTTAAAACCCTATCATACTCATATCATTTATTTTTAACTCTTATTCATTTGATAGTAAAAGTAAGGGTGGGTTTAGACCAAGCGAACGAACAAGAATTGTATGGTATTATCTCTTACGTTTTCTTTGTAAAAATAAAGACAAAACATGTTCTAGAGCATTCGCTCGTTTGGTCTACCCACCCTAAGAGCCAAACCGTAAACAACTGCTAGATGCGAGTCAGACTCGTACATTTTGGATGTTAACGAACGCCGAATGTATCTTGTCTAGTGTCTCGAAAATGAATGATGAAATATGCTTTGTCCTTATCTGTTATTGTGTCATTTCTATTCGAAAGAAAGTGACAACGCACACTTTAACTAAAATAGGTTTAGTGCGTTTATGAAGAAGGGGGTATATTTTTGTGCCAAATTTTAAAATGCAAAATTAATGCAAGTAGCTTAGAGTTCAAATATTGTGTAAAGACCACGTTTCCTTAACCATCAGTATTCCTGAACGACTAAGAGTCATTTTACGATTAGAGACGATCTCCGATTGTCCTTAAAGATAGTCCAAAAGTACTACTACTTTTATTTTTTAGTACGATAAGCGTTACGTAACCATCAGATTGGTCCTTCTAGCACTAAGGCTGCATTTTTGATGGACAGCAAGGAGCGGTAGCGGAACATCATCATGTCAGCCGAAAGACGTCCACTGCTGGACATAGGCCTCCCCCAAGGCTCTCCACTCAGACCGGTCTTGTGCTTTTCGTATCCACCGCGTTCCCGCGATCTTTACAAGGTCGTCACTCCATCTTGTTGGAGGCCTACCTACAGCTCGTCTCCCGGTCCGCGGACGCCACTCAAGAACCTTCTGACCCCATCGGCCATCAGTCCTGCGAGCAATGTGCCCCGCCCGACTTAAGTTTGGCTATTCTTCAGGCTATGTCGGTAACCGTTCTACTGCTGATATCATCATTTCTAGCGGAACATAGTTTTTTTTAATATTTAAAAGGAGGCAGACGAGCAAGCGAGTCACCTGATGGTAAGTGATCAGATCATCACGTAAACACCCGTAACACCAGAGGATTCGCAAGTGGGCTTCCGGCCTTTGGGAAAAGAATAGGCTCGTTTTTTGAAGGCCTCCAAGTCGTATTGGTTCGGAAATATAAACGCCGAGAGCTGATTCCACACAGAGTATGCAGCAATCCGCAATCTGTTTTTTAGGTGGGCAGCGGCGGTAGCGGAAATACAGCAGAGCGCGATTTCCACTTCCCACTTAAACAGTTGATACAAAATATTCAAGAGTATCTCTAGTTCGCTTCTGCCATAGCCCCGTGTGCCCTGCGAAGGTAGTTTCCCACCCAAACCCACTGTACCAATTGCAACCTTATTAATAATAGTAATGAGGTTGCAATTGTTACGGGAGTTCTGTGTGAAAAACTACTTTTTGCCTTAACAGGACAGCGCTGCCCACCGACAATGAAGCCCTACAAATGTGTTTTAGAAATGTCGCCAACTATATCTTGCATTTATCGAACTACTAGCTTTAGCTCGCGACTTCGTTTGCGTTAGCAATTCGCTACACCTTCCATGGCAATGACCATCTCACGAGAACAGTTTTTTTTTTAAAAGCCTCTTATTGGGCCGACTGTTAGTGCTTTCAAAAAAGAATACAAACACAAGTTTAAGATAATTTAATTTTATCCAGACTGTCTTTATCAGAAAGAAGGAAAGAAAGAGTATTCGTGACAAAGACCAACAAAGAACAGAGAAATACGCACAAGAAGAATGTAGTCACGAAATGGTCCCAACTCAGCGGAATGCTGGCATTAGAGTCAGCGCTGTCTTCTGTGTGAACCATCTGGTGAAACCACGGAAGGTTTAACACAGAATAATTCTAAAACAAAACAAACAAATTACAGCTAAGATAAAAAAAGAAAAATACGCTCAAAGTACCAGTCGGATTTGCCACCCGTATCCCTTCTCAGAGGACCCTCACACTCACAATACCTCTAGCATACAGTATGCTAATAATACATCTTAATATAGAGAGCAGTGCCACGGAGTTTTGTTATTACAATCAGTGCATTTACATTTCATAAATAAATGCATCTTCTGCAGCTAACGACGGCACACTGAATGTTTTGCTCACATGAGCCTTATTTAAATGCATTTATCGTATGCAGTGTGAATTTTAGATTCTTCCTTTATATCGGTTTAGCATTTAAACTGGCAATAGCTAGGTTACTTCGGCGTTAGAATTGTTTTGGCCACGTGTATGTTAATATTTTGTTAGTTGCTTGGGCGCGGCTTAAGTATTTAGTTAGACACTATGGCAACATAAAGCTATGTCCTTAATGGACGGGCACCCTTTCCACATCATCATCATTATTTATCAGGGATTCTATTGTACTTGGGAAAACCTAAATGCTTTTGACATGTTATCGTTTCCTAAATGCTATTATAGTGTTTAATTACTTGAGTAATGGCGGTAATGTTTAAGGTAGGACTGCGGGGTCCTTCCGTATAGCTACCATCATCTTATCCATTAACCCAGCGCCAAGCAGTAGTGTTCGCATTGCTGTGTTCCGGTGTGGGGATAAGACAACCTGTGAAATTACTAGCATAGAGGCGTTCCATCTTAGTCCTCAGGGTTGGCAACGCATTTGAAGTCTTAGGATTGCAGTTTTGAGATTGTAGTCTTGAGATTTCAAATGTTTATGGGTCTCAGATCCCACTTACCATCAAGTGGCCTGAGTGCTCGCGTGCCTTTTCCTTGCCATAAAAAAAAAACTTACGATCGTAGTACATGTAGAGACCGAGTATATTTAAAAGGCCAAATTAAAGCCTTTGTTGTGGTCAAATCAAACTCTTCGCGATTGCTAAATCAGTCAGTTTCGACTCAAGAACACACTAAATTTTCTACAAAATAGTAACTAACTTCAATGTAGCTTTCGATATTTTGACGTGGTATTATGTACCACGTTACTCGTAGCGGCGCAAAGTATTTTAAATTGGGTATATCGACGCAAAAAAAACTTTAATACATTCTTTAAGCTTCTAATTAATACAGAAATCATTAAATAATAATTTGAAACACGTGTGCAAAAAATGATAACTTTACACCTTTCTGACGTAATCGGTTTCTATTCAATTCGAACACAAGAAAAGTCCTATTTACGCGCAAATGACGTAAATAATCAGGGAACTATTGCTTAGTGCAGCTAATTACGCACCAAACCAACTGAATATCTATTAAGTAAGCCAGGATTCACTAAATTGCAACACTTTACTTAATAATTCATTCTACTGATTGAGTGACAAGTGGAAGCGAGTAACGGCTCTCTTTCAACTTTGATTGACGCCAGCACTTACCCGCTGTTATATTGAGTACTAATTTACATTACCACTTCTATTTACTTCGTAAAGCAATGACGCAATGCTTTAAATGATTGGTTTTAACGGTTGTAAAAAGATTTTAATGATGTGGTAAGGGTGCCCGTCCATTAAGGACATAGCTTTATGTTTCCATAGTGTCTAATTAATCTTATGTAGCTAAAATCTTCCTAATAAGTGGACTTTCAATATTGACTAAAATAAATTGTCCCTAAAGTTGACGCATTGATGCAACATTTGTTTAAATTTTTATATGCAAACCACGCTGTTACTTCGAAAAACTCCTGGGATGAAAATAATCTACGCTATGCCCCTCTCCACATTTTTAACAGTTTTAACTCTCAGTGTAACATATTTCACATCGATTTAGCATTGAACTTTAAAGGCAGAGCAAGGATAATAAGGATAATAATGTCTGTATGTAAACTCATTATTGCAGCCAAAAAAAAACAAATAATTATGTCTATACGTAGATTTAAAACGTATTTTAGAATTCACTTAAGTCCAACTCAAACACAGTAGGCCAATTTCTAGAAAATGTTACTTATAATTAAGATAAAAGCAGAGAAATTTTAATCATAAAGTTCATAATAACTTTATTATTGCACCTCCAAACTTTAAGTCTCTAAGGCACCAGCCTCACTTAAAACATGAACTCTAACACCAATTTCAACGCACATTAGCGGCTATATCAATTACAAAGGAAAAACCCGATACATGAACAAATTAGCCTATTGAGCAAAATTCAGAGACATATCATTTGTTCGTGTTCTCACGGGCTGTAAAAATCGAGTACCAATCATTACTTGGACCTCTCGAACTGACACGTAGGTATATTAATTCCAGTAATGACCGGCCGAATGAGGCTTCTTTCGTCACAGCGTATAGAAAACATCAAATACATATAATTAGAGGTATCTATAAACTACGGTAATTGTGATTCCTCTTCTTTAATTGCGAAGGCCGATCGAAGGTTGCAGTTGGGAAATCTATTGATTCCGGTCGAAGGTGATACGATCAATCAGAAGTCATTTATGAACGGGTTTGGTTTGAACTGCGTGTTCTGGAAGTTTTGTTTGAGATTTACAAAGATTTGTAATGGGATGGTGTTACATCCGCATTTTTTTGTTCTTAGATCTTTTTTTAAAAGTAAGTGGTAAGTTTGCTTTGTAGAAAACAGAAAAAGCAGAAACGTTTTTTCTGGCTAGGTTTACTGTTAAACACCAGTTTCTTTAAAAACGCAAAACTTAGATACGTCTAGCAAAAGTTGAACAGGTACTGCATTTCTAACATTGTGAAATATTAATGAAACTATGAGTAGAAATGTTTTAGTAGACTATGGAACTTTATAAATGACCGACTATGTAATCTAATTCCAAGGAATGTTTCAAAATCGCTTGCAATAACAAAAATGTCAGTGGTCAGTCTCACATGAAAAGCAAGATGACGACTTACTGAATACATGGTTAATATTATCGACCTTTTTTTGTTATTGGTAACACCAAGGCCAAGTTCATTCGGCAAATCAAACAACAAGAGTTCTACACTCTTATTTCAATACCGAAAGGTTTTCTATCGCTTGAATGTGGAATTTGTAACCGTAAAAGTAACTTGGTAACGTTGCAACGGATCTACAAAACACAATGAGATGGAAAAAAGGCTTATAAGAGCAAGGTGTCCGCACTTCAACTAAGGTATTGTAGATTCATTGATGGTGAAGTGCGAACTCGCGTGTTGAAGCATGACATGGGCTGTTACAACATTGTAACACGATCTCTTTTGGCTGACTTATCTAAGTGCAAATTGTTACTATGTGTTTGTAAAAACTCATGCTATGAGTTTAGTTATTTGAAAAGTTATATGTATGACACACCTAATAACCGAATTTAATGAAGTCGTTTTGTAAGTATTTTTGAAGTACGAGTATATTGCTACCATGAACCTGTAAGGTAGCGAAGTAGATTTGTAATTTTGAAAAATGCGAGAATAGGTACCCTCGTTTGGTATGCGTCTTGCAAAAAAAGTTAGTACCTACTTGTTCGAGTATTTAAACATCTAATTAAACGTACTTAAATCTTCATCGGCTGTTGGCAGCCTTCGAACCTCTAGTTCTCTGTTTTTTGGTGAACTTCGTCACTTTACATTAAGATGAAAAAATAATATAAATTGGGTCATACACAGATTTAGGTTACCGTCTTTCCTGTGGACATACCCAAAGTTAACGTTTTGAAGGCCTAATTTTCTTGCTTCACCCACATCCGCATAAACAGCGTCCCGTCTACTTTAGTCCTATCAAACGAAAACATAATTTATATGCACACGAGCCTTTAACTTTTGACCACAGGAGAGACAACTTTTGTTTTTGCGAATGTGTATGACCCATTTACTTTATAAGAATAAGTATAATGTTGTACAGTGGTTGTACACAACTTTCGTTCCACAGAGCAAATTCATTCATATTCAATTTCTCTTACCCAACCAACTCCTATCAAACAACAATCTAGACTTATGATCAAACGAATATCTATCGCAATTCACTAACCGCAGTCTGCTCACAATCGACCTTTCAACCGCTGAGAAATTTTACATAACCTAAACTATAACATCGCGGTGGTCGGCCACACAAACAGCCTTGCAGAAACCATGTAACCCCAACACTAATTTATCAAACCAAAGGCTTTCTCCTCATCAATTATAACCAAAACTTTAACTTCCATTACGACCACGTAGAGTCACCAAAACCATCGATCACACGATCTACAGAACTCGACATAATTAGACAACATTACAATCAATAATCAACCCAATAGCTGATATACTTTAATGTGTTTTTGCTTTTGAAACTGTATCAGTAACTGTTATGCCTGTGCGCATAACATAAGTCTAATCGTAGCACATTCCGAGACACAAAACATCACAAACGCTGAGCATCATTATTATACAATGACAAAAGAACTTGTGCAACTACTTAAAATATACATTCTTGCGGGTACTGGCTGGAGAAAAGTGAACGAGTGCATTTTGAGTTGGCGCAAAAAGATTTTACGTGAAAAAGTTTTAATTTAGAATGAGGCATCTTGATCCTTGTAAAATGTTTAAAAGTTCATAAATGGATGCCGATTAGCGTCATAATAAAGTTTTTGGGTAAGATATTCATAAATTATAACAGCACAAATTATAATAAATTAAAGCAAAATATTTTAAAGGACAGTCGACCACAGAACTTGAATTCTTTACCACTTTTTGACCGAATTTATAACGATTTAAGGTCCAGAAGTAGTATAGGAGTTTCATGGTTGACTATACAGTAACATACTACAAGAAAACCTTATCAATCATAATACTTTATAGTAGGAAGATTACCAATGTTTAATAAAAAACTGGGGTTGAAAGTGCCTAAATACAAAGATAAAGGCAAAAATAAAAATGTTTATTCAGTAAGTAGACCAGCCAGGCCAGGCCAGGGGGTAATGTTCTTACACACCAACAGTAAACGTTTCGCTCGACATTTCTCTGCCGTCGGTACTCCGTAGGATCTCAGCTGACCTTATCCCACATTACAATAATAGCGTAGATCATTTCTATACGCGGCATTCCTAGCCATCATACCGCGTGCATTCATACTACAATGTACCGCAACATTGGTCACCGTTGACGGCTGTTATACAAATAACATGACGTCTGTCAGACTGAAGGCTGGAAACTCTTACTGAACAATCTTCTGCGTGAGAAATTCTAAATGTGTACGATGATAAACTCTTAATTTTTCCTTTTTTTACTTATTTATCTGGAAACCTGGCATCAGCGAATGGAAAGGCGTAGGACATGCTGGCTTGAATAATCCCCTAATTTTAAATCGAATTCTGATTTCTGGTTAAAAGTATTAATCTTACTATTTTTTATATATTGGATACATGAATCTCCCGAACTATCGAAATTAAATTCATATATTATAAGTATCTTTGTCATAAGAACATAAGAAAAGTAACATTAGCAAAAAAACTCGATAATCTTGATACTAGTGAAATATTTCGTCTATAAGAGATACTAAAGGATTTAGTATGTGTCAGTTTCGTGACCGCATACCCATTAGCGCTAAGAGTCGCTTGCGCAAGGCGCACTTTAGTTTAGCAGTGAGTTAATCTGGGAAAACGTTCCCGCATCTAGCTTGCTATCGAAATGTCTATAAAATATTAAACGACGGCTAAACTGGTGTTTAGATTGTGACCTTTGATCAGCTGTTTATTTAATTTTGAGTTATCGATCCACTGAGAAAACCTCGGATGTTTTTTATTGAACTGTTTCTTGCAGGGCAGAATTGGGTTTTTTGCTATGCAGTTGATTAAATCCGAAATATCACATAAACTAGGTTTTTTCTTCACAAAGGTTATGTTGATATTCAATCTTGAATCATGAATATTTGTATCAAACATCGGAGACGACGCTTATTGAAGCAGTTGGAACCAAGTATTCGTCGTTTCCAAAATTAAGGCGTCTAATTAACCACGATCTTCAGTCATGAAGGAAAGTCCATAGAGATATCCATCATGTTTATATCTGATTAAAAATCCTATCTACGCATCAAGAGGCTAAGTTTAAATATGAAATATACTTTCAATACAGCTGTTTTCCCAATTTAATCATAGTTACTAATTAAAAATTGATCAACCACGGACGCGGAGAATGCAGCAGGAGGCGCTGATAAAGAAGTCAAATAATAATGTTGATGATGAGTGGATTGCATCAAGTCGATGATAGTGTGGCGAAGATAAACCTCAATTTTTACAATTAGTTCAGCGTCAAAAACTAGACATTTCAGTTAGTTATTCATCTACTCTTCGCTCCACACAACACCAAGTAAATCAAGTGGTAATGATTCCTTCCTTACTCCAACTAACTGATGGCTTCAAGACACCTCTAATATTTCAAGCATAACTTCACTAAGCTGTTACTTACACTTCTGAACTAGGTAATAAAGTATAACCAGTAAAAGCTATATTTCAGTGTGACCTTTGCCCGTATTTATCACGAGTCGATAGAGTCTTTGCACTTTACTGTAAACAGTGTGAACACTGATAGTGTTAAATACGAGCCTTTAATAAAGTGCTTTAAGTGGTTAACGGGTTGATAATTTAGTGACAGGTTCTTAAGTAAAAGGTTCAAGCAGAGATAAGAGGGCTTGTGTATGGGGTTCATGGTTACAATAGATTGTCTATAAAACGATATCTTTGTTAAGTAATCACTGTCTTTAAATATCAATTGTTAGTTTTCAAACTCCTTTTAAACGGTTTTTTTACACATAAAAATAACTAGGTAACCACAGATATCACAGAAAAGCTTCAAAATATGGATTAATTATACTTTCTGCCGTACAGCTTCATTCAAAATCAAGTAACATTTATTATAAGACCAATCCTATACATATTTTAATCCGATTTCAATCGTAAAATATTTATTTATGTATGATTGAAAAAAATATGTTGTACTTCCGTCAGTAGACTGACAACCGATCAGTGGGTGGCAAGAACTGCAACGAACTGCATTTGATTTGCTTTGCAGTTTTTATAGTCCGTCGACGAGCCGACTACAATTACGCGTCGGTATTCCGAGAACTAACGACCAAAAAAGCAATGAACGTCGATTTATTGGGCAAAAAGCGGGTTAAAGATCACTTCGAATTACTTGGAAACTAGTGTACCAATAACAGAATCTTTTATCATCCCACTTTTTTAAGAACGCGTGTAAACTTTTTTCTAGTTTAGCAGAACGTCAGCTAATACGAGTTAGCTTGTCACATCTGTCACAAAATAATTATATAAAAAATATTTTCGCTCTTTAGAAAACTAGAAGCGTTATGCCTCAATTAAATATAACTACGAGGGCACTATTCTGTGTTTGTTTTCTTTTTTGCATTGGACTTTGCACTATTGATATGACCTTGTCGGAGTACTCCTACATTGCGGACCATCTAACTATACAAGATTGTCAAAGACTCGTAGCATCTCTGCACTTCCTAGATTATGAATTGCCTAAAGTTTTACCAGATGCCGTGAAGAAGATACCTAAAGATGTTCCTTGTATTCACCTTCTATTGAATTGGAACAGTGGAGAAGAAATATGGGAAGGCAAAGGTAAAAGCCACGTGGAAATAGCTCGAAGGTTACGACAGCTCGATAAAAAAGAATTAGCTGATTGGCTTTGCAAAACAGTGTTCCGACAACTCGCTATTAACATAAATAAAACTCTCAATAGTTACCCGTTCAAAGAAAAAGAGAAAGAACCAAGAGTTAAAACTTTGAAGGCTCAAGATAATTTTAAGTATGATTATTGGATTTTTAATCAATGTATGGTATTTGCTGTTGTAACAAGTGTATTTGCACTGGCAATATTCATGCTTTATCAATTACTTAAGCTTACTTGCAAGAAAAAACAGATGATAGAAGATGGACAGGACGAGTTGGAAAGTTTGTTGTGTCGCGATCTGTTTCAGAACAATGACGAACAAATGGACGAAGACACGAGTTGCCGATGCAAAGATTGTGACGAAGATTCGTGTATTTCTTCTAAGGATAATTTTGCATAGCATGTCTGTGTTAATAATAATTAATAAAATAAAGGAAAACAATGTTGTTCCAATGATAATATTGAATGAGTATTGAATTGAGTGTATTTGATTCTTAGAAAATGACAGCTTGTGAATGAAATTAGGCTACAATTGTTTTGTTGGTGCTTTGACGGTTTTTTCATAGGTATTTAGCCAAGCTCTTATTTAGTTCAACTAGAAAACTCTTAATATAAGAGTTTTGGGTTTGGTTGTTTTTTCGCCAACGATTAAGAAGTATTCCGCTATTTTAAAATAACTTAAGTAGCTACAAATAAATTCTGATGCAAGAATGTTATTTAAAAAAAAAGATATTTTTTTATTTTATTTAACGCAAGTTTGTGAAAAAAAACGTCATAGATGCGATCTCTATTCGGCATTGTAAAAGTGACCGGTTTTTTTAGGCTACCTTTTTTAGGGTTCCGTAGTCAAACTAGGAACCCTTATAGTTTCACCATGTCCTTTTGTCTGTATATCTGTATGTCACACTCACTTTTCTCAGTAACTATCAAAGCAATTAAGCTGAGTACACATACTAGATATCGCATCTTTAGAATTATAGTGACCTAACTCAAAAATGTTGGATTTCGAGTTAGGTCTCTATAGCAATAAATATATGTCTCGAAATCGACAGCTGAAATGTTGATTTAGGTCACTATAATTCTAAAGGTGCGATATGTATACCGCGCACCAAAATCGATAGTAAAATAATTATTTTTTGGTACCTGAGGTAGGTATTTTACTATAATACATACTTGTATAGGGTTACCTTGTCCCCGCCCCACAAAGCCAAAACGAAATATACAAAAAATCTGTAAAATTATTTCAATGACATCACCTATAGTGAATTTAAGGAAATCTATCACGACTAAATTTACCTTATTTGTCCTTTACAGGTCACTCAAAGTATTAGTTCATTTAAATAGAAGCTTGGATAATAGTTACAGGTTTTGGAGTTAGTTTTTTGTGTTTATTATCATCTTTCCTTCCCTGGAAAAACAATATTATAATATCAATCGGTAACAATATCGCATCAACAATATCGAAAAACAGTTTAACCTGTCACACTGACGCGGCTGTTATAAGCTGTCACACTGGCTTCACTAACAAGGGGCGTGTTGTGCGCAAACGCAGCCATCGGCCGTGTCATCGCGGGGACGATAAGCCTCATTAGGGCCGTCGTTCTCTTCATCAGACGATACCCGGATTGAGATTGAGGAAATCGCATTTGTGAGCTTGAATTTAAGAGCTGGAGGGTCACTACGAAGGACTACATATATTTTAAAGTTGGGGTGCTCTTTTCACTCTTTATTTGAGACTAAACTGTCAAAAGAGATTAAAGTATTTTAACTTCCAACTACGTTTTTCAATTAGTGTTCTGGGAGAAAAGTGATTCTTTTAAGACATTCAGGAATGAAGTAGGGTGATCACCCTAGTGACCACCCAGGGGTTTTGAAGTGCTTATATAAAAAAAAGTTTTTTTCCTATAGTTAAGCTCGAGATAAATCATCTTTAATTTCAATTCAAGTTTCGGGGAACACAGAAAGTTGTTTTCAGTTTTTGAAAATAAGGGTACTAAGATATGACCCAAATTTGTGCCGCGGGTGGTATTATGATTATTATGTCAACATTGACGGCTATCCCCATCCAGCAAATACCAGTAGTGGGAATCATTAACAGTATTTTTGGGCTTGAATATACCTACTTGGATCTAGTAGCGCAATATAATTCATATTTGAAAGTAAGTATCAGTAAATAAATAGGATTGTCTAAATTTCAAATTTATTTATTGTCAAGAAACTATTACTCAGTGCCTTATTATCATAAACAAAGCTTAGGATATTTCCTCATTGCGTAGCAAAGTGCTAAATTATAACGTTTTGTAATTTATTGTTCAATTTATTATAATGTCAATATAAATTTAAGATAAATTCAATATTATTTCTTATCGGGGTGTGCTAGTTAATAAATCATTCCGCTCCCCTTTTCCTGAAATAATTTCCTATCATCTTAATTTCAAATATCCTTAATACATTTGTTTGCCCTTATTTGACGACAAACGCGAGCTACGAGTTGACATCTTTTTTGAAGTTTTGTTTCGTTTAAGCTCTTTACTTTAGTGAATAATAAAAAATACTAGAATAGAGGCATTATATCGTACGCCTCAGGCTTGGCAACGCATTTGCATTCTTAGGATTGTAGTCTGAATACTGAAGTTTTTTTTAAATGTCGATCGACAGCCTTGGCCAAACGTGTTGAGCACCCCACGTTTTCCTTTGTGATTAATAAATAAAGTATTATTTTTACATTAAAAATAGACACTTAATAGTACTTATGATTGACTCGATTTTATCGAGTCGACATTGACAGTATTTTTGTATGCCCCAGTTTTGTTTTAGTTACTCGTACTAAAAATGGGTCACTCATAAACGACCTTTCAATCCTCTCTTAAGTAAAGCGTTCCAACTTGATTTAATTTGTTTCCATTTTTATTTCTCAGACCAACTCAGCCAGCAACTTTTATGTTTGGAAAAACACTTTGTAATAAAAAATGTTATTTATTAATTTTATTAATTTTCACTTTATTGCACAAAAACAAAGTAGGTACAAATGTCGGCCTTAATGCCTTAAGGCATTCTCTACCAGTCAACCAATGGGGTAAACAGAAACAATTTAAGGTTGGTGCTGAGAAGGATATAATAAAAATGAAATTTTAGTCACAAAGAAACTAATAATAAATACGAAAAAAAAAACTTTTAATGACACAATAAATATGTTTGTGATGCCATCTTGTTCACTATAGTACATTGTTGCCTAGGCGCGGAAAGTAATGAGTAGTCCTGACGAGGTATTTAGCAAGCCGAGCAATAGCGAGGCCTGCTAAAATACGAGTCAGGAAATCCTTGTTTCCGCCGAGGCATACATAATGCTTTTCTCAAACAATGCGAGGAAATGATACAAATACATGATTATAAGTATTTTTAAAAACCTTTGACAGATTCGGAGAGAATATTTGTTTGCAAAATACGAGTATTAGTTAAGATAGTTTCAAGCACATCGAGCCGCCGCCCACCGCCGCCGCTCCGCAGAGACCCGACGCCGCGCGCCGCTCCTAACTGCTCCCCCACCCACAAGTTGGGCGTAGGTACGGGATTTTTCATGGTCCTTTCGATTTTATACGCAATAGAGAGCACTTTTTAAAAAACAATATGGCATGGACGGAAAGTGTTTTCATATGGTTTTTTTACTCCTAGGAGTACAAAGAGGCATTTTGACGACGCGCTAGCCTAGTTGGTAGTGACCCTGCCTATGAAGCTAGCGGTCCTGGGTTCAAATCCCGGTAAGGGCAGATATTTGTGTGATGAGCACAAGTATTTGTTTCTGAGTCTTGGATGTTTTCTATATATTTCAGTATTTATTTCTCTATATAAGTATTCATACCGTTGTCTAGTACCCATAGCACAAGCCTAGAGCTTAGTTTGGGACTATGTCAATTTGTGTGAGATTGTCCCTTAATATTTATTTATTTATTTATTTATTTATTTTCCGTCCTTGTGTTTAAATCGGAAAACCGTTCTTTCCGAGCATGTTTGAGAAAAATAAGTAATCCGAACATACAAATACCGATTTCTTCATAAAATACCAGTGAGTATACGCTTTATATTAACACATCATTACCATAAGGCCACACAAACCCAGCGCGGGCGCAGGCGTGGCGGCGATAGTATTTTCATTACAAAGTCTCGAGCCAGCCCGAGGGTAGATGCACTGAATAGTAATGGCAAAAAACATATTTGAAAAGCAAGGTAAATTGAATATCGTCATTGCTTTGAAAAAACCTCGTATGTCATATTTCATGATGTACGATTTTAAACTTAAACATGTAGAGAATTAAGTTCAAACTCATACATCTCGAAATATTAGATAGGAGTTTTTTCTAAAGTAGTAACGATACCGGTTGTTAATAAAATATGTGGCATTTTAGCACTAAATTCAATCTTCAGTGCTCTGGGGATTAACATAATAATAATCGTTGTGTTTACTCAGTTCTTATGTTGTCATTAATAATCAGCCTAACTTTTGATGTCTTAATTAAACTTAGTGATGAGTGTCATGACAGATGGGTTTTTGAGCAGCTATTATATTTCTTAGGAGGATATTTCTTCCACAAAAATTTAGTCCGGGGCGATAACTTTTCTCAACCCCTAAAAAAAAAAACAAGTAGGATGTACACAATTTTTGAACATGTTGTAGTTATGAATAAGTTTGCACATTTCAGTTTTTTTTAATCCTAGGAATATTTTCATTGAAATTAAAACGTACAGACCCTGATTTTCATTAATATATTCAACCTATTCAAAAATCGTTAAATCGGATTAAGTTTAATGGGATAGAAAAGTTACCGATTTTTTTATAAAATTAGCTTCACAATCGTCTTAACGACGAGGTGTACAATATAAAAGCCTAAAACGCATTATAAAAGAGCTGTATTATAATAATTAACATAGATATGATAGAGAGTAATAAATAGTTTTATGTAAACTTTGAGACCAAACAGCTATTATCATGTGTACAATATTTAAATGGATGTTTGAATCTTTGTCCCTCACGACTTATATGCAGACGGTTAGCTTATACAGGGTGTCCCCGAAACCGACGTCAACCCGCATAGGGTTGATAAAGCAGATAAAATGCTATCGATTTAACCCCTATGTATGTTCAGCGATTTTTACTAGTTTCGGAGATATTGATCATTTTAATCTGAATTTTAGTAATTTTCCCTTATGTCCATGTCACGAAAAATCATTAATTTCATGTTTTATTTCATATTTTTTTAGTGGTATCATACATAATTAGAATTATTACGAATCAGCGAAGTTATTAAATCTATTTGCCCGTTTTTATATATATTTTTTAAAGTAGTCACATAAAGTTTGTTTCTCCATACTAGGTGTCCCAGTGTTTGCTTTTCACTTTGTATGGAAAATCCAACTTTATGTGATTACTAAAAAAAAGGGCATCTTGTATTCGATACCTTAGCGCACAATCGTACAAAATATTTTTTTTTGCCAGTAAAGTTTCGAACTTATTATTTGTGCACAAACATGCTAATTACAATAACTTTTCAAATATAATTAGTACAAGTGTGAACTAAGGTATCAATGTTAAGATAAATATTAGGAATGGTAACATGTAGCTCGGTACATCGTTACATAGTAAAAAACAAAGTAGTTTTTTTCATCGCTGGAACGGTGCACTTTTCAGAATTTCTTAAAAATTTAAAGTTTTCACAAGGCAAGGTTAGCTTAGATTTGATATATAAAAAATAAAAGTAACAGTTACTAAAAAATAGTTAATGACTGAAAATATTAATAAGCTTAGTAGATATTATAGAACCGTCTCTAAGGGCCGTTTTAATATTTTATTTATTTATTTTAATGGCGTCTACAAGTTATGTAATTTATAAACTAATTAAAAACAAAATATAAACTCATCTTGGCTGTGATGCCCGTCACAAGATAGGTCAACATAAACGTCAAACCATAGAACACTTTTTGACGCATCTCGAGACGAGCATAAGATTTGAGATCAGTTTATTAATACGACCCTAAGTAGGCTGAGAGGGGCCCTTTTCAACGACATGTTAAATATTTTGTTCTGTATGTCATCTGTTTTTTTCAAATGTGTGTATGCGTCGAATAAATTATTTATATTCTATTCTATTCTATTCTAAGTAAATTGTCCTCTTCTCATAATAAACCAGGTTTATAAGTAGTTCTGGTATAGCAGCTCGCACGTGCGCAGGAGTTATTAATCGCGTACCACGCCGCCTCGGATGGCGGGCATTTGTTATTTACTAATGTTTTATGCCCGACTTCCATGCGGCGTGGGAGTCTGGATAAATATGTGAACAAATTGGTTTAAGTGATAAACGAAAAAGACTAATAATGTATAATGGTGGCGTGATTTAAAAATAGATCTGATATAAAAAAATATAGTTTAGTGAATAAATGTATATATACTTTTCACGTCAGCACCTGAATCAGGCAGGTTTAGCTGTAGAAAATAAAATGAGCGAAATACGATTTTGCTGCGAGTGTGACACGATGTAATTCTTTACCCGACTGCCCAAAGGAGGGTTATATTTTCGAGCGTATATATGTATGTATGTTTATTTCCGGGCGCATTCTGCAGCCTAAACGGCTTGAAGGATTCTAACGTATGAGGTTTTATTCGATTCTTCTTAATTGTCGAAGTGACATAGGGTATATAAAAAAATACATGGAGGGGGAATATAATAATATATTTTTATTCTAATAAAAAAAACTTTTTATAAAAAAAACAGTGGCCCTGTAAAATCATTTTGTTGATTTTAATAAGTAAATATCTCGGTATATACATCCTCCATTAAAAAAAACACTTAGCATAACGTGCCTCAGAATGTTAGGAATAGATCAATGAAATCTATGCCAATAATTCGTAGATGAAATATATTAATACTAGCGACCCACCCTCGCTTATCTTCTGTTTATGTGAGTTTTCTGTCACGCCTGTATATTCGCACTGCTAGATCTAAACAGTAGTAACTCAAAATACAACTGTATTTTAAAATCAACTTTAATACAACTTCTATGAACTCGAAACAAAACTAGCAAGGATTTTGAGTTGATGCTGTTTTGATCTGGCAGTGCGACGCATTCCTAGATCAAAACAGTAGTAACTCAAAATTCAACTGTATTTTAAAATCAACTTTAATACAACTTCTATGAACTCGAAATAATACTAGCAAGGATTTTGAGTTGATGCTGTTTTGATCTAGAAGTGCCAATATAATCCGGAATTTGTTATACATACCTTCTCTTGAATCGCTCTATCTATTGATGAAAAGCGTTAACCTCGTAAGGCCCAGCGTGCAATAGGATGTACATAATCAAGGCAATTTAATGTGAACCGTGTTGCAATAAGAATAAGTTTTATTTTCCTATGTTCATAAACTGAAAATGGCATTATCGAACAAACGTAATTGAACTTTATTGCCTTGATGGTAGATTCAAAGTCCCACTCACAAAAAACTCCCTGTTTGTAGTATGGTGGGCTTTACGAGGCTATAATACGTTTACACAAGGACAGACGGCGGGAAGCGACTTTGTTTTATACTATGTAAAGTAGATCTACGTACAGTTTTAGTAAAAAAACAAAGAATTTACTTTAATGCGTCAAATGGATGGCGGTAGCTTGAATTTTTTAAAGAATTTTGTATCTTTATTTAAATAATTCGATTTATCCCCTTACTTTTAATATATGTTACGTACATAAGAGCACACTGCACACGCTGTTATTCTTTAGATATATTTTAGTTATATTTTTTAATTAATTTTTACTTGTTGTTTTTGGCTGTTTTGTTTTTGTAATTGTCTATGTAATTTACCTCCGTCTCAGGCTCCAGCTGACAATCAGCGCTGAGGTTCTGCCCCAGAACCTGCCTTTTTTGTTTTAGAAATAGTTTATAGTTTACGTTCATTATTGTTTTTTTATTTAACAATTGTACTCTTGTAATCTTGCACTTTAGCCGAATAAATGTTTCATTCATTCATTGAAGATGACATTTTAAACGAAGTTTTTTTTAAATGTTTTTTGATGTTTCAAGAACAAAATGAATTACATGAAATCATTTAAAACCAAGTAGTTTTGAGTTCTTGTTTTCACATCCTCATTAAAATTACAAATATTAGAACACGTGGGAAAGCAAAGCAAAAGTGGGAAACATCGACAGCACCGTACTTACGTCAGTAAGCAAATAACCGTTATAAATACTGGACTTTCTTCATAAACCTGTCCGAAAAGGTAACCTTTACTGCGCTAAATCAAAAGGTAATCGATAAAATATAGACTTCAGTCGTAAACGGCCGCAAGTTTTATGGCTCCAAAACACTTCTAATGATCATCGGTCAGCCTGGGGGCTACTCTGATGTTAAACATGGAACTTCTGAAGCTGTCCCTGTCACTCTACTGGTACGCGGAAAAGGGATAAGGCTAGGGCAACTTTCAAATTCAGTGTTGGATAAAGCAGCTCGGTGTATTTTATGAGAGTTTGCAGTCCAGTTATGTGTGAAGTAGTTGTTTGTCATTAAAGTGAAAGGTATTATTATGAGAAAAGTAAATAAAAATAAATAGGAAGGGATTTAAAACAAAATAGTTTTCCAATAAGAAGCTAGTGGTCCTGGGTTCAAATCCCGGTAAGGGCAGATATTTGTGTGCTGAGCGCCACTATTTGTTTCCGAGTCATGGATGTTTTCTATGTATTTAAGTATATATTTCTCTATATAAGTATTTATATCGTTGTCTAGTACCCATAAGCCTAGAGCTTAGTTTGGGACTAGGTGAATTGTGTGACATTGTCCCCTGTTTTTTTTTTTACGGGGGATGTAGATACTTTAAACGGTGTGAATGGAGATTAAAACAACAAAATAATTTTACAGGGTCAACTTTTTTTTACCCTTATTGCTATCGTATTGTTTTTGACTGTGCCTCCTTAACTGTCAAGTTAATATCAAGTTAATAAATAAGAAGTACTAGGTAGACATTTTCATTGGAAATTTTATGTTGAGATTTTTAAGCTTAGTTTTTAAATAATTGTTGAGTGTATGTATGTATGTAAACTCGCCATTGCACATAAACAATTACAAGACATGTTTGCATCAATATAGATAAATTAATAAAATTACAGGAAATAAACAATAGTACATACAACAGTGAAACAGGAAGAAAATGAAATATCTTCTTTAATAAAATACATAAATAGATAATAGAATATACTAATATATACTACCTTATGTCTAAGTAAACAGCAGTTAAAACCTACAACAGAGGTATGAATCAACACTCAGACTGATCTTGTTGATTAAACCACAACTTCTTTAACCCTTCTTTCAATGAACCGACAGATCTAGATTGCCTCAAGCACATTGGAAGCCCATTCCACAATTGGACAGAGTGTACCGTGAAGGATTTAGCATAGGTACGAGTTTTGTTGGATGGAACGGTAAGGGAGAGGTTAGCACTAGACCGAAGGCGGTGTCCACTACCATCGGCCAAAAAGTTTTTAGATAACCATAGGGCTTATTGCCTAACGCACTGGCAATCACAATCGTTTTCATTTTGACGGTCCGAAGGCGAGTCTGCATACAAAATGAAAACAATTGGTTCACTTTGAAGCCGATTGCGATTGCGAGTGCGTTAGGCAATAGCGACGCATGTTACTAAAGCTCAACTCTGCAATTTTGCTTTTATCGTGTCAATAATGTGGTTGATCGATTTAATAGAATTTTAAGTTTATCCATGGGTGGTGAGCTCATCTCTATTCCAATTTACATCAAATCGATCAAGTGGTTTAGCGGTAAACCAAACCAAACGAAATCACTATACATTCAAAAGAATGATGCACTTTACTTAAACACTTACGTATGTAAGTACTTATGCATGTAGTGTAATTAGGAAAATCAAATAAGTAAGTAGGTAATTAAGTAAGTAAGTAAGTAAACTTATATGAATATAAATTATGTACAAAGGCGAACTTATCCCTTTAAGGGAGTATAGGCTAGGAACATTAAAAAAAAACTTGCCCTTCCTCGTGTTTTCGCCTAGTACTCGAGAATAATATAGCGTATTACGATCGTTTTTTTTTAAAGTTACATCAGGGCTTTATGCAAGATGCTTACTTAACGTTAACGCAAAACTGACAAAATGTACCGAATTGAGGCGGCCTTTACACTGAAACATACGACTTACGTAAGTAGGGACGCAGCTATTGGTTATAAGTAGATAGAAATATTTTTTTCTCATTCTAACAGATAGCCGCGTCCCTACTTACGTAAGTCGTTAGTTTCAGTGTAAAGTCGGCCTGAGATAACCTCTCGACGCTGCGACCATCCGGAAGTTATAAATTTTATACACTTTCGATAAGTCTTCCTTATTTGACATCTGGGGCCCATTTCTCGAAACTTATTAGACTAATAATATTAGTGTTTTGTCTCATTAATGAGACAAAAAACACTAATATTATTAGACTAATACTTTTTGAGAAACGGGCCCCTGGTCGCCAGGAGGTTATATGTCTTCCCGTAAGTGCTTCCCTTTTACTCGTTGTTTTAATTTTTTTGTCGCGTCTATCTCATACTCTGTCTACGTGGTTACTAAACGGTTACCAAACTATGTAGGAATACCCGCATGATTTATTATTAAAATAATAATCCCTCTTGCGCGCGCGCAAGTGCGAACACGCTAATAATGATAATAAAGCCTGGGCCATCAGATAAGCTGATTACGAGTAGGTTTTATTACCCTCAAGGAAATAATTACTCACTGGATCCACCGCGTCTAATGCGTTCTTTCAATTACGTGTGAAACTTGTATTGATTTGAAACTGGGTGGGTTTGTGAAGGTTATTTTAGTGTTAACACTAGTGGAATATTAGCATGACGTGTGAAAAGTAGAGCGATAACACTGATAAGCATGGACCAAATATAGGCAGTAAGATGGGTGGATGACATTAACAATACCGCAGGAAGAGGCTGCTGATAACAAATTACACGGTTTAGAAGGAATCATTCACTTATCAGTGAATAGTTATGTGTAACAGTGGATAGGTAAGGTTTATCTTTGAAAAAAAATCGGTTTAATGTAGGCCCTTATTCCGAATACACCAAAATTGGAAAGCAAATTATACTCTATACAGTTTTTCAAAACGCCAGATTTAAAATACTACCTTAAAAAGCAATACCTTCATTTAATTTTTTGGATTTTTAATATTTGGAGAACATGGTATTTAAAATATTCTATAATAGAAAGGTAGAAAGGTAGGTACAGTCAACTAATTTATTCATAGACCACTATGGAACTATATCTTGTGATGTAATGATTCAAATCGTAAAAGATTTCTAAAGAATTTAATCATGACGGCACTTTGACAAAATTCCATAGTGGTTTTTGAATAAAATTGGTGAGCCTACACTTAAAGGTAATATAGGTATATTTTAAATTCACTCAACCATTTAATTGTAAGAACATCCTTCCCACCTTCAAGTCGTCATAAATGTCGCAGCTGTAGCATGCTAAGCTGAAGCTGGTTAAAGTCATAGTTGACATCATAAATATCGCATCTCTGATAAATCCTACCTTATTTCAACATAAGCAATTTGAAGATGCGCAAGCTCGTCTATCGACTGACCTTTTTTATACCAGCACTTCATATTCACTTAAATGATTTGAAAGTGAACTCGTTAATTACGACCTCATCAATTTCGTATGTAATATTTCAAAATTGAACTCTCACATGGGCTGGGTCACGTGTTCTAATATACTGATTACTAAATATAAGTGTGCTATTAACGTGGTTGCGATTGGTTCTGTATAATAATTATATTAGATTTTTTTTCGACGACCGACGTGGCGAATTTTGCCGAAAACGGATAGATTTAAGCGGCGCAGGAACAGTCCTTGTGGCAAACCTTGGAGGCTATTTCTAGAAATGCAGATGACGATAAATAATTTAAAAAAAACAGCGGTTGTTATTGTTGTTATTGTCTTAAATTCCGCATTTCTTATGCTTGCAAAAAATCACAAACCTTACGATAACACGAAAAACGGAATTAAAGAATTCTACGTTCACATGCTGCAATACTACCCTTCAACCGGCTTGTGACTATTGTAAGGTGTGACGACGAGCGTAGCTATTAGGATGAGCTGTCACAAGAAAAAATAGACTGTTTATGTTAAAATTAAATAAAAATCTAAGGCCAAAAAAAAACAAAAAGGTTGCAAAAACTAATTTTTCGCTCTATGCGTATAAATAATACTTGTAAATATCGGACGAATTGGGAACCTCCTCCTTTTTTGAAGTCGGTTAAAAATACTTCTATTCGCAGAACCCTAAGAAGAGGTACCGATGATACCACTACCATATTAATTAACTTTTGAATTGATAGCAACTTTTTAATTAATATTTTTTAAATTATGAGAATGTATTTAGCTGTCAAAGTTATATTACCTTAACTAATAAGATGGGAAGGCAATGATTTCAATTGCAGCAAAAAGTTAAAATTAAACTGTCAAAGATAAACGATGAATTAAACGATTAAATTAAATCGTTATTATCATCAAATATTAAAAAAGTTCCATGTAATTATAAAATTAACAATAAAATTAAAATTACTAACTTCGATAGATTTTAATCATCCTACATACTTTTTACTAGACCGGGTGACTTCAAATTGTTGATACAAAATCAATGTTTTTCACACATCGTCCCTAAACCAAACATATCACCTAAGTCTCATGCTGTTAATTTAATATATGTCTAATAAATAAATTTAAGTTTTTGTCGAGATTTAAGTTTTTTTTTGATTTAACGCTGTTACGCTACCAGTGTAAGTATTTGAATAAATTGATAACATCGAGTGACAGGTATGACAGTTAGGTATTAAATATAGGGAAACCGCACTTTAGGACTTTATTTATTCGTTTTAAAATTCGTTAAAGAAGCCTAATTTACACAACTAAATTCGTTCATCATTCAATATACACTATTCGTCATTAACTGATCCACAAGCAAGTGGTTTATATTACCAATTTCATGTCACTCGGTTTATCGTATCAATTCTTGACCAGCTTGTCCTAAACTCACCTTCTGGTCTCCAAACCGCATCTGCCTCCTCGCGTTCCTGGCAACGTTCATGCGGCACAGGAACACCCGGTCTTCGCCATCAGCTGGAGCTCTGGACAGCTCCCCTCGCACCGCCTGCTGGTCTTGCTTGTCAATCACGTCATATACGCTGTCCCCGTGGATTAGAAGGTCTTCCTGTAGAAAGAAGAGGATGTCACGTTGTAATTCTCAGTGTTAATGTTTGTACTTATTTCAAGTAGAAATAAATAAATAAAATCATTTATTTAGTGCCTATAATGTAATAAGACATCACCACCACCAGCTGCGGCCATACCGTATAATTAAAGAAACGGTGTCCTAACGTGCGCTCAGTGTGCGTACGTTTGCAGCTAAAATTGGCTACGCAAGCCACTGGAGGGCACACCAGACCACTATTCACCATCTGACTCTGCAGCATGTGAGAGTTCGTGAAGCGTTGCTGTTGCCAAAAACGGCATGATGGCATCGTCATAATGTAATGGATGTTTGTGTTTTATTCACGTCCTATTGGTTAAGTATTTGCAAAAAAAATTCGGCACAGAGATAGTCCTTGTTCTGGAATAACATTAGAATACTTTTATCCCGGAAATTCTTATTGCGTCCTATGGAAAAGTAATAGATTTTAAAATAAAGGATAATTGAGGTGGAGAAGGCTAATGAGAGCACATATTTAGAAGAAGTTGTAAGAGGGCTCTATAACCAATGGACAATTTCAGTCTCAAGATGCGACGATAAGATAGTAATAGTAATCCTGACGGACCCCATGCATAGTCCTGTCATCCAAAAATTTGGTATACACATACAATATTTTAAAGCGGCCGCTACTACATTATTTAGGAGAGATAATCCATACTGTACTGTGTACTGTGTTTTTCCATGCTGTTCTTTGCCAAAATCAAATAAAATCATAAGATCCAACGACCTGAATCCGACGTCGAGTTTTTCAGTTCCAAAATTAGACGAGATCTTAACTTTACCGTGCAATATTTATCATGATGTTTGCATTACGATCAAAGTTCAAGCATAGCATTAACGGGTATTTTGAATCCAGAAATCCGATACCGCATCGATCCAAATACCACTAAGAATACATTTCGCGTGTACGTATCATTCGCCATTCAAAAACACTCTTCCTACGTCTATTAAAAAAACAAAAAACCGCCTTCAAAAAGCAAAAAATAACTTCTTTAAAATGGTAGGTAAATAGGTCAGTCCAACTGAAGTCTGCTTTTGGTTAAAATATTGTTGGACGCCGACTTCAGTTGGACTGACCTATTTACCTACCATTTTAAAGAAGTTATTTTTTGCTTTTTGAAGGCGGTTTTTTGTTTTTTTAAACATTTATTTTATTTTATACTTTTTAGTGATCCTATTTATGCTGTCACGTAGCTCCACTTCTAAATATTAATAAGAAACTATAGAACATTTCAAGCTCGCCGCAGACAACGCCGCGGGAATTTCATAGTCATATTTAAACCTAAATGTGCTTCGTCATACTCGCTCAACTTCCTTTATCGAAATATCTTATCGCCACCCTTGAAATAGGTACCGTTAAGGAGTTCCGGTGGCCATCTGTGGTCTTCATCATCAATTCCACTTCACCATATAGTACTTTTCAAAAGCAAATGCATGAGTTACAGTGAAAAATACCAAAATCGCTATAGGTGTGCCTATAATATTTGAGGAGTTCTCTTGATTTCTCCATGATCCCATCATCAGATCCTGACGTGGTGACAATGGGACCAACTAGAAAATATACCCAGTCGAACAACGAAAAAATTTTTCAAATCGGTCCAGTGGTCTTCGAGTAATCGGGGAACATACATAAAAAAAAAAAAAAAAAAAAAAAAAAAAAAAATATCCCGACGAATTGAGAACCTCCTCCTTTTTTTGAAGTCGGTTAAAAACAAAAGAAATTCTAGCGCGGAATGGTAATTGCGGAACCTGCGTCGCCGCAGAGTTAGTTAAACGCCTTTATTTTTAAACAGCCGTATACTTAGTGGAGATTGCGTCGACATTTTCATCAGCCTGCGACCGCAGCGCATTATTTTAATCGCGGGCTCGGCACCTTTGTACCGTTGCGTTTAGACGCAGTCCAAGTTTTGAGGCTTCAATGTACGGGGTTATGTTATAACGACGCTCGCAGGGAAAAATGTTGTATCTAAATTTAATGTTAGCTTGAGTTACAACCTTTTGTCGCATACGTTTTAAATTAAAAGGGATATATTTTTTTTTTGAGATTTTTAAGTAAATATTGTGTTTTCTTTGCAATCAATAAAATGTTCGTCCTGTACCAAGTACAGTCGAGTTCATAGATATGTGTATTTTTTTAAGGACGTATAAAGTATTTTTGGAAGTGTTTTATCTCAACGATTATGATTTTTTTCGCTTTCGTAGAATACCTGTATAGTACTTGCCTATCACAGCTCTTAGATTAATTATACAATTTGATTAAATTAAGTAATGTTATTTTAAAAATATAAGAAAGGAACCCGCTAAGTGAATAAAGAAGCTAGGTCAATTTTAAGACATATTATAGGAAGAATTATTTGTCTTTACGCAGCCTTATTATAACTACCTGCAAAATGTATCCTTCTTAACCTATATTTTACATCTGAAAATTTCGCGTTGCAGAACTTTTGTACAAATATTTTGATGGATATATTAGTTCTACCACTACAATCTAATACAAAATTATTGTCTTAAAGTGTATCCCTTGACATCTTATAGCGGCCTGCACACGTAAAGTTCGGACCGCGGGAAACGCCACGCGCCGTTCCAGTCTTCGCTCCGAACCGTACGTGTAAATGCAACTGTAATGGTAAAATAGTAACAAAATACAATTCGGAACGAAGATTGGAATGGCGCGTGGCGTTTCCCGTGGTCCGAACTTTACATATAAAGGCCGCTAATATCTCATATGCCATAAATGCAATATAGAAAATACAAGCTTTAGAGGTAACCTTTTCTGGATAGAGTTAATATCAAAGTAAATAATTATTATTTTCAAGTTTCCCCGTGAACCCAAGTCGGGGTCAGATATAAATTATACGAACAATTTCTTTCCTTTCCGAGTAAACTTTCAATTAACCCGCGACAGCTTAAATAACTTTAATTAAATCATAGCAAGCGCAGCAAGTCAAGGAGAATTTTCTTTAGATTGCTAGCATTGTTACGTGTTAGGGTTGAACATTAGACAATAGACTAATTTTAAGTTTACATTTATGATTTTTGGCATTACTTACCTTTGTAAATATTAACATATTTAGCTACATAATAGTTCTTGTAATAAACATAAAACTGTAAGATAAATCATTAAAAAAAATGTGACACTAATCTCTTGCTCTATATTAATGTTTCCTACTGCGCTTTCGAAATATTGACGATACGATAACAATTTAAAAGCAATATGGTTTTACCCTAAAGGTCCTGGGCCTAGGCAAAAGCATTTGAAACGTACCTAACACTAGTACTAGTATACATTACTATTTTACAGTAAGTAATATTTATGCGAAAAATATGTATTAATATTGTATTGACACATACTTTTGGTATTTACTTACTGATTTATAGTCATTATTAATTATTACCGCGGGTGGAAAATGGCGGATTAATCCAAATCATTATTTCCGATTTTATTATATCGTGTAACGTATTATAATAAAGGGTTTGAAAATATATGTGAAAAAATATTTGTAATGTGGTCTAGGTTTTAAAGCTTGCTTTTTTATTTCACATGTTAAAAGATGCTTCTTATCTAGCCTTATATTATTTGTCTAAGATGGACCCCTATTTATTTGTTTTTTATTATTATTTTGTAATAGCGACATTGCCAGGGATGTGTCCCTTAATCCCCAACAACGTACGTTTCACACATGAGCGGCAACCCTAGTGAGGTCACGCGTCTCGCCCCGCCCACCTGTCGCGGCTGCGCGTTAAGACATAATTGTGCGCGAGCGCAGACCCACGCGCCGTGTGGGGGCGACTGACGACGGGGATCGGGGGTTGCTTTTTACCTATAACTTCGAAAAACCCTGTATACATGTATAGAAATAGGGTTTTTCAATGTAGTTTTCACGTAGAACTAAGCGCACAACAGTTTTTACTGCTACGAATATGTGAAAAAAAGGGGGTTTTATTGGTGTTTGTGACTTGTCTTAAATTTTTGTCGGCATAGTACATTACTTTAGAGGCCGGGACAAAAGGGGTTGCCGGCCGAAGACATATAGACGGCCGAGCAAAGCGTGGCCGGATAGGTCTGAGGCGGACAACCCCATATTTCCCGCCGAGGTATGTATAGTGCTTTTTTCAAACATGCAATGAAATAAACAACAAAAAAATCAACGTTTTATTTTTTTAATACGCATGGTGGCAGAATGTCATGATGCCTGTGCCACAAATTTATGTGGAATGGAAATTAAAAAAGAGGACTTCGCCGGCCTAGGCCTGCACGATTTGTATAAAAAAATGTCCTGGCCGCACCTGAAACGTCATACTTCGCAGCCTATTATAAGGAATATAACATCAATATTTCATTGCATGTTTGAGAAAAATATCTTACTCGTAAAAACAAGTAGGTACAAAGTACAATACATTACAGAACAACTATATTGTATACAAAACAAAAACATTACAGAGAGACAGCGTTATTATAAACAAGTAAATAACAGGCGGTCTTATCGCTGATTAGCGATCTCTCCCAGACAGCCTTAGATTACCCCTGAATTTCCAAGGTATTGCAATATTTCACATATAATTTTCTTAACAAGTAGTGAGTAACTAATTATTAAATTTCTTAACATTCAAATGGAACCTGTCGCTAATATACACATTGTAAACATCTTAGCCAGATTGTTCAAAATGTGGTGACAGAATTAACAACAAGTTTTTAGAGTTTCTGGTAATTCTGTAGCTGTGCCTACCCCACTCTGGGAATGATGGGGCGTGAGGTTATGTATGTATTCAAATGAAAATTCAAGAGGTATAATTATTAAAACATGAACAAAACCTTCGGACCACCAGCACACCTAACCTCCTTACAGCATAATGCACTAAGTGAAAATAATTTAATTGTGTACAAATAAACTAATTCTGGTGGGCGGATCCGCCCGAGGCAGTGATGGGCCTACATGTGAACAATGCAATTTATGCATACTAGAGATGCGCGGATGTGCACATGTATGCCGGGTTGGCGTAGTTGCTTAATTACGGTGCAAAGGTAAAAATAAGTTGAGTTGTAAGCATAAGCCACGTGTTCAGTTTGGTGGACAAAACAGAACCTCCGCATGTGCATCGATTATTCCCTTGGAAACTGTTTTATGTTCCGTAATAAAGCTACAGTACAGTCGAGTTCATAAAAATGTGTACACTTTAGTAACTTTTCTATTCAAGTCACCTTGTGTGCTCGGTTGACTTCATGGAAAGTGGGCTGTGAGACCAATGGGCATTTGAAAGCCTGAGATAGCACATGCATCGCCATGCCAACCCTGAGGTCTCAAGTGGAATGCCTCTATGCTATAGTCATTTCACCGCTGTCTACTTAACTCAATAATGGAACACAAAGTAAACTTGCCTTGCTGAGAATGTTTAGGCTCCAGGGCCTCTATTCTACTAGGTCAAATACTATTGCTTTTGACTTGTTGTCGTATTTTTTTTAACGCGAACGTCATTACTGTCAAGTAAATAAGAGCTATCGTAACGTTGACAATACGATAGCATGTTAAAGGCAATATGGTTTTACAAAGTTGAATCGAGCCCCAAGTTGTTTTATAAAACGTTAAGTTTCTACCCAGACTTGAGTATAGTGTTTACAATCTATGACGGCGCGTCCCGCCTCTTAAACTGACGTTGCTCAGTAGCGTCAATATACGTAGAATTTAGTAGTGAAGCGGAACTTGGTGGATCGGAGTAACTATAAAAAAATAAAGATTTTTTTTAATATGACAAATAAATACATACATTACATAATTACACAAACATTAAATCACGCCTGTTTCCCAGAGGGGTAGGCACCACTTCTTTCCACCTGTTACGATCCTGACAAATCTCTTTCGCTTCTTCAACATTTATACATCCAGTCATGCATGCACGCACGTCGGTTTCGGGTACTTAAGATCCGGCCCCTTTCCAGTATTTCTCCGATTTGAATCGAAAAAGTACGCCTAGGGCCCTTAAATAAATAAATAACATCAATAAATATTTACCTGGACCTAGTCCCAAACTAAGCTCTAAGCTTGAATCTACTATAAGGTCCTGGACAACGATAACCTTATTTATATAGTACGAGTAAATACTTCTCTCATTTCTCAAATAATTGAGAAATATAATTACATATGTAAAAGTAGCGTTTTCGTAATTTAACTCGTTCAAAAACTTCTAAATACATTGAGTATTGTAAAGGAACAAAGTTTTACCAGTGCTGTAAAGCAACGAACGACGCAGCAGTGCAAAATAATAGGCAGAAGTGTATCCAGTGTGGTCGCTCATTATTCTTAAGTCTGTTTGTTTACAGCCCCGGTGGCCCATTGAATTTATCTTTATATCTTTGAAATTATTTTCTGCTTTCACCGTACTTCTTTCGTTGTTTCCGATTGATTCTACTTCGATCGATACCGTTAGCCAACATTTAGATTGGCCGGTGATACGGCAAATGATCGGTCCAGTTAGGTCTGATTGTGAGATTTTTGGATTTGATCTCGTAATGCGTATTGCATTATTGTGATTTATTCCGTTATTTGTATCATCTTCAAATTGGATATGGCTTATGAATTGCGCCTATTATTTTTACTTATTTGCAGAATGCTTTGAATGCTTTTGATTATATGTTTTAGGTTTTTTTAAAGTAAAGTTTAGTGATGAACTTGGAACTTTCTACTTAGCAACAATATAAAATCACGTAAGGTGCATCCTTAATCCTTATGTTTAAACTACAAAAGGAGTAGTAGAAGAATTAAAATATGATCTCGGTTTTTTTTTATTAGATGACCTGGGGTTAAAGTATCTACTGGGGTTATTGTTGGTGGAAAATTACATTTAAGTGTTCCTAAATCAACTTACCAAAGACACCCCTTCGAAAATAAACTAGTGAAGAAGATTTACGTACGTTAGATATAAATACATATAGAATAATCGTAACCGCCGTATTCAGAGACATTTTAGAGACAATTAAGTCGTTCCTTTTTGAAACTTGTGTACGAAAAATTGTCACTAAGAAACGACTTAATCGTCATAAACCAACTCTGAGTGCGGCTGTAAGTCATCTTATTCAGAATATACAACTAAAAACAGTCTAATTGTTATAAAAATTTCGATCAAGTGCAAATGGCAGTTTGTGTGTATGTTAAAACTTAATAGAAAAATAACGTCGACTTACGCAATCAGGTTTATAGCTTTGTATAAATGTGGATAAAATATCTGTCACTTTCACACATTACCTTTTTCTTAATAGCGATCAAGAATCTTTGTTTTTCTATGACACACGAGTGACAAATATACTGTCAGTTGCGAGTGCAAGCGTGATAGCTAACCGAACGCTATTAAGAAGCTGGGAATGCTATACTTGTCAGAAAGTGACAGATATTTTATCCATATTTATCCAACGCGATAAACGGAACAACAATAATCCCGCTGATACATTTCAAACATCGATCGTCCATTTATCTACGCAAACACTACTTAAGTATATTATTTCTCAAGTTCCTATTCTTATTCTCACACCCAATAAATCATGTCTGAGCTACATTTGTAACCCACATTATGATAACTTCAATTACTATCATCGCTGTAACAAATGTACGGACCAATACCAGCCTCCGGTTATGTAGATTAATGATGGACAAACGAAAACACTGATTATAAATGCGTTATAAATTAGTGTTTGTTTTATGGTGATTGGTACGTAATATTAATCGTTGCTGGTTACATCGGTTTCGACATTGGCTCTACCACAAAAATCAAAGCATGATAAGCCAAAAAACGTGGAGCATTTTAGTATCTTGTCCTAATAAACGTCAAACTGTACGTAGAATGACAAGCAAGCCAACGACAATAACAATTACAGTGAAATGGTTCTATGTATGATCAATTTTTTTATTGACCGACGGCACCTTTGTTATACTTACGGGGAACTTTAGTCTAGTAACAATGTTTTACCTACATACAGACGTACATAAACTCACGCCTTCATTCCCAGAGTGGGGTAGGCTGAGCTACAGAGTTACCAACAACTCTAAAACCTTTTTGTTAATTCTGTAACCACATTTTGCACAAGCAGGCTAAGATGTTTACCAGTGTATTAGTGACAGGTTGCAAGCCCATCGCCTAACAGTATTACAAGCCTTTATTCCCTTAGTCGCCTCTTACGACTTGTTTCTTTTTTTACCTAATTACAACAAAAGGTTATTAAAGTTAGAAATAACATACACTCATAAAGTATCGTCATGAGCCAAGAACGAAGTTTTTTAATTTGACATCAGGAAGCCGATGAAATAGAAGTATTCCATCTTAGTTCTCAGTCATCCTGTGAGTGAAAGAAAGAAAAAACGCTTTTTTATATACGTCTTACAAAAGTACAAGAACAAAATAACAGACAAAAACATAAATAAAAAATCCAGTGCCAGATGGTGTAAAATAGTTCTATCTATATGTTACTGGCAGGCTAGAGTTGGTCCTCCGCGGGAACCATGTGGTGATACCACGGCAGGTCACACAACCAGAAAACACAAAAAACTAAAGTTAGAATAAAACCTCAAACAATTTTTTTTTAATAAACTTGGGAAAATAAAACCTTGCAAATGCCAATGACCCTCAGAGCCCACTAACCATCAGGTTTCAATCCATTTCTGGGATTCAATCCTACTCGGTATATTACCCGATAATATTACATGTTATCCATCAATGGATTCTGTTGCAATCTTAAATACACTTGGATCCATCAATGGATTTTATTAAACTTTTAATACACTTGATCCCATCAATTGATGGATACCGGTATCTAAAATGTTCAATAGAATCCATCATTGGATCTTTGTAGACTTCATAGTATATTTAAATCCATTGATGGATCCCAGCGTATTAAAAAGTGTAAACCACTCCAAACGCATTTAAGTGTACATTAAAGCCCACTCTACTCCATTAATGGATTTGGATGTACAAAAAGTCCACTTGACCCCTTTAATAGATCCTAACAATGGATCCTAGTGGACGGTGGGCAACGTTAGGATAATTCCTATTTACTTGAGAGTAATGGCGGTCGATTTAGAAACAATACGATAACATGTGGAAAGCTATATTGTTTCACCGAGTAGAATAGAGCCTATGTGCTCGTTTGCCTCATTCACCACCATACTAGATCAAATAGATCACTCAATTGTGTTACGCAACAAACCCTTAGGGCCCAACTTGTTAGCAACGTAATTACCAACTTTTGTTTACACGATCATTACCCTGCTATCATTTCTTACAATTACAGTGTAAGATAGATAATCTTTATCCGAAGTCCATCTCGGTCGCCATAACTCTACCGGCGCAGGATTCCCACGATACCATTCTTATGAGGCCCATAATATAATGATCGATACCAACTATTATTACCAGAGAAAAAGCCATATAGAACTCTAATTATACGCTAATAAAGTTCAATGTATAACGAGGTGACCCTAACCTCCGAGCAATATTTTAATGTTATTTTACAATTAAGATTAATGATAAGATTTTAGAGGCATTAAGTACTTAATTCAAATATCTAGTTAAAAACAATGCAAGCTTGTTAATACGTCGTTTATAAGGCAAATGGCTGCGGAGGAGTGGCTAACTGTATAGCCTATTGTAAATTATTGAAATATCGATCGAAAAAAAATAACCGGTCTTTATGGTTATTTCTTAATTAGATCTCAGACGTTTCATTGTTATGGCAGATTAATTATAGAGCAGGAACTAAAATGATTTTCTGTTAAACTTTCAATTGATGTCAAAATGTAATAATATCTTGGTATATTACATTGTGCGTTTAGTATTTAAAATCGGGGAGATTTAATTTAATTCAGGTGTTTTATTAATTTTCTAATAATTATTTACCGAGTAGTTTAATAAGATGGATGACATTTGTATTTTGCTTTAATTACAACATAAAATATTGTACACCGGAAACTGGTTGAATGTGACGCACTGCTCTTGCCTTATTTAATTTAAAATAAAGTTTTCTATTCCTATTTCTAATGTTTAGCCAAATTTATTTCAAATTGGGATGGGAACTGTTAGAAACTAACCTTTAATTCTTATCGCCGTACTCAGACGCCCTAGCCAAGATGCATTACGCTAATTATAACTAGCGTTTCTATTTGATTCGTTCTTAAACCAATCGCGTCACTGGTATATGGCGTGATACGAAAAGTCACGTGATCTACGCAATTGGTTTAAAAACGAAACGAATAGAAACGCTAATTAGCGTAATGCATCTTGGCTAGGGCCTCAGAGACACTTGTCGAGAAAGTTAACTCGTTCCTTTTTAGGGTTTTAAAACTTGTGTATTACAAATGTGCTAAGGCGAACTTATCCCTAACAGGGATCTCTTCCAGCTAACCCTGAAGATTCGTCTCTAAGGAAGGACAAAATATAATCGTCGTTAGTTGACTTTGAGTGTGGCTGGTGCAAATCTATTATGTATACTTATTTTTTAATCTTCTTGAAATACTTTCTTTTTGGATTGAACTATCAGGTATTCGAGCATTAGGTCAGGGTAGGGTCAGTTCTTCTGG
This sequence comes from Acleris literana, assembly GCA_946894065.1. Lineage (NCBI taxonomy): Eukaryota > Metazoa > Arthropoda > Insecta > Lepidoptera > Tortricidae > Acleris > Acleris literana. The sequence goes on along the minus strand of OX335689.1, from coordinate 6,771,691 downwards.
TTACAACCATATATTAAATAAGAACATTGCAACATTGACAATGCGATGACGAAGACAATATCCAAGGCAATATGGTTTTAAAGACAGTCAGAGTTCAAAATAGAATCAGGAACAAAAATTTAAACTTAACTAGTTAAAGTAAATGCTTAACAACGAACAATCAGACCTTAACTAGGCAATAAACTTTAACGACTGTCTTAGCACTTGATACGGAATTAACTAAGCATGAATCTAACACCCATAAAGCAAGCCAGAGTGCTAAAACGCATAAGCCACACACGTAGAAGCCGGCCATAGACAATAGACACGCACTATTCAATATGCAAACCGAACAATGTAATGATAATCCATAGACTACACCCTCTTTAGAGAAAACGATTCAACTGTTGTAGAAAGCCTATTGTAAAAGCGATCTTACTATTATCACAGAAAGGTCGGAATACTTTTGATATTAAATTACAGATACGTCCTTTTTTCCTATAGACAATGTATCGAGTATAGACAATGCTCTTTCGTCGCTAACCACCGTTCCGATTTATTGATACTCAACTATTAATACCTTTGTAATAAAACCATCCAGCTTAACAAGAGCTCTGCAATTGCAGCAATCGCCCGATTTTTGTGCTGCGCGAAGAGTTTGGCGGGTCTTTTTGTTCTGGTGATATGGCCCGCGCCTAGGCCTTGAGCAACCTGGTATTTATCATTGCATTGTGTGACTGTGCCCTTTGCTGAAGGAACTGAAATGGCTTTTCACATGGAGATGGGCGATTGTTGCTAATGTCAGCTGTTATCGCGTGGTGTTGATAAATGTGTTATGATCTGCGCTAGGTTAGAATGAGACGTCAAGTGTAATGGTGGTTGATCGTCGGATCTCTATTAATATAATGTGACTATCCGTCATTGTATAAAGTAAGAGAAACGCCAAATGTTAACGACACACAAACGTTATAGCTTTTCATGAATTTAGTTGCATGAACGAACAGCAACATAATACGCTCGATTTTTAAACTAAAACAATTTTTTATAACTGGTGTCCTAGCGAAAAAGGGTTTAAGTCTATTATACTCCGTGCACGTATATACCCTTTTTTTACGAGTTAAGTCGACTTGTATCCTTTTTCACTAGGACCCCAACTCTCCAATCAATTCAATCTTCAATCCTTCAATCTTTAAATAAAGGAAGTTATGCACTCAACATTTATTTGAGATTTATAAATTTTGTTGTTTTGTTGTTTTATTTCTCAGTGTATTTGTCATTTTAATTGCACTTGATATTGAATGAATTTATTTACTAAATTAAGCTTAAAAATATAATTAATTACCATTTATTATTTATCTGCATGCTCCAAAAGTGTATCATTGTGTATGAATAAAAATAAGGCCTTGTTATTTTGTGTTATTTAATTTATAAATTTGTCCACCATATAGTAAAGATAAGCAACGTCATGAAATAATAAAATATTTAACCATTTTCGGACAACATTTCCCATAATAATGTAACCACGACTTTCTTACTACAGGGCCTCTAAATGCCGGTACAGACGGACAGCATTTGAACTGCAACCAAGCTGCAAAATGGCAGTTCGAGTGCAGTTCAAGTGCAGTTACGTCAACTGCATCAGAACTGCACTCGAACTGCAATTTTGCAGTCCGTCTGTACCGACCCTTATCTTCTTGGTAAAACTATATTGCTTTTGACATGTTATCGTATTGTCAACGTTATGATAGCTCTTACTTACTTGACTAAAAAACAAAACCATAACATGACGTCATGTTAAAGGCAACATGGTTATTACCTAGTAGAATACAGTGTGGATGGATAAAGTGCACCAACGAATAGGGATGAAAAAAAAATTGACACTGTAAATGTGTCATTATTTTATTTTTAAAGTGTAAAACAAATGCAATGCAAAGCAATTTCACAAAAAAAAAATTTTTTTTTGTTTGCGAAATTGCATCTACTTTCATCCCGTCGGTGCACTTTATCCAGGGACACACTGTATCGGCCCATTTTGGGTACCTTATTGCTTAACATAAGGTACTTAATACCCATTCGTCTACTGGGCCCCGTTGACTGTGACAAAGTGCCGACACTTGCCCGCTATCAATCACAATTTGAACATATTGACTGGTATCATTATACTGTATCTGTGGTAGCGCCGTGCACCGCCCGGCCGCCAAAACACTCGTGTAAACATAGGGTGATACATTTTTCTACACAGAGTTTAATAATCTGTTGTTAAATCATGACATGCTAACTTTTTAATTTTGACATAGCTATAATAAGGCTGCGTACCGTAAGCTTTGAAAAATCATCCTTTTTATAATTTTTCAGTTTTGTTACCTGTAATTTAAAATGACACATTCAATGCAATTTTTTTTCAGTTGTGTTATTAGGATATGTGAATTTTACATTTGCAATTCAGTTCTGCATTTCTGTTTGTCAAACCCATTATAATATAAGCTGAAAGATAGCTATAACAATAAGAACTTTTATCACTACGTGAGTGCAATAAACATTTTGAATTTGAATTTGAAACAATAATAATATCCTATACCTATGTATCTATGTATTATTAAGCTACGACCAATTCATCTACCAGTCTAAGAATACATTCCTTTATACGCTTAAAAACAAATAAATCGCAAACAATTGCAAATAAACAAGCCCCAATTTCCTCATAAATAGCTTATTTTCTAAATTCAATTTAATTGGTTAGAAATAATGGAATTGAACCAGTTAGATCAACCTGTGCTCATGCGGCGAACAATAAAGGTGATTAATTTATCGGCGCGGGCGCAACTAACGAGGAACTATTTCTGCCCTCGTAAGAAAAAAAGGGCCAATCTGCTACAACATACCATTGTAAATTCAACCCTATTCATTTCAACAAAACAAAAGAAAATGCTATGACTCCGACTTCTCAAATATGTATTTTATAACTTAAAGGAGCATATTAGGGGTCAGCGGTATCAAGAATCTCTGAAACAAGGGAATCGGCGTTTTTCTCTTTCACACATACACGCCATGAACTCAGCTGGACAGAGATAGTGATAACGAGGAAGATCTGTTATAGAATACATCAGTAGACCCACCGTGGCGGAGAGTCATAACAGATATTGATTTTGATTGAGTGTGATAAGAGGATCGCGAACTCATTTTGGGTGGGATTTTTTATAAGACTACGATTAGTGATGTTGATCTGTAATATTACAAAGACGAGTTTGTCGACAAGTTTTTACAACCTATAAATAAATTAATGCAATTCTTAGATGTAAAAAAAACTCTTAAAAAACATTTTTGAGACTGGTTTTTGATACCAACTACTTATACTTTTTGTAAGTCATCACCTGCTTATTTAACGACGATTAACGAATCTCAACGAGGGACGTCTACGCTACGTAAATCTGACATCCTGATACCTCTTTTTGATTTCATCATGAAATCAGCTCTCAAAAGACGCGCCAACAGTGCATTGTCGGGTTTTCATTTGTTTTCTAAACGAATCATTTCGGTAACGGGAAATGGTTAGAAAAAAAAAGAAGTTTCAACAAACTAGTTTTAATTTTAGAATATTCATTTCATCGAAAGACATTTCTCGCCGCACGAGTTAATTTTATTTAAAAATTCAAAATTCAAAATTCAAAATATTTATTCAGTAAATTGGTCATTTGGTAGTCACGAAATCTAACCTTACCTACGTAATTATTGTTTAATATATCCTGAAAACATCATGGTTTCAGCAGAAAATAGTGTTGCATGAAATAATACAATCGATGTAGTGAAGTTCGATAAAATTATGGGTTACCATTTTTAGGATATACCTAAGCTTGCTTAGTATACCTAACTTTTGACGTTGGGTAGTAACACTAACTATGCATTTAAGTATAAGGTCACGTGGGGTAAGAAGGTCAACGGGGTAAGTGCGAGAAACCATATATTTTTTAGGAGATATTGTTGGTTTGACGGACTTGCCCCGTAGACGCATTTGCCCCACTTGGGGTAAGAAGGTCAGCGGGGTAAGAGCGACAAACCATATATTTTTTAGGACATTTTTTTTTTGACGGACTTGCCCCATAGATGCACTTGCCCCACCTTATGTTATCTTTAGATACAACTTTTCTATATAAATGTCACGTATCATTACTAATACTTACCATAGAGTGTCCAAGATATTCGGCTGCGTTGTCGGATATGTACAGGAGCTTTCCGTTCTGCGTCATCATCATCAGGAAACCGTTGAGTGCCTGTTATGAATAAAAAAAACTGATTTACTTAATGGGGATACAGATAAAAAACATTTGTGCTCGTTTTTTTAATTTACATATTGGAAAAGGTAGGCTATTTCAAGATACCAATTTTATTTATGTTTAATTTTATTATATTATTTTGACATAAATATATGTGCTACGTTTTTAATAATTATGGTCTGTTTATGTTTGTTTTGTAGGTCAAGATTATTTTTTACCTATTTTTTTTTAAATCCTTGTTGCGTCTTTTCCATCTAAGGATGTCTGGAAGAGATAAGATCGCCTTGTTGTCTACCGTATAAGAATGTCATGTTTTTGTCTTTCCTTGTGTTTTGTTGTTTATTTTACTTTGTGTGGTTTATTGAACAATAAAGCTATTTGTTTTTTTTTGTTCGGGGATGAACATATTTTTTTTAGAGATCGGAATATTGAGTTGTAATCATTTTTAGTAAAGAAATTGTACAGAATTTCTACAAACAGCACGTCTAACTTACTAATTAAATTCTCTATCTTAAGCAATTAAATCTAACTTTCTTTCCGTTCTAACACCAGCTTAAATCAAACAATAAATAAGGTATTCTTAGACAATGTGAATGCTTTTATTTTCACCGAGCGAATTTACGCTCTCCAATCCATTCCGAAGTCGACCGCTAAGTTATGGTGCGAATAAATTAAACAGCACAATCGAATAGCCAATCGGAACGCACCACAATCGAGTATTTGTCACATAAAGTATTCGGCACTGTTATCATTTCCTAAAGGGAAATTAGCGCTGGGCGCTTTATGGCCGCGTTGAGTTTAAACTGTTGGAATGTTGGTTGGATTATTTTTAGTGAGCAATAGCCATTGCGATAGCAAACAAAGTTCAATTAAGGGACAGATGGGCCTTTTTCACTCTGCGTTCATTCCTGCATGTGCATGTTTATCGCGTGACGAAATATGGATGAAACATCCGTCACTTTTTGACACGTTTATAAGTACGAGAGTGACGCATGCTTTATCCACATTTTGTCACGCGATCGCAATCATACTAGGCCCGCTGCGTTCGTATTATGGTCCTGTTTACCGCGGTGGATAAATCATCCGTCACTCTCACACTTGGGTACCTATTATTTTATCGAAATACGTTTCAACGAACGTATCATTACGCAGAATGTTTAAATTTCATCGAATGACATTTCCGCATGAGGTAGTCCCAAGTATAACCTTTTTTTTTTTGACGAAGTGGAAATGCTTTACGCATCATTCCCCGGCCTAGGGGTTGGCCATGCTATAGGGGGGTATGACGGACTCTCTCCTCCCGTCCACTCTCTCGCGAGAGTAGAGGGAGCAGCCTACCGTCAAAAACCACTCCGGTGTTAACCTCCAAGGGCTGTTAACGGGGCCACCGTGGGCTGATGGCTATTCACCATTGGGTGCCCCCCAGCCGCCCCAGCCTATTGTCCCAAGTATAACCTACCCTAACCTATGTAATTAATGATTATATCCTGAAAACATCATGATTTTTTCAGCATAAAATAGCGTATGATGAGCTAATTCAAAAATCAAGATGTTTTTTTTTATGGCAATGGGAAGGCACGCGAGCACTCAAGCCACCTGATGGTAAGTGGGATCTGAGACCTATAGACATTTGAAACCTAAAGACTACAATCTCAAAACTGCAATCCTAAGACTTCAAATGCGTTGCCAACACTGAGGACTAAGATGGAATGCCTCTATGCCAGTAATTTCACCGGTTGTCTTATCCCACACCGGAACACAGCAATGCGAACACTACTGCTTGGCGGTGGGTTAATGGATAAAATGGTGGTAGCTATCCGGACGAATCCTTATCCGACAAAAAGACGACATCGTATGTTTATGCGCTATGTTTGTACTTCAGTTTGTGTAAAAATGTCTCCGGTTTATTTTTAATATGGTCTACGATTATAAGATTATGGCATACATTCATACATCAAAGTTAGCTGCCGAATAAACAAAAAGCAAAAACTTGTACGAAAATCATTTATGTTCGCAGCTTGTTTAATTTTAAACCATAATCCTCTCGCTTTCTAATATTATTTAAGATCAAAATTAGTTAATTAGTTATCGTTAATAAATGAACCAGTCTCAAACCATAAAGCCCAAAAAAACCTGTTCTAATTTTAAATCCGTACAAATGAAACGGTAACAAACAGCGGCTAGTAAGAAAAATTGGTTCCAACTTATGATTAAAACCAACCAAATTAAAGTTAATAAGGGGGTACTGTCCACCACTCCCCCTTAATACCGAAGTATTGAAATTTGTTTCCACATCTATACCTACTCTTGTCTCTTTTTGTCAAACGACCGACTACTTTAGAAAGAAAGTGATGGTGAGAGTATCAATTTTGAATGTACCATGGAATTATAAAGCGTGGGAATTTTCGAAATGTATGAGGTTGATGTATGAAAGTGCTAATTATAGATGAGTTTGTATGATAATTTATATTTTATAAAATACTTACTTTAGAAAAACCGAAATTGGGAGTAGGGGCTTGTTGTTGGTTGATGTCAAAGCGTTTGAAAACTGAAACAAAAGAAAAAAAATGTGAAACATAGCTCGTAATGTATTATCAAGTAAACCCTGCCCATATCTAAAGATAAGGGTCAGGATTTAGTTTTACTCAACAACTTAAACGTAAACGTAATTTTATTTTACTGTGTAATAATCTAACTTCATTATAAGAAAATGGGTTTACGTTAACGGTTTTTTAATTTACGTGTTGTTTGTCACATCCTGTATGTAAAGGGCTTAGTTCAATTTTGTACATCCTTCTTTTATCTTCATTGTTTTGATTAGTTTTGTGCAATAAATTAAGTTATACACATGATCTTAATTACATTTATATTGGGCAAACTATATCAACGCCTCAAACTAAACCAATAGTAGTTTACGTGACGGTTGCGTAATGCTAATTACGAAGAGTCTCGTACAATACTTTATATACACATATATTATAAGTACTCTAAGATGGTTTCAGAAGCCGAAAGGCAAATTACCAGCATTACATTACCTGTGGTAGTAGGTGACAGCGATGACAGCTGTAACGTAACTTTGAAATTACGTTATTGATTATTGTAAAGTAATGAGATCCAAATTTGGAACATCTTCCAAAATTAACAGCTGTCATCGCTGTCACCTACTCGTACTACCACAGGTAATGCTGGTCATTGCCTACGGGTTTTGAACGCATAATAGAGGACTTATGATATGAGTGTAGATAATAGTACATTACTTAACAAGGGCTGTAAAAGAAAGAAAGCCCGAAATCGCAGGTATTTGAGACCCGAGGCGTAGGCGAGGGTTGTAAATATGCTTTTATTAAGCTTTCTTTTTTACTGCCCGTGATGAGTACACAATTTTACGTCTTCACCTGGCCACAATGCGAGTTTTACCGTGCGCGCAGCGTGCGATAAAACTCACATTATGGCCAGGTGTAACGTAAATGTAATTACCTAATCAGGACAAACAAGTCATATGTATTAAGTATGTAGTATGGTAGTAGTTATGGACGGTATTAGAAATGCATTAAAACAGCAGTTACTCGTATATCATATATCATACTCCGCATTATACCACTATTGTACTGGACGTACTACACTGTCGTTTAGCGAGAGATTACACTGCGTGGCCATAAAACAGTTAATATGACTGTAATGTGTTGCGACAAGAAGTCATAGCTTTCAGTCGCGATGTGAAATGCGATGGAACAGGCTGCAGACACACTGCTAGCTAAGCTAGTGGCTATAATAGCAGGGATTTCTTTTTGGACAAATTGTTTTGCTAACAGGATTTTGACGCGTTGCAGTCGGTAGCAAAGGTAGTTGTATAGTCGAAGAGCTCCAAATTATATTTAGGAGTATGATATAGAATTTGCACGATTCTGTTGTCAAGAGAATAAGAGCTCGTGTAGATAATTTTGAGATCTTTGACCTGTCAATCTACTTTTGCTGACTTAATCACATATTTGTACGTCTTGGTTTTTTTGACATAAATTATTTTAGCAAGTTTCGACTTTATTTGAAAATACTAAGTATTTTTGTTGCAGTTACAGGGTTTTACGTTATTTTTATTATGGTTGATCTGGCCAAAATATTTTCAGAGGTGATTGCGTAATTGGTCATTTCTTTGAACTGAAAGAAATAAATGAAAATGTCCCAACTAAGCTAGTTTAAGGCGCACGTTCAAAACTCAATATTTTACTTAGTATTGCTACAAAATGATATATTATTTAAAGTGACTAATTTACTTACGGTGTAAGAAATAAATAAATTACAGGACAATTCTCGAAATCAAAGCTAATGTAAATTAGATATGCCATAGAAAAGGCAATCCAGCACACAGCCCACCTGATTATTTGTAGTATCTGTGACCTATAGACATTTGGCATTCTCAACACTAGAATCTTAAGGCTGAAATCCTAAGACCTCAAATGCGTTGCCAACCCTAAGAGCTAAGGTAAAATGCCTCTATGCTAGTTATTTCACCGGTTGTCTTATCCTCACACCGGAACACAACAATGCGGACACTGCTGCTGGGTGGTAGGTTAAAGAATAAAATGGTGGTAGTAATCTGGTACCTACCACAATGACTCAGGAACTAATATTCGTGCTCATCACACTAATAATTACCCTTACCCTCAAAACGAGGAACCGTTCTGCCCTCCTAAATAAAAAGGGCGCATGCGCAGTATGATGGTCAAAGCAAATTCAACCCTCCGTCCTAAGAAATAAGGTCACTAATACACACGCGGTTCTATGAGACATACGCCCTTTTTTCTAAGGAGGGCAGCGTTAGTGTCGTAAGCAAGATCACTATTATGGCAAATGGCAAAGATGTAAACACAACCAAACGAACCAATTTACCATTATTACTCGATAATCACGTGCTTTTAAAGACCCAGTGAGGTCTTAGCAATGATTTATACACTTGATCTTTATTTTCACATTAAGTTTAAGATTAAATAATTATTTATTTTGCATTATTTGGAATAAAACACGCTTGATAAATATTTGAGGTTATGTGTCAAAAAGTAATAATAATTGGTTTACATTTTTACAGACTATACTTCCTAAGCCAAAATTATAACACAGCTTTACTAAAATTATCCTAATAGCTTTATAATATTATTGTAGGGCTCGATCCCCGGCTGTGGCGAGTAGGTATTTGTGTGATGAGCACAGATATGACGTACCCGAGTCTCGGGTGTTTTCTATCTATAAGTATTTATTTATCTAGTGGTACCCATAGTACAAGCCTAGAGCTTAGTTTGGGACTAGGTCAATTTGTGCGAGATTGTTTCCCCGATATTTATTATTATTATTAAATCTTTAAGTGTACTACCAGCACATCGGATCGCGTGGAATCCGAACAATCGATGATTTGGAGCGCACTCGCACGATACATATCTCATTCGATTGCGTTCTTGCTCAATATGCGCCGCTCCGATACTCTGTGGGGCAAGCATTCGGCGGTAGGGCAAGGCATTTCGATAAAAGTTTAAATAGAACAATTTAAAGTCTTGCAACACCTTGGTTATTTTTAGGGTTCCGCACCTCAAAAGGAAAAAACGGAACCCTTTTAGGATCACGTTGTTGTCCGTCTGTCTGACAACACCTTTTATCTTGGGAACGCGTGGAGGTATCTAGTTGAAATTAAAATCATGTACTCAATTCTACAGTTCCTTGAAGTTGTGAAAAAATCATAGTTAACGTAAAAAAAGATACGGCCGTTTTTGCCGCAAAACAACGTATATTTCGACACTCTCAAGGGAATCAAAATTTATAGGGTATTTTCCGGTGACCTAGATCTATGAAATTTGGCAAGTAATACCGTCTTATACTACAAGTATAGGAAAAAATCTGAAAACTATACATGTTTAATTAAATCACAAAAAACAGGGTCGTCTTACAAGGAATGGCGGTCCAAATTTTGAATTGAGTTAACGGTGTCATGTGCGGGACCCTCGGTGGGCGAGTCCCACTCGCAGTTGTCTGGATTTTTTTAAAGAAGGCACCAAAGCACACGAGCCAACTGATAGTAAGTGGGATCTGAGACCGATAGAGCCTCCTAAGACTCCAAATGCGTTGCCAACCCAGAGTGCTAATATGGAATACTCCTATGCTTGTAATTTCACCGGTTGTCTTATTCCTACACCGGAAAACAACAATGCGAACACCGTTGCTTGAAGACTATGTGAATATTTTTATTGTATGACGATAAAATTTTAAGAATTAAAAGTCTTTATTTACATCCAACTAAGTACAGAATTCAACATCAATACAATTAAAAATTAAAACTAAACGTATTTAAATTAAAATTAAACTAAGCTACTCAAATATTAAAGATATAAATAATAATCACTACTATAAAAAGAACACCCCCTCCAGCAGGTCCGCTCGCGCCATGGTCCCCATGACACTGGCTGCATTACCTCTCTGGATGGCTAGCCCAATCCTTTGGGAGAAAATTTTAAGTGTTTGCTTTATCAATAAAATAAAGCACTTTCAAGTAATTGCATAATTACAAGTAGTTTTTTTTAGCAATAGTGACTAACAGTTTTATAGCGATACTACAGTGACCAATATTAGTAAATACAATTAAGTAAGTTAAGTAGGTAATGTATTAAATGCGAGATCAAAATTAAGATTGACAGTTGGGTACTCAGTTAAAACAAAGAGATAAGCTGTTCCACAATCAAAACACTTCGATTCCTAATCACTAGATGTCACTACACAATCAACCATCGCCATCGCTCACGAGTAAAACAGCCGAAACCGCACTTATGCGACAATCGATTAATTAATCGAATCTACCGATCGATACTTTCTCGACCGGCGGCACAGGAATAAACAATAACCAGCCGAACGATTATATCGATAAGATATCGAATAATTCCTAGTCTAATGGGCCCGCCATGGTGTATAAGGGGATTTACACTTTCTAAACTATCTCAAAAGGGTACGGATGGATTAGAATATTGATAAGTCGGGGAAATCATAGGAGCTCGTTTTGATTAGGGATTGGAATTATTTATCTATGGTCGCGGTTTGAATTTATTAGCGACAGGCGGAAGTGCAACTCTGTTGGTTTTGGATGTTAAATAGTAAAGTTATTACTTGGATGTATCTATAACTTATTTATTAAAATTAAAAAAGAAAAAAAAAATCGGTTTTTCAAATAACGTAGTTGTCCAGTCAACAGCATAAATAAGTGATTATTTATGTACCTTGTCGCTTTCAATCGTTTCACAATTTTATATGACATTTCAAACGCGACGTTAAAGTGACAAGGTGCATAAATGATCACTTATTTATGCTGTTGACTGTCCAACCCAACGTTGTTTCTTCATTGGTGATTTTATTGTAAATAGTGATGACAAGCGGAACCATCTTGAAATGCAAAAAGTCACGCAAAAATCTATTTTAAATAAATATAAAATCCCTAGCCATTTTGTATGTCTCATTGCCGGCCAAAGAGCTCCGTTCTCATATTTTACTTCTTCCTGCATTTTGAATGGGTCCATATTGGCTCATATAAAATTGGTCTTTAGATTTAATATACAAATAACGATTTGTGTCTATACTCATCATTTCTCCGAAAGATTTAGCACTTACTTTTTTGTTCATACTTTTTAAGTCATAATTATCGCAATTCATAATGAATTTTTTCAAGAAACTGTTACTTTTGAGGATTGTTATAAATCTAACCTAACCTAACCTAATTTTATCTACACGTAAGATATTTAAGAAATTCTGAAAAGTGTGCAGTTCCATGAATATTGGCGTTATGAATTCAGATGAGTATCAGTTCCGATCATTAGTATTAAAAAATATTATGAAGAGTATGAAGAGTGATCATTATGATGTAATTATGAAGGTATGAGAAAATTTTTCGGAGTTGCAATTTTATATGAACTTTGGCGCACCCATTTTGAATGTGCCGTGTCAATTATCCATCCATAAATGTCTCGCCAGAGGGTCTTAAACTGGCAAAATATATAGGTACTCGTATGGTCGACGTAAGCCGATAATCTATGTCAATTTCATAAATCTTGACTGTGTACGAAAATGGCTAACGTTAGTTTTATGCATCTTACCCCAAGCACCGTTTCAAGTTTAATTAAGTAATTTGAGTCGTAGCATCATCTTTAATAATGTTTGTATTTTGATCGTTACCACCAATATAAAAATATTTTCGTATGCTTAGTTATCAAAAGGGGTTTGGGTAAAAGTGTTGTCATTTGCAAAAGTCATAATTTTTTAAGGTGAGCGGCCATTTAAAAAATATATATTTTGCTATGTAATGTGCGTGTCTTAAGTGCATCGGAGCCGAGATATTTGAATATTTATACCTGGGCGTACTTTCAGTACCAAAATCTTAATATTTAAATCTTTAACATCTCCGCTCCTATATTATTTAACGCATTAAATTTTATACATTTATGTGTGTTTAGGTCCTCTAAACCATTATAAGAAAATCAATGCCGCTGAAAAAAAAATGACGCTAATTTTCATACAGACTTACCTAACCAAGTTTAAAAAATTTAGACAAGCGGGCCATTCTACTTTTCAGTGTACATGTTTGATATCGTCCGATAAAAAGTATACCAAATTATGACTCGGGGAATAAATAAATAATATGAACTTAGAATGGTTAAGGTTAACGGTTTAAAAAAAAAAAACTCTTGAATTATTTAATTATCGTTGAAGAATCGAAAATTGCACTTTTTCCATAGAAAAGGCGGTGACATCAACGTCACCTGCGTTACTCCCTTTATAGTTATTAGAAATACTCGTAACTTTTTAAGAATTAGGATAATTCGAAATATAAGCTTATTTATATTCCTTTTCGAGTTAAGTTAGAAAACGCAGCAGTTTACCGTTTTTTGAAATAAAAATAGTTAAGTGAGAACGTCGCTAAAAGTTACGTACAAAGAAAAGTAGAATGGCCCAAGTCTGTTATTTTTGAAGGAATATCTACTATTCTACTATATTCATATACTTCTCGAACTAAAGCGCAATGGCTCTTATGAGTTCGCCTCAGCATTCCTGGTGCTAGATACATATCTTTCGACCGCCTTGCTCCACCTGGCCATATTGCAAATATAATAAAGCATTATTATAACTTATCTTGTTAACGTTATGACAATTTCCTATTCGGCTTCGCATTCTTTGCTTGGTTTTCTTTTAATGGGTCTCATTAAGATCAGTATCGGCACTCATTACTAACATTGCTAGGGACAAAACTTGTACCTCGAGTAAGCGAGTACTATAATGAATTTGTGTTGAATAATACAATTTTTACTCGACTGACCCATAAAGAGGGTATTATTTTTCGCACGTATGTGTGTGGATGTTTGTATGTCCGTTCCATTGTGACCTCCTGTAGCCTAAGCGGCTTGACCGATGTTGAAGATTGACGTTTCTTTAGGTTAATCTTGGTTGTGGGCTTGGTGATCGATGACAATATTAAAAATGTAGTCGGAATTTTTAAAGCTTGTGTTCTACTAGACTTGTTTAATGATTAATTCAGTGTCCATAATAGGCTTATCACATAAACTGTGATGTTGCAAAAAAAACGATCTTTACTTTCCAATATTGTGCAAATTGTGGTTATAGAATTATCAACAAGTTGTTAGAGATGTTTGTAATTCTGTAGCTCTGCCTACCCCACTCTGGGAACGAAGGCGTGAGATTATGTATGTATGTATGTACTTTCCAATAATTTTGTGCTTCTTGACTTTATACAGATGTCCACAAAACGCTTTGATTTTACTTTTATCCAGAAACAAAAAGTCTCTTTTATTTTTTTTCTAGTTGAGTTCTCACGGTTTCAAAATTAATTCTAAAACGCCATTTAATTATATGCGGCCAGTCTCACTCGACACGTATTTATAAAAACAGTCTCATTTCAAAATTCTCAAGTTCCATCATTTCAAAAATAATTCTATACCGCCACTCGATTCCATGTGGCCAGTCTCACTCGATACTTATTAAAAATAAAAAGCGTCGACTCGGGTGATGTTTGCGGGCGGCTGAAATAACTGGCCACAGATTGACGAGATACATACATTATGCGACTAACGAACATCTCAATTTAGCTACCCACCTGCAGCGGGCTTAAATAAATGTCTAGTTGGAATAGTTCGGCGTTAGTCGTGGCTTTATTCCAAGTTAGGCATTTATAAAAGTAATTAAATTGGTTTTTCTTTTTGTTAATATATGAGTTTGAATTTGGTCAAATAAATCAAAATTTTATATTTATAAATTCTTATTGCGATTACACAGAAAATATTTTTTATTTATGTCATATCATATGCAAATATTTCTTAGACATTTGGCAGCATCGGTGGTAAGAAGGATTTAAATGTTTTAATAACTTACCATCGAAGCGAAATCTTACGAGAATTTTGGGATTAATGTACTTACAAAGAGTTTTATTAGCAATGCACTTTATAGGTAACATTTTGAATAGGTGCTAAAATTTTCAGTAACAGATTGGAATAAAAAAAAGGTTTAATTATTACAAAACATTAAGTTGTATAAACAATGTCGAACTATGATAAATTAAAACAGCGATCAATAGCTCGAGAGTTGATAAATAACAGAAACCAAATTAAAAGACGCTCAAAAGCAACGCAGACAAATGGGCACCATATTAGAATTGATCAGCTGCGCCCGCGCTTTGTAAACGATCGCGGACGCGCTAATGAATTACCTTAAACATTCAATGCCAAAGGCTAGAATTTCACACCGTTTCGAGTACAAATCTTTGAACCTAAAACCAAATCGCTTTGGGTTTGCATTGACATGCATTTATATGACGACAGTGCCATATTATAAATTGTTAATCCTGACAAGTTTCAAGCACCGAAAGGGACAAACATTTACTGCTATAACTCTGACTCTTTCACTGCTTGTAATGTAAAAGGATTTGATTAACGAGGGCGGGACATCTTCTGCAAGATAGTCAACGTTTTGGGGAAAGACGCCAACTTATATAGGAGTTTTACCAAGATTCAAGTATTTATTGATAAAATGGTACATTTTACACGTCATAATATTCCTAATATAATTAATTATTGAAATATAAATTATTGCTAATTTGATATACAATATTAAGTTTGGTAAAAAATAGTGTTCATTATAATTATAATTAAATTAGTGTACATAATTGTAGGTCTATTTTTTATGGTGGGGTCAACGATGTGACGTTTTCAAAAAATTCGTCAATTGATTAACACGCCATCTCCAGCAAGATGTTTTTCAATTTGTTTTTAAATATTGCGTCACTGGTTGCACTTTTGATGTTTGTGGGAAGAGCTTAGGGCCTACTATCTTACTGACTTAGTGTCACAGGTTCCCAAAGTGGTTTCTACCGCGCCCCAGTGGGCCCTGAAGGCATCAAGGGGTGGCGATAAGGCCCTCAGAAAAAAATAGGGGGCGCTAAAGCTGTTCGGGGGGCGCTGCCTTTATCATTTTACTCTTTAACCTAACAAACAGTAGTGTCTGCATTGTTGTGTTCCGGTGCGGGGGTAAGACAACCGGTACAATAGCATAGACTCTATGTTATGCCATAGAGGCATTCCATATAAGGGTTGGCAACTCATTTGTGGTCTTGAGGTTGTCATCATAAGATTTCAATCTTGAGATTCCAAAATTCTACCTTCAGACGGCCCGTGTGATCGTTAGTATTGGGTGCGTTTTTTAATTTTTATTATAAATATCAAATTAGGTTAACTTGAAGTACCGCTATATTTTACATACAGTCAAGGAATTTAATTTGTGACCCACCTTAGTTCCAAAGTCAGTCTGACATTCTACAGCAATAAGGTTGAGTTTCCTAAAAGTTACAAATGACTTGACATCTCTATTGACAATGACATCTTCAAGCAGATTTTCTTTGAAATGGGTAGCAAATTAACTTCCGTGACCGTACATACATAAACTCACGCCATCGTTCCCAGAGTGGGGTAGACAGAGGTACAGAATTACCTACAACTCTTAAAACTTGTTGATAATTCTTTAACCAAATTCTGCACAATGTACCGTTATATTTTAATTACTTATATTAAGTTAATGAAAATATATTTATACTCGAATCAATGATCTGAATAGCTTCACTTTAATTACTCTAGTACATCATTAAATTTAATGTAACAAAATAATTTGTGGAACTGTTGGACGGTGTCAGAACAAATGGGTGAGTCATTAAAATCAGTTAGAAGGCTCGTGGGCCATTTGCCTCGACTTGAATAATGTTTGGAGCTAGCACGCCATTATATTTGTATTAGAGATGGGAAATGGCGGCCATAACGATTTGAGTAGGTGATAATTCCTTAGTTAGGTGATTTTGTTTGGAAACAGGATGCGGAAGAGTTTTATGTTTTTACTAGGAAATGTTTACGGTACTTTTAGAAATACCTCAAAGGTGACTTATTCGTTTAAATGTTTTTAATATAGTTGCTCAAAAAGTGATACTTTTGTAGCTGTATACTGTGCAGAAAGTTAGATTTTTCGAACTAGCACTGTGGATTTTTATCAGACTAATAATTACGTAAAATTGTCTCTATTACTATATTATTTTTATTTCATTTACCTTTTTTTCGCAAAAGTATTAAAAAACGTCTTGTTCTTCGCTTGCCGCTCGGGGCAAGACACGTCGGGACTCGTGTAAAACGACATACATACTTTTCGCACTTGTATCGAATAAAAAACCTACTATTATGTGTATGTTTGAATTTAATATCTCTTAAAGCTACTTTGCCCCAAAATTAAGCAATCTGATTAAAGTTATCTAAGATTCTAAACTACTATTTAATAATTTATTCAAAATTATCAAAGGACTACAAAAAATCTACCACCATTCCCTTGGAGCGTTGGTGGCCTAGTGGTTTAGAAAGACGACTCGTGATGGTATGGTTTGAGTTCGAACCCCCGCGGTCGCCATGTACCAATAAGTTTTTCTAACTAAAGTACATTACCCGATGTTCTTACGGTGAATTTTCATCATCGCGTAGAAACTTGGACATTCGAATTCGAACATTATATTTAAAATATTCTAAAGGGTTGAAGTGAATCAGACTATAAGGGCCCACAGATTAGATAAGATAAACATCATTCCAGGAATGTTTAGTTACTCTGCCATATAAATTTAAAGAAAATCTCCACTTGTAGCAAATATGTCATCTAGTTTTAGTCTTAAACACAGTTTATTTGAGTCAAAATGAATCAGTCAGTCTTAAATCGTTTTACATGCTTTTATTTAACTTGCTTGGTTGAAATTGAAAGACGTAATATAACACGTAATATAACGTAAGGTGTAACATGGCATCATTTTGTAATACCCACTTTCTGACAATAAATCATCTTGTATCTTGTACTTTTTTCGCTCTTGTCACAATGGGAATAAGTCATAAAATCCGTCCGTCCGTCTTTCGGTTTCCCTTATTGGATGTCATTCCGATTCAAATCCGAAATGAATAAATGCAATATTATGGTTTATAGTCGTTGACCTGATGATGGAGTCAGAAGGTGGTCAAAGGATCTCCGCTGTAAAAAATAGAGAACCACTGAATTGGGATTCGTTAGTTTGCTATCGATAAACTGATAACGACGAAAAGTAGAGTCGACAGACAAAACTTGACTCAAAACTGAAACTATTAATCAGACTAAAACTAAATTTAATTAAGGTTCAAAAACATGGACGTAATAAACACACGTAATTATATTTACTATTAAATATTCCGAAGCGTGATAAAGAATTGCCATATAACTTGTACGAATACTTTTCGTCGCGTAACAAAACTATTTCGACTTCGTCGTTTGTCTGGTTCCCTAACTACGGCTAACTATTTCCTAAATTATATCCAAGATTTTGAACTCCATTTCATTTATCTTACCGTGCTAGCAATCCAGGTTTTTTTTTTATAATGGCACCCTATTTTATATTAGCAAGTATTTATTTCCCACCTGACGGATACTCTGCAAACGTTTTCCAAATCACCATACGTCAGTCGGGTACGTATCAATAAGTCAGCGTGATGCACTGCTCGCCGTGCAATCGTGTGCATTAGCCGTAGATGCACCGCATCGCTCTTCCGTAAAGTGAGACTGATATCTGCGCAGTTATCATGTACGTTAAGTTTCATTGCTAACAAGTATAGGATTTAGTGATCTTTTAAACGCTGATTTTATAAGAGTATGAATAGATATAGTTTGTGACTTAAATTACGTCTAACTACACGTTGTATGTATTGATACAGATAAAGATGTTGGTCCATGAACATAGCTGACCAGATTCTTTAGCACGTTAATATTTATCCGGACTTTCCAAGAGGAGATCACTCCTGAGAAGCAGATAAGAATGGTCTAAAAAAACAGTTTTTATTGAACAATATTACAAAACTAGGTAGATAATTTTAATAAATATATTTAATCGATCGATAAAATGTACATGTGACATATTTTGAGATAATTTAACTTATGGAGTAACTAATGCTAACCTAGAAACAAATAATTCTGGGGTCCCAGTGAAAAAGGGTAAGTCTTCTGAAGGTCAAGTGAAAAAGGGTTTAAGTCTAGTATACTCCGTTCATGTATATACCCTTTTTTATTATGAGTTAAGTCGACTGGTACTCTTTTTCACTAGGACCCCAGAATTTGCAATACATAGTAAAATTATACGATTATGACTAAACTTTAAAACCTTTATCTAAATCAATAAGCACAAGAACCTCACTTAATAGTTCCAATACCAGCATTTACTTGCCTAACTTCAGAATAACAAGCAAGCATCGAATTCCGTACATTCGAACATCGGTAATAACATAAACATGACTGCCAAATAAACAGCTGCAGCGGGAATTCTGTGCACTATGGGAACTGGAAACAATGAGATATAAAATTCCAAACCGGGTGCGGACAAATACCTGCGCAAACGCTGCTGATACTGGCTGAAAACATGTTTAGATACGACTCGTAGAGTTTAATCGAAAGTTTAGGACTTAAAGCCATCGTACAAGTCATCAGACTTGTGTATTCCGTGTGTGACTGACTGATAACGCATAACCTCAATGAAAAAAAAAAACCTACCAGTCACAGTAGAGCCAAAAACAGAGAAACTCAAAAGTATCATCAACTGCTTTGAAAACTGTAAAAGGCAAAAGATTCACGTTTACTGATTGTCGTTACTATTTAATTAACTTACAATATTTACAATGCTATACATATTTCAAATTACAGTCAAGACAGTTAAATGTGGCCGCAAGCTTTAACTGTTTTTGGACCTAACAATTACCGTTTCAAACATTACGGTAACATAGTAGCGTGCAAAGCAGTGAAAGTTCATGTTTATTTGGTTTTTCATAGTTTTTTTTTTCAATGTAAACCACTGAACCCGAAGACTGAAAAATTGGATACCTTAAGGGTGTAACTAAGAGAAGATGTTCGGAAAATCGACGCCCAACGGGAAGAAATAGGGTGAACAGCGAGAAAATAATTCGATGCGTAAGAAGTCGTGGTCGTCCTCTATAAGCTAAGATTAATATCATTGGACAATTTCATACAAGTTGACCAAGCTCAAACTAAGCTCTAGGCATAGACAACAATAAACATACTTATATGGGAAAATAAATACGAGTACTTAATGCCGCATTCAGAGTCAGATAATGACGATTAAGTCATTCCTTTGTGTCAATTTTCATAAACAAGTTTGAAAACGGAACGACTTAACTAATTGTCTCTAAAACGTCGCTGCCTACGGCAGTTTGATCCCTTTATAGCAACATATAAGACGCATAATCAATTACTTGCTTACCCAAGACCGTTAGCTTCCTAAGCAGCACTATCAACTAGGCATCCAGACAAACAGCATCATCAAAAGCCCTTAAATAAATACAAATTTCGATCTAACCCTAATACAAATAAATCCGGATCAAATTAAACGCTATTTATACGCACTTGATCCCACTTTTCCCGAGTTAAGACACATATAGCGGCTTCAGGGCCCCTACTTATGCAAATGATATAGGCAATTACTATAAAAGAAATTGTTTCAAAGTCTCACGACCACTTAAACGCGGCGTGCGAGGCCTTTTCGGGCTGGGTCTTAAATAGGACTATTGTCTGTCAGTCCGTCTTGCCTGTAATTGTGAGAGCATGTGTGAACGGATCGACTTTTGGTTTGAATTTAATGAGTTCATGAGTATGTTATAAGCAGTGATCGGAATAGGTAGAGTATATTTACCTAAAGTTCGCAAAAGGACATAATATAGAGTGGTTACAACCGAGTGAAATATTAATTTATTTTTATTGAATTCCGGTTTTCCAGTATTTTTAATGCTAAATATACGTAATATTTACTCACGGTATGGGATATTTTACGTTAGTTTGTGATAAAAGGGGCCTGTAACTCATTCCTTATATATAATTATGTAATAGGTGGAGTATATTTACCTAAACTTCGTAGAACAGAGTCATAAACTGGAGACTTCCTTGCGACTACATTTACTAGTACCAGAAAAATACCGGTAATCCGGAATTCAATAAAAAGTAATTAATATTTCACCGGGTTGTAACCACTCCATATTATGTCCTTTTGCAAACTTTAGGTAAATATACTCTTCCTATTCCGATCACTGGTTACAAGTTAGGTCTAGTTTGCGAAAGGCTTAAGTTGTAGGTGTACACTAATGTTCGCTAAGGCGAGTAAATATAGCTGTGGCTGGTTCTCTGGGGGCCCAGTGAGGCTAGACAAGTCGCTTAACGCTTACGTAAACGATTTTCGATAACTGACAAAATGTATGGAATTGACATGAGCGATCGACGCGACCGTTTGGCAGCCGAGCCAACGTCAATCCGATACATTTTCGATAACGGTAACGTTCTCGGAAAGCATATTGTCTAGGGCAGCAGATCAGATGCATAATACTAAAGTTGTCGATTTTTCAAAACTGAAAAAATGTATGGACATAACTTGACATGACATTTGACGGCGCGTTAGCCTAGTTGGTAGTGATTCTTCCTTCGAAGGTAGCGATCGTGGGTTGTTTATTTATTTAAGTGTTTATTTCTCTCTATAAGTAATTAAGTAAGTTTATAGTATGTCCAGTACCCATACTACAAGCCTAGACCTTAGTTTGGAACAAGGTCAATTTCTGTGAGATTGTCCCCAGATATTTATTTATTTAATATTTTATTTTATTTACAGTTTTTGATTGCTCACTTTTCGCCATCGTTTACTCTAAAATAAAAACATCTCTAAGATTATTTAAATATAATTAAAGCTTGATTTGACGTACCTACCAAACAAAACATGATATATAAAAGTCAACACACATTAAAAGTTTAAAATTGTTTGTTAAATCTGATCAATTACAAAATCACCAAAAAACATGAATTTCGAAATGTCTAAGGTCGTCTTCACACCGTCTAAGTCGACAGCCAACCGCAATTAACGTTTCACACGTGTCAACGAAATTAGCTTGTCATGGCAACGCGTTAGCGCGTGTGAAGCAGCCATTAGGTACGTAAGTACATTAGTGGCAGCCTGGGATTGACAGTGGTATTGTAGGATAAGAGCTAGTGATTTAATTACTTTGTGTTTTGCTATTTGGGTCATTATTTGGGCGTTTGTTCCGAATCACTATCATTTTTACACACACACACACACACACACACACACACACACACACACACACACACACACATACACACACACACACACACACACACACACACACACACATTCACACGGTCACATTTTTTTAGAAGTAGCTGCATAATTCGATTTCATTTCTGGTTAGGTTATCATCATTCAAGTTCTGATTCTGGTCAAGTTTACAGGACATCTAACAAATATCCAAAAACGGCATCAAAATAAACGCCCATTCTTCAAAAATATGTCCACATCAGTGAGGCGGTTGAAATGAAAGTACATATAATATTTTAACCTTTAAATATAATTTTAATTATAAATGGAAAGATAAAAGTTCGTGAAAGATGAAATAACTAGATTTGGTTGAAATTTGGAATGGAGATGGATTGTACCCTGAATTAACACATAGGCTACGAAAACATAACTATTCCCGTGGGACGACGTCGCGGGGAGAAGATAGTTCCTTGTTACAAAATAGTTATATCACAATATTGGTAAAATAATGCCACAAGCAAGCAAGCCTGAATGTCTGTTTTTTAAATTCATTTTTAACTAAGGTCAGGGAAAATATTAAAAAATAAAGTTGTTACATACACATTGCAATTGCTGTACCGTTGCAGGGCGTCACATGGATATCTATTTTGTTTTCCACCGTATATTTGTTATGCGATATGGAATAAAGATTTTGAATTTGAATTTAAATTTGACATACAAACTCGCGAGCAGGATTGAAAAATAATAAATAATGTTACGTATAAAATGTTTTCTCCCAAAAAAGTCACTAGCTCTTGACGATAATTGGAAGATTAGTCACATGGAGCACTATTATTGTTACGAAGTATGTAATTATTCTTAAAACAGTTTGAATGATGTCAAGTTGTTTAATTAAAATTAGAATTGTAATTAATGTAACTTTGAAAAAGGTCGTCTAAATAATAATTATTTCTTACATTACCTTAGCTTAATCTCCAAAGGTATTGAAGTATGTTAGTTTTGTTGGTTAAATTATCAATGCCCTTGTATGTATACATGTATATAAACACTTTATTGGAAATTAGAAATACCAAAGAATTACAATTAATATTAAAAAAATATGTACAAATTTGAACTTATCCCTTGTTTATTTTAGTAATTTAAAGGTTAATTTTGTTTGACTTAAGTCCTCTGAATTTAAAGGTTACGAGGGAGAATACCACCGAATACATTTTTTAATGCTACTTTATAGCTAGAGCTTCTCGTTACAGTCGTTTCATCAAACTCTTATACATAGTTCAGGAAATATGATTTGGCCGTCTGTTATCTACTTTGCCATCTATTTTACTGCGTTAAGACTTACCGGACCTATCCTTAACCTTAACCTTTCAACCCACTGTGCTGTTTGAAGAACGAGGGCAGTTTTACGATTACCTTTGGCTAGATATTATAAAAAGATCTTAGTGAAGATTACAGCCGGTGTTTTTTTTTATTTCCTGAACTATCTAGAAAGTGATATGAAGAATAATATCAACAATCACACTTTAGTAGCAAATTACATGAAAAAAAACCTTTTTGTAAAGATGCTCATTCCACTATACAAAAGACAAAAATATAATTTTTCTATAACTTTAGCCAACTGTTTTGCGTCTATCATAATAACAGTGCTGAATAACATTATATCTAATTAACACTATCAATTTCAAAACAACATAATCATACACTAAATTTTATCATCTTCGTCATTAAAATATCAAAATTAATTCCTCAACACATGTTAAAAGCATCGTAAATATTGAGTAAATTATAAGTTAGAGTTACATTAATTATTTTCATAAGTGCTAAGGAAGTTACATCGCATTAAAAATTTGAACGTAACATTATAATTATCCGTTAAAATTCCTTGACATTTCGATTTTAAATTCAAACACGTGTGAATCTTAACAATCTGATAACGTGTGTCAAAACAAATCATCGGTGAATTCGATTGGTGCGAGTTTTTAATCGATACGATATATTTGAATCGATTGGCTGCATAAATACAGGTCATTCGATGTATAAATCAAGTTTAAAATCGATTTCAACAAGTGAGCATTAATTAAGTTGTAGTTAGATTAGAAATTAGATAGATGGCGACTGATGTATGGGCTGACCACTGCCCAATGTAGTTAGTAAAAAAGTTTTGGTGTCTGTATGTACGACTGACTAAGCTACAACTTTCAGTTCAGGTGGCTTCATTAAAACCTAAGATACAAACAATGCAATAGCTCTTAAAACCGCTATTCTATCGCAAGTCTGAAGTTTTGTTTTCCCAAAGTTTCATTTGTCCGAAAACTCATTAGTTAGAAAAAAAAAATTTCTGAGCTCATTAACTTTTCAATATGTTTAAAGAGATATAACTAAAGAACCTGTAGATTAGGTTAGGTTAGTTTCATAACAATCCAGAGTTAAAATGATTTGAGAAAAAAATATTTCCTAATGAATGAAAATTCGGACAAACGAAGTAGTTGGTAACTGAAATTTTACCTTGTGATAGGTAACCCTTAAAACCACCTTCGGCTTTCTACTTCCTTTTCAGTCGGTTTTATATGCTTTTCTATTCTATTCTATTCTTAATTAATGGCTTTCACTGCTGTTAAGGTGTATTTCGCCAATGTCGAGTTATTTATAGACACTCCCATGGACTTATTAGGACAATAAGTCTATGGATATCACACGCGAAGACAATTGTTCGGTAAAAGAGATTTTTCTTAAATGGACTAAACAGAAGCACATGGGGTTAGCTCCACGCGCTTCTGTCAAGTCTTTATATGCTTTTATACTCGAAAATCTAATTTAAGACCAAAAAAACTACGACAGATACGTCACTGTCATAAGTGTCAAAGTCACTTATTTCAGTGTCAATCGAACATTCCAGAGTTAGCCAACCTTTTTGCATTGATAATCAAATTGTTGTAAATATTTGTAGATAAATCTAACATTCTCAATAACAAAAGTTAGATTTAACAATAGGGAATATGCATTCAATGTTTTATCTAACCAATATTCAAGACATTACAATATCCCAAAACAAATATTTTGTCATATAGTGTGTTAAAACAAAATGACAAGCTAAATTCGGATGCCTTACACTTATGCTTGATTTAAACTTGACAGTTACCCATGGACCCCATGGTGTCATGGCTGGTAAGCCCGATGGTTGTTAGTATAAAGTGAGCTACACACTTTTGGCCTGTTATTTTGTTGAATAGCTAAACGTATGTAATATTTAAATTGCATCTAACGTTGTTTACAACTATTGTTTATTTATCGTATCAAATGTTATTAATACCTGAAGTATTACAAGTGCAATAACAGTTTTGCTACCAAAAATCTTCTATGGTTAAATATTTAATAGGCCATCTTGTATTTGTCTAAGTAACTTGAATTAACTTGTTTATTTAAATCGAAGGTTTAAAACTACCTTCAAATAAATATTCTTAGTGCGGTCTTTTAAAGTGTGGAAATATACTAAGGCCAATATATTTTTTTTTAGTGGCAACCCACGTTGGTCTTTAATTACATTTTCGAGTATAGGCTAGTCTAACTGACTACCCACTGAGTGACTACTACATACAAACATACATACGGTTGAAATATAAAACCCCCCCAGCCTTTAACCTCTTTCCCATCTGATCCTAATTGACGATCGAGAATGGAAAGTGGTTGTGGGATGACAAAGTCGCGGGTCAACTTCGCTGGTTCAGTAGCAACCAATACACTCTTGTTTCAGAGACACTTTAGAAATCGACGTTTAAAAAGGAACTAAACAATAATACTGAAATAAAAAAACCCGCTGCATACGAGTATATGCATAATTCATAGTTTTTATATCCCGTACAGAGATGGGCAAAATTTATTCGAATGACGAATAACGAATAAGAATAACCAAATTATTCGCGAATAACGAATGAAATTCTCGAATGATTATTCTTATAATTTATTCGCGAATAATTTATTCGTTGAATGAATTGCCACGAATAATTATTATGTACTACTTATTATACCTGCTCCATTTTTCCCTAGTAAATTAATAAATTATTCATTATTCGAAAAGTAGTCGAATGATTCATTCGTGGATAAACTATTCGCAAATAAATCATTCGCAAATAAATTATTCGACGAATAAATTATTCGCGAATAAAAATATTACGAATTATTTTTTATTTCAATGATTATTCGATAAATAATTATTCGAATAATGCCCATCTCTGGTCCCGTACCAGAAGGGAGCCCAGCGGGATCAACATGCCTACTCTGTCCGTCCGTCTGTAACTACCGTTCTAACTTTAAAAAGCTATATCTTTAAAACCGCAATAGATAACGGTTTTTTTTTTGAGTATGTGTTATACGGTAGTTTTTTTTAAAGAAAGTGAAATAATAAATCGATGTATCGTAAAAACGGTAAAATACACAAGCGTCAAATTTGGTATGATTGTAGTACCTACAAACCCTGGAGAAAAACAGCAAAAACTAAAAATGGTCAAGTGTGAGTTGGGCTCGCGCTGATTCGATTTGAAATCGGAACAACAGAATACCTACTGTGGGGCGCTGCGGAACCCGCGGTGCGCGGGTCCGATTTGCACTTGGCCGGTTTTTAATCCTAAATTTAATATGAAAGTAATGTTCAAGTATATTAATAATACCTGTTGCCCGGGACTCCGTCCGCACAAAAAAAAAATAGGATTCTATGGTGAAAGAATTTTTCAAATCGGTCCAGTAGTTTCGGAGCCTATTCAATTTAAATAAACAAACAAACAATCAAATCTTTCCTCTTTATAATATTAGTACAGAATAAATTAAAAAAACCTCCCATAATCTTCAAAAGTACGTAATTCTGGAGTAAAAACGGTGCCTATTTTAATTGATACTATACAGAGGCAGAGTCGCGATCAAACAACAAGCGAAATCATAAGTATAAAACCATCGAGCATTGCAACAGTAAAGAGGTGTTGAAAAGTGAAACTTTGTTCCTCTTTGGGAGGCGTAAGTCGTAATTAAAGGCGTTCAGTAAGTGGAAGTAATGAGTTATGAATCATAACAGAATTGCCGTGGCGCGGGCGGTAATCAGCGGTTACCGCCCGCGTTAGATAAGAGGGTTCTTGTATGTGTTCTTAGGAAAATTTATAGTTTTTTATAAAATGTTTTAAAATGATATGAATTTGTATGGTTTTTGCTATGGCATGGAGAAAGCAGACGAGCGCAAAGACCTGTGAGCTTATTACCTAACGCACTCGCAATCGCAATCGTTTTCATTTTGACAGTCTGAAAGCGAGTCTGCATACAAAATGAAAAAAAATGTTCCACTTTGAAGGCGATTGCGATTTCAAGTGCGTTAGGCAATAAGTCCACTGAATGTTAAGTAGAATCTAAATAGATAGTTGTAATCTCAAGACTGCAATCTTAAGATTGTAAATGCGTTGCCAATACTTAGGACTAAGATAGCTCTATGCTAGTTATTTAACACATTGCTTTATCCACGCCAGAACACAACAATGCAAAAACTGACACTATATACTAAAAATAGAGGGAGTAAAACGTACACAATTTCTAAAAATCTTTTTTTAAAATTTAATTATCGAGGTTTGTACAGTCAACGCCGAGCTTAAGTATCCTACTTTGGTGGTAATTTTTAAACAGAAGTGCCACTCCAACCAGTTTGCCCTTGACTACTCATTTAAAGATCAATCTTTATAAATAAAATCAATATTTAAACATCATTGTATTCTAGCAAATGAGCAATCACACCAGCTTAAATCCAATTAATCAAATATATCATCACATACGTCATCCTTATTTCTTCAAATTGGCTGTCAACGTGTGACCATCAAAAACTGCATGCCATTAATTGAACGTGATATTGCATATTTTTAAAACAACATACTGAAGTCTCCATTTATTTGGTGAGAGTCTGTCATCTATTATTAATCAGTTTGTAAAAAGATTGACAGTGTTGATATACTGCAATTTGTCCTAGCTGTAAATTTATCAAACGTATGTTTTTCTAAATATCATATTCTACGAATTCAGCCTGATTCGTAGAATTTTGTGAGGCTATAATATATTAGTGTACATGTCTCAAGAAATCGGAACGTGTGAAAAAAATAATGTCTATGATATTTTCGCCAGTTTGGTGTCATTAATTTTACATAATAATGTACGTATTGTTTTTGAGCGGTTTTTTATGTATGAACGATTCTTTTTGCCCTCGTAAAAAACAGGACCCTGTTTAGAGTTTTGCATTTTTCCAGTAAGTAATTTATAAGATAAGAATATGACGACAAATAAAATGTCAAACATATTTTATTCTGTTGCAAGTTGTATAGACGCTTACGAGTATAGATAGCTTTTTCACACACAAGGTTGGGACCTTAGAGCAAACTTGTACTAGTGTCCATACACAATTTACTATTGATGATTTCATCAATACTCCGCAATGACCTTTTGTTTCGTAACTAATAAGTATTTTTTATTAAAACAATTGAAAGTGAGACTCGAGTTGAAGGTATGTTACTTGGACTTGCAAAGGTCATCGGTGTCACTTTATGAATGAAGACATTATTGGGCGTAGATGTTTTTTGTTTTAAAATTATGTACGATAAGTGCTGATGAAGTAATGTTTTGATTTGCGCGTATTAGTTACACAATTAAAGTAATTAAATATAGAATAAATTTCAGTGGACAATCTCACACGAATTGACCTAATCCCGAACTAAGCTCTAGCCTTGTACTATGGATACTAGACAACGAGAAAAATACTTATTTAGAGAAATACATACTTAAATACATAGAACACATCCAACATTCATAACAGTACTTGTGCTCATCACAGAATTATTTGCCCGTACACCTGGAATCGAACCCGGGACCGCTAGCTTCGTGGTAGGGTCACTACTAACGCGTCGTCAAAAATAATAAGCATACTTAGAACCTCGTCATTGTGATAATAATTACCATTATTAGAGCGGTTTTAGAGTAGCGTTTTTTCTGTGCGTTTTATGCTCGTTTTTACATGCTCGCTTACACGCGCGCTACATTTCGCGCCTCAATAAGTCGAACGCGCGTATACGCACTTATTCCAGCGTGTTCGCTTGAATTAGGGTGTCAGAATTTTGTGGCTCGCGCGTCAACGGCCGCCTACGCTCGTACGAGATGCGCGTGTGGCAAGTTAGCGCGTTTATGAGCGTACAAAAACGAGCCTATACGCGCTGAAAAAACGCTAGTCTGAAACCTTATGCTTGTCATTTGATTTTCAGTTTGAAGTTTATTATGAAAAGGTATTATGTGCTTAGCACTCTCGTTGGAGTACGGTAAGTACATATATCAATAGAAGAGACTGTCATTTATAACCTGACTGCCGCAGAAGGATGGTAATATTTTTACTTACATTTATGAGGGTATGTATAAAGCTTTGTTACCTTCTAGTGGATCAAGGGATAGTCCGATTTCTACAAGAAAAATGTCGTTAGATGTGGGATAGATAGTGTCTCAAATATCATGTATAAGTTAAAATAAAATGGCGAGTTTAAAACCAGATATCGACGAAAATATCAATACTGATTTTAAGTGCGACGTAGCACGCAGTACATCGAAGTTTAGTAAAGGCAACACAACTTAAGTGACAATAACAATGCTTCTATGTAATACGAGTAGGAAGACGAAGCTGGTAAAAATGGAATGACGACGCGGTGGCCTAGTTGGTAGTGACCCTGCCTACGAAGCTAGCGGTCCTGGGTTCAAATCCTGGTAAGGGCAGATATTTGTGTGATGAGCACGAATATTTGTTTCTGAGTCATGGATGTTTTCTATGTATTTAAGTAAATATTTCTCTATGTAAGTATTAATATCGTTGTCTAGTACCCATAGTACAAGCCTAGAGCTTAGTTTGGGACTAGGCCAATTGGTGTGACATTGTCCCCTGATATTATTATTACTTACATTCCGTTTGTCGTTAGTCTTTCCCCCTTATTTATAAAAGTTAAATTAACCCATTTTAGTTAAAGTACTCTGACATATTTATATGTCATAATGACAGATAAGAACAGAGCATATTTCAAGCATCGTTTAACTATTGCGCGTTTATGAATTAGAGGGCTTAAGTTGAAGTTTATTTATTTAATTATTAGACACACCAATGTGTTACTTATAGGTATACTAGTGACCCGCCCTCGCTTCGCTTCGGTTTATGCCGGTTTTCTGTAATAGCCGTAAATAATCCAAAACTTAAAACCTTCCTCTTGAATCACTCTGTCTATTAAAAAAACCGCATCAAAATCCGTTGCGTAGTATCTAAGCATACATAGGGACAGACATACAGCGGGAAGCGACTTTGTTTTATAATATGTATTGAGGATACAACTTTGGAGTTATAGTGTATGTAAACTAGCTATAACTAGATCCTAGAGCTGGTGCTTACCTCTCCCAAAGGATTGGGCTAGCTATCCAGAGAGGTAATGCAGCCAGTGTCATGGGGACCATGCCGCGAGCGGACCTGCTGGAGGGGGTGTTCTTTTTATAGTGGTGATTATTATTTATATCTTTAATATTTGAGTAGCTTAGTTTAATTTTAATAGAAATAGGTTTAGTTTTAATTTTTATTTGTATTGATGTTGAATTCTGTACTTAGTTGGATGCAAATAAATACAACTAAGTACAGAAAACTTTAAATCACCTATAACTCTGATTCATACGTTAAGTTACAGTGATGTGTCAGTGAAAGTGATGAGTCTTGATTTAAGAATTACAGCGCTGCCTGTCTGATGATTAATTAAAATTCTAACAAAAGACATTCAAGTCATATTTGAAGTCACAATACCAATGCCATTGAATAGAAATATTTGGCAAGTTCATACAATGATAACGCGCAAGTAACATGTACACATTTTAATTAATACCGTTTAACATAACCCATCGATTCGAACCGGTCGTTGTGTCTAATCGCACTCGTGTCGTAATCGATTGTACGTATCGATACGAAAAAATAATTATTTCCGACCTTACCCACGTTAATTGTTGCCAGAATAGGCCAAGAGTGGACTTGCTGACAATTAATTTAATTAAACATTGCGGCAACGTGGTAGTTAGTTACATAAAGTGGTACTACCAACCTAATAAAACCATAAAAATGAGTTGGATTCGTTGTGGTACTGTATTGGAGCAGGCTCTGTGTTGGTACAGAGCTATTGATGTTTGGTTTCTTAATGGTTATGTGTGGTTTGCGAAAGAAACGTTACCATTTAGGACTGGCCGGAGCCATCACGAGGCGTTATGGACAGGTGTGGTGAAACGTTTTAGAAATCCGATTTGACTGTGGGAGAATTACAGTGTCAATAAAAAAAACGCGGGGAAGCTAAAAACGAGGGTAATGTTGTAGGTAGTACTGCCACGGACTTTAATTGCTGAACCACTATAGAACCTTGTCGCATAAAACCAATGATTAATTCCTATGCAATGTCTATCTCGTCACTTAACGCTGTTATTATGACAAGGTTCTATGGTGGATCAACATTTAAAGTCCTTCATGATACATATCTATAAGAATGTTCGGTTTCTGCGAATTCAGTTTTCACTGTCAAAGCTAGACAGATTACAGGCAGTGTAAAGGAAAGAGTTACAGGAGTTATAATTATCCTCTGTCCCTTTCATTACCTGGAACTTGGGAGGTTTTGACAGCTCATGATATAGCCTCTGACAAATTAACTTTTTTTCATAAATAAGTAAGTTGATAAGCGTTTTCTTGCTAGGTACATGAACTTAAAAACAACTTAAAATGAAGACGTAAAATACAGTCCTTCCAAAAAAAACCGGCCAATTGCGAGTCGGACTCGCGCATCGAGGGTCCCGTATTTAAGATAATATGCTTGGTAACCGCAAAAGAAAATACTAATTTTTGTTATGAACATAAAGGTCCATTTTAACTAGTCTTTATTTTTATATAGATTTTCAAAGTTTTTTTGATATTTCTCAAATACTGTAAATAATGAACACTTTATTTTATTTTTCTCATAAAAAAAAGTAATTATATATACGTCAGGATTTTTTCACATTTTTTGATTAATAAACTGCGGAGATAAGTGGGGAGGAACTGTGACTTTTTGTACATTTTTGGCTATAAAAAAAAAAACACAGTAAATTAAAAATTAAAAAAGTTTTGATATGTGGTAATTTTTTTACTAAAAAGAGATGCGGGCAAGCAAGTTGTACAACTATGTCAAATTTCAAGTTGATAGCATTTGTGGTTGATGCGAAAACCTGCTGTGACATGACAGACAGATAGACAACGAAGTCTCACCATAAGGGTTCCTTTTTTACCAATTTGGTACGGAACCCTAAGAAGAACGATGTAAATAATTACAAGTTCTTTTTTTTCTCATATTGAAAATGTAAGTATAGATTCCATACGAACCGTTAAGATTGAATAAGGTTTTTCTAAGTATAGGTCAGACAGTACTTACTTGTACATGCAGTTTTTATTCCAAGCAGGAAATCATGCTTTATGTATTTAATAATGCCTCTATTGCAGTTTGATTAACAATAATGTACATTGTATATCTCGGATTATGGTAATGCAACAGTGCCGGAGGATAAGTAAGTAACTGATAATTTCAGTTTACGGTATGAGTTGTAGCAATCGCAATCGGCTGTGTTTTGTTTTATTGCGTTACTTACGTTTATTGCAATACTAATAATAATATTTACGACTTATAAGGAGGTATTAAATGATTTTCATAAAGTAAAATTTACAACGTGCTTGATAATGTTCCTCTGATTTGTATAATTGAACAGTTAGTTTTAATGTTTAAAAAACCAAACCCTGTACGATTTAAGTACCTAGAAACGAATTTTAACCCACAGAGAACTTGTTAAAATATTAAAGTAAAAATGTATGTAAATAATTATTTACGTTTGTATATCATATAACTACGATTCCAACTCATTATTTAAAAGTTAGCATGTCATATCAACATAATTGAAAGAATCTAGATTATTATTTAGGGTTCCGTACCTCAAAAGGAAAAAAAGGAACCCTCATAAGATCACTCGTGCGTCTGTCAGTCGGTCCGCCTGTTACAGACGATTTTCTCCAAAACTACTGGACCGATCGGGTTGAAATTTGGTTCATATATATAAGTCAGTGACACAAAGACGGACGCGTAACGTAGATAAATGAATTTTGGTCAAGGGGGGCACTTTTGGGTAAATTGGGAAATTAAAAAAAGTTTAGCAAACCTTATTGCGTGACATGTGAAATAAAAAGGCCTGTTGTGAGCATCTCAATTTTTTTTTTAATAATTTTAATAAAATCAGTTTTTAAATTATTTAAGGAAATAAGCGAAAATTGACCACTACTACACCCCCCCCTTATCTCCGAAACTGCTGAGCCTAAAATTTTGGATAAAATATGGTAAATAGTTCTTTACCTATAGATTACAGGAAAACCTATAAGAAGTTTGAGTGTTCAAAGTAACATAGGAAAATGGCGAATGTATGTGCGCGCCTCGGGCGTTTAAAAAATATGAATATTGACGACAATATAAAAGCAGCATGATGCAGAATACACCCAACATTGAGTTCATGACACTAATTTAAATAATATTTTTGTTTTGATCATAGATTTCGCAACAAACACTAACAAAAGTTACACCTGTTCACATTGACGTATGGATTTAATAGCGTAACTAGTAATAACAGTGGGCACCGCGCAATAAATCTCGGCGAGGCGTGTATCGATGTTATAAATAAGACCTATCAGCCGAGCCTTGACCCACACCCTTGCATGTATTGCAACCGTGTGCTAAAAGCTTATGGCTAAATTTATTATTTTCAGTTACGTATTTATATGCGAAGCTGTGCTTTACGTTAATTTATTTGATGGAGATGGCGTAAAGGGCAGTAACATCATGTAAAAAATGTTGCTCGTCTTTTAATCAGTAATTTTTTTTGTGGGTTTTGGTCGAGACAGTAATAATCATACTTACCTATCCCCTTGTTCAAATCTGCACAATAAACATATACAGGGTGGCCAACTTGGAGGTATACAACTTTTTTTTGCCGCCATTTTGTTTTGGCGGTAAATATGACAGTTGTTGCATGAAAATTACTTTGTGTAGATACGGCAAATTTGTTATGGATCGTTTTACGACGGAACAACGTGTTTTAATTATTAAAACGTTTTACTCAACCCAATCATGTATTGCGGAAACTCTAAGAAAATTGCGGCCAATTTTTGGTAGAAATCACTTACCTTCGCGGCTAACAATAGCTCGTTTAGTGAATAAATTTGAGCAGTATGGCATCGTAACAGATAAAGCAGTTCCTCATCGTGTCAGAAGGGCTCGTACTGAGCAGAATATCCAAATTGTTCGTCAAAGTGTAGCCGAAGAACCCACATTGTCTACCAGGCGACGTTCTCAACAACTCGGACTTAAGAGGACTTCTCTACAGACAATTTTGAAGAAAGACCTTGGTTTGTTTCCGTATAAGGTACAGATAACTCAAGAACTTCAGCCTCGAGACCATGAACGCCGTCGTGATTACTGTAGTGTTATGCTAACCAAGCTGGAAAGAGACCCAGATTTTCATAAAAAAATAATTATGACTGACGAAGCTCATTTCGACCTCAGCGGATTTGTTAATAAACAAAATTCTCGCTATTGGGGAGAAGAACAACCTTCTTTGATCCACGAACGACCTCTGCATCCTCGTCGAGTAACAGTTTGGTGTGGAATTTGGTCAGGAGGGGTAGTTGGGCCTTATTTCTTTGAAGATGCTATGGGTGATGCTGTTACAGTGAATGGAGATCGGTACCGTGAGATGATAATCCATTTTTTCTCGAATCAAGTGAGTCAATTGGGCTTGGGAAACATGTGGTTTCAACAAGACGGGGCCACGTGTCACACGGCACGAGCCACAATAGAAACATTAAAAAGAAGGTTTCCCGGTCGATTAATTTCGAGAAACGGTGACATTGATTGGCCCCCAAGATCGCCTGATTTAACAGCTCCTGACTTTTTTCTGTGGGGCTATCTAAAGGGACGTGTCTATGCTAACAGGCCAATGAACCTTCAGCAATTAAAACAAAATATTCGAGACACAGTCACTGAGATAACGCAGGAAATGTGTGAAAATGTGATGAAAAACGCAATGAAAAGGGTTCACATCTGCCATGCTGCTAGAGGTGGACATTTGTCTGACATTATTTTCCATGTTTAACTGCCGGCTCTAAATACTATACTTAACAAGGAATAGTTAATATTTTTTATATTTCATAGAATAAAATTACAAAACTAAAGTGTATACCTGTTATTTGGCCACCCTGTATAAGTTAAAGTTAAGTTAAGTTAAGTTTGTTTATCACTTTGTGTCAAATTCAAATGTTATAATGACAGATAAGGACAAAGCGTTTTAAGCATACTTTAGCTATTGCGTGTTTGTGAATAACAGGTAAATTTTTAAAAATCAGTGGCTATTGTACTGTGTTGTACCTTTTCGATATTATATCACCGACACACAGATACATAGATAAGTACACAATTATACACGTAAAGCTGGTTACACCCCTCTTTTTACGTCAAGTATCAGTATCGTCAGTATTTTTTATTACAATGCCTTTTAAATCGTACAATCAATCAAATCAAATCGATCCAACATAGAACCTTCTCATAATGACAGCGTCAAGTGATGAGATAGAAATTACATAGGAATTAATCGTTGGTTTTAAACGACAAGGTTCTATAGTGGTTCATCAATTAAAGTTTGTGACCGTACGTACAATTAAAGCTCATGTTTAATTTAAATAAGATGTGATTTATGGCGTATTGTGTTTACTTACTAAGTTGCTTGGACTTCTACAAACCGGACGTAGATAAATAATATGCTACCGCCGCCGCACTCAAAGACATTATGACAACTAACTCATTCTTTTTTTTAAACTTGTGTGTGAAGATTGTCATTAAGAAACGACTTAATCGTCATAAACTGATAATGAGTGCGGCCGTTAGTGTGTAGAACGTATAATAACCTACAAAATTGTAGAGACTGACTACCCATAGTTGGTTTCCGAAGATCACCTCAAAAAAGTTTACAATTTAGCATCATAAAAAATATCCTAGAATTCTTATTAAACCTTTGTCAAAATAAAAACAAGTAATACATGTAACACCATAACAAATATCCATGTGTTACTAGTGATGTGATAAAATGCTAAAATAAACCGGTCAAGTGCGAGTCGGACTCGCGCACCGAGGGTTCCGTACCGCCGCACAGTAGGTATTATTATATTCCGATTTGAATTCGATTCGAATCAGCGCAAGCCCAACTTACAGCATTTTGTAGTATTTGTGGTTTTCCTTCAGGGGTTGTACTATAATCATACTTCTGAAAATTGTATGTTTTACAGGTTTTACGAAGCAACGAAAATAAATATACTCTTACCCTTTAATATTTCACTATCTAAAAAAAATGTTAGTGAACCCGCAATAACACATTCTGAAAAAAAAAACCCGCTGTCTATTACGGTGCAAAGATACAGCTCTTTAATTCAATAGGGTCCCATCGGGCTCCCTTCAGGTACGAAACTCTAAAAAAGGCTTAAAGTGTTCATAAACCAGACTTTATCAACGACTTAACACTAAAACATGCATATGCATTGTAAACGATAGTGTACATACGTTAGTTATGTGTGTAGTTACGTTAATCCAATTAGAGCGTAGTGCCGTGTCACATTAGCATTTATTTGCATTTAAAATAAGGCAGAAAATTACTTGCCCACTTCTTGACGACAGGTGCGGATAGCGCATTTAGTGGTAAATTAATGTTTCATATTACGTTGGTGTATTTAAATACGTTGATTTACAGCCTGAAACCTAATATTAATCAATCATGCTCTCTACATATCATTATAAAGTAAAGTTCTTGACAGTGTGTCTAGCGGTGTTTTCATGGCACGTTAAAAGCAATGAATAAATGATCTTGAGCCTTGAGAATGGTATAAGTATCATGCCTGAATGGGAATAATTATATTTTAAATAAAAAAAAACAAAGTTTGGTTGACTATTGTCAAACTTGGTTCTTGTCTGACACCTAAATCTAGGGATCATGATTTTGAATTGTCACAATAATTTGGTGTATTCAGAGCAAATTAGCTTATATACGGTATTTAATTGACTGGTTAACCCTATGGCTGGGAACTATCTACAACGAGATGATAATGATTTAAGTAAAGTTATTGCTTATTCCATTTGACAAGGGATATACGGTTCTGTGCAGAACGTAATTAGAGGGATTTGAAGATTTAAAAGTAAGACTAAATCAATGTGTCGCTACTCAAACACTATGACAATAATTAATTATGCATACCAAATTTGAAATGGTACTTACATCATTTTGAACTTTATCGGAATTGATTTACGACGTTTGTCTTATACCAATTGGTATTAACAGAAAACCTATTCAGCTAGTAGGATTGGCCGGAGGCATTATCTAGTCGGTATGTTTATGTGATAATTAATACCTTTACAGTAGAATTATGTTGTTTGAGAATACTTAAGCACGCGGTACATTGTTCATTGTGATTTTACACGCGTTCGACACCTGCTAAATTTATGTTAAGTAATGCTTATGTAGCCAAAAGGTTCCATGAATTTTAAGCTTAAGGTAGGTGAGGGTTATGGGTATTTAATAGTGGTACGGTTGTTATAAAGATTGTTGGCAATTTAGATGAATAATAAGTTATTGTATAAGGAAAGCTAAACTATAAAATTTGGTAAACTGTAAGGAACTAAATTTCAAAATGCATCAAGTTACATTCGCGTGATTGTAAGTGAGATTATTTTTATTATTATTTATTATACTGGTAGTAGAGGACTGTTACTTAGGAGAGAAGAAGAAAATCCATCCCTTTGAAATTAAAGAGAGAATCCATACCTCTGAAATTAAACTGGCCGTCACTTGCAACGATTCAACAGGAAACGGTTGTGTTGTTCTGGTGTTGCCACACAAAATAGTCTTTTAGTCCTTGTTAACGTTTTTAAGCGTGATTTAATATTATTATTAGTATTTTTTTTTTTAATTTCCTGTATAAAATTGTCGCTAGTGTTTCTAATGTTACCTGTTAACTGTTTACTGTTATCCGTTTAATATTTAATTTAGGTTAGTTTTTAAGTCAGGGCCCCTCTGAAAATCAGCGCCGCAGTTCCACTGCGGCACAATGCTGAGAGGGATCCTATTCAACGTAATGTCTTCCTTTTTACTTTATATTTTTTTCTATTGTTTTTCCTCTGTGTGCGTTGAATAAATGATTTCTATTCTATTCTATTCTATTCTATTCTAAAATACTGTTTCCTTTGGGTTTTTGACATTGACGATATAGTTAAAAGTCAACAAGCAAGATTTTTTTGTCATCAACACACTCATGTCCCATGCTAAATAGTATGGCAAGTGTTATCAAATGCACATTGATATATAAAGCAAATGAGTAAAGAAAAAATGTAGCAATAATTCTAGTATATTAACACTTTGGACCTTAGTGGGGTCCAAATGGTATCATTATACTAATAAAACTATCTTTGATGTCACATCTCCCTGTAGCTTACAAGACTGATATTAAGTACAGGTCTTCCACAGGTTAAATCAGTAAATCTAACAGTCTTTTGAATCGGCATCCAAATAAATGAGACAAGGACAGAAGACTGATGACGCCCGAACCTCGAACATTCGTAGTGCATTCCTTCCATTACCTAGATCCATAGATCGTGATGCGCGCGCGATCATTACGCGCCTCACTTTACGCCATAAATGCCGATTTCCCTGTTTATCTTATAGAATCGACACAGAATCGGGTCGTTGGTATTGAACGAGTCGCTATTATAGGCGGTGTCTGTTTAGCACTGCAATTAGATGCGCTGTTGGTTTAAGTGTATCCACGGTTATTTTTAACCTTCGTTTATGTAGTTCTGCGTACTTATGGTAACATTTAAAGTTAAATAAACTTAACACATGTTTTTGTAATTTAAAAACACTCGTCAGGGCCGTCTTCAAAGCAATGCTCTCTGATGAAGGTTTACCCTAACTCCTAATGATTCTGAAACATTTTAGTCCGTTGTTGATTTGAAAGTGTGGGATTTAGCAGTTACTTAAGAGAATTGTGAGGCTGCGAAAAGTTTTGTAGGTACAAAATGCAGTAAGATTTCTCTCCCCTTAAGAGGACTGTGAAGCTAAAAATTCCCATATAAAATGCGTAAACGTGTCTTTCCCCTTTTACGTTTTTGGATATGTTGTATATGTTATGAAAAACTATGTCCGTACGTTTTCCGTTCCAAGAAAATATTTCGTAGAATGAAACAAAAAAACACAAATAACAGAAACGTACAGACCTAGTTCTTTATAATAACTACAACATATTCAAAAATCGCTGAAATCGGACTTGATTTAAGGGGTGAGAAACGTTATCGCCCGGAGCTAAATTTGTTTGGTTTTTTTGACAGCCACGCGATTTTAGCGGCGCTTCATAATTCTCCTAAACCTAGTCCAATTTTATGCGTTTTGTATATATCTAAGATGGTTCTCTATTGGATGGCATAAAATTATTTGTAATAATATTGTTACGCATAATTGCTTTTAGCCGAAATAGCGATGTGCATAATCATCTTTACGCATATATTTTGACGCATAAAATTAAAAACCATAAATACAGAAAGCATAATCGTCATGAAGACTAACGTCAAATAGCATAAATACAAAAAGTCATAATAATAAATTGGCATCATTACAAAATGCATAACAGTATTGTCCTAAAAAATAGTCATGTACAAATGGCACATAGCAATACAATTGCTATAGCGAAAGTCGTAGACGTACTACGAGAAAAGGTTAGTGTTGGTTTTGTGTTTATATATATTTAGGAACTAAATAAGGCGAGGTCGACGGAGGTCCTCCTATTCTACGTTGCTTGGGCGCTTCGTGCCTGGATATCATACTAACCTAACCCAACCTAATGTACATAACGTGACCTAATTTAACCTTACCTATATGTAACAACGAAACTGTGTTTTATTAATTTAGAAAACGAAAATTATGGTTAATGACAGATATAACAAATAATTATTAGCCCAAACAATAATATGCATAATGTGTATTAGTCTAATACAAATTAGTCCAACTGAAATTATTCTAATAGCGTAATATGCCAAGAAAGTATTAGGCCAAAGTATTATTATGCGAAAGTACTATTATGCCAATATAAATTATGCCAAATCAATTATGCGAAACAATAATAGTCTAAAACAAATTATGCTATCCAAGGGGATCCCATCTAAGATATTATGAAAAACTAGATCAGCGGTTCATTTTCCATTCCAAGAAAATATTTCGTATAAATAATCGGAGCTAAATTTGTATCAATGTTTAACAGCTACAAAAATTAAGCTTCGCCTCACATCGTCTTCAGTTTAGGTACTTTTTACCCGACTGCTCAAAAGGGAGAGTAATATTTGTGACTTGTATAATACTAAAATGAATTAGCCGTCTGTAATCTTCACTAAGATCTTTTTGTTATCAAACAAAAGGTACTTAATCGTAAAACTGCCCTTGTTCAAACAGCACAGTGAGTTGAAAGGTTAAGGTTAAGGTTAAAGTTAGGTCCGGTAAGTATTAACGCAGAAAAAAGATCGCAAAGTAGATAACAGACGTCCAAATCATATTTCCTGAACTATATATATGCATGTTTGTGGGTATATATTTAAAGTTCTTTGCACCACAAACAGCTGCTGAACAGTGTTCGAGAAACGAAGTGTCGTTACATTCGTTTTAGGGTCACGAGTGTCACTCTAAAAAAGACTAAATGGCGGATCTAAATAGGTATATATGTATACATCGAAACTTATTTATATACGAGTATATATGCAGTCTTCTTTTAGAATAAAGCTTTGTTGGTTAATTTGTTAATGTAGGAACCGGGCCAAAGAGCAAGCTAGTCATTTGGTGGTAAGTGATCACCTTTGTCTATGAACACTAGCCAAAATCACATTCACGACTCTTGAGGGAAGAGAAAATTGGGATAGGGTTAGGCAAGCTGTATATAATTAAATGTTTTTATTTATATTTTTGTTGCCTTTACCTTTTTTATGTGCCAATTTGTGCCATGACTAATTATTTGTACACGTACTCGCTTAATAAATTTATTTTCATTCTTGCGTAGCTTATAAACCATATAATAAACAGTTGAAATAAAAAAAAACTCAATACTAATCGCATAAATACCTTACAAATTAAAAGGCACGCTACGTACTCCAATCACCCACTTACAAGTTAATTAGGGGCAAGGTTCCCAGAGCGGTATGCAAAAATTGTTGGGAACATACCGGGGGATCCTGCAGGCCAGCTAATTCCACATACACCAATAATATACTCTTAAAAGAAAAAACGTAACTTTCACACACATTCTACTGCATTCCCAACCTAAATTACACGCAAAAGAGATAACTCTGTTATATTTAAGATGCACTTACGGCTTTTTTAAAAAGAAGGTAGAATAATGCCGGTATTTACCCGGCTATTAAGTTCATGAAACACGCAAATATCAACCTTGTTTCGTGGTAATAAGTGCGTGTAATGTACTGTAATGAATGGGGATGAAAGTGCAATTATTAATTTGCTTCACAGATCATTATTTGAATGCAATGCGTCTTGAATTCTCAAAGGTTTTCTTTAAAATTGTATTATATAGTTGTTTCTCTGACAATGTTGCTTAACATCTTTAATGAATGTTTAAAGATTTATTTATTTTGCCACAGCTTTTATTGTTCCCTATGGAACAAGTTGTTTTTTATTAATATGTACATACCATTTTCATCCGAAATCATTTCATCCCATTTTTTTTTATTTAAATATTTGGCTCACTTTTAATGATTTGACAGAACCATCTTATCGACCTTGTTATTAAACGACGTGCAAACGGGATTCAAACTCAGCAGCGTGGCAAACCATATAACTACCTGTAGCCCTAGTTAAAATAGATATAATTCGAGTTAACTCGATTTTTTTTATATCAAATTAATGGTTTTCACTCCTGTTAAGGGTATTTCGCCAATGTCAAGTTATTTGTAGACAATCACCATAGACTTATTAAAGAAACAGGTCCATGAATTTCACACGCGCGGGCACTTCTTTGGTTGATGAGCATTTACTCTTGTGAATTTGACAGAACCACATTGGGTTAATTCCACACGCTTCTGCCAAGTATATACTACTTAAACCCAAACTGTTTTTCAATTGAACCACAGAATACTTATACTATTCTTTGTAGGATCCCCTTATTCATAAACCTAATTTAGTTAAAGTACGCGTTGTCCCTTTCTGTCAGATGGAAATGTCACAATGACAGTTAAGACAAAGCAAATTTTAAGCACACTTTATCAAATCACGTTTTAACCTAAGAAACAGTAAAGTAAACATCCAAAGAATCTAAATCTAATCTAACCTAATCATAATCTTATCTCACCCAGAGGGTCCGATTTGAAATTCAAACGAGTCGACCGTCGGCTGTTTCTCACGATCGGCACAATCGCCCGCGTGCGATACGGGGGAAGACGGTAGTCCCCGGGACTGTTCGCCAAAGGGCGGGGGCGTTTACATGGGGACGGATATGTTCTGCGTCACTGGTGAAGTGAGGAGCCTTTCAGACGCATACTGTGCGTCATATATCCGTGTACAATACAATAGGGAGGTTCACCGTACTTAACATAATTTTTTATCAAGGCTGTGTTTTTTTGTGTACTTAAGCCATTTTAAAAGTGTGAGTAACAATATCGTTTACTATTTAAAATAAATAAAAATGTACTAAATAAGTTTCTTGGTAGCAGAAATATAGTTTGCAAAAATAATTTTACTAGAATTACCAATCTAACCAATGAATACAGGTTAAACATGTAAAAATACGGTAATTATTGGCTAATGAACTACGTGTTTTTACGCACAGTATAAAAAAATAACTATACAATAAGCATAATAAGAAGACTAAAATGACAACTTTTTTTAAATAGTACTTTTGCTTGTATTCAACTTGGTAATTTAAGTGTGGACAAGCTCTTTACTTGAAATTATTTTTAAGCCGGTTGTAAACTAGTAATTTTTCAAATTGTGCATTTATTAAAGCACTCAAAGGTAATTGCAATCATCCTATTTGCAATTTTTTACAGTTAATTCGATTGAATCGCAATTACGATTGCAAATCTTTTGTCCAGTCTTGTTCGGGTATTAAAATCACTGTGTAAATGGACTGAACTGGTATTGCATTTGATAAAGGTTAACTTGAATTAACGGTAGTAAGGTTTTTAGATTTTTTATACGAAATGAAGAAAAATCCGTGGTAAAAGATTTTAAACATCTAATTAAGGTATGTTTTTTTTTATTTAGTTTAAACTGAACTACTTAACGTATGTTAAACATTATGTAAAGAAAATAATAAATGACTTCTAAATTATCCTACGATATCTACTAGGAATGAAATAAGTTGTAATTTTGAGGTAATTCAATTCTTATTCAACTATAAAATCAAATCTTTATTCAAAAATTATTCTATATTTCTTTTTTTAGACAGTAATACAATGACTGTTATCGAATAAATATTAACACAAATATTTTAAAGTATTATCTGAAAAACAAAGTAGATATGAGCGAACGCAATTTGTTTTCTTTTCTAAATTAAGTCGGTTTCTTAAATGTCTTAAAAGTTACAAAAGACTTAAAACGTACTATGAAATCTATGTATTTTCCGAAAACGTGGAATAAACCGCCGTCTTTATAACCGTGGATGACGTAAATAAGTTGATAACTAGTCAAAAAAACAGTTTTTTCAACCTCGTGCTATATTTTTTTTTTACCCGTCTGCCGAATTTATTTAATCTTTATTGCACAAAATAATAATATACAAAAGGCGAACTATCTAATAAGCAGTTCGTTTTTTTAAAGCATGTTTTTGTAATTTATTATGAAAAATTTTGGTTTAATTAGCGACACTACACGTTAGCTTAGTTGGTGGTGACTCTGCCTGCGAAGCTAGCGGTCCCGGGTTGAAATCCCGCTAAGGACAGATATTTGTGTATTTGTTCCTGAGTTTCGGGTGTTCTCTATTTATTTAAGTATGTATTTCTCTATATATGTAAGTCGTAGTTTTCTATTACCCATAGTACAGTCGACTAAATTCGATAGAATTGTCATAAATATGTTTAAACTTTAGTACCTTGTCTATTTTACGTCATGTTTTAACTTCCATATAAAATTGTCATAGCGGATAAAGTGACAAGGTACTAAAGTGTAAACATATCTTTGACGTCAACTGTACAAGCCTAGAGCTTAGTTTGGGACTACGTCAATTTGTGCGAAATAGTCTCCTGATATTTATTTATTTATTTTAATTAGGTTTACATCTCGCCTTATCAACTTGTCACACACATCCATAATGTCTAAGGATCTCCAAATATCTCTACATTATTCAGATACTTTGCTTTACTGCGTTGCGATGGGTATACGTTGCAGAATATTTAAATAATGTAGTGATCCGTAGATTATTGATGCGTGTACAGCACGACACAATTAATAAGGCGCGGATCGAAGCGCTTACACCGTTGACCAAGAGTCTATTATTGCCTAATCCGCGCGCCATATTAGTTGTGTCCCGCTGTACTAACTTACTTTTTAGGGTTCCGTACCCGAAGGGAGCCCAACGGGACCCCATTAAAATGCCTACTCTGTCCGTCCGTCCCAAATTTACAGAGCTGTATCTTTCGAGCCGTAAAAGATTTTGGGTTGTTTTTATTTTCAGAATATGTGGCGTTATCTATGAAAAGGGACCTTATTATTGATGGCGCTTACGCCGCACTGCGCCACGCGACGTTGTATTTATATCGGAGCATCTTTAATAATGGCGAAAGCGCCATCGACAATAAAGTATA
Organism: Acleris literana; assembly: GCA_946894065.1. NCBI lineage: Eukaryota > Metazoa > Arthropoda > Insecta > Lepidoptera > Tortricidae > Acleris > Acleris literana. The sequence continues at coordinate 6,726,800 of OX335689.1, read as the reverse complement.
TTTGTGTTATTAGGTGTTATTACGGCGGATTTACTAACAAATATTTATTTTAAAGAAAGTGAAATAATAAGGGGTCCCCACACAAGAAACGTTTTTATCACGTAATTTTTTTTAAACGGTAAAACATACAAGCGTCAATTTTCATTATAATGTGGATCAAACTCTGAAAAATTGCGCTGATTCGATTCGAAATCAAATTCAATAATACCTACTGTCATGTGCGGCGGGAACCCTCAGTGCGCGAGTCCGACTCGCTCTTGACCGGTTTGTTTTTATTCACGCCATTATTCCCTACGGTTTTATCCAACCGCGGCGTCCATGTAACCCTCCCGCGGCGTGCGTGGCGGGCGTGACACGGCCCGCGGCCGCCATTAGGGCCAATAACCATCAGTCGGTAGCCGCACTCGCTAATTTCGCCTAATTTTCATATCAAATCCAACGTTTTTTCTTTAAACAGTAGTCGGCTAACTGTTCGCCGTGGGAACTTTCGGTATTGGGGAATGATTGGAATAAAACATGAAATGGGACGTGAGATTTTATGTATTGGTGAGTCACTTTGGGAATCTTCGAGAGCAGTGTAGTCAATACATTTTTTTTGGCACTCAAAAAATGTGAGCGAACTTAGAGAGATTTTCTCTTACTTGAAAAAAATTTAATTGAACAGTTTTGATATTTAGTTATAGCTGATAGTAATAACAGCAAGTTCTTTAGTGTTTCAAGTAACATATTCGTTGATGAATCTAATATCTTGTTAGGCTCGTATCGAATCAAGACGCTTATGCACAACAATCACAATCTTGTTGGAAGCAACGATTTTTTTTCCAGTAAAATGAGTTAGGTAAATAGTATATGGGCAAGGAGGCCCATTGGACTTCCGCAGTCTTATGATTGCAAATATTAGTACGCTGCTGACTCTGAGAGGGGTAAGATAGAATGTCTCCATGCTAGTAATTTGCAAGGATGTGATTCTTTCAAAAACGACGGTCGGCGGACGAACGAGTGAATGTCGCAGCGGCGAGTTTAAGTAGTCCCGTCAGAGAGCACAAAAGACATGTTTTAGAGCGTGCATTATCAATTAGAAAGCCTTTTACGTTCGATCTTTTCGACAGAAGCCCTGCTGCCAACCGTCGTGGTCTGCTGCTGTCAGCCGTCCGACCGACCGCCGTTTTTGAGAGAATCACACCCCACGCTGTCTTACCCGTAACAATGCAAATCGGCCCTTTGATTTCTGAATGAAAAATAAATCAAAACATCTAAATACTCAAATCTTTATGTATGTGATGGAATGTCACTTGATTCAGATACATGATTATATGCGTTTGAATTTTTAATGAGTGAGGTTTTTGGTAGAGGCCAAACAATAAACTCACACGCACACGAAGTCATTATGATCTTACGCATTATAGAAACACATGTACTTGCATACTCAAAATATTATACACACATCGAAACAAAAAAGGAAATAAGATAATAATTACTCATTCATACCTAACGTTAGTTTCCGCAAAGCATTAACATTTCGCGAGGAAAAAAAGTATGACGTTTTGCACAAGACCATGCGCATACGACCTTGTCGTAACTCATGATTGGCCGTCACGGAAAACGGTAGGTTTGCTGTGAACCAATCGGTGGGTCATATTCACAATGATTCTTAGATGGTTTAAAGTCCCATAAAGTAGTTAGTTTATGACTTAGGGTCACATGCAGCACAAACATACATCAAGATTTAGTTTTAAGAGTAGTTAAGCTGTTTCAAATTGAATGGAAATGTCAGTCACAAACACTTAATACTAAAACTAGATATTTTTTTGTGAATACATACATACATTAAATCACGCCTGTTTCCCAGAGGGGTAGGCAGAGGCCACTTATTTCCACCCGCTTCTTCTACATTCATACATCGAGTCATGCACATCGGTTTGTGAATATTAGTACAAAATTCACAATCGTCACTTTAAAAAGTTAAACAACATCTCAAATAGAATCCTAAAATTAATAGCAAGTAACCTTAAAATAAACTAACCAACGATACATTATACTCATTAGTAGCTAATCCTAGCCTGTCAGCTGTAAAGGGCACTCCACAACGAGCTGACCGACGGCGGTGGCGCGATGACGGCTGCGTCGACGCGCCGGTTTACACGACACGGTTGTTGCGCACGCGCTTGCTATTAATTGATAATTGTATCTCGCATGTTATTAGTTTTTTTATGGTGTAGGGAGCATAAAGGTTGTTTCTATTTCACTTTGTAAAACCATGGTCAAACCATAATTTTGTTTTATTGATAACGTTGTGCTTTATTGCCCGTTTATTTGAAATTGAAATTACGGGTCTTACTAAAAACTCACATAAACTTAAGCAAAGCGAGGGCGGATCGCTAGTGTTATAATAAAATTCGATGAAGATTTTTTGACCGACCAGCCCTAGTTGTCGTGTCAGAAAATTCTTAGTGCGTGTATTTTTAATGAAATCGATGATGTAGCTCGTCAAAAACGGTAGGTACAGTCGACTACAAAGAGATGTTTCCTCCTTCCGGAGTTTAGCACCTTATTCCATTAAAATAAGATACAAAAGTGCGAGCGCACGCGGCAACTTTAGTTTGCCGGTTAATACTTTAACATCGAATTGAAGTCACTTTTAAGGGTATCAAAGGCCCTAGACAAGATGCATTCGGCGTTTGTTATCGTTATCAAAAATGTAAAATGTAATGTATGTAATGTAATGTATGTAATGTAATGTATGTAATGTAATGTATGTAATGTAATGCATGTAATGTAATGTATGTAATGTAATGTAATGTATGTAATGTAATGTATGTAATGTAATGTATGTAATGTAATGTATGTAATTTAATGTACATAATGTAATGTATATAATGTAATGTGATTGACGTAAGCTGTCAGACGGTCGTGTCGAGCGCCTACGTCAATTCCATACATTTTGTCAGTATTTAAAATCATTTCCGTTAGTTGTAAGCAACTTGTCTAGCCTCACTAGTAAAGAGTCGGGTATCACAAACATTTTATCAAAATTCAAAAATAAATTCCAGTGGTCACCAACCTTGTTGGAAGTAGTTGGACTTCCTCACATACACGCAGACCAGCGCCATGAGCTGCAGCTGGGAGAGCCGCTGCCGCGTGGAGGGCGGCAGCGGCAGCAGGTCCCGCAGGTTGGCTATCTCTGCGTTGATGAGGTCGCGGCGGAGCTTGCTCGCGCCTTTCGTTGATTTGCCCTGGTCGAACCTGGGGGATGAAGTTTAGGGTACAATATACGTTCAATCAAAAGCACCCGAAACCGACGCATAGTCAACGAATTTAATTTCTAGACCACTTTGGAACTTTGTAACTCTTACGATAAGGTTTTAAACCATAATTAATCAATGTCAAAAAACAAAGTTATGCCTAAAAATACTTCAACCATTCAACTTCCCACGAAAAACGAGTTTCATTCAATAAACAAATCCATCAACTAAGTTTTTCTTCGAAGCAATTTATTAAAATCCCACTAACAAGCTCGATTGCTCAACAACTTAATAAATTGAATGACGAAAAAGTGTGTACGAATTTGCCTTATTAATAGATTTGATAAGAGTATGGGAAAAACATTCGTCTTATGTAATTCTTTTCGACAAATTATATCAAGATAATTTTACCTAGTAAAGGTTACAAAAACTTCCATTCAACATTAGCCTAGTAAGTTGATGTAGGTAGTTAAACAAAATAAAGATGTTATTTTATTTCCTGTTTTTATTATGCTTAAAATAAAACATTACTGGATGAGCACCAAAAAGTTGGACCATAGTTAAGCGTAGTTAACCATACAAACAACAAAGGCGAAAAAGGTTCCGTTGTGCGACGAAAACTATCCTTTCAAGTTTTATAGAAAATTTAATTGCGTGAGCTAGCGTGCCCAACTTTCTGCCGTCCTACAAAGGAAGGCAGCTAACTGAATAGTAATGGTTTAAGCATTTTAAATGTTGTATGGTTACCAATAGAGTATAGAATGCTTTGACTACTACATTGCAGTTAGCCGCCTTCTTTAGTAGGACGGCAGCTTTTTGGACCTTACTCAACTAACCAACGAGTTAGTAATCACACTTTAAGAAACAAATAGGTAATAAAAACTGCATCATGCCACGGAGGTATTATACTTAGGATCTATTATTTAAAAAATAGTTATAAGTTTTTATTTAGTTCAATAAAGGAAGATAATAAAGTTCATTAAAGAACGAAATTAAATTATTAAAGCGTTATATTTTCTTGAAAACAAATTTTATCTTCAACTTCAAATTATGAACTAAAATATTCTATTGACACAAACTTATAAGCAGTGATCGGAATAGGTAGAGTATATTTACCTAAAGTTCGCAGACGGACATAATATAGAGTGGTTATCACCGGGTGAAATATTAATTTATATTTATTGAATTCTGGATATCCGGTATTTTTCTGGTACTAGGAAATGTAGTCGCAAGGAAATCTGCAGTTTATGTCTCTTTTCTAAGAAGTTTAAGTAAATATGCTCCACCTATTAATTAGATACTTAAAAGAAATAAATAACATGCCCCTTTCATCACAAACTAACATAAAATATCCCATTACGTGAGTAAATATTACGTATATTTAGCATTAAAAATACTGGAAATCCGGAATTCAATAAAGATTAATTAATATTTTATCCAGTTGTATCCACTCTATATTATGTCCTTTTGCAAACTTTAGGTAAATATACTCTACCTATTCCGATCACTGCTTATAAGATAGGTATGCGTTGTAACACTTGTAAGGCATGATTTTAACACAACTTTTTTACTACACTTCTGGCCACTTGCATCAAATCTATTAAGATTTTATTTATTTCACCTAGATTAACGCAACTCAGTTGAACTTAAGACTATAACAACATTTATTTTTTGCTGCGTGGACCGTATTGTACCAAACAACGAAATATGCAGCCGCCGCGTTAAAAAGACATCAACGCGCTCGTATAAATTATACGAAAATATTTTTCTTGGGTTTAAATGTAAATCTTTAGAAATAAAAGATTTTGGAAACGAAACGTAATAGGTACGATTACTCATTTATAAAATATAATAGAAATAATTTAATCCATACTTACAACATTGGAACTAATTGTTCTTTCTCATCATCTGATTTTACTATGCACAGGTTATGCGAATAAAAAAATCAGTCAATGTATCCATTGAAAAAATATAAAATAAAATAAATAAACTGTAGTATCATTAAAGTAAGTTCACAATTTTATTGGAATCGGAGCACTCCGCCATTACATCGCCGTTATCGCCCGCCATTACGCTAAATGGCCCAATAAATGTTAAAGGTGCTGATACACTCGACGTTCGAAGAGCTCGATGTTGAAAAACAAACCGGCTTTTTATCAGCGATTTTTCGCGAAGACATAATGTCTATTAAAATATCAAAATTATCTTAAGATAATTTAAAATAATAAAATATTCTTGTTATTTCCTCTTCTTAGATATGTAATTGACGTTTGTGTATTATTTCCAGAGACCATTAATTTAATTAAAAAACCTATTTGGAAAACCTATTTGGTGTATTCTTTCACCGAATCTCGATCATCTTGAATCAAATCGTATTTCTCGTATCGTCAAGGTAATTCTTTATTAATTAACCACGCTATTTGTCACATATTTTTCTTGTTTTCATGGAATAGAGAAAGCAAACAAGTACACAGGCAACCTGATGGTAGGTGGACATTGAGGCACATAGACATTTGTAATCTCACGATGATAATCTCAACACTGCACTGCAAATGCGTTGCCAACCCTGATGACTTAGTTGAAATGCCTCCTTGGTAGTTATTTCACACTGGAACATAACGTTAATACGACTGAATGTTAATATTTTAAACGAACGGTTCCGCCGCTGCGGTTACCTTCTCCGTGTAAACGCACCCTAAAACCTATACAGTAGTAGATCCTAAAACTCTACCAACCTTGAATTGCTATAGAAATAGTGCCTTATAATATAATAAATACTGTGTAAGGTAAAGGTCGCTATTTAAAGCAATAGGCTCTAATAGTTTATTACTTTGATTATTTTTATTTGCCAAGGCAATAGTTTAGTTATTAAAATACTTTATTAAGTCTGGGTGTTATTTTAATGGTTTAATAAATTTATTGCGGGTTGATTTATTTTATTGCTTTAGGGCTAGATACAATTCATTAATGGAGACCTAATTTAAACGTCTTATATCTTTCACATTTGAAGGCCGCTGGTTCGATAAAGATAAATAAAAAAATATTGGAGGACCATGTCACACAAATTGACCTAGTCTCAAACTAAGCTCTAGGCTTGTACAGCCACAACACGGGACTATTCTGTGTGATTGTTGAGTTATACAAATCGGGTTTGGTTGGTAACCTCCCGAGTCTCCAGGTTGTCTCTTGAGGACATTACCAAAATATTAAAGGTACCCTATAGTTAAGTCAACAAGGTTGCAATTACAATGTTACTAAAAGAGGTATTAGGGTCTTACGAGATTATACTCGAATATTTAATTTGTATTACTTGGCTAAATTAAAAAGAGTAGCAAGTGGTTAACATTCCCGTGTTGTGACTGTACTATGGGTACAAAGCAACGGTTATCATACTTTTATAGATAAATACAAACGTAAATACATAGAAAACATCCAAGACTTAGGAAAGAATACTTGCACTTATCACACAAGTATTTGCCAATACCAAAATTCAAAATAATTATTCAGTGAATTGGCCACATGAGGGCTCTTTCCCACGTCGGTAACTTGGAGTAACTCTACTAGCACTTCGGACAAGACATGATTGCGGAGAAGAAGCGTAGCAAGAAACTCCAGCGCCGCAAGAAACTTCAAAATCCAAGATTAACCAGAATGGATACCTGGGACTGCTAAAATAAATCTGGTTTTATTCTAAAACCCACATTTAAGCCTGACACTTCCAAACGATTAGACACAATTCAACTGAAATTGAGAAACGAGCGTTTTTTATCCGCAAGTGATCGTAATAAGTCATGTAAAAATTAAAAATCTAAACTACGTGATGAAAACTTACAAACGCTTTTTTCGTCTTCGTTTATTTTTTTTATTAAATCGTTTTAATATACAGTTTTTTTTTTATGAAATGGCAAATGGTACTAGATTTATAAACGTTCATCTTTAGAAATCCTAGTCTTTGAAATGTCATATTAATCCGTAGTAAAGGAGGCAAGGGGCAAGGGTCAGCGCTCCCAGCCATCGGAGCTAAGGGCCGTGCAATATCGGAACGGACAGGGTCCCAGGTTCAAACTCAGCCTAGTTTCGTTACGGTTATCATTTATCATAATTGTTCTTTTTTAATTGGAAACGTTTAGTATAGTACGATTGCTCTTAGATGGGGAACACCTTAAAATTCCGTTTTTTTTCGGAATATACTTGTGTCCGAATTTTAATTTTTCCGAAAGCTAAGTTATATTGGAGCTATTTTAGATCAATTGCATAATTTTAATGCTGTACGTAAATAGGTTAGGTTAGGTTTGATTTATAAGCGATATAAAAAAAAAAGTTTTCTATTGAAATATTGCGTTCTGAATAATAAAAATTCAGAATTTTAATGAACTCGAAATTATGTAGTGTACCTAGTTAACCCTTAGAAGGTTCTTCGGGTTTGTACCTACTTGTCTCTCACTCGCTCTCATACGTTCTTATTAAGAGCGAGTGAGAGAAAAGTGCAAATTTGAATCACCTTCGAAGTGCTCACAGACTGTAACATAGTCTTTATTTTAATATTTTCCAATAATCATGGGAACATTTCACAAAAATTGACCTATTCCAAAACTAAGCTGTAGGGCTTATGGATACTTGTACTAGACAATCATAAACATACGCATATAAAAATAAATACTTATATACATAGAAAACACCTATAAAAAATTTGGCATTACCGGCTATAGAACCCAGGACCACATTTTTTAAGGCGTTATTTTTTCAAAGCGCGTCCCAATTAAACCACCATCTTCCTCCCTACCGATACATTACCTCTCATTCAAATCCATACATTCTTTACTCAAAACGGCGTCATTACATTTCGCACGCCTCGCATTCCTCCGCAAGCTCCGTAATGTCAAAACGAACCTTCAATCAGGAGCACAAAGGAGAGAAATCAATGAGCGCCGGCCCTCATGAGCTAATATAGAGGAGCACGCGAGCTGGAAACTGGTGGGCTCCACTTGGTAACTGAAATTCCGCATTTTCAAACGAAGCCCTTTGAAGCATTTTGTGGCCGTGTGGGTGCCGGCTTAGAATAGTGGCACTCCATGTCTTCCCGTGGAAGCCGCAAGAGGTGACTAAGGGAATAAAGGCTTGTAGTATTGTTAGGCGATGGGCTTGCAAAATATCATTAATATACACATGGTAAACATCTCAGCCTGATTGTGCAAAATGTGCTTATAGAATTAACAACAAGTTTTAGAGTTGTTGGTAATTCTGTAGCTCTGCCGACCCCACTCTGGAAATAAAGGCGAGAAGGTACCTATGTGTGTATGTGCATGTGTGCGTTTTGCATCATCCTTCATAATGCGTACTGCAAAAGAGTGGAATGCGCTTCCGTTTGTGTTTCCGAGTGCATACAATCTGAACCAATTTAAAGCTAGGGTGAATAAGCATCTTCCTTCTGGTTGATCTCGCTTCATCAGCGACAAAATGTTCGGCCTCTAAAGGCAAAAGTTAGTCAAGAGCAAACCCATTATAAATAACAAAAATAAAAACAGTGACGAAAATGTGTATTGGTCTGAGATCACGGTGTATGGGTCACTTACGGGAACTAATGTTTTAGTTATTTTATATAAAATGCTTAATTTAATTACTATACGTAGTTTAGGTAAGGTTTGATGAAAACATTGCTTGCATTCGGAATTAGAAAAATTCATAATTTGGATCAATGCGATCAAAACTGAAGGTGAGAATATCTTCAAACTATTCCTATACAAGAACTATATATATTTAATCGACATAATATTTACAGAATTCAATATTAATACAATTAAAAATTTAAACTAAACGTATTTAAATTAAAATATTACATGATAGGTTGCACAACAGAGCTAGTACATACTACACATAAATTTCTGGTTTACGTTTCAATTTCATATTATCAATGACACATTTTATAAAATAACCAGTCTTTAACAACTTCAAAAAATACGAAAATGAGAATTGTTAAGTGAATGTTTCATTTGGTAAAATACCAAACCACTTAGATTAGATACAACTGGTATTAATATCAGCCCTAAGTGGCACACAGCAGTCGCGGGCGCATGTGTATCGTGGGAACTGGATGCATTACTTCTGAACCAAACTCCGTCTAAATAAGAGCACGTTTCCTTATTCAAAGGAAATCCCGTAGGAAAATAATTTTAACACTTAATTTAATAGAAATTCAATGGTTACTAAAATATCCCAGATATATTGATTTAAAACTGGACGTTTTATGTTGATATTTGCCTGTAAAATTATATAAAGGATGTACTGTCAACATTTTTAAGCAACTATGGAACCCTGTCGCAGAATGTTAATGTATAATTATACTTATCTAGGTAGAGAAGAAGTCAATCCTGACACAGCACAACCATGAAGTTCCTGGATATTGATAATGTTGTCAGCAGTAAGACAATGCTGTTATTACTTTTCCTCCACAGGCAACAAATAAAGGCATTGTTTTACTACGGAGAACATTGTCAATATTCAGTAACTTTATGGTTGTGCCTTTCTTGACTGACGCTGTCATTATAGCAGGAATATTATTGACGACACTTTAGCCTAGTTGGTAGTGACCCTGCCTATGAAGCTAGCGGTCCCGGGTTCGATTCCCGGTATGGACAAAAATTAGTGTGATGCGCGCGAGTACTTGTTCCTGAGTCTTGGATGTTTTCTATGTATTTCTCTATATATGTTTACCGTTGTCTAGTACCCATAGTACAAGCCTAGAGCTTAGTTTGGGACTAGGTCAATTAGTGTGAAATTGTCCCTCGATATTATTATTAACTTATTATATGTTAGCAGCGTTTGCATATTGGCAAGGCCTACTGGTCGTAATATCGCTAGACAACAAATGGCAAATCTTTGTAAAACGTCCAGGAAGTTTTTTTACAGAAATATGGCATTTTCGGTCAAAGACTACAAATACCTTTTTACTGAAAATGAGCTCTACTATACCGTAAAATGGGGTGACTTTGGAAACGCGAGGTGACTTTGATAATTTTTTGAATCATCGATTGTGTGCAATGTCTTAGTTTTTATTTAGCTCTTTCGCGACATTACTTTCATATATTTCATATGCGAGCACAAAATATCAGTAGTTCAAGTATTCTCAGACAAATTGGAGTTAAAACCTTCAAAACAAAAAACCACTATTTTTTGACATGCTTCAGGGGTGACTTTGATATTTTGATGTAAACACACGGATAATCAAAGTAACTCCATTTTAAGAATCGAGATTTTAAGCTGCGTAATTATTTTTTCCTGCTAAGCCGTCTGCCGTAGTCTACCTCTAGTTACTTTAAGTTACTCCAAATGAGTAGTCGCCAATACAATATTTTTAATAATTTATTTTACGATTAAATGCGAGAGTTACAGAAGATTTATTTTTATAATAAATCAAACTAACCCCATTTTACGGTACCTAAGTAAAGTTATTATTTAAATCATCCTGTATTGTCTTAGAATAGTGACCTTACTTCGATAATTTGTCATCAGCTGCCTTTTCACCATTCTAACAATGATAGGTGACAGGTGACAATTCGCTATACATTGCAAAGTTAAGAAGCTTTCACATCAGTGGGAATCATACCAGCTGCGCCATGTACACTGAAATGTCACCTGTCACCTGACATTGTCAGGATGGTGAAATAGGGTGTGGTCTGACGGGACAACTTAGACTGTCGGTTTTTAATTCATCAACAACTTGAAAATCAAGTTGTTTAAAATAATCTATAAGTTCAACAAGAGTCGTCGTAAAACTCGTCGACGTACTCTCACCGTTGCGTTAGAATAACATTTCTGTATAGTTTAGTTATAATTTAACTGAAAACTCTCTTGTTTTCCCACGCTGCGAGCCGTTACAAAGGCAACCAATAATTTAGACAATTTTCCAATATACAGGTTCACTTTGTATTTAGTTTAAGTCAAGAGCGGTAGCGAGGATTGTTTATATTTCAATTAAGTTTTGTAGCGATTTAGGGAAAGCTTCTTTTAAGTAATGTACAATACCTATGTTATAGTAAAAACTATAGTATAAACAAAAATATAGTATATTTGATGTTGAAGTAATAGTCTAGAGCCTAGATCTTAGTTTGGGCCTAGATAAATTTTGTTTTAGTAGAGATTATCTCCTGATATTTATTTATTTTGTTTCATGTAAGTAAGAAATAAATTAACACATTTAAAAGCTTTGCCAAAAACACATTAGCTTAGTCGCTATAGGAATACAGTGGTTACTTCGCATTGAAAACTCATGTTTGAGGCTTGTTACGTGTTCTATCTAGGGGTTTAAACCAGAGAAAAATGTTAAAAAATTCAACTGTTTGTTTTCTCTTCCCCATATTGTTGTGACTAATTTGTTGGGGCATTTTATTTATTTAATTATAATTAATAAGTTTAAAGAAAGGGAATTACTGGTTCTTACTGACATAACATGGTATTAGAAAAAATACACAAATATTAACATACGCTTCCAGGATATAAATGTCCAATTTTCTTAGCCTGGTTTTGACTGTGTTAAAGTTAGGAGCGATTAAATGTTAATTGAATACGCCTAAAAACACACGAAACTTTAAAATAACCCTGAATAAACATATTTTTTTTGAATATGAAGTAGTTGAACCAAAACTCTTGCAAAAAAAACGGTCAATTAAGGTTATTGTATTTTGTTGTTGTTGTTGTTGGTTGTTGTATACTCGTAAGAAAATTAGATTTTATGCAACAGAAGTAAATCAATATTATATCTATAAACATATGCTATTTTTCGTCAACAATACTCTAAATTAGTCTCACTTTCTTCATACTTAAACTACGTAACAAAATAAAAAGCGCCCTTATTTTTTGCATGGTGTATACCCGCTCATCGCTTCTGCCTCAAGCCACTCGCCAAGGGCAGCGCTTAGAAACCGCAACAGCGTATCGGCGTTACATAGCATTACTCGCCGCCTAATGCCGCGTTATTGCGCTTTATTACCTTCTACTACCACATAACACGTTACACATTAGTACATGTTACTGACATTTGACTGAGAAATCAAATTAATAAATTTTAATTCAACCACAGTGTTTATTAACCAGCAAGCAAAAGTTGTCCCGTTAGAACTTGTTTATGTTATTTCAGAGCGTGTATTCTGACTTTGGTAGGTTTCGCCGACGATTGTAGTAGGTACCCAAACCGTCTATTTTTTTTTTAACTAAGTAAATAAATATCAGGGGACAACCTCATTTATTTATTTATTTATTTATGGATCCATGGAAAACCGGCCAACAATAATTGACCTAATCCCTAACTAAGCTCAAAGCTTGTATTTTAGGTACTAGACAACTATACACACGCTTATTTTTTAAAATAAATACTAAATTACAAACATCTAAGACTCAGAAACCAATACTCGCCCTCATCACACAAATACCTATTTGTCTACATCGGGCATCGAACCCGAGGCCACTAGCTTCATAGGCAGGATCGTCAAAACTAAATACTGAAACTTTACCACTGTTAAACCCTGTGGCTATAACAGGCCACATCGCTCATACTTGAGTGATAGGTAAGGCATTGAATACATGACCTCGTACGTCGATACGTTACTATCTTAACCGAATACAATTTATTGCCTGTACGTAGTTTTTTCATTCTAAATTACGTGTGAAATCTAGAAATATGCAGTATCACGGATGTTGCTATAATAAGATCGTTTTTTTTTAAATCATAATCATATTCTGCTTGCAGCCAAACAAATATTTACAGTACTATATAACTTAAAAAACATACTCTAAACTGGCAAACAAAGCCAACTACAATACACTAACTATCATGTTAGTATCCTGACATTGTACTGTAACGAGCTGATTGCAGGCCTGGCTGACCCCCGGCCTCCGAGACCGCGGCTACGCTAAATGGAGCCCCGGAGCACCCACTTGCCTCATAACACACGCCAAGAAACTAAGCTGTGGTAAAGTGTTGTGTACTTCGCGTTGGGAGTTGTGATATCTACATAAAAAGCATCATGCTGTATTTGCAGTGAAAATCATTTGCTTTTTGAATGGGTCATAATGAAAAATGGTACTTATGTCTTCTGAAGATCAAGTGAAAAAGGGTTTAAGTCTAGTATACTCCGTTCATGTATATACCATTTTTATTACGAGTTATGTCGAATGGTATCCTTTTTCATTAGGACCCCAGCAAACTTTTATTTAACACTAATATAAAGGGTGTTCGTGATTTAACACACGTAGAATAAATATTCTTGGAAAATTCCAATTTCTTTCCGTTAGGAATTGAATGTAGAAAAATCCGTTATTAGTTCTGGTTTACCTTATTTGTAGTTTTTTATATAGTGTAAAACAAGGTTGCTTCCTGCCGTCTGTCCCTCTGTACATACGCTTAGATTTTATTGTGGTTTTCTTCAATCAATACAGTGATGAAGGTTTTTATGTGTATTAAATTCTGGATTATGTACGAGTGTTACAGAAAACTCACACAAACCGAAGCGAAGCGAGGTCGCTAGTTAATAATAAAATACAAAATAAATAAATAATAAATAAATAAATAAATATCAAGGGACGATCTCACACAAATTGACCTAGTCCCAAACTAAGCTCTAGGCTTGTACTATGGGTACTAGACAACGATATAAATACTTATATAGAGAAATATATACTTAAATACATAGAAAACATCCACGACTCGGGAACAAATACTAGTGCTCATCACACAAATATCTGCCCTTACCGGGATTTGAACCCAGGACCGCTAGCTTCGTAGGCAGGGTCACTACCAACTAGGCTAGCACGTCGTCGTAAATATGAATATTTACCTTTATGTGTATCAAAACCGAGATCGCTTAATTCTTATGCAGGTCACCCACCTTGTGAACTTCCACTTTTGCTTGTAGGTATATCCACACACAAAGCTGTACATAATATCAAACGAGATGTTGTCAAAGGAGTTGTATACTCATGGCAATACTTCCAACCAAATAGAGTTCCTTCGTCCATTTTCCGCAATATCAAGAAGCAATAATTTTGAACAAAGGCATCCATATTTTCGCTATACAGGCCTCTAAAAACGAACGTGCACGGACCATGTTTATCGTACCCAATAGATATTAAATAACTATAAGCTTTGTATACAGTATGCTTGCAAATTAGATGCTGATGTTTTTGGATATTGTTACCGTTATATGAGAATACAATGATTTAATTGTGACAGTTAAATATGATGTTTAGGTTCAAAAGTTAATGATGTTTTTAACAAATAACTTTTTTGATGAGAAATATTTGATTCTGTTAAATGTTCAATCATTTTAATTTGATAAAATAGCGGTTATTAAAATATCCGGATTTTGGTAGCTAGTACCCTGTTATAATAATAATATGTCTTTTGTAAAACGCGTAACTTAGCTAAGATTTCAAGTAAGCTTATGAAACTTTCATTTTACGAGCTATATCTTAGCTCGTTTAAGTACACGTGTAGTTATTTCACTTTACAACCAAATTATAAATAATGGGACGCTAAGTAGCTTTGTTACGTTATCAAGAATTTCGATGCCAGCAGCTCGCTAGAAAGGTCCGTTTTGTACGGAAATCAGAGCCACTGGCTTTGAACAAATCTATATAGGTTTGCGTAAAGGCGATTTGAATTTATTATTTGCCCTAAATATGAAATTATGGGTGTAAATCAATCGATTCATGATTTAAATAACCTCGTTATTTAATAGTACGTTTACCTAAATAACTTTTTAAATGGAAAAGTGCGTATTGGAGTTACATAAAATATATAATAAATAACTAAAACTTAATAACATTAAAATACAAATAAAACTTAACTGATTGAATGATACATAATAATAAACACAATCGTAAAAAGAACAGCCTTTGCAGCAGGTCTGGGGCAGTTAATCGATTTCGAACTTTAGCAACATACAACAATAATTTAAAAAATAATTTTCACGCCACTGCTCGGAAATGTGGCGAAAGATGGTCTGTTCTTGGTCCCCAAAACAATCAATAGTTGTGCATTGAAAGAGCAGGCCTTCTATGTGTTTAAACTGGACAACAATCTTAACATTGTTGGTCTGTTCCATTGAGAAAGTCGACCAATCACATCGGTCCGCTGATCACTAATTCGACCAATCAGAACACGACTTGTGCTGCATATGAAATTAAATTGGCCACAGAGAAGTCATTTTATTTTTTAATAATATTCATCCCTTCACAGATAGGCAAAGGAATCAGATTTCATACAGCCATATAATGTCTGTTTTTAATTATCTGAAATATATTTATGGCACGGTCAGAGCCGTCAGTTTAAAAAACGCCTTTGAATGACTGGTCACTAAGTACGGTGTCATTAAAAAGAGTAAAAATTGGTAGGACAGCATAAACATTTGTGTGTTGTAAATTTATTATAAGAATTGATTTTTATTTCCTGGCAGTAGTGGTGAAAAGCACTGTGTTAAGCCTCGGCCGAAAGTGCAATAGATGACCTCGTACTAATTTGTCCATCTATTGTTTACCCTTTAACCTCTGCAACAATGTAATATACAGTGTGTTACCAGCACCCTTTTTTAAGGAGGTTAAAATAACGTATATCTGTAACGTTACCATGACATTAATTTAATTAATAAACAAATTTTCAGGCTTTGTTAACTTTCTAACAAAATATTAATTGCCAGCAATGTAAAGCACAGCAATTTGACAAGTGTAAATGACAGTCGACGGATACTTTGATTATTATGATTTGCCCCCGTACCACGACATGCCTTGTACTAAGCAACAGTGTTACTGATAACGATGAACACGCAGCACATGCACTATATTAAAAATGGACAGTATCTAAGAAAATTAATTGTGAAGTTATTTTAATTATTTTTTATGTATGTACGTATGTAAACACTTTATTGTACAAAAAACAGCAAATCAAATACAATATTTACAGAATTGGAATGTACAAAGGCGAACTTATCCCTGTAAGGGACCTCTTCCAGCTAACCTTTGGGTGATTGAGGAAAATAAGACAAGTAGAATGTGGTAGACATTGATAATACTTGCAAACAATTGCTAAAGCAACATATTATCGGCAGTTTTAATAAATGCCCGCATGCCGATAACACACTGTATATTAAAAAAACCTTTATATATGCCACAATTACAGCAGTTTGCAAATTTTTATGTTTTATTATTTAACATTTACCAAAGAATATCGGAACAGTTCCTCAAAAGACAAATATTGTAGTTTCAGTATAGATTCTAAACAGTTTATTTATTTTCTTCGTTAAACGTAAACTGGGATCTGTTTCATCTCACACTGACCCGCAGTGTCGAGGACGCTGTCCGCGCGTGTCGCTATAATTAGTGCATGCAAATGCACTGCTAATGACTGCACTATTGTGCAGCGGGGGCATTGAACCTGCCGTCCAGCGATCCGAGATTTACGTGGGCTTGTATTAAATTAATATAAAAATATATATAGGAAATGAGTTTAATAACCTTTATTAATAATGTTTATGTTTAGATTGTCATTCAATATTTGTAACATAATAATATACAGAGTGGAAAAGTAATATTGTTTTTTTTTTACGGTATTTATTTAGTTTGAAGGTGTGTTATAGATAAAAATGATAACAATCAATGACCCTTTCGATCAGTATCATACAATACGACTTTATTGTTTTGTCATATACGACCAGTTCGATTCCCGATGAAAGGAGACAAATTTTCAAAAATCCATAAACGCCGTTTTTATTGTTTTCAAAAATTAAAGTAAGTCTCCTATTCGTAGAATTTGCTTTTTCCAATATTTGGTGTGGTATGGTGGCGTTCGTTTTTTTCACCCTGTATTTAATTTCAAATCATGCACGTATGGATGGTATATTAAATACCAGAATATAACGACGGGGTAACGTCAAATATATTACTTTTTAATGTCATTAAATATTGGAACCTATATTCAACCTATAAAATATTATTTCAAGGAACGTATTAAGTATTTAAAATACTTTATTCACACTAATTTGATAACACGTTAGCTTAGTTTAGTAACCCTGCTTACAAAGCTAGCGGTCCTCTTCAAATAATAGTAAGGGCAGATATTTGTGTGATGAGCGCAAGTATTTGTTCCTGAGTCTTGGATCTGTTCTTTGTATTTACACGTAAGTATGTATTTATTTCTCTATATAAGTATTATATCGTTGTCTAGTACCCATAGTACAAGCCTAGAGTTTAGTTTGGGACTAGGTCAATTTGTGTGAGTGTCCCCTGGTATTTATTTATTACATTTATCTACCCTCATATCATAAACCCTCTATGATGCGTTCAGAAACCGCAAATTATGAGCAGCATAATAATCAACTCTGTTGTTAGAGCAAATTTTTTATCTGCGGCAGTAATGTTATGGATTCTTAAGAACATCAATTTCGATGTTCTTATGACATTCAAATTTCGAACAGCTCTGAAAAACAAAGAAATTTGATTTGACCTCTATTCTAATATCAGTCGAGATGACGTTTAGTTCAAAATGAATTGTCAATTTGCATACAAATTTGACAAATGTCGCACGTAAGTAAGATATCGAACGATATGATAGTTGGAGACGACTCTAGTTTGTCTCTGAATTAAAAAAAAACTATGACAGCTGCCAGAAAACTTTTCAATCTTTTCATTACCGCCATTACCGGTTAAAATTTAATATGCGGCTCCTGAATGCATCATGGAGGCTTATGATATGTGGGTAGATAAAGTAGTTAATGTAACTGTACATAATTAGGCATTAAAACACTTGTATGATGTTATTATGAAACTCGCCTTCGGCTCGTTTCATAAACCCACACTCGTGTTTAATGCCCTTCATTATGTACAGTCACATAAACTACTATTATTTCCCAAACACTCACACGCAACAGATAAGAAATATTCCAATGTCAAAGTCAAGAGAACTTTTAACGATTTCCTTATGAACTAATGACATACTTATAAGGCGAGCAAAAAAGCCGGACGTTTCTATTGTTAGCCATAACGTACGCATTAAGTTGTGCTCTATGGTGTAAGTTGACGGTAGGCATTACTTCAAAATAAAAAACTTCTTTAACATCAAAACAAAACAAAATTGAACATACTACTGGGGTGACTTAAATAAAACGTATTTAATTGTAATTGTAATAGGGTATTTCCCTGATATTAAATTTCATATATTAATTTGGATAATACGTAGTATGATAAAATAATTCAAAATCAAATTTGAAATTTTAATAAAATAAAAAAGTTATAGCCTTTTAAAGGTTTTTGTCTCACGAAACGATGTTTTGCGTGTAATTCATATGGCGGTTGAGTAATATGACGTCATATTCCTGTATTTGTCTCTTTGTCTAAAAACAAGTTTTAAACATTTATAACTTTCCTATTTTTAAAGATATTAAAAAACTATTTATACTAGGCTATTCGGAAGGTAAAAAAGCTTCAATTTAAATACTAATAAAAAAATTGGCAAATACCCTATTAGGTAAATTTCATGACTTTTTCACATCTAAAATATTTTTTTAATAGCTATAAATATAACCAAACGCGATTTAAAAAATTCTTGCGTATTCCCTATTCTGCACTGGGGGCCTAGTCATGATGCATAACGTTAAGTTATATAGGGTAGACTGGGTACGGTTGAGTTGTTTTGTTTTGATCGCTCATAGCATCAGCATTATGCTATTGAGGGTTGAATAAAATGCCAAACATGTGAGGGCATTTCTTCCCTTACACCCCTCACCGTACAGCTGATAGTTTATTTCAACCGTACCCCGTTACAACCGTACCCAGTCTCCCCTACCTTACCGAGTTTCTTACGCCGGTTCTTCTCGGGGCAAATGTTTTATTTTTCGAACCGGTGGCTTTTTGACATTCATAGGTGCACATAGGCATACATCGGAGTTTTCGGTGCGGGAATGTTTGACATTAGCCAAAGAGTAGGTATTGACTTAAAAACAGAATATTTATACTCTAGCAGGTTTCTACTTAATGCATTATTAGTTGAAAAAAAAAATTTTTTTTTTAAGTACCTATTTCATAACTGAAATGGTCAGTCATTCATTATCAACCTCTTCAGTTAAGTCCCAACTCATTCATAAGCAAATAGATCACAGATATCGGACGCGTA
The DNA here is from genome assembly GCA_946894065.1 of Acleris literana. Classification (NCBI taxonomy): domain Eukaryota; kingdom Metazoa; phylum Arthropoda; class Insecta; order Lepidoptera; family Tortricidae; genus Acleris; species Acleris literana. The sequence continues at coordinate 6,707,402 of OX335689.1, read as the reverse complement.
AATATTGATATATAACATTTATCTGCACTTATTACAACTGCCGACGTCGAAAGATGAAATGAAATGATGAAATGAAAAATTTTAATAGTTTATTCTGAAAATCATGTCAACTACAAAATTTACTATAGTACATGAATTAAAATAAACTTGTATCATAGTGTGTATACAATTCGCAGAGAGGTAGTTACTCATTAGGCATAATATATATTTTCTCAGATTAACCTATCTGTTTATCTCTACTCTTTCTTAAATAATTCCCGCACCGAAAACCCCGATGTATGATTATAGGAGGATATAGTTTGACGACGCGATAGCCTAGTTGGTAGTGACCCTGCCTACGAAGCCAGCGGTCCCGGGTTCGATTCCCGGTATGGGAAAATATTTGTGTGATGAGCGCGAATATTTGTTCCTGAGTCATGGATATTTTCTAAGTATTTATGTATATATTTCTCTATACTTGCATTTATATCGTTGTCTAGTACCCATAGTACTAGCCTAGAGCTTAGTTTGGGACAACGACAATAGGTGTGTCATTGTCCCTTGAAAAAAAACAACATGAAACAGGGTGTTAATTGGATGACTGTAATATAAAAAATATTATTAGGGAAAACGTATATGGTTTTCATGAGAAAGTGAACAGAAGACTACTAACTTTAGGACAACAAAAATTTAAACTAAATATGATCCAAAATGATTAATAACCATCTTATTGCAGTTTAATCTAACCACAATTCACCAGTGACAGAGCAGAGTTACGAGTTAACCGCAACAAAAACAAACACACAGACAGATGAAGACTAATTGTCTGTTAATATCTTGCCATTATTGTATGTTATAAAAACCTTACATAAAATAAACCCTGTTACAAAGCTTTAAGGTTCATAATATACTAGTTCGGCGGCTTAGCCTCGGTTCCCATACATTGTCAAAAGAGATCATTAGTCATTGAGGCGTAAGCGGAAAAGATTTTCATGTTATTATTTAGTATTAAATCCATTCTGTAAATATTAATTTGAGTATTGAATTATGATGTAATAAATAATTGATATTGAGCTGTTTTTATAGTCACATAATTCTCAATTTGTATACATTTGTTTATATTGACCTAGTTCCAAACAAAGGTTTGGACTTGTACTACGGGAAATAAATAACGATAAACAAACTTGTAAAGAACACATAGAAAGGACCAAAGATTCAAGAATAAATACGCGCGCTTACTCGTAACACATAAATATTTGCCCTTACCGATCGAACCTACGACCGCTAAAATTGTAGGCAGGGCTACTACTAACTAGGCTAGCGGGTCATTAAATTAATAATAAATCTAAAGTATCAATATTCCATAATGTATCCTTCCTTAAGTTTAAATAAAAACTAATTTAAAAGGAAAGATAATGCGATCTTATGTACTGTTTTCTTTAACAAAAAGGTTCGTATTGTGACTAGGAATAATCGAGATGAAAGATTATGTGTTTATGTTTTGAGTTATTACACCTTAAGAAGTGTTCCTCGAAACTTTTTTTTTTAAATGGCTCCTTAAGTTGAAAGGTAATATAAATTAGCAGAAATAAATATTTTCACTAACTATGTGTTAGATTAGGACAAATAATTAGGACGAATTAATTAGGACGTCCAATAGAAACACAGTTCATCTATTTAATTTCTCTGACCATATTTATCATAACATCCAGCATTGGGGCTCATTACTCGTCAGTAGAACCTAGTCTTTAATCGAAGATTAAAATTAGCTGTCAGTTAATGAACGCAGGCGCCGGTCGGTTATTTAACACCACTCCAACGTACAGACGGCGACACGAGTAACCACACCAACAAGGTTGTCGAATGTATCCTGACACGCTCTTGTACATTCAGGAATAGAGTCGTGAATAGATATCGTTGGCAACAATATTTTGTCCGATACCTTGGTGGAACTCTGTACGATCTTGATACTTGCTCAACTTCGCATATGATTATGAAGTTTATATCAATTTTGATCTTTATAGCGTGCGGTTTAAAATTACTTTTGCAATTTTATTATTATGAAGGATAAGAGATTGCGAAGGTTAGACCGCTGTATTATAATTGTTTTTCACGCTTATTTTGCTTTAATTGAAATAAATCCCTTCCCTAACATTTATTATTAATTTTATTGTTTATTGATTCGCTTTGTGTTTTGTTTTGCGGTGGTTTATGATGTTTGGTAATTGTATTTTTGTATTGGAGGAGCAATTAAAAGGCATTATATATTTTTTTTATTTACTTTTCTCAGGGAAACTTTTACAGCTCGAGACTTTACAATAAAAGTTTGGGTTAGATATTTCAAATGTTTTATAAACTTTTGACAATGAATTAACTTAGCTGACTGTAAATGAAAAGCCATAAACTATAAAATTGGTCATTAAATGATTGAAAATCAATACAATTACTTATAATCAATGCAATTGATATATTTCTATATATTTTCTTTCTCTGTTTACTCCACAAGAGTAAATACTTTTTAACCGAACAATTGTCCTCACGTGTAATGTCCATAGACGTATTTCTTTAATAAAGGGCATTGGGTAAATTTGTTTGAAGAATATTGTTATATTTTTTTTCAGCGGCCACGGATGATTTTTACATAGTTATTAAGAGGACCTCTAAATATACATAGATATATATAATTTATGACGATAAATAATATCGGAGCGGAGATTTTAAAGATTTAAGTATTCAGTTTTTAGTACAAAAGTACGCCCAAGTATGAATATTTAAATGCACTCAAAAAAATGAGAGCCAACAAAGAGAGATTTTGACTTTGTTTTCAAAAAATGAATACAATAGTTAAGATATTAGTTATATCAACCAAAACTGATAGAAACAACAGCAAATTTCTTTAGTGATTCAACTAACATCTTAGTTGATGTATCTAACGTCTTAGTTGATGTATCTATCGTCTTGTTAGGCTTGTATGGGATCAAGACGCTTATGCACAACAATCACAATCTTGTTACAAGCGACCAATTTTTTTTTTCAGTTTGCCTCGGCTCCGATGCACTTACGAGTATTACAATACATAACAAAATATGTTTCTTTTTAATAATTCTATCATAATTTACCACTTTTACGAATGGCCGCTCATCTTGAAAATGTATTAATTTTACAAATGACAACACTTTTACCCAAACCCCTTTATGGTGATGGACTAAAACTCGACATTGGCCGACAATACACCTTTTTAAAACAAGGTGTTTTCAGTAGTTCGTGATTCCGAAGATATCCGAAGATACCCGACAATTTACCTCGTATTGTATTACGTGATGTGTCATGTCAATGGCTAGCCTATTATGGAGGCGAAGTTGCCACTGGCCATAATGGGCAAGCGGGACATGACCTTGCTTGACGAGGAAGCTTGCTACTAATGATATTTCGTTGAGATTTTTAGGATGAGGAGAAGGCACACAAGCATACATACCACCTAGGCCCCAATTAATGTTAAATGTATTTTTTTTGATAGTCATCTGTTTTAAAATGTGTGTGTATTAGTTAACGATAAGTGTAACTAAGACTCTATTAATACAATTAAAAATTAAAACAAAACGTATTTATAAAAATAATACTAAGCTACTCAAATATTAAAAGATATAAATAATAATCACCACTATAAAAAGAACACCCGCTCTAGCAGGTCCGCCCGCGGCATGGTCCCTATGAGACTTGCTGCATTACCTCTCTGGATAGCTAGTCCAATCCTTTGGGAGAGGTAATCACCAGCTCTAGGATCTTAATAAACCTTTTGTTTACAATCTCAAGACTGCAATCCTAAGACTCCAAATACGTTGCCATCCCTGAGGACTAAGATGAAATGGAATGCCTTTATGATAAAAATTTCACCGGTTGTTTTATCTCTACTACTTACACCAGAATACAACAACGCGAACACATACATACGTATATACACGTATATACAATAATATATACATAACGAATAAATAAACGTGAAATATAAATACATACATTCATGGTCGTAATAAATAAATATTAGGGGACAATCTTTCAAATTAGCCTGCTTATAAAACACTATTCAGACTTCACATGCGGAAAATATCACAGGGATATTTTCTTTTCCAATTTTACTTTCATCCTGTACTATTTTATATACAATAATCCAGCCCTATTACAATTATCCACTTTTATATCCGTTTTCTTTACACTTCGTATTTCCCAGTGTACCTCCCAGTCCAAGATTACGTTCACCCGCCATCTTTTTACTCTTTTTCTTCACCAACGGAAACGTTAACTATTTCCACTTTAAATTATATAATTTTTTATATAAGATAATAATTGATTAAAATATAAATATAAATTGATTAAACGAAAAAATTAAAAATCTGTTACAATACAGAGCAATACTCTTTATTGCATACCAGACGGTTATAACAATATAAGTAATAATAATTACTAATTCATGATTAACTTTTACGGAAGTGAACAAAAAGCCGTTAAAATGTTTTAAACCTTACAGTACTTACCTACAATTTACTTATCAAATAAAATATCATTTTTATTTAATTTAAACTCGATGTTTATAATTACATTTTAATGTGATTTAATTTCTTCTTGTACAAACAGTGAAATACGAATTATAAATATGAAAAAAGAGACTAATCTATGGATTTTGGTGTAACAATCTATGTAAGTAAATATAAAGATGCACTATGATACTGTTCATCCGATTGCAATGAGAATCGGTAAGAAGAAAGCTTGAGTCCCGGATAATGAGACAGTTCCCGAACTAATAGCGATAAACGACTAGTTTATTAAAACATCTCGAAAGATGCAATTAAAATCACAAAGTAGTCATAATAAAAACTATGATGAATTTAAATTAATTTCGTTAAGTTCATCTCTACGATCCTTAAAGTCAAGAGCAAGTACTAGGGAATGCAATTTAACCGGTTATTAGACGTTTTTGTATGAAAATAACCGGTTAAAACCGGTTATAACCGGTTATTTGCATTCCCTAGCAAGTACTATGCAAAAACCATATTAAATAAATCTATTTTACTCAATTACGAGCGTGGTACCGTCTATTGTGCGTCGACGCAGCTATTAGTGTTCTTGCGCCACCTCATTCAGCCGCGGCTAATTTTATATACCATTTTAATCTCATGGCTACGACCATCTGTCAACCATTATGATTTTGATAAGCCATTTCATATCATAGGTGTTGCGGGTTACGACACGAGATTCAAAGTACCAAGAAGGTCGCGTCGCGTGACATTCCTCTGATCAATTGGCATACGCTTACAATGTTTGGTTGTTCAGAAACTATTTCGAGGAGGCACGGTTTATGAACTTACATTAAAAAGTATTTTACGTGGTAGATTTTTGATGTCTTAAAGTGCCTTACTTACTAAATAAACTTTTTTTTCAGTATTATTTTTCAGTTTATTTATTCTTCAAAGTTAAAAAATAGATTTAATGATAATTAAGTTCGTAAAGTAAAAAATAACATTCTGTATGAAACCAATTCTGGTATTTTTGTCTTTGCCATTTAATATTAAAATGAGAAATCTTTATGTTTATTCTCGAAAATCTAATTGAAAACCAAAATCTGACAGTTCCCATCTTGATTATTTAGTTATTTTAACATTATTTCAAAAAAACATGAATGAGAACTCGTGTAACCAGTAATATTAGGGTAAGTTTTAATGATAAAAATACCTACACTTAAACCAAAATGCAGTAATCACAGCGAATGTGCGCCGGTTGAGGTTAGGATTTTGGTCTTAAATTAGATTTTCGAATATAGAGCTTTAGAGGTTAACGCGTGACGGAAGTTTCGAGGAACTTGTCGAATTATTGTAACTTAGAAGTGACCAGAAAGTCATTTGAATGCAAAATCCAGAAATTAAAATCTTAAGAAAAAGGAAATTATACAATTAAGGTAAATACATTCTTAGACAGTAACGAAATAATCTTTCATATATTTTTGCCTTTCGGAAATCGAGCATGGGAGGGCTTCGTATAGCTTATATAGCTTCGTATAGCTTCGTAAGCCTTCCGTCACCATCCTTTAACTGGCATTAAGAGACCTGTGAAGGTAAAATGTAGTACTAGCCCGATTTTTACATACAAAAATCGTGAAAATCGGAATTGATTTAGGGGGTGAGAAACTTTATCACTCGGAGCTTAAAGTGCGGAAAAAAATATCATCTAGATACGTGATTTAAGCATCGCTTCATAAGATTCTTAATTCCTACATAGTTACCAAATAGCAAAACCTAATTAAACATGTAGTAATGTTTTGCTAAAATAAAATAAAAATCCTTCCAACATTCAAGACTCATTTCAAAATGACTGACATCGCATTAAACTTTTATATTTGTTCAATCGTTTATAAAATTTGACTTGTACAATTAAGTGTGAGAGGTGTTAGTTTTAGAGCGAGACGAGCAAAGGTCGCACAGGTCAGGTGTTTTCTACATTATATGTTTTAAGTGGTCTTCTTAAATTAGTTTTTAGTTTAATTATGCAACTGTTTAAGTTCTAGTAAGCATTTAGAAGGAGGTTTCCTGACTTGTATTTAATTGGCAGATTAAAAAATAAATAACAAATATCAAATTTACTTTAATTGACCTAGGTACAAACTAAGCTTTAGGCTTGTACTGTAAGAACTACACAACAATAAACATACTTACATATAGAAATACATAGAAATAACATTTATATAACGCTCATAACATTCATATTTGCCCATACCAGGAATTGAACCCCGGACCGTTTTCATAATGCATAATCCCACCAACTGGGCTAGACGCGACTATGGAATTAAAGGGTGTTTGTTTTTTTAGGATGAAAGCCACGTAACTTTCCACCATAATTATACTTAATTAAGTATTATGCAAAGTGATGTCGCTTTAATAGGTAGAGAAAATAAAAAAATGTAAATAGCTACCTTATAATCTTCTTCACTAATATTATAAAGAGAAAATATTTATTTGTTTGTTTGTTTGCATTGAATATGCTCCGAAACTGCTGAACCAATTGGAAAAATTCTTTCACCATTAGAATCCTACATTATCCCTGATGAACATAGGCTGTTTTATTTTTATACGCGGACGGGGTTGCGGGCAACAGCTAGGTAGTTGAAATATAAATCATGGTTTTATATCTCAGTCAACCCCAATTTAAACACAATATATAAATAATATACTTAATTACTAATTAATTTATGCATATATTAGGTACCTATGACACAGCAAAGCGAAAAATAAAAACAAACAAAATAAATTAATAAGTATAAAAACAATGCTAAAAACGGTCCACATGTATTTTTTTACTATACAAAATTGGTTTGCGTTTGACCTCAGTCTCACCTGATGTTAAGTGACGACGAGGTCGAGGGTGGTACACGCTTACATAGAAAAAAGCCTATTTACTCTTGCCTTGAAAACACCAAGGTACTCGGTATACATACGCTTTAGGCCCGGCAATATCATAATACTTAAAACACTAAATACTCCAGGATATTAGCGACTCAAATTTTACAGCCCCCAGTAAACCCAACAAAACTCATATAACAATTAAAATCATAGCCAACGATAAACAGATAGTGCATTAAATATGATTCAGTGTTTCAGCCAGCCGGAACCTGGTTAATGTAGTCTCTGTTATTGGCTGCTATAATTTATCGGCGCAGGCGCGTGGGAACGATGCGGGCGCACGTCACACCGCAGTGTAATCGAACTTATTAATTAATTTTTATACTAGTATTATTAATTATTCGGAGGTGATTAGACGAGCTACAATGTGGCTTAATTTGGGTTGGGTTACCGGCAACTTGTCTAAGTTAGATGACTCACAAGTAGGGTTAGGATTTTGGTGGCATGTCGAGGTTTAGAATCCATGGAGTCGCTATTTTCCAATTATTATTATACATGACACTTTGATTTTGACCATATGGTCATATTTTAAATTGAACTAAATACATTTTCAGTTCAGTTATTCCATAACTACTAATAATTGCTTGTTTGTAACGCTTTCACAGCAGAGATATCCTCCATACCAAAATTCATTTAAATTGTTTTAGTGGTTTAATGAATAAATTAGTTTTGTAATATTAAAATACTGAAGGTCAAAATTAACGTGGTATGTATTATAATAAATAGGAAATAGCGACTCCATGGATTCTAGAACCACGATTTGCCACCACAAGTCCTAACTCTACTCATAAGTTGTCAAATAAGGGCCAAGTTAGGGCTTCGTCGTTGAAATTACTGTCTAGCTTTTGTTGAGATGCAAAGTAAATTCACTGACTATATTGGTTTTTATTTGAAGATTAAATACGTATAACAAAATACCGCGAGCCTGAGTAAACCTGCTTGAGCACTATAAACCTAATACGTGTATTACTGAACTTTTTTCAAGGTTTTTTAACTTTGTCTTACGTGCCTAACTACTAGCAGGCGCACTGCCACTTTAGTTTGCCGGTTAATACGTCAAACGTCAAACTGAAAACAGCGTTTTTAAAAGGAATAACACTTGACTTTGGACTTGACAGAAGCGCGTGGAGCTAACCCCATGTGCTTCTGTTTAATCCATTAGAGAAAATACTCTTTTACCGAATAATTGTTATCACGAGTGATATCAATGGACTTATTTCTCTAATAAGTCCATGGGAGTGTCTACAAATAACTTGATATTTGCAAAATACACCTTAACGGGAGTGAAAGCCATTAATTAAAATTAAAAATAGAATAACGCTACTGCAGGGAATCGATGTACTCTATTGTGTAAAATCGTATTGCCTTTAACATTTGAGTATTGGTATTAACTCGGCTGCCATTACTGATAGTCAGGTAAATGAGGGCTATCGTAACGTTGACAATAAGAATATATCAAAAGCAATATCATTTAATCCAGTAGTATACTTTGGCCCAGAGCTTAGGCAATATGATAGCGATGGTATGTAGTTTTCAAATGTTTTAATGGCATTTCGGTGTGATGGGTAACTGTTTTAAGTTCTAGTGAAGCAAGGAAGGCAACGTCACCGGAGTATCGGCGATGGTATCAGAGCGAGGCCGATTTAATTAAACAACTCCAAGTAACTATTAATAATGCTTGTTGATTTTCTATTAGCCTAGTGATATTTCGACTTCAATATCCTCTACATATATTAACTAAAGCGAAAATTAAAACATCATTGGTTTAGCCTAGGACTCGAATGCGCGGGAAGGCCTATATCGCAGAATTCAATATAATTTTTTTTTATGGTAAAGGTACACGTGCCCTCAAGCCAACTGATGGTATGCGGACTCTGAGACTCATAGATATTTGCATTCTCAAGTCTACAATCTCAAGACTGCAACCCTAATATTTTGAATGCGTTGCCAACCCTGAGGACTAAGAAGTATAAGTAGTACAGGGTTGTTATTCTTTTAAAAACGCCGCGCTACACCGACAAGTTTAAGTAGTCCCGTCAGAGCGAACAAAACACATTTCAGCGCGTGCATTCTCAATTAGGCAGCAAGGCTTCTGTCGATAAGATCGAACGTATAAGGCTGCCTAATTGAGAATGCACGCGCTAAAATGTGTTTTGTGCGCTTTGACAGGACTACTTAAACTCGCCGTTGTGGCACGTTCACTCGTTCACTCGTTCGATCGACCGAGCGCCGTTTTTAAGAGAATAACACCCCAGAAGGTGGTTTTTCTAACGTAACGACTTTTAGGAAGGGCGAACGTGCTTTCTTAGTGCTTCTTTGTCTATTGCATAATTCGTATTCATTTACCCATACATATGTCCACTAAGCTGGATCCGAAGATCCAATAAGAATGCGAAGGTCCTGCTTATAATATCCAGCAGTGGATGTCTTTCAGCTGAGATGATGTTAATAAGGACTTTATCCAATCTTATTATAAAGGCTAACATTAAGTTTTTTTTTTTCTTAATTAATGGCTTTCACTCATTTTGTTTAACAAGGTGTATTTCGCCAGTATCGAGTTTTAGACAATCACCATGGACTTATTAGAGAAACAAGTCCATGGATATCACACGCGAGGACAATTGTTCGGTTAAAGAGATTTACTCTGGTGGACTAAACAGAAGCACATGGGGTTAGCTCCACGCGCTTCTGTCAAGTCCCTAACATTAAGTTGTAGTTATTACAAACATACGAAGTTTCAAATGTCAACGACTACTACAGATGTAGTGAAATATCCTTTCACATCGTATTTTCTCGGAAATGTTCGTATTTGTCATGCTACTTCAGTCTGACTCAGTACCCACCAAGACAACGTGGGGGACGTCGCATCGCGAGAGTAATAATCGATATAGAGTGGTTAATACCAGAGTATTTTTTTGTCAATTTAGATTAAGACATTTAGACAAGAGCATTAAGACCTAAGGAAAAATTTAGATGGGCAAGCCTATGAAATTAATTTCAACATTTATTTATATTTCTTTTTGTTTACCAACACCTGATTTGTATATATTTGATCGTGGTTGTTTTAACACCTCGGTGTGATATACTTCAAACACGTGGTTTGACATTTGACACTGATAACTAAAGTACTCTGTTTATTTATTACAAACATGTCACTTAATAATTCAATAATTCATAGACACGTCGGCATCATTCGGAAGTAGACGTGAGTTCCGAGTTTTCACGATGTGAAAGGATTATTCACTAGATCCGTAAATAATTATCTTTCATTTGAACTGGTTTAACCTAAAACTAAACAGTTTAAAATCGTAGCAAAAAACTAAATGCAAAACAACTAAAAAAATATTAAATCTTTATTAATTGAAATAGTGGTCTAAATTTTAACCACACTCCATTATTACTCATTTGTAATAACCACAAAAACAAAAGTCGGCGAGACAAAGCCCGCTTTAATCTGCGCCTGGGCACTAGAAACGGATCCATCAATTAAGTTGGATCGGGCGTGGACTTTTGATTGATCCATCAATAAGTACATAAATCCATTACGGTTGCGATGCGCATGCGTCTAATTGTGTTTCTGCTGTCTGTGGAAATGGATCCCTTGTGTGTGCGTGTGTGAATCCTTATTTGGGTTGCGGAAATGTTAACTGATTTAGTGTAATGTCTTTTTGTACAAGTTCCCGCGTTTATTTCGAAGACTTGGTTAGCCTAGTTGGGAGTTAGCGAAGTATGTTTATCGTTTTCAAGTAGGTACCTACGAGTATACAGGGTGGAAAGTTGAGATGGGGCATTAAGGGCAGCTACCAGATCCCTTGCTGCCACGCGAAAATGATCTTAGGAGACCTTTCCCAACCTTTTGAGTGATGACAATCGACATTCACACATTTTTGATAAAATGTACAGTCAGCGAGAAAATCGTCAGAATTGAGTTTTTTTTAATGCCAATCGATCCCATTCGGGTAAGGCTGCCTTACTTAAACGTTTTCTTTGATTTATGGGTGTTCTAGTACTCTAACCTCAGTTGGTCGCACAGAGTGTTTTAATCCTTTACGGGAATGGGATCAAATGGCATTAAAAAAAAAAACTCAAATCTGTCGATTTTCTCGCTGACTGTACATTTTATCAAAAATCTGTGAATGTCGATTGTCATCACCAGAGGTCGGAATAGGTAGTGCTTATTAACCTAAACTTGTTGTATCTTCATTCAATAACGTATCCCCATCTCACTCACGCATGAATGAACGTGAGTCAAGTTTAGGTTAATAAGCACTACCTATTCCGACCTCTGGTCATCACTCAAAAAGTTGGGAAAGGTCTCCTAAGATCATTTTCGCGTGGCAGCAAGGGATCTGGTAGCTGCCCTTAATGCCCCATCTCAACTTTCCACCCTGTATAGTACAAGTCTAGGGCTTAGTTTGGAACTGGGTATTTTATTGTAAGATTGTCCACTAAGTTTTTTTTTTTAATAAATCGTATCGCAAGTGCGAGTCGGACATGAGCATCGAAGGTTGTGTACACACTTGGGCCAGTGTTTATTATATGTACCTCCTAAGGCCCACCATACAAGGAGTCAATGGAATATGAATCTATTGCGAATGAAATAAAGTCAATTTTCTAATTTGATCATTAGTCATAAAAACAAAAGAAATTCCACTTTACTTCCTTAGCACTACATTTTTATTTGAATGGCCGTATTTTGTACTATTTTTAGTACAAGGAGCCCCAGGAGGTTAAGGTTTGCATTATAATAACATCAAATTGAGACATTTGGCACCCATTATTAGGTGCGGAGTCCTAAAAAAGAAAAAAACTTAAGAGGATTGTGATCCAACGCTTAAATCGCGTAGCTGGGTCAATCAACTTTTTTACCTACACTTTTATTTTACCGGATTTCAACAAACATGTTTGTTTTCAAATATAATATCACTGCTTATTTTCGTTTTTAATGATGTAGTCATTTTACTAGTTTATCAATCTATCTTTTTCAAATACCTACCCATATCTTATTTCTAAAATGTGTGAAAATTGGGTAATTACGTGTCTACTGAGTTACTGTCCGCGAATTTGTGTGATAAATAGTGAATTGTCAACTGAGTTAACACATTTTTATTACATACATTTGTAAACAATACATTATAATTTGATTTATGAATGGAGTTAATGATATTACTTCAATTTAAAAATAATTTCACTTAAAATAAGTCCCCAGATTTTATTTTATTTATTAAAATCTGAACGATGGGCAAAAGACAGAAATGTGTGGGTAAAAAAGTTGATTGACCCATCTGTCAAAAAATATCCATACAAATTTAGCTCTGGCGATAAAGTTTCTCACCTCCTGAGTCAAGTCCGTTTTACACTTTTTTTTTTTAAATCTAGGTTTGTTCCTTTCAATTGATAGCTGCCAAAAAAAAACATATACATTTAGCTCGGGGCGATTTTTCTTAAAAAAGGAAAACGTATACTTTTACATAATGGCGGCCAACACACGTAGAGTTCGGACCGCGGGAAACGCCACGCGCCATTCCAATCTTCGCGCCGAACCGTACGTGTAAATGCAACTGTAATAGCAAAATAGTAAAAAACCTTCGGTTCGGATTGGCGCGTGGAATGGCGCGTGGCGTTTCCCGCGGTCCAAACTGTACTGTGTAAAGGCCGCTATTGTCTACAACATACTTAAAAAACGAAAAAATCGGACTTGATTTAGGGGTGAGAAACATTACCGCATTTTGTATGGAAATTTTTAGCTTTACAATCCTCTTACAAGTCATATAGAGTTTGGAAAGCTTTAATATTATGGAATAACACCACAGCTTAAATAGCGTACATTTCAATTAAAACAAAACCAGTTCAAAGTATATACTTAACTATGATCCCTTTAAAAGATTAACCAAATCCGATGAGCCGTTCATACACGTATAATGACTGACAATGATCTAATTAGGGTATGCGTACACGCATCTGTCATAACAATCCATGCGCTTGCGTTCTGTCCCGTGGCCCAGTGTCAACTAAATGTCAAAGTACAGTCGCGAGGAAAACGGATTGAATTAATAAAACTATTACATAATTAAATAATGTGGATGAGAGACAAAATTTGCAAATCGAAAGACAAAAAACCATTATTTAGTGTACAGTTGAGGTTAAAAATATGTATACAGCCATTGTATTAAATATACGTTAGGTATAGTCAGTGGCAAACAGTGTTTTGAGACTTTTAATGGAGGTTACATAATATATTAACGAATTTGTATATACGTAATAGTCTATCAAAAGACTCTTTGACCAATTTTCGACTCTATTTGTAGAACGTTAAGGTCTTTAAGTGATAAAAGAATTTCTTGGTGGCCTGTGCAATTACTTTACTACTATTCACTTTAGAATAAGTACTTTTGGGCGTCTACTTTATTTCTCTCACAATTTTTTTCTGTTTTTACTACAATTTATTGCAATGTACCTACAATATAATACCAATTATAGGTACTTTTTTATGTTACACTCACAAAAATAACGGGGTCATTTTATACTAACTATATTAGTAAATAAGAGCTAACATAAAGTTGACCCTTTATTTTTGCTCGCCAGTATAAAAATATTCAATCTGTCAACTTATTGTAAACCGAACACTTGCGGCTAAACGAACCTGTCAAACATTTAATTCCAAAGCCCTTCAAAGTATATCTTTCCTTCAATCAAAACCATCTGATTCTGTTGTCATATTCTCAAAGCTGGTGCTATCTCTTTCCGGATCGGGGTGTCAGTGGGAGATAGCGACAGCGGGGCCTGATACTGTTGTTGAATGGATTTGAATAGGGTCTGATCGGCTTACGTCGGTTATCAAATGGTACATCGGGTTACCACGTGCCGGGATTACGACATTTAAAACTTATGTAGGAAGGTTTACTAACATCACACAATTTAAGAATAAACTTAAAAAATGTCTCCATGAGCGACTATTTTATGATTATAGTGAGCTTTTTTAATCTAGCCCTCACAGGGTAACAAATTATAATATATTTAATTTACGATATCGACATTTTGTTAGTCTTAATAAATTATTATTTAATAATCATTTAATTACTACTTATGCTTCATTCCATCTTACCTGTCTTATTTAGTAGACACTTTTATAACCTCAAAATGCTCCTCCTTATTCGACTAAAATATCAATTTCTTCATTAAATAAACAATCAGTGATGTAAAATCGGGAAAATCATGTGCAAAATATGGTCTTGTGTGCTTTTTTTGCGTGAAAAGATGTATTTTGAAGTTATAAAAGTGTTTACTAAATAAGACAAGTAAGATGAAAACGTTTCTTGCAACTTTTTAATTCTTCGCCTTTTTTATTACTGGTACCTGGAAATCTACACATTCCTCCAGTGTTTCTACACTGACGGACTCATAAATGTTATAAGTTACTAAATTGAATAAATAGTGTTTTCTGTTATGATTAGGAATTAGTTTTTGATAATTGACGTGTGCTTTTATGCAATAAACATTTGATTGATTGATTGAAAAACTGCAGGAATTTGTTAAAAGTTGGTTCGAAAATTGATGTTGTTTATTTGTCTGTGAGTATATTAGAAGATGGCAATCTCGTAGTTCGAAAAAGCCCTATTCTATTATTTTCACTATTATCGACAAATCTGTTCCCGAAAAACCAATGCATATTATTACATAGCTCAATTAATTTGAAACCGACGAGGATGGTTTCAAAGTTATACCTACCTCTCATTATTACCTAAAAACAATGTTTACAAATTCTTAACGCTCTTTTCGTAAAAAAGATTCCAAAACCCACTGACAACACTCATCATACGAATCAATTTAGAAGCCACTTTCTTTAATGGTTGTCGTCCACTATTATTTTGGGAAAAAAACAATAATTTGGGAATAGTTCAGGCTCTCGGCCGCGCTAAAGCAAGTCATCGTATGCTCTAATATAAATAACTCGTATTAAAGGGTTACGGCCGGTGCACACTGGAGGTTGTCATTAAACTTTATAAAAAAGTCAAAAAGTGGCTTATTGCAATTACCATAGATTCTTCCAAACCTCCGTTAATACTCGAATTCCAAGAAATTAGGTATGTATGTATGTAAACACTTTATGGTACAAAAGAAAAATAATATAAAGAATAATACAATTATTATAAAGGATGCGAAATTATCCTTTTAAGGGATCTCTTCCAGCTAACCAAAAAAGTAAAGTTCTCATATGTTAAGAAAAGTTTTTACCGTGGTTATCTCTAGGATTTTATCTTATAGCTACCCGACTCGCTTCCGATCTGAAGGATAAGATGCGTAGAAAAAAAAAACGGGTCGATGCCGTAAACGGGGCGAAAATATTTAAGCCGAATGTGTTTTATATTTCGTATATTTTAATTTTCAATTACCGTCGTAGGTGTTTTCAATTCTTTGTAGTCACGAGTCTAATGTAATTTAACCAACGTCTCTTGAGTTCTGCATTTCACACTAATATTCGAGATTTATTGTATCTCACCACTATTAGAGTTATTTGTGTAAATACCGACATTGTGTAAATGTCGTTGTATTGAAAAGTGATTAGACGTCAACGTCATCATGTCTACAAAGCAAGTTATGTAATGTTTTGACGTATTGTGACGAAATATTTTTTCAAATGCGTAACTTCGTTCAAATAATACGAACATTTTTGTTGTTACTAAGGCCTTTGAAATGGACGAAAGTGTTTACAATTTAGGTTAATTTTCAATATTTAAGGTGACTATTGCGAAACTTGCCAAATGTTACGTCAAAAAATTTAAGCCGAAGGTATTATTTCCTAGATTTTCATTTGCCAAAAAGCTAATTCCAGTCACAGCTATCTTAATTTCTTTGTAGTAAAAAGTTTAACGTAACGTAACCAACGTATTAAACGGGTAAATAAAATCACCTCTAATTAGGCAATCATACAGTTTTTAATTCAACCTGACTTTATCAGAAATGATGGAGTTTTTTTTTTTGAGTTGATTAAGTTTGAAAAATATTGAGACAACGTTTACTTTCGTCCAAAAAAATTACGACTTTTTAATTGATTTCTGAGCTTTGACTTTGACTTAGCATTTTTTTTAATCGTTTCTAACCTTACTTAGTGCTAACTTCAAGCTGTTTGCTTTTTAAACTTGGAATGCCAGTGTGCCCGCCCCCTTACTGCCGTAATGGTCTTACGCGCATTACGTTATTTTTAGTGGTTTGTGACGAACAAAAAACCTCGGAGATAATTTGAGTTATGAAAGGACTGGCCTTGTCGACAGGTTGAAATATTTACTAAATTTAATAAAATAAAAGGAGGCATAGACCAAACCAAGTTATTAGTGTTAATGAAATTATCTTTTGATCAGGTTACAGAATAAGACTCTTTAGAAGAATTCATGTAGGTAACTATAAACCTTCTGGCAAATAAAACGGACACTTTCAAGTTTAGCCAGTAGTTTAAATATAATAACTAAAATATGCTTTCAAGAGCAAGCAAGGCAAGAATGTGTTTATTTTAAACGAATTCCATACTATACGATTATGATTTTCCAAGAAAGCCCCATATATAGGGCGATCGTCGTCATAGTAAAAATACATTATGTTGCCAAGATCTTATAAACTGAGACAAGTTTCGTTTCTGTTGGTGGGTGGGGACATTTTTGCCCATCGTCCTTAAGCTAAAGTAGGAGCAAAACCATCTCACATGGACTGTGTAAAAATATAAAAGCACCTATTCCCATACATTCATTACAAGGCAGTACTCGTTTTAAATAGAAATTCGGAAACTCCTAGCATGTGAGTCAGCCTGTAGTTTTGAGCAGTCTTACAACGGTGTCCAGGCAAGTCCTAATTTTTATTGAAGTTCATACAGTTAGTCCCAACGGTCTGTCATGATCGAGTAAATCGCTATGGATAAATGTGGATAAAACATCGGCTCTTTTCTCACAAGTATTATCTATATTATGGTCATAATGAACGGCAAAAACTAAGTGGACAGTTTTTAGTCTCTTTATAAAAAGTACCTGGAAGACCGAGCGTCGCTCGGGTTGAAAACTAAATTTCCCGAAGATGACAACTTGACAGATCGATTTTTCGCCCCCGTAAACACCTATATTTCAAATCGAAATCGTGGGAGCCGTTTCCGAGATTCAGATTATATGTGTTCAATAATTGCTCGTTTAAAGGTATTAGATAGATACATAGATAGATAGACTATACTTAACCTAAAGGTGTACAATCCAAAAATAATCAACTATTATCAGCTAGCTTAGACCAAAATGATTCGGGGCGGCTATATTCAGCGTGATACGTAAGTATACGTAGGTATACGTAGCCGCTAAGTCAACAACGACGTAGACTTTACAGACGGTTTCATACTTGAAACGTGATAACAGCCCTAATTGGTGACGCGTTTATTGTCGTTGGGTAAACGTTACTTTACGTAACGTTTTCGGCACGTGAAAGCTGATTTTTACTCGATTTCCCTTGTTTGAGGCTCTAATTTACATTTCATTTGAAACTGTTTTAGGTTTTCTGATCTCCTGGTAGCCCATTACTTCATGCTTTAGGGCCACTTGCACAGAAAATGTAACCCTGGGTTAAGACACTAACTCGAGTTAAAATGATAGTTTTCGTATGAATGTGACGTTTACTAACTCGGGTTAATGTCGTAACCCAGTGTTAAATTTTCTGTGCAAGAGGCCCTTAGTGTACCTACAGGAAGCAAATCTCCCTTTCTAAATTTAAGATGACCAATCACGATCATCATTCATGAACAAAAGTACTAAAAAGAGTAGTTCACTAATATGAGTTATAAAGGGAAACCTATCATTAGCCTATGTATATGTTACTATAAGGACTACTAAACGTTAGGATGGTGGTTTTCTAAATTAACAGAATAAAACATCTTGCAAACACCTGCCCACTAGATACTCGTTCGCTAATAGTTGTTGGTAATTTTCGTTTCTCTATGAAACACGAGACAACTATACCGCCAGTTGCAAGTGCAAGTGTGATAGCGATACCCAACTGAACATTATTAAGCAGGGAGTACCGTATCCTAATGTCCTATCTTGCTAATCAACGTACCCGAAGTAGTTAGCTATAATTACCCGACAGCGTCAAAAGGAAGGTTATGTTTTTCGAGTGTTTGTATGTATTTCTATTGCTTTGCCACGATCTGCAGCCTAAACGGCTAAATGGATTTTAACATATTATGAGGTGTTGTAAGATTCATCCTGGTTGTGGAAATGACAAAAATAAATAAATAACAGGGGGCAATCTCACACAAATTCACCTAGTCCCAAACTAAGCTCTAGGCTTGTACTATGGCTATAATAATAATGCTTATAATATATTTAATAGAGATGGGCCGACTACGGATTTTGCTGACTGGCCAGATTAATCGGCCGACTAGTCGGCAATGCCGATCGTAGGATTTTGCTAAGTTCGCGTGAACTCGGAAACGTTCGTTTTACTTCGTCCGTCACGTTTGTTACCTACCCCTACAATGTTTTGACACAATTTTGTTTACTTATTTTCTGCACGACAAAAATAGTACATTGTTGCAGAGGACAGAAAGTACGCGATTTTTGGACGAGTCATATAGATGAATATGTCAACTCCATATAAAATTGTATTTATTTCGCCATATCTCCCATGTAATTTCATTTCTAGTGGTTTGAGATTAGGGGCCAAGTTTGAATTACATAAAAAAAAAAGCAGTGAAATATTTTTTAGTCTGTGTATCTTTAAGCAAAAATACACCTAATATTTTACGACACAAAATGGTGTGTTCTGATTGGTCGATTTCAATTTTTCATTTTAAGGAGCCATGACACAAAAATTGATTGATTGATTTTCATTGGTTCTTAAAGTTGGACAACAATGTTCTCGACCAATCAGCAAACACGCTGACAAAAACATTATTGGTCTGTCCTTATAAGTGACGTTTTGTGAGCCCAAACAAGACCATCTATGGCCATATTTCCGAGCAGTGTTGTGAAAAAACAATTAGAACCCTAATTATAGTATTAAAACGAACTACCTAGTGCTTTTTATAACTATGTCGAAAAGGAAATCACGTGTGTGGTTTTTTTTACGATATTTCCTATAGGCACTTTAGTGCCGAATATTCGGCATTTTTTGCCGACTAGCCGCCGACTAATCACCGACTAAAAATGATGCCGAATAGCCGGCTTTCCCGACTAATCGTCAACAAGTCGGCCCATCTCTAATAGTTAATCAAAGTATTTTTTTAACAAATATGGACGACAATACTATAAAATGCATTCTGAGGCCCTAGACAAGATGCATTCGGCGTTCGTTATAGTCATCCAAAACGTATAGGATTGACGTAAGCTGTCAGACGGTCGCGTCGAGCGTCAATTCCATACATTTTGTCAGCTTTCGAAAATCGTTTACGTTAGCGTTAAGCAACCGGTCTTGCCTCGCAGGTTTTTAAAGTTTGCTTTTTATAGTCTCACAGACATAACGACAATTACGTCTATAAATTTCCTGAAATTTCCAGACCTTTTCAACGAAACGCTATGGTGTTAAAATGACGCGTAAACTTGTTAATTGAACCTAATATTGGCGCTGCTACGTTTGTACGGGTAAACCCCAGAACTCGTGATATTACTCTTGAATTCTGCATTTCACAATTATATTCGAGCATTTATTGGCACAGTAACGGAGTATTAGTTATTTGTGTTAATACACACTTTGGACGTCATATTGAAACCTGATTAGACCTCAACGTCATCTTACGTCTATAACGCGTTATGTAATATTTTGACGTATTGTGACGAATACGACGAACGATTTAGTTGTATCTAAAGGGCTTTGAAATGGACAATAGCGAGTTTTTCAAACGATTTAGGGTCATATTTCAATATCCGAGGTCATTATTGCATCACTTGCTGATTGTTATGTTAAAGATTTCGTTATTCACCACATTGAGAGAGATGAAAATATAAAGGTAATGCGTACTTCTACCAATTATGGATGCCACTATTCTAGGACTATTCTAGTTTGAACTATTCTAAGCTCAGTAACAATTTGTACAGTACAGTCAAGTGTTTTAAAATGCACCGTATTCCAGTGTAATAAGGACGTAACATGTTTATGAGAGCATTGTTTCGATACATATTGCACTTGATTGTAAATACATAAATATTTTTCTACTTCCAACAAGAATCAAATCCGAAGGTCATGTCGATTTAATGTTAACTTACCTACTTAACTTTAGAGACTTTACTATTGAGTCACAAGTAGAAAAGAGAGACGTTTTTAATAAACAAGGGACTCCGCTTAAATATAAGTGTAACCAATGTAAAGCTAAATCTCCTGTTTGAGTCAATTCGTTTAGACTCATATCTCAAAACCATGAGAGCGAGCGAGAAAATAGTAAAAACTCGATAACCTTTTTTAGGTCCTAAAGAACTGCGAGTGTTTGAAAACTGAGTCAAATATTTGGTATACAATAGTATCGTGTATCGTGTTCGTATTTATTGCTTCGTCTATTTATCTATGGTTACTAACTGAGATAGCCAGATAAATACGAACATTTCCGACCAAAAACAATCTCATTTAACACTACACCTGTAATGTGTATGTATAGTGTAAACAGAAATGTGACAAACCTGGTGAACATGTTGTGTGCGTGACTGCTCATGAGTGTGTGCGCGCGAGTCAGCGTCCCCCCGCGCCCCGCGCGCTCGCATCATTAACGAAGCCGGGCCTGCTGTCACCTGTAACAATTATAACCTTAAAATAACAGATCAGACCCTCAATATAATGATTTAAACTCATAAACAGCTTAAGCGGTTTTCATCTGTTCTATTAAAATAATCTGCGTACGAATCTGTTAATCTTTTTAAGCGCTACGATGTGACGGACTTGCACACAGATACACGCAGATACACGGATACACATGCAACTTATGACACGTATTTTCACCGAGGGTTAATCAGCACGATATACCTTATAGGTATCTAAGCATATGTCTTAAATTTATAGAAATACTCGTATTTTTACGTTTTTTTTTTATATCTTAAATTACTCCGTAATCAGTTAGGCACAGGTTAATTGCGGAGCCATCATAATAAGCAACGTCAAAAATAATTCATTTACTTTCTGCGTGGCTGTACAAATAAAGTGCTACAGTTTAAAAATATTCAATTTCCGCGGTCACATGTCGTATTTTCCTTGCAGCAAACCGTTTATTATTAAACTATATATCAGCATAACTTTAATGAGATATGCAAAGCTACCTATACCTAGTTAGAACTCATTGGTTATTCTTAAAAAGGTTCTGGAGCACCCGTTCCTAATAAGGAACGCTAAATATTTCTTCATTAGCATTGCGTTAGTTGGACCAATCATTGTACGGCGATGCGTCTGATATGGGCATGGGGGGAGTGTTATGACTTCTGTTTATTAAAGCAATAACAGATGTTACAGACGGACAATTATTATGACGGTTTTATGATCGCTAACAAGTTTTTTCCTTATTCGTTTGACGAATCAGGAGTCATACACACATTACATGACTGTTCAATCGTAAAGACACCTTATGGCTATTGGCGGTTAGTATGTTCTTATCATTGCTGTTGTATAAATAGCATAGTAGAAATAATGAGAACAGCGTAAACGCCCGCAGCCATACGGTCCGTATTGATTTGGATTCCCAAAAAAATATAGGCAAAAAGTTGTATAATTTGGTATTTGATGATTTCAATTTTGTGTTTAGAACAACGTGCGTAGAGGTCCCAGGTTCCATGTTCAAATGTTTTTGTTTTTGTGATGAGCATGCATTATTTGCTTTTGAGTCTTAAATGATCTCCATGTATTTTGTTTATCCATATAAGTATACACGGTGGAGAAAACGAATGCCACATGGACCGTAACTACCTTAAATAATGGAAATAGCAAATTTTACGTAAAGGAGACTAACTTTTATTTTTAAAAACAATAAATACTGCATTATTTTATTTTTGAAAAATATCCTCTTTCTCAACCAAGAATCGAACTGGCCAAATATTACAAAACCATAAACTTGTGTTTTATGATACAGATCGAAAGCGTCATTGATAGTGATCATTTATATCTACAACACATACACGTTGAAATTAAAAAAAGGACAAAGTCGCGGTCAACAGTTATCTACTACCATTACATACTCATTACTTACTCATTACTCATAACCTTAGAACTGAACTTAGTTTGGCACTAGGTCAACTTACGTAAAGTTGCCCACTGATGCGGTTTCAATCCACGAAGTCGCGCCCCACCACTTAAATTGGCATGTGTGTAGTTTTGTCAATGTAACGTGACTGTGTAGATTAAAAACTCAATATTAATTATTATGTTACTTACTGATTGTTGCAAGTTCTAATTAAATATCCTTTATATACTATGTTAAATAGTAAGCTTTAAAAAACATAGTCCCAAAATGTTAAAAAGTGATATGGTACTAATACCTACTTGAGAGGTAGAGACCAGAATAAATATTGTACAACTTGGTTGCTATTTAAAAACGCGCACGCGCACGTCATGCGCATGAAATTCTTAAGTGCCCCAAAATGAAATTGTGCTAATTTGATTAGACTGTTACATTACTACACATAACACCTTACTATGTAGCTGACTGTATCAATATTATCAGTATATTTATGTTTTATTTGCAAAGCATCAATATATAATTTCGTACCTGCAATAATGTGTTACCAAGGCTTTCATAGTTACCATGACGACGTCCAGGTCGTTCGTTTAAGGTTGGTAGTAGGCAAACTTTGTATAAGTTCTTTTAACCAGGACCCTCGTATCGTCATTCGTGTTTTTTTTATATGGCGAGGAGAAGGCACACAAGCACACAGCCTACCTGATGATTAGTGGGATCTGAGACCCATTGACATTTGAATTCTCAAGACTACAATCTCAAGACTGCAATCTATACACTCCAAATGCGCTACCAACCCTAAGGACCGAGATGGAATGCTAAGCTGGTAATTTTGAGATAAACAAGACTTAACCCTAATTCAGTTTTTGGGGAAGAAACTCGTAGCAAAACAAAGTTTTTTTTTCTGTTTTGGAAAATGAAGGGAGAAAAGGGTGTCCCAAATGTGAGCCGCTGCGAGAAGTCGAGTTGTGCAGACACCGAATGAGAGTGCCAGAATTTACGTTAGCTGTATATTGTATTGTCAATAAGGTAGCGAATAAAGGACGCTAGGGATGTTTCGTGCATCCCTAGTAGTGAATTTAGTACTTCGGAGTAAACTTCTACTTTTTTACATAATACTCTGACCTGCGATTGAGCTATATTTCACCAAGCAACACCTTAGCCAATGACCTTGCGCAAGGGCCGCCCGGATTGCTACCACCATTTTACCCTTTATCCTACCGCCAAACGGCAATGTTTGCATTGTTGTACCATGACCAATGAGTTTTTCTTACTTAAATAAATTACCCGATGCTCTTACGGTGAAGGAGAAACATCGTGAGGAAACCTGCACATTCGAAGCTGAGTGTGTAAAATGGTTATTGCACAACAGATCCTAAAGGGGCCGAAGGGTACCCGAAAGGGCCCATCAAAGATAAGATAAGATAATCAAATAGGCATTCCGTATTCCTCAGGGTTGGCAATGCATTTACGGTCTAAGGGATAGTCTTGAGAAAGCAAATGGGTATGGGTCACAGATACTATTTACCATCAGGGGCACGTTTTATAAAGCTACAAGTTACAATTTTACAGGTCTAAACTGGCAACACTGCTCAAATAGCTGGTCGTCATTGGTCGAGGTTGTGTCAAATGGAAACTTGTAACCTGTAAATTGTAATTTGTAGCTTTATAAAACAGACCCCAGGTGGCCTGTGTGCTCGTTCGCCTTATCAATGCCGTAAAAAAGGAGGAAAGGATGATATCAAAGGCGGAGTTTGCTACACTCTTTTCATAAGAACACCCAGTATTTCTCTGGGAATACAGAAAAAGTACAAGCGAATTTCACTCTTTATTACATTGCCTAAAACGTTTTGTGCGAATGTTAATTTGACAGTATAAGTAGTGCAAGTAGAAGTATAAGTTTGTGTGTGTGTGTGGCATGGACATCAAATGATGAAAAGGTGATGACGGAATTAGGATGTAATTCCTGTGCAGCCCAAACTACATCCTATAAAAGGCAGTTATCAACAATTTGAAACCAAATGGTGCCCAAAGCTCGTTTAAGGTGATTACATCCACTTTCGTCGCGTGATTGGGCACTTTTTGTTTTGGGTAATTGATGGAACGTAAATAAAACGACTCTGTATGATTCAGAACCTGAACCAGGTTACTAAAAATAAAACAGGATACTTATGTCACAACACTTTTTTACCTTTAAAAACTGATAACCTAGGTAAACGGCATTATTTTTATCTCATTAGCATTACGACTGTGCGAACGTTCTGTTATCGTCAGTTAAAAACTGGGGATTTAATGTCAAAAACAATTATGTTTTTCTGAATAAAATAGAACCCTACATTTTAAAGAATATGTATAGGAACGTTTTACTTGGCGTTGTTGTGACATTACTAGCATAGAGGCATTTCATCTTAGTCCTCAGGGTTGGCAACGTATTTGAACTCGTAAGATTGCTGACTTGAGATTGTAGTCTTAATAATTCAAATGTCTATGAGTTTCGGATCCCACTTATCATCAGGTGGCCTGTGTGCTCGTATGCCTTCTTTTTGCTAAAGAAAAAACTATCGTACGATCGTTAATGTCAATTCCATACGCTTTAACAGTTTTACAGCTAGCCCCTGCAGTAATATAATTAGGCCCCGATTGATAAAAAGATACAGAAAAGATCTCGATATAGTATTAAATTAGCATCTAAGGAAACCCTTTCTACTTTACGCAACCTTTATCAGCACACAATTAACTTCTTATCAGAGCCATCGGAGTCCAAGCTACGCATTCAACCTTAATATTATACCCAATAACCTATTGTTCCTAGCTAGTCACGGCTAGAGCCATATTGGCATATTGCAATCCCTACATGGAAAGAGCCTGGTGACCTGTGACATTTCAACCAGTACTGTCTTTCTCTAACGTGGTTGGTTAGAAAAAGATGGCTGAACACCATAATAGAATATCGGATTGTTTGTTTTATGCTATTTCTGCAGTCTACTGTTTTATATTGTTCCGAGCGTCGGTGTAATTCGGAGTTCCCATGGTCTTCGGTTGCTTATTGATGTTGAGTTATTACTGGGACGAAATTTACATGGAAAAGTTTCTAAGGTCACATATGACATTCTTAAGGTTATAAGCATTGGGAATGAATCTTGTTGCGATTTAGCTGAATACGGAGACAACAGAGTCTTTCAGTATAATATTATAGCTTGTTTATAAATGTTTTCATCGGGAGCCCTTTGTTTCCCATAATTTTATTGGTCATAATGTAATTGTTGATAGTCATAATTTTTTATATCGCTGAAACTGTAAACTTTTCAGAAATTCTGAAATATCTAACGCGTAGACAAGGGTAGGTTAGGTTAGGTTTGATTTTTAAAAATCCTGAAAAAGTAACAATTTCTTTAAAAAACACGTTATGACCTTCGATGATTATGACCTAAAGCACATTATGACTAAAAATAATTATGTCAGTCAATATAGACCCGTTTTCATCTGATGTAAGTTTTTTTTATTGCACCATTTAACTCCAGGTTGTAAGGTGTGATTAATAGAAATTTGCGATTTCAAGATAGCAAATGTATAGCCATAATAGGATTAGTTGAAATGTTTTTTATCTATCGGAAATGTAACTAAATTAAATGACACATTGTTTGTCATTTCACTGGCTGTATTACCCTTCAGTCCAGATCACAAAAGTGCAAAGGTATTTATTACTTGGTAGCGTCTTAGGGTTTGATGATGGTAGCAAAACATGATAGGTTTTGCACTGGCTACAACCACCCTTGTCAATCATTTTGTCAAATTAAAATTAAAACGTTTTTAATTATGTGGTAAAATTGAGGTATTTACGATTAAACATTGACTAATAAATTGTACGTGGATATCAATTAAAAAATTAAAAGGTACCGATTATAAAACTGTACATCCTCATCCTCGATGGATCTTTGAACTTATCGGCAACATAATTTGGAGCAGCGGTGTCATCGTTTTTCATCGTACATCCTTACCATCTTTTCTTATGTCATCAATGCGTTAGTATGTTTCTTTATTTTGTTATTTGCTCAACGCCTCAACTGATCGCCGTGAAATTTTGTAAGGGAAGGAAACGGTAGTCCTATTTAAAATATATAAAAATAAAAATAAAAATTTAAAGGAAACTTAACATGAGGCCGGAGTTTAACACTCATTGTTTCGATGACCTCCAAATTTCTTAACAATATTTACCCCCCATTTCGAAGCCCATTAGCACCCGAAGGACTGTTTGTGAAGGGTGCGTGGTAAGCGGCCGAATTAACACCGCCACTTAGCGGTCACTTACGGGGTGGACGCAGGTGGTCTTTGTTCAAACGAGGCCTTTTGGGCACTTCCTCTGGGTTTTTTTAGGTTACATAAGGTACAAGTGAGTATATAAAAAAATGGACCAATCAGCAAAGTGGAACGTAAAATGGTAAGCTATATTCTACCCGGTAAAAACATAATGCTTTAGATATGTTGCTGTATTTTTTTTAACTCGGCTGCTAGTACTGTCAATTAAATAAGAGCTATCGTAACGTTGACAAATACGATAACATGTCAATAGCAATATGGTTTTACCGACTAAAATAGAGCCTCAATTACCATAAAAGTCATCACATCACCAGAAAAAATCTACTTTTCACAACACTGCTCGGAAATATGGCCATAGATGGTCTTGTTTGGGGTCACAGAACGTCACTTATAAGGACAGACCAAGAATGTTTTTGTCGGCGTGTTTGCTGATTGGTCGAGAACATTGTTTCAGTTTGAGCACTTTAAGAATCAATGAAAATCGATCAATCAATTTTTGTGTCATTGCTCCTCAAAATGAAAAATTGAAATCGACCAATGAGAACACACCATTTTGTGTCGTAAAATATTAGGTGTATTTTTGCTAAAAGATACACAGACTAAAAACTATGTCACTGTTCTTTTTTTAAATGTAATTCAAACTTGGCCCCTAATCTCGAACCACTAGAGATGAAATTACATGGGAGATATGGCGAAACAAATACAATTTTATATGGAGTTGACATCTTCATCTCGCATGTTACTTTATTAATCTCGAGTGCCACGTGAATAGGAGTACAGATTTAAAAAAAAGTTTTCTATGGTAAAATTTGCGGTGATGTCACATTAAAATGAATTCAAATTTGAGTTTTGAATATGATTTTTTATTTTATTTCCTCTCAGTAGTTGTGAAAAGCACTATGTCTGCGAAGCAGCGTAGAAAGTGCAATTTATGGACTCGTACACTAGAGGGCCTCCACTACGTTTCGGCCCTCTATATGACTCGTCCAAAAATCGCGTACTTTCTGTCCTCTGCAACAATGTACTATAAGAGGCTTATAGTAATCTAAATTAATTAAATATGTGTGTGAGAGCCTGAGTATTTGTCCCTGAGTCTTGGATATTTTCTGTTTATATTTGTTTCTCTATACAAGTATGTTGATCGTTTTCTATATAGTAATTAAGTATAAGCTTAAAGCTTAGTTTTAGACTGGGTCAATTTGTGTAAGATTGCTTTCTGACTGATATTTAGTTATTTTATATTTTCTTAACTCCTCCTTAAGAGTTGTTTTCTTCGTCTTTCAACTTTTTGGTCTTTGGTTTTGCAATTTCCATATAAACTAATTTCAAAGCAGTTTTATAGATTAAAAGCTTATTGTATCGGGATGGATATTAGCTAGGTTTGTTGTCCATCACGTAAACCAGTCAAGAGTTATCCGCTCTAAAAAAAGGGGTCACTATACTCGCAACAGTACTGTTTCGGAGAGTAAAAGTACGTATGTTTACGTAATTTATTTTATTAGTATCTCAAATGCTCTTGCATAGATTATTGGTGATAACAGTCAAGAATTCACCCAAAAATTTGCGACATAAAATGGCAAATAAAAGGGCATCTTTTTCGAACTCTGCTTTATTTAGACTAACATTTCACTGAACCGCTGGCGTTCTCCGTAACCTAATAGCGGCCATTAGTCTGCCAGAACTAATGCACCGTCTTATCATAATTTGAATCGCTCTAAGATGAGTTCTGTATGACAAAACTCGGTTTCATGTACGGTTATTAATTTTCTAACGCATAGCTGTCCTACGAATTGCTGTACCCATTACATTACACTTAGTTCAGTCAACTTTTGGATGTTTAAAATAAGATTATGGTTAATTGCAATTTTCTAAGTTGATACAAGAAACGTAATATTTGATATAAATAGAGTTACTTGTTTTTTCATTCGGTTTTTTTGGTGAAAAAGCAATGTACTTATACATATATACATATTTATATTACAATAATAAGCTAACCTTACAAAGCTGCCATATCAATATTATAAAAGTCAGGCATAAAAATGAGTTCAATATCATTTATTATTAGGATTAGCGTCTTCGCCAGAAAACAAAAGTATTCAACAAAAAAAACAAGAGTCCTAAATATTTCAGATGCACTAATAAAAGTTTACTGCAGATCTGTTATTGTTATTTTTGACTTATGCCAGCAGTCTATTTTTATTGAAATATTTTAACAACACGTGATAACCGGATTGCAAATTTAGCCTACTATTCTTATAAACAAACATACATTTTATTATATCCTGCTCTGTCTACATTGATTGATCAACAACCACCGCCGTCATATCTCATTTAAATAAGCATCTATTAAATGTATTATGACCATCTATAAAAAGCTTTTTAACAGATTTCAACTGTACATTATCGCTGGAGCCGTTTGTTTTTACTGTGTCGTTAATTAGCAGTAATACGAATCATTTGTTTCTATGTCAACGCAAAGTACACAGTATAGGGCAGTAAGCTAACTTGATTCTAATGTCGATTTAAACCGGTTTTAAACTAGGCTCATTATAGGACAGTCAAAAAAAAAGCTTGACATAGCGATGTCCAAATATGTGTTAACTCTTCGAAATGTTTTTTGTTTCTGTTTAAACTATTAACTATTGCAGGTTTTTGAAAGATACTCACCCTCTATAAGCCTCTAATGGTATAAGTACAGTGAGTGACCCGTTTTTATGGTTCCTGATTGTATTGTTGTAATATCACTATCGGATTAAGTATCTAATGAGTGCTTGTAAAAGTAGTGGAATGCGGAAGATAAATTGGCGTTTGGCCTTAATCTATTAAAAAGTATGATCTAATTATTTTTTAACCTTTAGCTTTTAAATCTGGGCAAAATATTTAGATTGACATTACCTACGATAACTACCAATGCAGGTAAAGGCAAAACAAATTAAATGTTGCTAATAATGGTTACATCTTTAAAAACTCGTCTGACAACTATGAACTTAAGTTCTTCTGCGCTCTCGAAGCCGAAAGGAAGAGTTAATTACGGAACAAAATGTGGCTGCATGTTTTGTCGTCGAAATAGCTCGACTAACGTTGGGAGGTACCGTAAAATGGGGTTAGTTTGATTAATTTTAAAAATAAATCTTCTGTAACTCCCGCATTTTATCGTTAAATAAATTATTAAAAATATTGTATTGGCGACTACTCATTTAGAGTACCTTAAAGCAGCTAGAGGTAGACTACGGGAAACGGCTTAGTAGAAAAAACACATTACGCAGCTAAAAATGACGATTCTTAAAATGGGGCTACTTTGATTATCCCTGTGTTTACATCACAATATCAAAGTCAACCCTGAAGCATGTCATGAAGGTTTTAAATCCAATGTCTGAAAATACTTGAACTATCATATTTTGCGCTCGCATATGAAACATATGAAAGTAATATCGCGAAAGAACTTAATAATAACTCAGACATTGCACAAAATCGAAGATTCAAAAAATTATCAAAGTCGCCTCGCGTTTCCAAAGACACCCCATTTTACGGTACCTAACTCTCCTTATGCTTACAAGCACGGGACAACTCAGTTCGCGGACCAATAATCACTTGACGAGAAAACAAGCGAATTTGAAGAGGTAACATCCTGTTTTCAATCTGTAGGCTACAATTTTTAGTCAGATTAAAGATATCAATCCATTACATTACTCACTCTAAAACGATGACTAACGTATATCCTGAACGGATTCGAACCCTGGACCTGCGTAATCATTTTCTCATGTACTAATTAAAATATGCGAAGATGACCTAATAGTTAACGCGCAAACAAGAACCTACATGGTTATTATTTTAATTTAAATGGAAGTGAGCATTAACATAGTTGGATGGTTAAATGTGACGTCATTGTACCTAAGCTTACGAATGTTCATTAAATGCTTTAATCATCTTCATTCGTTGGATTTAATGATATTGTATATATTTGCAAAATCATACAAAAAGCCATTTTTCTGTAAATCGCAAACGTTACTTAAAATAACGGATGCCGTAATAAAATGTTGAGGCAACCGTTTGTTGACAGACTCGAGTGATAAAGTACACATTAAATAGAAATCACAAAAGCTTTCAAACATCGATTATGTAGACATACCAAATTGTTAGACCGTATGATCATTACAAAAATAGCTATTGTCGTTCGATAGACCGACTCATTGTGATGCATCAGGGAAAAGAAATCTCGTGGAACGGAGCGTAAAAAGGGCAAATAAAAAAGTAAAAAAGATGCGACCGAGTACGCTAAGATCTCGGTCAGGCGGGAGCCGACTTCTTTTGTTTCAGCCTCGAATCAGCCAGTGCTTCGAATCTAGATGCTGTTTTCGAATTGTTGTTTTCTTTTTCCCCCTATGGCTTTTTCTTTATTGTCTCTGGCAAGTTAAAAAAAATAAAAGCCCGGTGGCTTATGGCTCCCCATTGATATGCGACGTTCGAATCGAAATTTAAATATTTGCTGGCGGTTACTCGACGGGCTTCATCTTGAGTATTTTGTTTTTAAAAGAGTGCTGCCATCTTTATATTTATTATGTTATTCGGAAAGCGATGCGTTGAGATACATCGCGATTGGAAACGTTTACGTTGGGAGCTATCTATTCGGTGATGTTTGAGTTTATTTAACTGAAACGAGGTTTAAGTACAATTTCATATGAACGGTACTATAAAGGAACATAAAAAAATAATCATCTTAACATACAAACTACAGTTTGGTCGTTCTAAGAGGGCCGATTTGACAGCTGTCAACTCAGTACAAAATATGTGTTTGAGGTTATATTTTATACCGCGTTGACAGCTGTCAAATCGGCCCTCTTAGACCAATCTGTAAACAGTAAACTTTGTTTCTTTTAAAGAATTTGTTACTGGTGTCTTTTAAAGTTGAATTAAGTTTAAATTTAGATTCACCTACCTATTATCCAATTGAAAATTACGTATAGTTCTGATGAGAGTGCTGAGTGAGTATATTTTGGTGTAGTAGATGCAAATGGATTATGTCGTTATAACTTAGAGCTTCTGTTTTCAATTTAGGACTTTCTCTGAACTAAAAGAGGTACCCATTCTTATTTGCATAACAAATATTTCGCATTGCTAGATCTAAACAGAAGTAACTCAAAATACAACTGTATTTTAAAATCAACTTTAATACAACTTCTATGAAATTGAAACAAAACTAGCAAGGATTTTGAGTTGATGCTGTTTTAATCTAGCAGTGTGATTTTTATTCTTCCTAGGGCCTCTTTTCCACTTTTTTTAATTGATTTTGTTTTTGAAACCATACAGGTATCTAACGATATGGCCAGCTTTATTGTCAAGTTAATAGGAGCTACCATAACGCTAACAATAAGTTAACAATGTTGATTAACGGTGTAAATAGAGGTCGATGAGTAGACCTAGGAATTTACGGGGCAAAATTAAATGACAGCTAGGGATTGACAAACAAAACTTGGAGCGATCACTAGTATATGGGAAAAGCATTGATAATTTAGTTTATCGATATAGGTAATACCTAGCTGTCATTAAATTTTGCCCCGTATATTCCTAGGCCTGTCGATGAGAGATGGATCCAATATTCTTGTCTTACTAGAAATCCGTAACATTAGTTTATAATACAAGAGTAAACAAGTTATCACGATGTCTGTCAATATTATAAAACTCTTAAAAAAATGCTTTCTCTGGCTTACCAAATAAGTAAAAGTATCACTTAACCGGTAATCGAACTTGTGACCCTTCACCCGTTAACTTAGTAACGACCATTAATAACTAATCGACGCTTAACTTTTACTCCATTACAATATTTCTTACATGCTGAATGTCATAGCTTAATATTTAAGCAACTAGTTCTTTATGACATTATGCTTGCGTCGTTATCAAAGGTCCGATTTGACAGCTGTCAACGCAGTACCAAATATAACCTCAAACGCATTTTGTACTATAATAGCAGCTGTCAAAACGGGCCTTTTAGTGCGATGGGAGTATAGGTAGTAACATTTTGTATCAAATTACTGTTTTAATAATATGGCATTGGTTCAGCATTTTACTACAACCTTACTAAAAAAATATATTAGCAAAGCTATAGGTGATTGTTTTAACGGTTAAGAGTTTTATTTATAGCAATAGCAGGCTCAAAGAGCAATTTTAAACACGTAGAACGTAAAAAAAACGTTTACTGACACATCGACACTACTTCAATGAGTTTCTTTACGCATAACTAGTAACATTGAAAGTAATTATTGGCTTTGGTAAGGAACCGAGTTTTTCATCGATAATAATCATAATATAGTTTCATAAAGTATATATTACTTTCCACAAATGTATTTAAAAAAAGTTGACACTTAGACTTAATGTAAACCTGCCTTAATCTCCAGCGCTTGTCTAAAAATCTGACAGTTACCTGTCATCTTCGCATTACTCACCAAACTTCAGCAAAAAGTGATCTCGCTGATTCACTACTCTGTGGCGCCGCGGTTAAAAAACCATATCCGGTTAGCGACCGGTTTGGTTTAGGTATTTATTTCTCTATCTAGAGCCTATCAATTAAAATTGATCGCCACCTATTACTGTACCGCTTGTATTATATTTAAATGTAGAATAATTATTTGTATTGCTCTTTCTGATATAAGTTGGGTTTTAGAAACAGCCGTTACTCGAAAATAAATTTTGTAACAGGCACTTATGGTCGTTTGCACTAAACTTAAGAATCGCCTAAATTCTCGCCTAAGTTAGGCTACTCCTACCGAAAAATTAGCTTGCACTAACCCTATGCTATTCTACTCTTTTTAGCTAGGCTCTTAAGCTCAGGTGTATCTTAACTAGGGCAAGCCTAACCCAAGTTTAGTGCAAACGGGCATAAGAGTATTTTTTTTAGTTAGCCTATTTCTTGTAGCGCTCAAATATTGTCAATGTTTTTGATCTGTAGGTATTATAATAATAAATATCAGGGGACAATGTCACACAAATTGTCTTAGTCCCAAACGAAACTCTAGGCTTGTACTCGTACTAATATGACAACGATAAACATACAAACATAGAGAAATACATACTGAAATACATAGAAAACAAGACTCATAAAAAATACTCGCGCTCATCGCACAAATATCTGCCCTTTGGATTGAACCCGGGACCACTAGCTTTATAGGCGGACTCACTACTAACTAGGTTAACGTGTCGTCATATATCATATGAGTGTATATTTCTTTATTTCCTCGTACTCTTAACGAATGGCAATTTCCCGAAGCAAAGGTTAGTCGCAAATGTCAATGAGTACTAATGTATATTTTTTGATAAATTTAAAAAGATAAAACATGACATGCATGGTTTTTAAAGCTTGCAATTTGTAAGACTTCCTTTTATTGTAGGAGATCCGAATAGGAGACGATTTGGACCGAGCTGTTTATTCGATAAAAAGTATTTTATACCAAATTTAATATGCTAAGTAATATATATGGCGAATAGGTACGCTGAAAAATTTCTGTCCAGAATATAATATAAAAAAAAAAAAACTTCTTTTTAAAAAATTACACTAGCTTGTTTAATTGACAAATTACATACCAATCGAATGTACGAGTAGGAAGACTATAGAATATGCAAACGTTATTTTGACAATTTTTTTCTCGTCAAGCTATTGGGTAGGCAGGTATAAACAGGTAAGTCGGTACTAGTAATTTGCACCAAACCTAACGTTTGCATATACTATAGACTTCATACTTTCGATTACCACGTAATTTGTCTATTAAACAAACATTTGCAATTTTAAAAAAAAGTTCATTTTTTATTTTATTTTTAATGATATAAGTACTGGACTGAAATTTTTCAGCCTACCTATTCGCCACATATTATTTAGCGTATTAAATTTGATATAAAATACTTTTCATCGAATAAATAGCCCGGTCCAAATCTTTTCCTATTCGAATCTTAGACCATTGCCTTATGTTAGACTAACATGCCCATTAACACCCGCAACACAAGAAGAGGAATCACAGATGCGTTACAGACCTTTTGCAGAATTACTATTGCTTAAGAAGAAAGTTGGCATGTCTTATGTTACTTTTTGCAGTTAAAATGTACGTATAAGTAGAAGTCAGACAGTATTAACATAACATCGAGGTAATTGAATTACTGTTGTGTGTGTGTGTGTGTGTCTGTCTGTCTGTGGCTCTGTAGCTCTTTAACGGATGAACCGATTTGGATACGCTTTTTGTCATTCCTTCCAGAGTGTTCAGGAGAAATTTGTCTGTATAATAAACGTAGTAATAAAAAATAAGAATGCGTAACAAGGTTTCGCGAGACCGACCAGATTTTAAAAATACAACTTCACTGAAAAACGAACTTAGTCGCTTCACCATACTTAAGACACATCAACTAAGATGTTAGTTGAATCACTGAAGAACTTGCAGTTTTTGCTGCCAGCTTTGGTAGATATAGCCTAATATCTTAACTGTTTTATTAATATTGTCAACTAAAAAAAAAACTCTCTCGGTTGCCACATATTTTTTCGAGCGTTATCTTACAGCTAGCATTAATGTATATTGCGGAAAACCGATGGATGCTTGTAGCACAAAACAAAAAATCGCTGTGTTATGCAGTGATCGGAATAGGTAGAGTATATTTACCTAAAAATCGCAAAAGGATATAATATAGAGTGGTTACAACCGGGTGAAATAATAATTTATTTTGATTGATTTCCGGTAGTTTTAATGCTAAATATACGTAATATTTACTACTTACTTACGTAGTTTGTGATAAAAGGGGCCTGTAACTCAACTTTTAAGTGTCTAAATAATAGGTAGAGTATATTTACCTAAACTTCGTAGAACAGAGACATCAACTGGAGACTTCTTTGCGACTACATTTACTAGTACCAGAAAATACCGGAAATCAGAAATTCAATAAAATAAATTAATATTTCACCCAGTTGTAACCGGTCTATATTATGTCCGTCTGCGAACTTTAGGTAAATATACTCTACCTATTCCGATCACTGGTTATGAGTACTCGGGGAAGGCCCCATGTCGTCTTTTGGTACACATGATGATGATTACAGTTAAAGTGAGACCAGACTTGATATTTCGACAGACCGAAAAGATAGATGGGTTGAGTTGGACGCGTTACGAAGTTATTGGTGCATGCACAATATTTGCAGGAATTGCGGGATATAGCCCGCCTTTGCCCAGGAGGGACATTCAAGCTCAAAAAATCAGTACTCATACTCATGACATTAAGAAACCTACCAGCAATTGGAATGAAAACTAAATTATTTAACTTGCTTGTACAAAAATGTTTTTATTCGATCTCAGATTTCCTGCTCGAAAATTTCGATGCGTAATAATGTATATTTATTTTTATTTTTCATTGTTTATAATTTAATATTGTATGTTAGCGTAGAAGAATAGTATAGTATGTTTGAGAAATTCTCATCATGTTTTTGTACGTCACATGGCAAAACATAGTGTTCCACCATAATATTTTTTTGCACCACTATTTTACTTTTACCTATGTTTACAAATAAACACTTTGACTTTGACTTTGACATACTCATACTCATTTATTTATAATATCAAATATTACATGTCAATTTATTATTTTAAACAATATCTAGTTATCTACTAGTAGGTGATATAAACGAATTTAAAGAATTATCAATAGCAAAGAAATCAAATCATCGCGAGCGTTTAGTAAAGAGCTTCCGTAAGTCTGTGTCTAGCCTTAAACAAAACTATTTTTTTTGCATCAAATCGAACTATGACTGGTTGAGCATATTATATGAATAGATGTTAACTAAAAATGCTATAGAAAAGTACCTATGTCGTCATCAGGCTATAAACGATCTCAGTTACTGATGTGCCGAAGGAAACTTTCCAAAATTGCGGAACATTTTATGTAGGAAAATTTCGGAAACTTCTCACAATTTTGTATGGGGATGGAAACTTTCCGTTTCATAAATTTAAATTTCCTATATTTCTAGTGAAAGTTTCCAGAAATTTCTTAGAAATTTACCAATTTTTTGGAAACTTTCCGCAATTTGCACATCAGCTCAGTATCAAATTTTACATCTAATAATTTAGGCGTTAAACCTTGAAGAAGGGAGTAACAAACAACGAACAAACAATGACCTAAAACTAATAATTATTAGTAACGTTCCATCTTATCTTATTAACTGCAGCGTTACCGCCGCATTTATTCTGATTCAGTCTTTTTGACGACGCGCTGCCCTAGTTGGTAGTGACCCTGCCTACGAAGCTAGCGGTCCTGGGTTCAAATCCCGGTAAGGGCAGACATTTATGTGATGAGCGCGAATATATGTTTCTGAGTCATGAATGTTTTCTCCGTATTTAAGTATATATTTCTCTATATAAGTATTTATATCGTTGTCTAGTACCCATAGTACAAGCCTAGAGCTTAGTTTGGGACGAGGTCAGTTGGTGTGACATTGTCTCTTGATATTTATATTTTTTATATTTGTACTAAAACGTGTATATTCTCGTATATGCTTGAATAGCACATTTTGGCTAGTCTACAA
This sequence comes from Acleris literana, assembly GCA_946894065.1. Classification (NCBI taxonomy): domain Eukaryota; kingdom Metazoa; phylum Arthropoda; class Insecta; order Lepidoptera; family Tortricidae; genus Acleris; species Acleris literana. Next base: position 6,669,940 of record OX335689.1, on the reverse strand, counting down.
CAAGGAAAGATATGCATCCAAATCGTAATTTAAATTTGCTCAAAAATACAATTTCGTAAACACAACTGTTACTTTACATTTTTTTTTTTTTTTTTTTTTATTATTTATCGTACTACAAAAAAATACATATTTAAAATTTAAATAAACACCTCATAAACCACTTCAGGGTTTGTGCGAGGATAGAACGCTCTTATTAACTATATCTAACAATCACAACACAATACAAGTACACTTCTACTCACAAACATTATAGCTTATTTACAAAATACGATTTTAATTTATGTTTAATATTCTTAGGAGTTACGCTATCTCTAAATTTAACTTCAAGATCATTTATGAGACGAGGAATTAAGTAGGCGCTGGTTCTCTGTCCATAGACATTAGTGTATCCAGGAGTGGCTAATTTTTTATTTACGACTGCTCGAGTGCGTTTAATGTTAGATTTTAGGGTTTGGAAGGTTGTGTCAAAAAACTGTTCCTTGAGTAGGTTAAATTGGACTTTTTGGTGGATAGGGAGACAGTTGCAGTGTTTGAATAGCTTCAGTTCATCATTGGTATATTTAATCTTAATTTTAAGAGGAACTATTTCTTTCAGGATTCGCAATTGCAGAGAACATATTTTATCTAGGTACGACTTGTAGGTTCTACCATAACTACTGAGACCATAAGATACTATGGAATCTGCCAAGGCATTATACAAAAGAATTTTAATTTTAAATGGGATTCGATTTTTTACTATCCGTAAATTGATTAGGAATGCTCTGAGCTTGTTACATACGCGATTTATATGACAGCTCCAGTTAAACTTTCGATCGATTGTCAAGCCTAGGTATATGTGAGAAGGGACACTTTCAATGACGGGGCACCGGCAATGCGACGCGCCCGAGCCCCCGCCAGCGCGCGAGCCCGCCGAGTGCATGCACGCGTGTTCGTGAGCTACCAGCACGCTCCCGGGAGCTCCTTTTAAGTACGGGGACCGAATATGAATGACTTTAGTCTTCTGGGGATTAAGCACCAGGCCGGCATCATGACACCACTTGTTGAGAGCGTCAAAGTCTGCTTGAATTTTATTCATGGCAATCTCTGCGCTCTTATCAGCTGAAACTAAACACGTATCATCCGCGAACTGGTAGGTATCACATCTCTTGATGTAGCTGTGCATATCATTGACATACGCCAGAAAATGCAACGGTCCAATCACGGATCCTTGGGCCGTCCCCTCGGTGCTGTGCATGGTGTCGCTGTAGGCCTGCCCCACCCTGACGCAGTACGAGCGGTCCCGCAGGTAGTCTTCGCACCAGCGGAGAAGCGGACCCCGGACTCCGGTGTCATCCAGTTTTTTAATTAATTTTTTATGGTCCAGTGTATCAAATGCGCGAGAAAAATCAATAAATAAGGCAAAAACATGTTGTTTACTGTTAAGGTAACTATTGATTTTGTCCGTAAAATATACATTAATTAAACTTACATTATAAATAAGATGAAGATCTATTTGTATAGGCAACAACTTTAACCGTCGAGCTACTATAGAACCCTGTTGCAGAAAGCCAATGATTAATTTTGACATATTTTATTTTTCTTGACTTGACACTGAGATTATGACATGGTTCCATAGTGGTTCAAAAATTAAAATTGTTGTCTGGTAGGTACTGATATCTACTTTAAAAGTTCATCTCAAATTTAATTTAAAACTAAATGAAATTACGCCTAAAAACTAGTTTTAAATATCACTAATTCAGTTTGAGTCCTATTTTTTTATTACAAAGCTAGTAGCTGGCTTTTCCCTGATATTTGAATGTAGTCTTTCCCTCTTCAGTAAAGATAATATTGACCAGATTGTTAAGCATCTATAAACACAAACGGACACAGCAAACAGACAAGTCTTGACATAATTGACGAAAACAAGCAAGTTCGGGTAAGTGGCCATGCGTCATATATTTGACCTATATGGTGCTTGTAATTCGAAAATTATCTAACCTTTATCGGGGATTTTCATAACTTTTGCAAGAACCGATACAGAATTCCTTAAAAATCATAGTTAAGTTTAACAGATTGAAATCAATACTTAATTGAATTGCATGGTTGGTATCTTTAGATCTTGTTCACCGATTCTAAAGCCTAAAACTACGTTTCAACTTTTTTACTTCCGACCTTGTTTAGTTTAAGCATGGGTCAAATCCAGCGCCGATGCCTAGTGCGGATGCATCGTATTAGAGGTATATGAGTTTACAAGCAGGGTTAGAGCATTTGCTTGGTATAAAACTAAATAACTATTTTTTTAAATATATTATTTGTCTTGAGCTTGATTAGTTAAATATTTGAATAATTTAAATTATAAACTTTTCCATTATCCTGCTATGACAAAACAAATAAGCCCTTTTTTATTATTAGTAGTATGGTATGACGAAAGGTCTCAATAAGCTGGGAAGTGAGAATATTTAAAGAACGTTAAAAGTTAAACATGGTCTATAAAACTTATCGCAGCTACCTATATATCTTTTTTGAATACTTATGGATATTTAACCATAATCACAGACTAGCTGTGATTACCTCACCTGTTCACTATGTGAGCTTAAGATAGATTAGTTACTCAAGCGAATATCAAATTGTAAAAACTAACAAATTCAAAAGTATTTTCTAAACATCACGTGCAACCTCTCCAGCTAGATTATGCATCGAATAACTTAGGTACATCCTGAATTGTAGTGATAGGCAAAAGATACAAATTAAAATAAAACACGAATGGTTAATCCAAAACTCTTATTTGAATTTGCTGAAACTGAAAAATTTACCTTACAAGAAAAATCTTACCGTTTTTATCTAGAGTCCAACAATCCTTTACTACAGTCATCTACACTCAACTTTAAAATAAATCTAAGTTCACACCTTATCAGTTCACACTGAAGTGCAAGGGCACACTAAAATAAATTAGCCAGGCCTAGAAGTAAGTTAGCACGGAAATTGAGAACACCACACATTTTCAGTCAGTTAACAAGTAAACAAAGTTAAAAAATGCTGGCTGGTTACACCGGAGTAATTGAACCTCTTTTTTTAAATATGGAAAAGTTGTCCGCCAATCGGCGTTCCGAATTCGAATTCGGAGCTGTCAACGCGTTTGACAGGACGCGGCGCAGACGCGGGCGAGCGGGCGTGCAGTGCGCACGGGCAACAGCGCTACACTGAGTTCGCGCGCTTTTCGACAGCCTCTCACACGAGATGCATTAGATGCTTAAAACTTACGAGTACGATAGCGTATCAAAAGACCTTTGACTTTGAGTTGTTTAGGTCTTATCCGATGGTGGTTTTGACGCGGTCGTTCGATGTCACGTTTAAGCAGTGCCATAAGATCTGAAAAGGGTTTACTTATTATCTTTGCTCACTAAATTTACGAGCTTTAAGCATCAGAAATAATAAACATTTTTTACACGAGAAATGGCAAAGTTTTCTATTTGATGTTGATAATTTAATTAAACTGTGTGTTACCAAAACTGAGTAAAAAGTATCATTGGTAGCAACTTAAACACTACAATTCAATAATTTTAATACAAAATATTGACTATTAACGTCTTGACAAGAGAAGCTGAGGCACTAAATTTAAGCGTAGCCGTTAGGCATTTAGCCTTCTGACTCGCAAGCAAATACAGATTTAGCTTAATTCAAGATAAAAAGTTGTAATTTTTTTCCCTGTTAGCACAAAAATCGATCAAATAACTTTAACCCTAAATTGTGTCCATCAACACTATACACACTACACTACTCTGTCAAGGTCAATTAATACCAACACATTTCAAATTATGATACCAGTAATATACGTATAGTTCAATATTCGCAAAGAGCGAATCGCTAAAGTCATTTCTGTCCAATTATTTCAACCCGATCTACCACTCTTACCAAAATTATATCAAGCATAAGAAAATTAAAGCTTTTAAAGTTACTAAGACACTAAGTTTCAGCCCAAACGAAAACACAGCATACGGCTAACGGTCGTACATCGTTGACTGATGATGACTTGGCTTACGTTGTGCTCGTCCGTTTTGACGCGTGTGGCTCGGATAGGGTGAGAGCGGGAGCGGGAGAGACCGCGGAAATAAGAGCGGAAGTTTGGAAGAGAAAATTACAATTTTATGACGCGGTTGTTACGCAGTTGAGAATGAGGTTTTATTAAAGCAGGCTTCTTTAACCTCATGTTAGTTGAAAGTTAGGTAAGGTTATGGTGAAATGTTAATTTACTTCGCATTTAAAAACAATAGATCCGTAATATAAAGCAAGTGAAAATGAGGATGTAATATAAATAAGGGCCGAGATTCTAGGCGCTAAAAACCATAATTATCTTTGACCTGTGTATCGTATTGTCAACGTTTTGATAGCTCTTATTTACTTGACAGTAATGGCGGCCGAGTTAAAAGCAATACCATAACAGGTCAAAGACGATATGGTTTTTATCGCCGAGAATAGAGGCCAAGCTCAGTAGCTCTAGCTATCCTGATGCATTCGGCAAACGTTATCGTTGTCGAAAAAGCGTTAGCGGTCGCATCGAGTGCTTATGATAATTTTATACATTTTGACAACTTCTGAAAATTGTTTACATTAGCGTTAAGCATCTAGACTCTGAAGTGATATCAAGCAGTGATTTTTAGTTATGTAGGTATACTTACCCCCTTACTAATAAACGTTGAGTAACGGGTGTATAGCTATACAATGTTTTGTCCTTATCTGTCATTGTGACATTTGAATTTGACATATAAGGACAAAACATTGTATAGCTATACCACCGTTACTCAACGTTTATTAGTAAGGGGGTTAGTTTTATAAGGGCTTTTATTCTACTAAGTTTTAGTCCCTTCTGCTTTTATGCCATATTCATATTAAATTGTTGATATTTTAAAAGTTCTTATTCACTTGGCAGTAATGTAACTGTAACTGCAATGTTAAAAATAAGTTAACAATTGATATATATATAGGGGAAATTTAGATGTTTCAGAAAAAAAAACTCCGTGCCATGCATTACACTTGACACACATTTGACATGTCTTGTCAGTTGTGGCGAATGTTGTCGCATTTTTACAATGATATCTACAAATATATCAACAAAAATCATCCAAAGCGTAATATTTTAATAGAAAATGTTACCTTCCAATTTTATATTACGATGTGCATTAAAATATTAAACAAAACAGAAAAGAGAAATCAAGCAATTATTTTTCTCAAACTAAGATCCGCTAGTCTAATCACCGTATCCGCTCCCCAAAAGCATTCGAAGTGGTTCGTTTATTTTTTAAACGGGATTATTGGGTTATGAATGCTCGAGTTTTATGAACCGAGCCTAATCGTGAACCTTTTTGTGTTCCAAGTAGATCTGTCAATAAGAACTGTATTAAAATAACTATTAATGGTGTGAACACCGCTTAGAATTAATAAAGGGTTTTTAAGACGGTATTATGTTGGGCTTATTGGGCAAGTATTAGTGTTTGTTTTTAGTACAAAGGGTGTTGTCATTAAAATATTTTATCTATTAATCCTTTTTTTTTTTCAGTGTTTTTTGTGAAACCATTTCTTTGTATACCATAAAGAGTTTACTTACTTACGTTCAAAGATACCTATTAATGTGGTTTTTAAGTGGTAACCTATGGAATGATTGTGACCTTTGGCATTGAATTTGTTCTCAAAATGCATTGATTTTTATGTTATTTTTATGGGATACGGTAAATTGGAAATGCAAATAGCTGTGCAATGGTATAGAGTGTGTGAATCCAATACGAGCAAATATTTTAACGACGGTTATTTAATTATATTTCTTTTTTTCATACAAATTAACCTGCAATTAACTGAGACTTAAATCTTCGTCTACATTATACATTTCTGCTCGATGGGAACTTAAAAAAATTATTGCGCTCTATGTATTAGAGTTATTAACGAAATTCCACATTTACATGACTTGTAGAGCCATAACCTACGTCTAGTTTAAATGCTTGCTCGTATTCCATTTACACACTGTATTAAATATCTAATACTGTTAAATTTTAGTACACATACATACATACATAATCTCACGCCTTCGTTCCCAGACTGGGGTAGGCAGAGCTACAGAATTACAAACATCTCTAAAAACTTGTTGATAATTCTATAACCACAATTTGCACAATTAGGCTAAGATGTTTACCAGCGTATTAGTGACAGGTTGCAAGCCCATCGCCTAACAGTACTACAAGCCTTTATTCCCTTAGTCGTCTCTTACGACATCCACGGGAAGACATGGAGTGGCACTATTCTAACTCGGCAACCACACGAGGCATTTTAGCACACATATTTTTAACAAAAGCTACATAGGCTATTAGGTATAGTTTTTAGGCTTCAGCCAAATAAGACAGGTGAAAAAAATGACCGAGAACAGAGAAAACTGGCAATTACTCCGACAAAAGCCCAATAGACTAGCTCTTAAGTTAAATGATGATGGCAATTTTTATGCATTAAAGTTGTGAAACTTTTTTAAATAAAATTTTACAAAATATAGTCGGTTCACAATTCCTATTTTATTATACGACAAATTATACATGTTATTGTAGTGACAGTTGTATTTTGATATATTTGTTTATATTACAGTAACTATTTAAATTTGCTGTAGTTTCTTGTACGTTGAATAATAGATAATTCAAACGAAGTTGTACTACGTAAGCAAAAGACATCAACGCGGGCTAAGCGCTGAATTTGTCATATCGGGGAGCCCTTTGTTTCCCATAATTTTATTGGTCATAATGTAATTGTTGACATAATTTTTGATGGTCATAAATTTTTATATCGCTGAATCTGTAAACTTTTCAGAAGTTCTGAAATATCTAACGTGTAGACAAGGCTAGGTTAGGTTAGGTTTGATTTGTAAAAATCCTGAAAAAGTAACAGTTTCTTTAAAAAAAACACGTTATGACTTGCGATGATTATGACCTAAACAAATTATGACTAAAAATAATTATGTCAGTCAATATAGACCCGTCATATCGTCCTATAATTGGTATCAATTGCAATGAGTAAAAATTAACCCATAAATTACGTACTTTTCAAGATCAAATGACATTTTTAATGTTTTTTACATTTGATGATTACTTTAATATTATTATTAAGTCATCAAGTTTCAATAACTATGAATGACAGCTGTTACCCGCGACTATGTCCGCGTAGAACTCGTTTATCTCTACTCGCGATAAAAAGTACTCTATGTCATTCCTCGGTGTCTAAGCTATCTTCAATCCAAATATCATCGATATTGGTTCAGCGGCTTTACCGTGACAGCGTAACAAACAGACAAAGTGACTTTCACATTTATGATTTAATGTGTACGTATAATATAAAAACGGTTCGATGAAAATTTGAGGTTATGTGTCAAATAATACTAATTTGTTTTCATCTTGGTCGATTTCGATTGATCCCAACTATAAACAAATATAATTCCGACTAGATTGTGTTCTGCCTACAGCTGTCCTCATTTTTCAGGTGAATACATGTATATTTTTGTGTATTTATGTTTCCAGTAGAATAATTCCGATGATTTAGAGGTTAGTTTTTTATTTTTATTTTGTGATTAGTTATCAAGCAAACAATCCTTAGTCCTATAAATGTCAACATACCTACGTATTTTATAGAATATTTAGTCGGGGTTTTTAATCTATCTTTTAATTTTTACTTGTTTAGATGGTTTTTAATATATTGTTCGTAAAAATATGAAGTACCAACCGAGGTAATAAACGATTCAAGAAAAAAAATATCATTTCGTGATATACAAATTATCTTTTAATTTTAATTTTAATTTGTTAAGGATCCAAATCTTAAATAGCGCATTTCAAGGGTTTAATAAAGACTAAAAAATCCACAGAGGCTTATGAGTATTCAGTGAGTTCGGAGTAAAGTATATCTACTGATAATTAATAAATATAATGATAATAATTAAAGAATGTAAACTAATTTAATACATGACATGAGATGCTTCTTTACATGTTTTATTGGTTTGGGGTTGGAAAGATATTGTTCGTGTATGTAATGTACGCTGGACCATCTTACCAAGTTCAAACAAGGTTACTAATTAAACTAAATATTTTTTATCGACTTTAAGTGTATTTTAATTTACCTTTTGCTCTAAGCCAAGCCCATGTGGCTTGGCTTAGAGCAGCTTGGTGAACTAAATTGTTAATAAATATGTTTTTTTTTCAAAACTTACTGTCTAGTTTGTATTTTTTTTAACGTGGCAGACGTCTTATACGTTTCAAAACTAACAGTGTGTTTAATTGTGTTAATTCACATTGAAAAACAAATATGTTTTTTTTTATTCAGTTACATCGTTACTTAGCACCTGAAAGGTATCTTCGTTATTTTTATTAATATAAATTATTACGAAAGGAATAAAAACAACCTCAATAAAATTCTCTCGTCAAGTAAAAACACAAACATAAAATTTCTTGCCAATACAAAAACCTTTACAAATTGCCAAATTGCCTCATCACTTATCATTGAAAATATGACAACATTGCGTCACAATACGGTAAAAAACGTGTAAGCGAGACGACTAGACACACAACGATTGTCATTCCCTCTTCAAACCGGCCGACCGTCACGGATCACCGCGAAAGACTGCCCACTTTACAACGACACTCACAAACTACACCCATCTCTTTTCCTCGTAGGTAATTCTTAGTTTACGGCGGATGAAAAAGAGATAGAGATAGTGATACAGTTTTTTTCAGATTGTTGATTTTTTGTCAAAAATATAGATCAGGAAAAAATTGGGTCGTTGACCCCATCTCGTGCGAAATGGATTTAATTGTGGTGATTTAACTTGTTTTCGGTGGTTTTATATATTTGTTTTTTAGTTTGTTTTATGAATGCTTGGTACAATTTATTAAATGAATATTGTAAACATATTCTAGAGGTATGTAGTTGTCGACCGTACGGTAAACTAGGTATAATTGTATGATCGTGGTAATCTCCCAACCTCTCGCATACTCATCGTCCGTGTACGTCTGGGTTTTAGATGGTTTTAATTTACGAGTGGGTACAAGTGACTTGCCTCGAAGTTGCTTGTGATGGTCACAAAATTCACTGAATTTCGTTTATTATCGTGTATTGTTGTAAACTTTATTACATAATTCTAATTATGCTCTTGCCCGTAGCCAAAAGGTATTTTTTATTATTATTGATTTTTTAATTACAAGTTTTTTAATTGCTAACCGTATACATTTAAAGTATTAATGATAAAATTTAAATATTGAGTGTTTCAAAGTAAAGAATATTTGTTATATTAAAATTTGAAATTTGTAAATAGGCTCTAAAAAAATCATACTGTATTCACATTAGCCATTTAAATAGTTACTTAATGTAATTTTGAAACTAGTTGTACAAGGGGCGGGGCCGACTTTAGCTGATTTCATAAAGTTTGTATTTTTGAATCTCTCCGATGAGAACAAATCTGGTTCTGATTTCAAACACGAGTGAGCACTCATTTGTAAACAAGTTCACAGCGTTACTTGATTTTTATTATGACTGACAAATAACCTATTGGTTGAAAAATACCTGTCCACATAGATTTGGACATTAGTCCTACTAAAATTATATTTAAAAGTTAATAATACTCCTATTGAAGTACAACTTTCATTGGTTGGGATAACTTAGGTACAATTAACCTAAAAAAAGTAGAAGCACCAATACAGAAAATACAGCATTTTGAGTAAAAAAAGACTAAACAAATTTTATTCTTAGGCGAATTAAACCCTATATGTTACATTACACTTAGTACTAAGATGCCACTGAAGCAGAAACACAATATACACAACAAAAAACAAAAAACCACCCATTAATTAAAAAACAAATGAACCCCCGGCTACAGAGGTCAGTAACCAAAGCATGACCTTTTCCCACGGGCAATACTGGCATGGCCACCGATACTCTATCACCGGCGCAGGCGCGGCGTAATTTGTAGCCTCGAGATCCGAGCGGATACAAAAGTGGAGCTATCCGAGAACCACGAGATTTTTATAAAGGATACTTAGCTCGGTTTAAAAACATCCTGTATTTTTTGGCACGACTCTTCCGTCGGAGTATAGTTATCTTATCTTATCTTATCTTACAGATGGGCCCTTTCGGATACACTTCGACCCTTTAGGATCTTTTGTGCAATTACCCTCGTACACACTCAGCTGTTCGAATGTGCAGGTTTCCTCACGATGTTTTTCCTTCACCGTCAGAGCATCGGGTAATGCACTTAAGTTAGAAAAACTCATTGGTGCATGGTGACCGCGGGGGTTTGAACTCGGTACCTTACGATCACGAGTCGACCCCCTAAGCCACTTGGCCACCGACGCTCTCGGAGTATAGTTAAGGAGATAATGAGGTTTTTATTTTCTACAAATAACTATTATAATATTATTTTCAAGAACGCATAAATAAATGTAAATTGGGAGAAGGGACAATGCCAGGTCTCCATAGAAGCTTTGGCCTGAGAAAAAATTGTGACGGATAATTATAGAATTGGGTTTATTTTGATGTAGAAAAATATTGCAAACTATTCTGTGGTGTTAGTTTTTCTGAAGAACTTGTCTTATTTTACTTTACATTACATACATTACTCGCAGGGTGTCTTATTGTAAAGTATCTTAATAAATGGCTCTATTTTTCAAATAAGTTCCCTAAATGTGTAAGTAATAAAATACTGCATTTAAATCTCATACAAAACAGGTCATATCAACATCTTTCGTATCCGCGAGCTTATTTTTTTAAAAGTGTTTTAGGCCAAGATCTGGCATTGTCCTTTCCTTATTTAGTTTAAAAACAACCATAATATATAATATACTGCTTTGCAGCAGTCTTTGCATTGATGTTTTTCGGTGTGAGGACATCATCATGGTGTTCAGGCCTGGTAACGCATTTGCAGTTTTGTGATTATAAATGCCTATGGGTCCCAGATCCATTTCCTTCCAGGAGGTCTTTATGCTCATTTGCGTTTCATAGCCAAGCCATTTCAGATCTTTTAATCTTTTAAACACTAGCGTTTTAGATATAGAATGAAGCATAGATGACATTTTGTTTGTTGGTCACATAACAATTATAAATTAAATTATATTTAAATGAGAAGTTACACAGATATATTTTCAGTCTAACATTTTAATAAAATATTAGCGACCTGCCCTCGCTTCATTTTGGTTTTTGTGAGTTTTTGTAACACCCGTATGTAAGCCAGATAAAAACCTTTCGTGAAAAATCTTGGAGTTAGCTGATGACAGACAGACGCGGAAAGCAAATTTATACTATGTAAAGAAAAGATAATCTTTTTTTCTCAAAAATGTCCGGAAAAGTTGACATTACTATCTACATATTTGGATGCAAAGTAGGTAGGTACATACGTAGTTTACTGACAGTTCTCAAATTAAAAAATAAAACATGTCGCATACAAATTTTATTACTGTCTAGTTTGTAATTTTTTTTTAGTGGCAGAAGTCTTATACATCCATATTTTATTCGAAACATAACTTTTTTATCTGTGTCTGGAATAGCATGAGTTTTTTTTTAAAAAAAGCTAGCGTTTCTCCTTGTTACTAACAAAAAGGCGGTAAAGAGTAATGGTTTTTCACGTCAAGTTTCTGTTTGTATGCAATTCAAAAAATGAGTTTAAGCGATGCAGATATTACTCAAACACAACTTTTTTTCTTGCGATTTTTGAGCAAAGCACTATATATGCCTTGGCAGGAGCGGCAATTGCGGGCTTCTCATTTTTAAATTTTTAAACCAATACTCGGCCCGCAATTGCCTACTTCCCTTCTTAGGCAATAATATACCATTAATATTTAGCTGTTTCGCATTAAGGGTGGATATAGACCAAACATGAATACGCGAGTAAATAAACTAGGAAGTGGTCATTTTTCCACGCACTCCAAGGTATAAGCTACACATGGAAACACTACGGCAATTTTTTTTTGAACGATGTCAAAACTTATAACTATAGTTTTATATAGGACTGGAAAATAACTGTCATTAGAAAATGAGTGTTAAGTTGATTTCACAGCACTGACAGCACAAAACCAAATGTGGACGCGATTAAATTATTCTTGGAATAACTCTGTTATTCAACGCGAAATACAGGCAAAGTAACTATTCCCGAAAAGGTTTACTGTTCTTAGAATTGTCGTTGGTAAAACGTAAAACTAATTTACTCTCAATTAACTGGCGATTTATTCTGAGAATAAAATTTACTCTCGTTTCTCGTCAACCACTGATGAAACCAAATAATTTGTATATTCTTGACTTACGAGTAAAAGGGGTGTTATGAGTTTTACGCATGTAGGTATGTGTGTATGTGTGTGTATTTATCTGCCTGTGTATCTGTCTGTCTGTGGCATCGTAGCTCCTGAACGGAAATACAGAATAAAATAGTTATTGGCTGTCATTTCTCACTTTTAATCTTTTTTTTGTCGTAGCAACATTTTAGCTAGGCCCTGTGATCAGAACTCGAACAAATACATAGTTTCTATTCCACTTTGCCATAAGCCCTAATCAATTTGATATTGCTAAGTTCACGTTATGAAACAATGCAAGCTTGTACTATGGTACTAGACAACAATAATCATACTTATGTAAAGAAATACACACTTAAATACAAAGAACACCTCCAAGACTCAGAAAAAAATACTCGCTCATCAAACAAATATTTCCAATCCGGGAATCGACCCCACGATCACTCGCTTCGTTAAGAGTGTTACTATTCTCTACCAACTAAACTAAACGCGTTGCCAACCCTGAGAACTAAAATAAAAAATACTAGTGAATTCACTGGTTTTCTAATTCCTGCAACAGACCCAGCCAAGATGGAAACGCTGCTTACGTTTCTATTGTCTATCGTCTCATAATGTTTTTTTCCTTAATTAATGGGTTTCACTCCTTGTTTTAACAAGGTGTTTTTCGCCAATGTCAAGTTTAACAGCGTATTTAATGCGCGATTAAAGTTGCTGCTGTCACTTTCTTTGCTATAACAATAGAATAAGACAGCACGTCACTAAACAAACATTACATTTAATTGAGGTCTCTGAGTGCGGCAGTAAGACCATCACCATTAACTGATTAGAGAAAGTCCTTGGATATCACAAGCGAGGACAAATTGTTTGGTTAAAGAATATAACTCTGGTGGATTAAACAGAAGCACATGAGTTTCAATGGTGCTAAAATAAGCGGTTTGCGAAATTTGTCATCAGCCTACGTCACTTTTGTCGATTTTCAAAAATTACTAACTTTGCGTTATTCATTTTGAGTACTTCAGAACATAACAATGTCAATTCTATTAACTTGTGCAATTAGTAAATCAAACCTAATTAGGCGACTAAAGTCACACCATTCTAAAAGCAATCACAATGAAGTGTGAAATGAATTAGTGAGACGTTCTATTCTTTCTTTTTACATTTCTGTGGCCTAGTGGTGCAAGACGGACGTGTTTTGGACGCTTGGCGTTCCAGACGTGCCAGCGAGGCTTTGGGTATTTGACGACGTGGATAGCAACAGCACGGGTAGCACAAGTTGTATTTTCTCGTTTGTCGCTCAGTGCGTCTCTATCGTTACGGACTAGATAGAAAGGGAGGTCCGCGCGACAAAGAAGTCGCGGGCAACTTGTGCTAGCCGTGCAGGTAGACGCTTGAAATATTCACAGAATATTTCGTTGTATACTGACTTTAAAAATAAATAGTTAAATTAAAATAAAATTAATATTTAAGGGGACTATCATACAACAAACGTGATTTTTTATAGATAATGGTCCGGAACCCTTCGTGCGCGAGTCCGACTCGCACTTGGCTGGTTTTTTATAACTTAAGTATCCGATGCTCTTAGGCCGGCTTTACACTGAAACTTACGACTTACGTAAGTAGGGACGCAGCTATCTGTTAGAATGAGAAAAAAATATTTCTATCTACTTCGAACCAATAGCTGCGTCCCTACTTACGCAAGTCGTAAGTTACAGTGTAAAGGCCGCCTTACGGTGAAGGAAAAACATCTTGAGAAAACCTGCGTTTTCGAACAGCTGAGTGTGTTAGAGGGTAATTGTACAAAAGATCCTAGGAGGAGTCGAAGTGTATTCAAAATGCCCCATCTGTAAGATAAGAAACTACATACCATACCTACAGCATGCTGAGTGTGTAGCATACCCTCCGAGTATGGAAAAAAGCAAGCGATTACTAATTTCGTAGATCTTAAGTAGGGTCTTGGTGGCATAATTGGTAATGCGCCTGCATCGGCCCGGAGAGCCAGAGGAGATGTAGGTTCGAATCCTGCCGAAGACCGACGATTTTTTTTCGCTTTAGGCCCACTTGCGCGGACCGGAGTTAGCGTCTTAACCCGAGGTTAGGCGGCAAACCACGTACAAAAGTAGACGCTTAACTCTGGGTTAAGGGTTAACTCTGGTCCGCGCAAGTCCACCTTAATATAGTTAAGAAACTCCATAACCTGTGTAGTTACCAAAACAATAAACAAAGCCTTTGCGACCTTAATGATAAAAAATCCAAGAAAAAAATTAAAACTCTCAAATTCTTCAAGTTCTTAAACATGATTAAGACTTGAGATTCCTTCACACTGTAGTGTCACGGTGATTACCGACAGAATCCGTAGAAAAACGAAACTTCCGAAAATTCCCCGCGTGCCGGCCGAGACCTACCGATTCGTTCCGGCAAAAACCGGTAACAAACGGAATGGGATCCGGGGATATCTCGAGCTCTATTTATACCGTGACCTTTAGAGTTCCTTTAAATATTATGGGAATCATCGAAGCTGTTTTAAAAGCTTTTATTGAACTTCACTAGTATGTCCTGGAATTTTGCAAGTTGATTTTGAACCAGTTCCCGTCAATGGAATGGGCTGAAATCTAATGCAATATTATGGTACCATCGAGCTGATCTGGTGATGGAGTCGGAAGGTGTCGACGGGATCTTTGCTGTACTTTATATTTACCCGCCGAGTTGGGAGTTTTTTCGTCTTGGCAAGCAGATGCTGTCGTCAGCAAAATCCTGTTGTGCAAAAAATTTATTTTGGACAGAAACTTGTTTATTTATATCTTTATGTTATAATTTCTTATACATTATTTGCGAGATTTGAAGACACGTTAACCTAGTTGATAGAGACTCTGCCTTCGAAGCTTGTGGTCCTGGGAGAATTGGTCCAAATCCAGCTAAGGGCAGATATTTGTGTGATGAGCGCTAATATTTGTTCCTAAGTCTTGGATGTTTTTACCCGACTCCCGAAGGAGGAGGGTAATGTGTTTCACAGCCTATATACGTATGTTTGTTCCTTTGTGGCACTATAAAAACTAAACCCGTTGTCCGATTTTGATGAGTCTTATGTCAATCAATTTGTCTTAATCTGGTGAGTGTCACTGAAGTTATGACAGTAATCAAAATTCAATATGACGGCAAGCAGATGCCAAATTGTGCAAAAAAAAAAGTCGTCCAAGTATGACAAAAGGGGTATCATTGAATAGGGATTTAAAAATCATCTTTAGGTTTTTTTCATCATTTTTCATTTTGAATGATCATTTAGGATTTATACCGATTTAAAGTTGGGTAGCAACAGTCGGGTTTTGAAAGCTTGCTTTTTTGGAAATTGTTATTTATGTATTTCTCAATATAATTAACTTAATCGTTGTCTAGTACCCATAGTACAAGTCTAGAGCTTAATTTTGGACTAGGTCAATTTGTGTGAGATTGTCCCCTGATATTTATTTATTTGTTTATTGGCCTGGCTGACAGTGAAATTGAATAACCTACAATTTATTCATGGTTTGTTTGTGACTCCTCAGAGCTATGAAAAGTCCTTTAAACAAGGCTTAAAAGGAATATTTACTGAAATGCAGCGACTTGGTTATGCCTCCGACATTGCTGTCGTATATCATATGAGCGACGATGACCACTTACCTACTATCAAGTGACCTTCTACTTATTTTGCTTTTAATGCGTATGAAATGTAAATATTTCTGCAGAATCTTCAGCTGCTACGTGCTTACAGATACCCCCTAACTATCTAAATAGTGTTTTTTTTTTCTTTCTGGCAAAGTTAACTCGCTATTCTAACGTAACTTAGGAGCAATGTTCAAATGTCTTTAGAAACATTATGTAATTCAGTTAATTATATTCAATTATTTATATAAACTTTTTTTTAGATTTGACATTATTAATGTAGGTATTCATTATATTTATGAGAAATTACTCATAAAAAATGTTAAATAATTAACAGCAAAATCATTTATGATTAGACTAGATTAGAGATCCCAGAGCTGGTGCTTACCTTTCTCAAAGGATTGGGCTAGCTATCCGGAGAGGTAATGCAGCCAGTGTCATAGGGATCATGCCGCAGGCGGACCTCGCCTGACGGGGTGTTCTTTTTATAGTTGTGTTTGATTAATATTTTGATCTTTTATTATTTAAGTAGCTTAGTTTTCCTTTTATTTTAATATAGTATACTTATATGTTTTTTTGTTAATCGTATTGTATAATTAACTAAAAATGTTTAAAATCCAACAAACAAGGGGATACAATATTAACCTTTGTGAGCATAAACTAAACTGCAACGTAAAAAAATGTACTCAAAACACAGCATGATATTATAATTTAAGAAAAACCGTGCAATTGAGGCCCGTGCATCATTCCCATCTGACAACTCCGAAAGTATTGAAATCCTATCATAATTCAATAAGGCATAAGTGCCGCGTTGAAATTGGTAAGTCACAACAATGTCCGCCAGAAGGCAAAGGGACCACGTGCGTTGAAATATGGAATCCCGGGCGGAGCATTCGACGCACATGCGCGCGCGCAACAAAACAGCGTGAAATAAACCTAGTGGTGGGATTGGTGATATCGATATATTTGACTAAGTTATGATTCTAATTTCTTCTGCATCTTAAATTGTTGTACGTTGAGCCATCCGTTCTCTTTATTTATTTCTCAATCGATCAAAAGGTAACTGGAAGAGATCCTTTAAAGTGATAAGATCGCATTTGTTCATACATCTTGTGTTTCAGCTTTTTTATTTTTTTGTTATTTTCGGTTTGTGCAATACAGAGTTTACATACATAAACATAATTTCATGTACCTATTGTAAAAAAAAAACAGCTAGGTACAAGCTAGTCTCAAACTAAGCCCTAAGTTTAACGATGGCTACTAGATAATTAATAAAAATACTTAAAAATTGAAATTAAAAAGTTATAATTCCTGCAAAGAGTACATCCATAACTCAGAAATAAATACTCGCGCTCATGCTTGTAGTGTACCATACCAATTACATAGACTCGAGGCTAGAAATTACTTTGTCATCACTTTTATATGAAACAAATAATAGGCGAGATTTATAAAAAAATAGTTCATATACTTACTTCAAATTAACATTTTTCGTTAAAGAAGGCGTCAAATATTTTAATAACACTAAAAATTGCAAAGTAAATTTTGTCTCAATGGCGTGAAACTAAAGACTTCATACTTGTATTTTCACATGTGCCTACTAGAGACGTAACACGTGTTCGAGCTAGCCGTAAACTATTATATGTAAATTGTATCGATAAAATAAAATGATCGCTATCAACCCATGCCTAGCAGTGCGAATCGCAGCGCATAGCTACGCGACTGCTTGGGAATCTCGCGTTACGCAGACCCAGGGTCGGGCCGTAGCACACAGAATCGAACAAGAAGTTTTACAGTTAAGATTTGGCTGTTATTTAATTATAATTACCTATTTAGTAGGCTTTAAGGACTTTCAAGAGACTGTCTTATATTTTCTTAAAGACCAGTTACGTGAAATGAGGGTGAAGTAAGACCTCTGTCGTTCGATCGTCGTATCAGGCTACCTAATTAAGAATGCATATTCTAAAATGTGTTTTGTACGCTCTGACGGGACTACTTAAACACGCCGGTTAATATGAGCTGCGCCGAGTGAACGAGTGATGCGCTAAAGAGATTGCACCCCAACAATGCACGTGCGATGCCTCTCCTGGTGTAGAAGGTGTTCTTGGGCGGCGGTGATCAATAGGTGACCCACTGGCTGATTTCTCTCCTAGAATTAAGCTAGAGCTAGAGCTTAAAAAAATATGGGATGAAAGGAAAAACAAGAAAGAATGAAAAACATATAGAAAAAGGAAAAGAGACGGGCAGCACAGCATCAGCAAATTGGTAATTTTGCTTCCACATGCTTAAAGGGCAGAATGCTCAGGGGATATATCGCATATCCTTATCCTTACAATTACTCTTTAAAACTCCTTTAATATATACCTCTATTCATTTAACGATATATAATGTAAAATTGTTTGTTCATTTATTTGTTTATTAATTCCACCTTTACGGTTAAACACCTCAACCAATCAACCTACTTTTTTTTAAAACGCCTTTTAAAGCGTCTTAAAAATAACTTTTTTTAAAACGGTAGGGCGACGGCACCAATGATGGACACTTTTAGCTGACAGGCACCAGTAATGCACACTTCACTCTTAATTCAAATTTCATACGGTCTCAAATTGATTGTTTCAAACTCGTTGCAAAACAAATGAATAACCCTTATCTTCTGTAAAATAAGAATCAGGTGTTCATTATTGGTGCCTTGTCCATTACTGGTTCCACCACCCTAATACGGTCAGTCCAACTGAAGTCGGATTTTGGTTAAAAATATTGTGGGTCGCCGACTTTAATTTGACTGACCTATTACCATTTTAAAAGAAGTTATTTTTTGCGTTTTTGTAGGCAACCGCCTACAACTTCGTTATTTGAAAGAAACAAGTACATTTTAGTGATCACAAATGATTATATTATAAAACTATAGGACATTAAGTTATTAAGAAACTCGCCGCAAGCAACGCCGCGAGAAAGTCATATAAAAGTGAATATATTAATTCGTCATAGTCGCTCAACTAGTTTAATCGGGATATCTTATCGCCACCCTTCAAATAGGGACCGTTGAGGAGTTCCGGTGGCCATCTGCTTCATCACCAGGTCCTCTTCACCAAATAATACTTTCTGAATGCAAATGCTTGTCCTTCTACTGAAAATACCTAAATCGCTATATTATTTATACCTATAATATTTGAGCAGTTTACTCAATTCCTCACAGATCCCTTTATCACATACCAATTTATTGACAATAGGACCAATTCGAAATCAAAAAAATAATTTTCAACATCGGTCTACAATTGACGGAGGAATCGGTGAACATTTATAAAAAAAACATTCAGCTGAACATGGACCCTCCTCTTTCTTGAAGTTGGTTAAAAAATATGTTATTTTTATCGTGGGGCCCGGAGGCCCGGAAGCTTTTCAAGAATTTAAAAAATTAATTAATTCGTGCCTCAGGTGACCATAGGGCTGGCTCTTTCCTCGGCCAACGGCTAGCAATAGCTATCCAACGAGGAAACGCAACCAGCATTATTGTCACTATTCCCAGTGGCAGTGGCCTAGGGGACATCTGAACATATTTTAGTTATTTAGAATAAGTTAATTTATTTTAGTATTTAGTTTTAGTTTATGTGTTTATATTTTCTCTGCTTTTGTTTTGTTTGCGTTAATTATTAATTAGTTACTAAATAAGGGTTATTCTTGTCCCGCAATATGAGATAATTAATGACTTCTGTGGGCAGAGTTGCGGGTAATGGCTAATGTTTGTATATATTGACGATTTTATTATATAAATATATTTGATTTTTAACCTGGAAAATTGTGATAGGATTTGGAATGCAGTCTTAAGATTGAAATCTATGGGTCTCAAATCTCACTTACAATGTGGCCTGTGTGCTCATTTACCTTCTTCTTTTGTAGAAGAAGCCGAAACCTTCAACTATCCTGTCAAGTGAATACTGCTTCTTTTCTGTGTACTGTGTACAGGCCATCCCACTTTCCATTTCCTGACTACATTACAATAGCTTTTTATATCGATGCTTATTCGATGGAAACAATGCCTGCCGTATAGGATCGGGAATGTTATCTTTATAAAATATGCCTTATACCGGTATTGCTGGACCGCATGGGACTGTGAAGGGAATTCTTAGGTAGCTTGACATATTTTCTAGGTTATGTTGCTGGCATTTGAATCATTAAAGATATTAAAAATATGTTTAACAATGTGTAATCATCATTTTCTTCTTATCCTAATAATAAAAATGCGTAATTTCGAGTGTTTGTTTTGTTACTCTTTCACGCTGCAACGGCTCGACGGATTTGGATGAAATTTGAAATGAATATAGCTTATACCCTGGATTAACACATAGTACTTCTTCATCCCAATTTATAATTTCCCGAAGGAAAAAACAATAAGCGAAACCTACACGGACGATGTCACGGGCACAAGCTTGTAAAATACATAAAGAACTCTTCGATAACTGAGGGACTAACAGATAACACAGAGCCTAGACCGTTGATCCTAGGCACTTAATTTTTTTTTGGGAATTAGGGGTGCACCAGGACGTATTTTTCGAAGATCGAACGTCAACTCTTTGGAAGTTGCGGGTGTTCTCAAGTGAGAGATATCTCAATGGTATTTTATAACGACGCAGTTAGCCTAGTTGGTATTGAACCTATGAAGCAAGTGATCCCGAGTTCGAGTCTTGGTAAGGGAAAATATTTGTGTGATGAGCACGAAAGTACATTTGGAGATTGGGGATTGTTACCCTGATATCAAGATGGGTACTGTTTCAATAAATTAAATTGACTTTGTTGTTCTATTTAAACTTAAAAACTTACTTCTGTAATTCATATGAATTTAACGCAATATTTTCCTATTATTTATCGTATAAACAAACTTTATTCATTCATTCCCTGCTCCATTGCACACAATTAACTAAAGCCCCTATAAAGTTATCCACTTAGGTGTTTAAAATGTTCCGAAGCGCGTTAGACAAGCGGTACTCGGAACGTCGTAATTTACTTATCGATGGGATCCGCCCCCATTTTCTCTCCTACGTTGATAAGATGAAATTACTGATATTATTGAAGAACCACCTACGAGTCAACGTGGTTAGGGACACAACGCTGAGAAAGACGACGAGCTACAATAAGTTTTATTTAATATAACATTTATTTTTACTGACATAAGGCGCGAATTACACTGGAACAGGGCCGAGATTCTAGGCAGCAAAAAACCATATCGTCAATGACCTGTTATCGTATTGTCAACGTTTTGATAGCTCTTATTTACTTGTCAGTAATGGCGGCTGAAAAAAAACTATACCATAACAGGTAAAAGACGATATTTTTTTACAGCCAAGAATAGAGGCCCGGCCGTCTTACTTTAACTTTTGTACTAGTTTTTGCTGGCAATTTTCAGCTTAAGGCCGCATTTACACTTGCAAGTCATTGCTGTAAGTTTTGAGAAGCAACCATGGGTCACAGTGAGTGGCATTAAATATTTGCCTCTCTCTCTTGTATATAGCTCTGTTTCAAAACTTACAGCAATACCTTGCAATTGTACTGGGAAAAATTGCATTGCATTTGACGTGTTTTGGTGTTATTGATTCATACGACAACTGTCATTTTAACTCGAGTTAACACGTGAACTGAGTTTATCGTAAATTGATCGCGTTTAATTTCATTGGTGAAATCGGCCCTAAGTCAATGTCTATAATTTTAATTGCCATGCTAATCCGCTAATTCGAAAATAACGGTTTTTTAGAGTTGAGATGAGTTTTTAATATGAATGTGGAGAGCTATAACAGAAGGGGGAGACCTAAGAAGAGAGCGATATGTAAAACAAGGGGGTGAATACTGAGATGACGGCTGATAGAAATAGGTTTGGAAGAAAAAGACTGCACCAATCCCACATTATTAAGATAAGGGCAAAATGATGATGATGATGATCAGTGATCGGAATAGGTAGAGCTAATTTGCCTAAACTTGACGCATATTCATTCATGCGTGAGAGAGATGGGAATACATTATTGAATGAACATGCATCAAGTTTAGGCAAATTAGCTCACCTATTTCCGATCGCCCCTTTAACTTTGTGCCATTATCTATTAAGTTTAGCCGAAAAAGATATGAAAAAAATTCTCCCATTTCTGTTCTATGTAGGTCTTACAACAGTATTTTTAAGAACTGTAGAAATGTAGACATTCATTCAATTAGTTTAGGTAAATTTAAAAAATATCATCTTATACTCATCACAATATTAAGCCTTTCCGTTTAATGTGATATTTCTTATTCTTACTATTGTTTTATTGCGTAGCTTGCTTTTAGAATTGTAAATGTTGTGCTAACCTATAATTTAGATGTGTACTGAGGAATTCTGTAAATAGTATGTATTATTTGAAATGTAATGTACATATTTAGTTGGTTTTGCCTAATAAATAAATAAATAAATAAATAAATCACTGATGATGATCAACGTTGTGGTTATTTTAGAGTTGATCCTAGCTTAATGTTGATAAACCAAATTAAACTGTAAAGATGGTCTAGATGATTACAAAAAGTACCAAACCAAGTAGCTACCAAAGACTAAGTTAAAAAAGTTTGTTACAACTTATTTTTCTCATACTCGTAAACTGATTTCATACTTAGTTTTCTGCGAGCGCCTTGCTAGTGAAGTTAATAAAAGCTTGTAAATGTACAGTTTTATAGTTCGATATGTTTTGAAATTCCACGTAAATAAAGTAGAACACCGTAATCGTGGAACGAAGACAAAAAATAGCAAATCAAATTACCGTTTCTGTAGGCCCGTGGCATGTTTGACCTGGCACGTCGATAAACATGTTGCATAATAGGCTTAAACTGCGTGGAGGAAACTTCCTGACTATCGGTTGATTCACGCAAATAAAAAAATGGTCAAGTACTAGTCAGACTCGCGCACGAACGGATTGGTCCGATTTTTTGTTGGGGCACCCTTTAATTTTTTGTTTAATGTATTTTTTATTATTTTGTTGTTATAGCGGCAACAAAATATCGTTGCTTAAATACAAAAGCGACACAAATCAAAATGTGTTTGTGTTGCATTTAAATTCGGAATGCTATTTACTTTAAGTTTGAAATCAAAGTATATTTGTTTTTGATTTGTGGCGCTTTTGTATTTAAGCAGCGATATACACTCATGAGCTATACTCCACTATCAGCCCGACGGACGATGGAGGCTTAGAAATAAGGGTCTCCTTGGCACCCTTTAGGTACGGGGTCCTAAACATATTGTACTTGTATTTAATTGCGGCTTTGGACATATTTTGCTGGGTCTTCGATAGTTTTGAGCAATAACTTGACTTACTTATTTTTGTTATAGTACATTACTACAGAGCCCGGGACAAAAGGGGTTGCCGGCCGAAGACATATAGACGGCCGAGCAAAGCGAGGCCAGATAGGTCTGAGGCGGGCAACCCATATTTCCCGCCGAGGTATGTATATTGCTTTTCTCAAACATGAAACATAATAATTACAAAGTCAAATTACTAGGAGTGCATAAACATTAAAAGTAACCTACAGCGATCCGTCATCCGCGCTATGTCGTGTGCGCCCGCCCACCCGCCGGTGCACCGCGGCACACCGCCTGCGATCTAAGTTGCGCTAAGCACCCCTAATTACCTTTTTTCTCCTAGTACTTTAGATAAACATGCAAACGCTTTGGTTGGATGTACGGCTTAGTATATTAAAAAAAAACAGCTATGTACACAGCCGCCATGTTTACACTAAAATAAAATAAAATCGTTAATTGTTTTTTTTAAAACGCATAGTGGCAGAATGTCATGATGCGTGTGCCACAAATTTATGTGGAATGGAAATTAAAAAAGAGGACTTTGCCGGCCTAGGCCTGCACGATTTGTATGAAATTCCATAAACGACCTGTTTGCCTAGCCGCACCTGAAACGTCATACTTGGCGGCCTATTAAGGAACATAACATTAATATTTCATGGCATGTTTGAGAAATAGTACATTGTTGCAGAGGATAGAAAGTACGCGATTTTTGGACGAATCATATAGAGGGCCGGAACGTAGTTGAGGCCCTCTAGTGTACGAGTCCATAAATTGCACTTTCTACCGAGGCAGACATAGTGCTTTTCACAACTGAGAGGAAATAAAATAAAAATTCATATTCAAAACTCAAATTTTAATTCATGTTAATGTGACATCACCGCCAATTTTACCATAGATAACTTTTTTTTTAATCTGGACCCCTATTCTCGTGGCACTCGAGATTAATAAACTAACATGCGAGATGAAGATGTCAACTCCATATAAAATTGTATTTGTTTCGCCATATCTCCCATGTAATTTCATCTGTAGTAGTGGTTCGAAATTAGGGGCCAAGTTTAAATTACATTAAAAAAAAGCAGTGACATAGTTTTTAGTCTGTGTATCTTTTAGCACAAATACACCTAATATTTTACGACACAAAATTTTGTGTTCTGATTGGTCGATTTAAATTTTTCATTTTAAGGTTTACGTAAGGAGCGTATGACACAAAAATTGATTGATTGATTTTCATTGGTTCTTAAAGTTGGACAACAATGTTCTCGACCAATCAGCAAACACGCCGGCAAAAACATTCTTGGTCTATCCTTATAAGTGACGTTTTGTGACCCCAAACAAGACCATCTATGGCCATATTTCCGAGCAGTGTTGTGAAAAGTATATTTACCAGGATCGTCAATTTTCGTATGGTTTATTAAAATATAGATACAAATAGTAACGGAAAAAAACATAAAAATGGATGCGAATAAATTGAACCTGCCTACAAAGCGGCCCTGGGTAAAATTCTCAGTATAGCCAAATATGTGTGTGTTAGTGCAAGTATTGCTCCTGAGTCTTCGATGTTTTCTATGTATCCATATTACAAGCATACATCTTTGGGATTAGGTCAATTTGTGTGAGATTTATTAGCCTCGTAAGCCCCACCATACTACAAACAATGAGTTTTTTGTGAGTAGGACTTTGAATCTACCATCAAGGCATTAAAGTTCAATTACGTTTGTTTGATAATGCCATTTTCAGTTTATGAAGATAGAAAAATGAACCTTATTTCCATTGCAACACAGTTCAAATTAAATTGCCTTGATTATGTACATTCTACTGCACACTGGGCCTTTCAAGGAAAAAATTTGCAATAATTTCTCGTCTATGGTCGCTATTCTTTCGGCTCGTGTGTATGACCGAGGACGGGCGAGTCGAGTCGAGGCGACGTATTGTTTAGCCGCGTTATTTAGCGCGATTGAAACTTCAACCTCCGCCCGCCTAATGCCAGTGGTTACGTGTGAACCTCGTAATATCACGTGCTCAGGTGCTTAGGGAAATGTACGTCTTTAAAATATCTTTATAAATAAAATAGGAAAAATATAAAGAATTACAAAGGGCAAAGGGCATTTTGGTATCCGCTCTAGTATTAATCATGTTGATTTATACAAAAAGGATAGAAGGTATGACTACAGTTATACAAATAGGACCAGGAAATGATGACACTTTAGCTGAAAAAAAAAACCATTATATTTAATCGAAAGAAACATGGACGTTCGCAGGCTGCTTTGCACCATACTATACGTTGGGTAAACTAAAAGTTTCTGGAACTGGCCACTTACAATAACAAAAAGTAGCAATCACGGAATTCAAAAAATAACTCTCTGGCAACATGTTACTTTTTCATTCGCAAGACTGTCATTTGTTTTTTAATTTTTGTGGGCTTTAGAGTATTGTGTGTCGCTATTACAATGAATTTAACTCTTAAAAATTAACTTTGGTGACGCCTCCGCCATACAGCCCGGATCTTGCACGTAGCGACTTCTTTTTATTTCCGAAAATTAAAGATAAGTTTAGAGGTTTACGATTTACAAGGCCGGAAGCGGCGGTGAATGCGTTCCACGAAGCCGTTGAAGAGGTCGATCCCTACTGAAGGCAGGATCCACTGCGCCTCACAATGGTTCCAACGAATGCAAAAATGTGTAAATAGTGAGGGCATATACTACGAAAAACAATAAATTAATCATAAAAATAATATCTGGTCAATCATAAATAAAAAAACCAGTTTCGTTTCCACCGGCACCGGCTACTTTTGATTTATGCCGGTGGAAAAGAAACTGCTTTTTTTAAATGCAAATTTATGAATCAGTTCTCAGTTTTTAATAAATGCAAAAAGCCTTTGAAATTACCGACACTTTCAATTAATTACTGCATTAACCATACATTTCTCACACTTCTCCGCATAAAAACGCCTAACAACTTTTTACCACACATACGAGGCGCAATTTATAGCTATGCAGAAAATCCCGTATCTCCATAAACAACATCAAAATCGCCACAATTTCCACTAAAAACATACAATGTATGGGCATGTGAGTTTTTAAAGTCCTTCGGGAATCGAACCTGGGCTCGTTACTCGGAGTCTAATGAACCGCCACTTCATTAGCGCCGCAAAAACTCCCGCGCATCGCCTCTATGCATCTTGTATGAGGCACAGGACGGGTATTCTGCAAGTGTTGGAGTTGACATCGTTTCAGGGTTTTGGTTATGTGGACGATATTAGTGTAGATTATATTGGAGACGTAAGGAACGTGAGATGTCATGACAAAAGTTATAGTTACATGCTGTGAACGTTCACGATTGCAGATATCAAGTAATAAAATGAAAACAATACAAATATACTGTATTTAATACCACACAAAAATATATAGAAAAGAAGAATATAAAGCAGAAAACGGGCAATAACTATACACCTATTTAACTGACAGTAAGTTTTGTCACATTATGTCAATTTCATATGATACAATTATAGATAAGGCTAAAGCATATTTTTAAGAAGAGAGGTCATAAAATATAAACTGCCAATACTTTACAAGTTCCCTGAAGTGTTAGGAACAGAGAAATACGCCTCCAGTAGCTTTATTTCTATTACTTACTGTAGCTTGGTAGGTTTTAACATCCATTATACAGCTTCACCACGTTATAACTTAACGTGATAGTTATCTAGCAGGAACGTTACATGACAAATGACGATATGTCAAACTTATATCGACATAAGTCGACATCTACGAGCTCAGAATACCCCACCAGTAAGCCAGTTAGTACGACGATGTATTGCGTATTGTGCGGTACAAATTGATTGGCGGTTCACAGACGCCGCCGCCTCCGCGCCTGTCACTTCGTCACTCCATGCGCGTAAACCATACCCACATTAAAATTTCAGCTAGATTCATAAAACAACACCTTCTTACAACTTCATAGAGTCGTCTTCTCAAAAAGTAGCTGCATTTTTATATTGGTGTGAAACGAATTCTGGAGCAACACGACACTTTAGAATTTGAGTTGTGCGTGTAGACATTAGAGTTGGAAGTTGTTTGGGATAATGGAATTAATGTCGGTGTAAAAATATGTCAAGCGATACACAGAAGTGTCAATTGTGGGAGACCTCCGCTGATCGGTGTATAATTTTATCGAGGGAACGAATGTTCCTGACACACAGTCTCGCTGTAGGACAGTACAGCAAAAACTAGAGGAGTAGGATCCATCACCTTTATACAGTAACATATCGGTTTAGATATTATGTAGGCCAATGGTAATAAAAACTGGTGGTTTGAAAATCAAACTGTTTTAATTGTTTTTGCGTGTACAAAACGTACTGTCTTTACTGATTTTTACTGAGATGCCCATTTAATCTGTCATGATAAGTATTCAAATGTTCAACGATCCCAATATTACAAAAAGGTGGAGCCTTTGGAGCTGCGACGGGACTTTGGATCTCTTTGCGTGTTCTGTAAACACTACCGCGGGGAGTGCTCTGAGGAATTGTTTAGCTTAGTACCTACACCACCATTCTATTATCGAGCCATCATTAAAGTTCATCCATACTACCTGGAACCATTAAAGTGGATTACAGTCCCTTTCCAAAGGTCCTTTCTTCCTCGTACCTGGAAACTACGGAATGAACTTCCCTCCACGGTGTTTCCTCAGCACTATGACCTGTCCACCTTTAAACGCAGCTTTAAAAGAGTATTCACTGAAAGGCAACAACTTGGTTGTGCACCTGGTATTGCTGATGACTGCTTACCATCAGGATGTCCGTCTGGTCATTTGCCTTTTATGGCTATATAAAAAAATTGTTTTTTAATAAACTGATCTCCAAAAATAACAGTTTTTTGTGGATTAACGTTATCTTTCACGTATCTTGTGACGGGCATCTCAACCAAGAAGATTTTATTAAACCATCCCAAGTCCCGATGTTAAGAGACCAAAAATAAAAATACAAAAACTTAAGTATGAAAACATTGAGAACTTAAATTAGGGACAAAAAATCCATTTTATAATAAAATCTACTTGTATCAGTTGAAAAGCCCAATTGCCCTGATACATTTTCATTGTAAATCCACTTAAAACTTATCTCATAAGATGCCTTCATATTCCTTTAATAAATAAAGCAGCTGTAATGAACTCAAAATCATATATTCAATAACAATGGTGGCACAGGTTCGATAAATTCAGGACATGCTCGGACAAAAATGTGGATTGTTGTGGATACAATATTTATGCGCAGGAGTGAACCTGCGACCCCGGGCTACCGTGCCGGCGCCGGTGGTCTGCGCCCGCGTCCATCGGTTACACTCGATATTGTTATATTTAAGACTAGTATTTGCCCGCGGGTACGTCCGCGTAGATCTCATTTATCATTATTCTCATTGAAATTTCTGTGACAAATCCAGAACAATTAACAAGCTACGTGCCAAAATGCATCCGTTGCTGTTTATGCGAGATGCAAGGCAAAAATACAAATATCCAAAAATTTACACATATTGTTACTAGGATAGGATAGGATTTTTCTGAATGAATGAATTATGTTGTCGGAGGTTTCAGTCACAATTAACCTTAATACGTACTTAGTTGAGTCTTAATATTCGCCTAATACGTTGGAACCGCTATTACACGTTTAGTCACAAAAATTAGCGGTTCTATTTTTCTTCGGATTGTCAAAGAAACCGAAAAAAAATTGCATGCGAAAGACCGCCACAATCAGACCAGAACTTAAAAAATGTAAAAAATATACCGTTTCTCGATCGATCTCGAAAAATATTTTCGAGTGTCGATTCTCAAAGATTAACTCGCAGGTTTATTTAGTCTGTGATATCATAAATATTTCAAGCCAGTAATGTACATTATGCCATCGAATAGTAGTCTTAAACAAGTGCATGTCGACCATTGTTGTAGTTTTTCTGTACCAGTCCGTAATTCGAAGCGGGGGCTTTCGACGCTAGCACGGGTTAGGGGTTGCAATTTTATTACGTTTTTTATATCTTCTGTAAAACACGAATAGTTTCCATGAAATGTATAAGCATCTTTAGTAATAGATAAGTGGAACTAATATATGCATTGAGAGAAGTAGGTCAAGTTCTTTCGGAATCCTAATTGGCGTACAGTCAGGGTTTTTTGGTAGGCTCCTGGAATTATTCAAGTAGTACTAGGTGCACTAATAGATGATTTTAAAATAAATTCCACTATACTACATTTGTTTAGTCACTGAACTAAGTGTAAACAAAGAAAAAAGAGACCAGTTCATCAGCCAATTAAAACTGTTTTATCTAGCTTTGACGTATCAGTGCTCTGTTACTAATGGCTCATGTGGATTTTTTAAAATATTTAAATAAAAATCATAAATATTTATTGCGTATGGAATTCAGGTAGGAATTGTGTGAAATGTACCTAAACAAATGGAAAATAGTAGTTCATTAATTTAAAAAACCTCTCTCTCTCTCTCTCTCTCTCTCTCTCTCTCTCTCTCTCTTTATTTTAGGACGAAGCTCTTGTCGGTGGAGTAATGCCAATCACTCCAGTCTTCTGTCAACTTGACTTTCTGGTACGGCACGACCTTTATCTACTCCTTGTTACTCAAAGTAATTTCTCTTTTGTTCTCTGCCTCTTTTTTCTTCTACATTTCTTTCCAGAATGTTTTAAAAAAAAAATCATCTACATATAAAAGAAACTGACTGACCGGTCGATCAACGCACAGGCAATACCGCTGGACCTAGAACTTGAAATTTGTAGGGAGTATTCCTTGCATATCCTTGGGGTTTTTGGGAATTCATCCCTTTAGGGGTTGAAATAAATATAAACAAAATAGAGGGTGTAGCGGAAAACTAATTCTTCGCGTACAAAGTCCCGGGTGTCCTGAAGTATGAGTATAATATACCTACTTAATATCTGTAATACGAATAAATACAAGTTAAAGATGACGTCCCCTCTTTTGCGATTCAAGACATCACTTTAATTAAATATCCTAATGCCCTTAGCTAATAAACGTTCCCAAACCACAACCGCAATTTCTCAACTAACCTTTAATTAATAATCAATTCGCAATGTCTTATAAATCACTATAGGAAAGGATATACATTAGTAATAATAAATTATGATCCCACAGGAACCCCCAGGCTATCCGAGAGATACGCATATAATCTAATCTGTCTTGTGTTAAGTTATCTAACACTAGGGAGTGCAATAATAAATAAGGTCAGAGTTATGTGCTACGCGTTTGATAGCAAGTTTTTAGTTTTAGTTGCGCATGTGGATTTGATGTTTATTTGTTTTAGTTGCGCTTACTGCTGCTGTGTTGTGAAAGATCCAAGTATGTTTAAGTCAAAAGCGAGTACTTTTATTATAGTCTTTGAATTTTAAAGACACGATAAAATTTGTTCTATTTTACTTTTCCTTCACACGCAACAAATAAGTTTCGCATTCTCTTATTGCTTTTATCAATGTTCAAAAACTTCAAGGTTGTGCAATTGGTCCGGATTGATTTCTTATCTATCTATCTATAACAAACACACACACACACACACACACACACACATGCAACGTTTTTCATTTATAATAAGTACCGTATGACATCGGAAAGCAGTTTTTTATCACTTGTAGAAACATCTAGGTGCAACTTGCAATAAAATCTATAGGTAATTAATGCTACGGATATAGCGTGGGAAAATAAAACCACAATAGGTCATGGTACAATAAACATATTTATGACTAGGTTCGCAGCTCCGTTACCTATACATTATTTAATTGTTGCTTTATCCATAGAATACAATTTAAATGTATTTAATTGGAATCAAGAAGAAATAGATACTTTAGCACCCGCTACGAGCTACGAACCGCATAGAATATTTGTGTGGTTCTCTGCGTTCTTTCTGTACGGCACATTTAGTTTTTTATCGGTGTTCACTCACTTTATCTCTGTTCAACCCCCTACGCAAACAGTGTTATAAGTTTACGTGTTTAACTGTGTGTCTATTAATGGTATCGTATAGATCTCGTCACGTAAAAAGGCCGCTGGCGATGATTTACCTGCGCAGTTCCGCATTTATTGACGAAATTTGTGGAATGGAGGAGGCAGGTCGGGGGACATGCTATTACGTGCGCGCACGCTATTTGTTTTTCAATAAAACAATAGCCTAATATTTTCGGGAGCCACTGTACGCATGCGCAAACACATTCCGGACATTGTCGCTCATCGGCCTTTTTACGTTACGGGATCTATAGTGAGGCTTTGTCATCGTCATTAACATCATATCAGCTATAGGACGTCTGCTGCTGGTCGTAGGCCTTCCCGAAGGATTTCCACAACGGTCGGCTATCTTCGTACCATAGGCTCATCGGGGAGTTTCTAAGGATCCTGTCCCCACCCTCCAACAGTCAGGGATGCATATCTTGCTAATGGACCTAATAAAAGACGAAATACCTATTTTAGTTGCAACATCGATGGGTTTTTATCAATGTTAAATAACCTTTCAAGAGCAAGGTAAGGCAAGAATGTATTTATTTTTAAACAAATTACATACGATACGATTATGATTTTCCGAGAAAACCCCATACATAGGGCGATCGTCATCATAGTAAAAATGCATCATGTTGCCAAGATCTATTAACTAAGACATGTTTCATTTCTGTTGGTGGGTGGGGACATTTTTGCCCATCGTCCTATCGAAATCCTTTCGGCGGTTTAGCCGTGAAAATATAACAGACATACAGACGGAGTTACTTATACATTTACAATATTAATCACACTGGCTGTTGCACGCGACTCCGTCCCGTAGATGTCGTTTATCGCGGATAAAAGTTATCTCTATACCAAATTTCATCGAAATCGGTTCAGTGGTTAAACAGAGTTTCTTTGTATTTATAATTATTATTATTGGCGGTGACGGATAGATTACAAAAGGCTTACGCCGCAAAAAAGTTTAATAACGACTGGTGTAGATTTTCTTGTCAATTATCTGCGCTGTTTGTCCTTGGCCAGTGGGTCGGCTGTTAGGTCGTATTAATTATTCGCGATATCGATCGCCGGCGCATACAGCATTGTGCGATTAACGATTTCTTGATAGAATTTAGTATGCATGAGTTGATAGTCCACTGGATATGGCTTTTAAAGAATAACTAAAAGACCATTCTATTTTTCATTGCATTTACATAATTATACAACGATGAACTTTATTTACAAAAGAGAATGTCCTTTTAGTTCTACATTAGCCCCCTTATTTATAAAAAAAAATGTCGCTTGTAACAAGATTGTGATTGGAATGCATAAGCGTCTTGATCCCATACGAGCCTAACAAGACGATAGATACACCAACTAAGACGTTAGATACATCAACTAAGACGTTAGTTGAATCACTAAAGAAATTGCTGTCGTTAACTATCAGCTTTGGTTGATATAACTAATCTTAACTATTGTATTCATTTTTTGTCAACTAAGTGAAAATCTCTCTTTGTTGGCTCTCATTTTTTTTGAGTGCAATAAGCCTGTTTTCGTTGAAGTATGCTTTGTCGCGTTTTGTGAAATTCAAATGTCACAATGTCACAATTGTGTGTTTTGGAATAAGAAGGTAAAGTTTTAAGAGTAAAATCGGCCCATATATGACACTAGCTTTTATGAAAGCTAATGAAAGTCACTCACTAAACAACAAAAATTGTAAAAAGAGCCTCAAGGAGCAGACAATCTCACACAAATTGACCTAGTCCCAAATTACGTTTTTTTTAAGTCATGTAGAAGGCAAACGAACACACATGAATTCTCAAGCTACAATCTAAAGATTGCAATCCTAAGACAGCAAATGCGTCGCCAATCCTGAGAACTAAAATGGAATGCCTCTATGCTGGTAATTTCACCGGTTATCTTATCCCCACACCGGAAAATGACAATGTGAACACTGCTGCTTGACGGTAGATTAAAGGATAAGATGGTGGTAGCGATCCGGATAGATCTTGCACATAATCCTACCACCAATAAACATTATACATACAAATTTTACTCAATTTTTCTCAGCTCTACACAAAAAAGTTATCGACTGAGTCATAATAAAACGATTCTAGTAGGCAATAGCCATGTACTGTACCTACACAATCCCGTACTATATACCTGCGCATGGGCATATCTATACGTGTAACTCGCTGATTTACGCGCAAACGTTTCTGAATCGATAATTTGTGTCTGTTTGTCTTCTCTGCAATCTTAATAAGGCTTGTGAAACACTGGACTTTGGGATATTTGCCGCTTCGGACATGCCTAACCATACATAAATATATCAGGGGACAAGCGACAAACTCATACAAATTAACCTAGTCTGAAACTAAGCTCTAGGCTAGTATTATGGGTACTAGTAAACGTTAAACATATTACTTACTTAAATAGAAAAATACATACTTAAGTAGAACCAATTTAAATAGAATTTTGTGTGGAGTAAGTCTAAATTCTGTATAAACTAACAATATTTTTTTCTTTCAAAACTGCGTCGCTAGACCAGTTGCCATAGAATACGAACGCTAGCGTTAGGTGATCACTTTTGATGACACGGACTCAGTTGACAGTTTTTTCGTATAGTTACCGCCCTTGGATACCGACGTTTATATTGTGATAGTGCTCGAGTTGAATTCGACCTGTCAAGATATTAACGCGTAACGACCGTAGTCGTCAAAACGATCACTATTTGATTAGCGCGAGTGATAGTGATCACATTACAGCGTGTCAGTTGTAACAAGTGATATATCACGTGACTATCTTACGTCAATTTCATACATTTTTCAAAGCGACAGGTGATCACCTAACGCTAGCGTTTGTAATCGATGGCAACTTGTCTAGCCCCACTGTATAGTTCACGAGTTAAAGTTTATAAACCATCTCTATGTGGACGATGTATCGGGAAAAATCTTTCCGTTCGTTTTCTGTGTATTTAACGACCGCAGCTTATTGTTAAATCTTACTGTTAATAGTATAGTGATAAAATATAAAACAATAATACATTTTTTTATTGAACACCACACGATAACAGTATGGAAAGTAAAACAAGAAAAAGTTTTAAAGCAAGTCAACAGGCGGTTTTATCGCTCAATAGCAATCTCTTCCGGACAACGGTCTTCCTCTTCCTTCTCTGGAAGGTTCTCTCCTAGCCTTACTTCTTCAGCCAAATAAGGTATCAGGAGGTGAAAAAGCAAGCAGAAAGCAGAGAAAAATTGGCAATTTCTCCACCGAGAAAAGCCTAGCTCTTAAGTTAAAAAATAATAATGTGCATTCTTTAAAATTAGTGTCGATGTAACTGAACAACCTTGATAATTTATAGATTTAAACGGTGAGCAAGAAATATACTGAAAAGTTTTAAACTATTCTAAAGATAAAGATAAGATAAAGATAAGTTTATTGATTAACTAAGCACAAGAACATACAAGAAAATATCCAGTGGACCCCAAACTAGGCTGAGCCTGTATCTTGGGGCCCAGATACGAGTGATATAAAATTCTAAATACATAATTATATACCTATTGGTCCGAGTAAGAACCGTGTTTGTTCATGGAACTTTGCTTAAGAGGACAACATAGTGGGACAGACGATGAATTCACGTTTACTCTAAGGTAAATAGGTAATCCAGTTTCTTGGAAACCTGTTATTAACTGCTCTAGAAAAACCATTGAGTTCCTCTAAAAGATATACATCGTAGTAAGAAAATTAAAACCTGCAATACATGAGGAAAATCCGACCGTGTATGTTAATTTCTTAGAATGCAATATGCGTTTACATTGTATGTAAATTTTTGAATGAAATCATAAGGCACCGATACTTCAAACACATAAGTAGTTATTATATAGTAGTTACATGGTTTATTTTTATAAAGTTCGAAAAGCAATTGGAATAGGATGCAATTGATTCAGCTAAAGCAAGTAATTTCTCCCCAAATACACCCAGTTACATACACACACATCCGTTAAAATCCGCCAAAAATAATAATTGTGGTTTTGAGAATGCAAATGTGTATGGATATCAGATCCTACTTAACACCATGTGTCTTGTGAGCTCGTTTCCTTCATATGCCATAAAAAATACCTTACAAAATTATAATGCCTTAAAACTTACGGGTTTCATTTCAAATAGATTTAGATATTTTCATCATAAATACTTACCGATGCAGTGCACAATTCGCATTGTATCAAAATTTACGATTATAGAAACCGATCAAAATGGATAAAATTGGCATATGCTAAGCACAGCTATAGGCGTACAACTTAATTGAGGGGTATGCAGTGAGGTGCGGGGAGAGGGCGATGGTGACTAGTCGAGATTTTTTGTACCCTCCGCGCCTCATACCTACCCCTGGCTCTCAATTACTTTGAACACCTATAGGTTAAGCATATTTTTCATTTCTGCAGTTTATCATTCACAGAAAGCAACTTGTACAGTCAAGGACTTAAATTGTTATGCCACTATGGAACCCTGTCATAATAACAGCGTCAAACCACATGAAAGAAATTACGCTTAAATGAATGATTAACGCTATGCGACAGGGTTACATAGTGGCAAAACAATCAAAGTCCTTGACTGTATAACCCCAATCCAATACTTATACTAATAATAGTTGCCTACGCAGCTACCGGTCCCGGGTTCGATTCCCGGTATTGACAAATATTTTTTTGATGAGCGCGCGTATTTGTTCCAGAGTCTTGGACGTTTTCTAGGTATTTAAGTAATAATTTCTCTACATAAGTATTTATATCGTTGTCTAGTACCCATATTACAAGTCTTGAGCTTAGTTTGGGACTAGGTCAATTCGTGTGAGATTGTCCCCTTGATATTTTTATTTTATTATTTATTATTAAATATTAATTTATTTTAAAATACTTTCATACTCTAGTTCGCTCCAATAAATTCCCCGCGTACATCTGGCAGAACACAAACATGAACAAATGAAAAATTGTATCAGAAACTAAGAAAATAAAAGCAACCGCAGAGATCGCCCAGATTGAAACGTCCCTCAATAAATTTACCACGTGCCTTTAAAGGCTTTCAAAGCATAAAAACACCGCCTTGAGCCATAAATTATAACAACATAAACACCCAATAAGTATCGAGACGCGAGCGGCCGCAAAAAAAGCCGTTGAGTATTACTTTTGTTATAAACAGCGGGTTCCGCGACTAGTTGACTTAGTTTTTTAGCATTTTTATATACACGCTGTATGCATTGTTGTGTTTTATGTATGTTATGTTCATTTCAATTGCTTCATCGTATGATACTTTAAATAGGAGCTGTCAAATTTTCCCGGATTTAAAGTAGCCTATGTGCTATTTTAGACTATAATCCCTGTGCTAAACTTAGTTCAGAATCGGTCAGCCGTTCTGGCGTGATAAAATAACAAACATTCGAACTTTCGCATTTATAGTTAATATTAGTTATCTGGGTCATATTCTCCGAAACAAGTGATACTAACTGTTTCAAACTATTGTTATGGGCAAGGTTGGAGGGAACATAAGCGTTGGCAGACCCAAGATGTCATGGCTCGGGAACATAAAGACCTGGACAGGCGTCGCCACGGTTGAAGAGCTGTTCCGTTTGGCGAGAGATGGGAAGTTGAATGCAGAGCTGACTGCCAACCTCCCGAAGTGGAGAGGAATTTGAAAAAGAAATAGATTAGTAAAAGTAAGATAATAAAATTAGATTGCACAATACACAAAATACATACATACATTAAATCATGCCTGTTTCCCAGAGGGGTAGGCAGAGACCACTTCTTTCCACCTGCTACGATCCTGACAAATCTCTTTCGCTTCTTCCACATTCATACATCGAGTCATGCATGCACGTCGGTACACAAAATAGATACCAACAATTGATAGACTTAATGTCTAAAGATATTTTCTAGTAAGCCAATGAACGAAACAGAGACAATATAATAAGGTTGTTGCTTAGAAGGACTTTAGGACTGAAGGCTGTTAAGCACTACCTTATTACCTATGAATGATCATTAACAATACCAAGGATGAAATAAATTGCATATGAGTATGAAATAGCCTGGTTATGGTCCTACTGTTGATCAAAGGAGTCTAGATGGTATTTCCATCCGTTTAGTGTAGGTTTAGTGCAAGTTAATAGTACCGAGTTCCCTACCTACCCAATATTTATGACGGGAAAAAATTGTCAACCTAACGTTTGCATATTCTATTGGCTTCATGCTTTCGTTAGTATGTAATTGGTCTATTTAACAAGCAATAGCTATTTAAAAAGTTAATTTTCAGTTTTTTTTTAAATCATATAAGGACTGGACTGAAAATTTTCAGTCAACCTATTCGCCGTACATACTTAGCATATTAAAGGGCATTGGGTAAATTTGTTTGAAGAATATTGTCACTTTTTTTCAGCGGCCACGGATGATTTTTACATAGTTATTTAGAGGACCTCTTACTACACATATATATATATATAATTTATGGCGTTAAATAATATCGGAGCGGAGATTTTAAAGATTTAAGTATTCAGTTTTTAGTACAAAAGTACGCCCAAGTATGAATATTTAATTATCTCCGCTCGGATGCACTTAAGACTATTACATTACATAACAAAATATGTTTATTTTTAATAATTTTATCATAATTTACCACTTTTACGAATGGCCGCTCACGTTGAAAATGTATGAATTTTACAAATGACAACACTTTTACCCAAACCCCTTTTTATCGAATAAACAGCCTGGTTAAGGTCGTCTCCTATTCGGATCCCCTACTAATAGGTATTTATGCTTACAAGAGTATTCCACCTATCAGCCTCAATAAGGTTTTCTTCTAAACTCATTACGATAATACTTCATAAAAACAAGACGATCCCCAACGCACCGACCACTTAAACCAAGTAATGACCAACAAAACCTCGCAATAAATATAAACTTAAAGAGGTGTTATAATTAATGTATGGCGCGTAAAAGTATGACTGTAAACGTTCGGTTAATATCTTATCCCTTTGTGCGGTCAAAATGTCATAATTTGTATGGAATCAACGCAAATAATTACACGCTTAAACATCTGTAGGCGATTCGCATCTTGCAAGCAGCCATCTTTTATTTTAAAATGATGGCCGGTTATTTTTATTTGCTATTATAAAGAAACAAATGAAACTCTATGGACTAAAATAGAATTGACCTTAACACGACTCTGGTCCTAGAAGTATACGATTTTCAAAAACTGACAAAATGTTTGGAAATGACATAAATCGCTTGACGCGACTAGGATTCTGCGCGCTCGTTACTGGTGTGTTATTCTCTCAAAAACCGGCGGCCGGTCGGACGGACGAGAGAATAAAAGCGGCGAGTTTAAGTAGTCCCGTCCAACCGAACAAAACACATTTTAGCGCGTGCATTGTCAATTAGGGAGCCTTATACGTTCGAGAAGTCATACTGCCAAATTGAATACACGCGCTAAAATGTGTTTTGTTCGCTCTGTCGGGACTACTTAAACTCGCCGCTTTGACCTTCACTCGAGCTAACGATCACCTTTGCTTGTTGAGAGAATCACAACCCTGAGCGGATCGCGACAAACTATTACATTCACTCAAATGTAGGTACTAATTCGGTATTTTAGTTCTTTTAGAACACTAGTATTTACACTGAAAGAAACTGGTCTGTTCAGGGTCCGTATTTGTGGTCCTTTAACCGAATGAATGGCCGGCCGGTCATTGATTCGGATCGCTTTGCTCTCAGTGTCACACTAGTCTGCCTGCTCTGTTCGGTTTTCGCTCCGCGTGTACTAAATAAACTGAGAGCAGAAACTTTATGGAATAGTTCGTTCTAGTACAGTGACGAGAATTCATTCTTTTTGGCTCTTAGTACATGTACTACACAACCCTAGACGCGACCATCCGTATATTTTCATTAGTGGTTATTGAAAATCCTGGCATCGAATATGTTACGTGATCCGAAGCTTGACGGGTAAATTCAAACCAACATTTTTTTTTTTTGAATTTTTTGAATTTTGAACTAAGCTCGGCACGCGCGAGGAACCATAACATTTAGTGTCGCGAAACAACTTTTCTAGACATTTATTTATATGTACAGGATATTCACCAACGTAAAAGTTTGTTTGACATTATAATTTGCTGACGGAGAAAACTATTCTGACCCTTGGAATAGCAGTAGTTGCTTGAAATTAGAGATCAAGAATACTGGCTGGTCCTGCGTATTTTAAGGTAGATGACTAGAGGAACAAGTTGGGTTATTATTAGAAGGTTAAAGATCCATTTAATCTATTTTCCCAGTTAATCGCTTAACAATAAAATTATTTCAGTACTTAGTGTTGTTTGTTAGCGGCCATTCGTAAAAGTGATAGGTTTTTTCAATTTTTAAGGTTCAAGCGGCGATTTGGAATAGTGAAAGATCTATTTAAATAAACTTATTTTGTTAAATCACGCAAGTTTCTATCAGAGCTGAAATCGTGCATCGAAATCGATTTTTTACAATATAAATGTTTACATTCCGCACTTTTTTAAAACTCAAATCTCTAATATCTCGGCTCCGATATTACTCAACGCCTTCAATTGTATAATATATTTAGAGGTCCTCTAAACTATGATTTAAAAAAAACATCCGTGGCTGCTAATAAGTAAATTTTCGTACAATTACTTACAAAAAGCGATTGTGATGAAAACGAAATCAAGGCCAGACAGACTTACTTTAGAAGTACCGATAAATCACTATACCAATACCTAATTAGGACTTTAACAACTACTTAAACCTAAAATGACCATTTCATCATCAACGTAGACCCAATAACACTCATTCCAGTCTAAGAACCTATTTCTCTCCCAAGTGCCATAAACCACCACTTTACAACTACTTAATTTGACAGTAAACTAAATAAGAGATAGCAGTTATCAAATAAAGCGGTGTACCAACTCGGTTTCGTTGTAAACACGTTTATAGCTAATTCTGTCGCACTCGTAAACTAAGCTAGCTAATTAACCAACTCAGCGCTTTGGTATCTGCTAAATAACTTATTGCTAAGGTGTGTTGAGATAAAACTCTTGTACTGATAGGGAGTTGCTTGACGGAGTGGTTTGTTACTAATTCACCGGTTGACTATATGCGCGTAGAAGTTGTTTGAACTCGGGGTCTGTCCAATTTTCCGGGATAAAACGAGGGAACTAAAAAAGCCGCCCGCTATATAGACTATATCAGTACCAAATTTCACGCCGATCTGTTGTGGCGTTAGGGTGCTAGTACGCGAGTAAAAAATCCCCCAATACGGGTTACTTATTTTGTTAGCCTCGCTAAGAGCAGTTCTCCTATTGGTTGATTTTTCGTCGCACACCGCTCCGCTGCCTCGCACAGCTTTGGTGGATACTCACCCTTAGGCCGTGAAACAGTACATACCTTTTGTGTTTCTGTTTCTTTTTTTAGTTTGTTATTTTCTGTTTAAGAAATAAAGAGTTTACATACATATATACAGCGGTGCTTAGACCTTATAATTACGGTAGGTATCCGTTGCGTTTAGAACCTTTTGCCATAATTTGATGCAATCGGTGGGTCTTTCTGGTGCGTGTGTTCTTAGAGTATGTACTCGTAAAGTAAAAAGCACTGATATCTATACGGCCATCGCACCAAATATATGTAAACATAGACCTTATTATCAGTGGCATAGGGGACTGTAGATATGTTTGACGCCTTGGGACCGTATATATATTTATGACTTTGTCTGTACCAGTAACTAGGTATTTAAAAGATAATACCTCTGGTATAATAGCAACCCCTTTTTTCTGAGCTATTAATATTTTACAAGGCGAAATCCATTTTCATGAAACCTAGCTAAGAACCATTCCAAATAAAGCAGCTTTCTTTTTATAAAACAAACCGTTTCCAAACCGCTCTATACACAGACACACAGAAATACACGTTTTACTTACAACACCCCTCTTTTTGTCGGGGGATAAGAAGGTATAAATGTACACTTAGAATGCGACTTCTATCTGTCTTTCCGTCTGTCACAATCACAGTAACATGCACGATTAAGTAAATTCTGATACCATCGATTACTGTTTGGCATAGTGGTATATTATTGGAAATCTAAAATACCTCATATTTTTATTTTCTTTCTAAAAGGTTGTTACTTTTGAATAATAATGAGAATGTCCAAGAAATTGACTATTTTATCGCAATATGGAATACCAACTATGACACTTCTTTTTCGGTTCGCCCGCTCGTTCAGAAGCATTTTCAAATCGAAGCGGACGATTGAGCTATGAGGATTTTTTACTACGACCATTAGTTACATTCCAAACGCAACAACAATTGACCAATCTGTTGTCTCGATCCATTATCCTAAATACAAGCAATAAAACGTAACGACTCTATCGCCCTCTGCCCCCAGCTACTCTAAATTTGGTTGACATTAAAATCCATTGATTAATCCATTGATTAACAACACCCAGGTGTAAATCTTAATTACTACCTACACCTTACAAGTTCAAAACGACTAATAATCCAATAGTTTAATGGTACTTGAGACTTTATAATTTTGTTGTGTGTTGAAGCAATTACTGGACATTGTCATTACGTCGGTCGCCGCCCAGTTTTAGATTGAACGATATATCTTACGTTTTATCGGCATTTGTATCCAGTATTTATTTATTGCGGTGGATAAAGAATCCGTCACTCTTGCACTTACATACTAGTCAGACAGTGAAAGATGTTTAGCCACGTTTATCCACGTCGAAATACGCTCATTAATAGGCCCATGAGTGTCCTAGATATCAGCGATGGAATCGATTAAAGATTCCTAAATTACGTTGACAAATTAGAATCGATACAATCGGGTATCTGTATCCAATGAGTCAGAGTTAACTCCAGATTCCAAAGCCGCGATAGTGAACTATTCGATTACGTATTGTGCAATCAAAGTTAAGGTCAATTAATTTATTTGCTTTGTTAGATATGTGGTAAGGGCTCGGTCATAGCAATACCTCCATTCTATTTCATTGCTTATTGTGATAAATCACCATACATTGGCGATTTATTAACGTATAAGGGTAACGTATCCTGTAACGACTTTCAAAAACTGCCAAAGTGTATGAAAATGACATATTCGCCCGATTTGAACTTCAGATTTCGTCCCGTGGTGATAAAAATAACAACGAGCAGGTGAAAATAATTCGTACGATTCCGCATATATCGCCCCTTCAGAACAATAGAGACCTAATTCAAAATTTCAGCTTTCGAATTTCAAGTCATAAATTATATTGTTATAGAGACCTAACTCGAAATTTTAAATTTCTGAATTAGGTCACTATTGTTCTGAAGGTGCGATATCTCGTTCACCCGCTCCTTCAATATGCTGTCTGTAGATTTTTTGAGACAACTTATTACTTTACTTAATAAATGTCGTTATCATATTTTATTATTAACGTCACTATGTTATCACACTGTGATTTTTGAACGCGACAACATTTACAGACTTAAAAGATTTAAAAAAAATTATACTAACGGGTTTAACTGTAGTGTGGCGGCATCATTATGGTAGCTTTTATTAACTTGGCAATAAAGGTGGCCATTACGATACCGTACTTTAAGCGCAAATGGATGTGAATGGAAGAGATTCAAAACTATTTGCAAAGTGTAGTGTAGTGTAAGTATACGGTAACAATATTGTTCAGATAATATTTAACAAATCCTGTTATAAATTTGCAATTTTTATTACGATCATAAAATTTAACAACCATCAACAAAGACCATGGACTTAACACTATTACAATGACAGCCGTTTGTTGCACTATATATTCGAAGAAAAGCCAGCAATATGTCAACAAAATGTCGTACCGGATCGAATTAGATTGTAAATGATAATAAAGGTTTAATGATAGCGGACATGCCACAATAATTGCTTATAGCCGTTCAAGTAAATTAAGATCAACAAATTATGTCTTAGATACGGCTGATCGG
Source organism: Acleris literana (assembly GCA_946894065.1). NCBI lineage: Eukaryota > Metazoa > Arthropoda > Insecta > Lepidoptera > Tortricidae > Acleris > Acleris literana. Next base: position 6,626,776 of record OX335689.1, on the reverse strand, counting down.
ACAGGATCTTAGATCGAGTCTATAAATAGTTTTACTGTTCGGTTATGTTGACATCGACACTAATCCAGTTAATATTAATGTAATAAAATACCTATAAGTATTTTTTGTATGTCCCTCAGAATCCCTAATAACATATGTTCTAGTGCATCGTTTGTCCGAATTATAATTTGTCCTAAACTGGTTTTCGGCTGCGTCAGACAACTTTTTAAGTTTTCTAACTGACTGAGGGTATTGTGTTACCAACCATGAGGACTAAAATAGGATGCCTGTATGCTAGTAATTTCACCGGAACACAACAATGCGAACATTGTTGCTTATAGAAGCCCTGACGGGACAACTTAAACCTCGTTTTTAATAAATAACAACGGGATTTTTTTGAAAAAGTGTTCTGACAAAAATCATGCATTGAGGTTTGTCTCAAAAGTATACATTTTAGTAGTGTTTCTAGTGGATGGAGTGGCGTCATTAGTTTGTATATAACCGTGTTTTGTTTTTTTAAGTGTAACACTAAGCTATGACGTAGAAAAGACCATGTGGCGTTTAAGCTCTTTAGCCATTAGCAAAAAATTGGGTTAGCTTTGATTCAGCGAAATATGTTTGCCAAATTGTATCGTTTCCTAACCGTTTTATTTGCCAACCCGATTTATTTTCTGTACCTAAACGTAAATATTTCAGGATTTCATAAAAACTAACCTAACCTAACTTATAGGTTTCTACACGTTGGCACTGAAATTAATGCTGAAATATTTACAGATGTATGAATGTGGAAGAAGCGAAAGAGATTTGTCAGGATCGTAGCAGGTGGAAAGAAGTGGTCTCTGCCTACCCCTCTGGGAAACAGGCGTGATTTAATGTATGTATGTGTGTTTATTTACAGTTACAGGAAAAAATTGGGTTGGAAAATGAAACGTTTGGGAAACGACACGTTTTGGCAAACATTTCGGCCAAACGGCAAGCTCCCCAAATTTTTTTTTTTATATTCTCAGTAAGAAATAAATAAAAAAAATGGCTTTTGAGACAAACCTTTAGCCCCCTTACTAATAAACGTTGAGTAACGGCGGCATAGCTTTACAATTTTTTGTCCTTATCTGTCAAATTCAAATGTCACAATGACAGATAAGGACAAAACATTGTATAGCTATACCACCGTTACTCAACGTTTATTAGCAAGGGAGTACGAGTATAAGCATGTTATTTTTAAGAAAACCGTTTATAAAAATCCTATTTTCAATTCTTCTATCAGGTTGAAAAGTGACTTCCATAAAATAACATGGAATGTATGTATATGGTACGAAAGTGTAAGGGTTATCGGCATAGACGTGTTAGCAATTAACGCGTACAAGAAGGAGGTGTGAGCTCACCTGAATTATGGCCCTTAAAGCCATTTCGTAAGTTGGTTAATAAGCTTCCTGGGTTACGCAACCCTATAAGGCCTAGATTAGTTTAATGTAATTGCTATTGTTATAACATTTGCATAATTTTAAATTGCAGATTTAAATCATATTTAACACCGGTCAGGTGCGAGACGGACTCGCTCACCGAGGGTTCCGTACAGTCAACAGCATAAATAAGTGATCATTTATGTACCTTGTCACTTTAACGTCGTGTTTGAAATGTCATACAAAATTGTGAAACGATTGAAAGCGACAAAGTACATAAATGATCACTTATTTACGCTGTTGACTGTACCACGCACAGTGGGGCGAATTATTATATTCCGGTTTGAATTCGTTATCGAATCGATTACGCGCTAGCTCAACTCACACTTGACGATTTTTAGTATTTAAGTTTTTTTTTTGGGTTTTTACTAGAATCATATTAGACGGTTGTATGTTTTACCGTTTTTACGCCACAACAAAAATAAAAATACGTTACAAAAAAACGTTTCTTGTATATTTATTCCTTTTAGTCCCTTTTTTATTTCACTTTCTTAAATTATAATATTATTTGTTAGTTAATCTGATATAATAACACATATTCTGAAAAAAAACCCGCTATTTATTACGGCCCAAAAGATACAGCTGTTTAAAGTTAGGACGGACGGACGGACAACCGGAGGCATATCAATAGGGTCCCGTTGGTCTCCCTTCGGGAACGGAACCCTAAAAATTATTTGTTATGTTATTTGCTAATAGGGAGGCCTTTGCCCAGCAGTGGGACATTATAGGCTCTTAAATAATAATAAATAAATAATAATACCTCGGCTTGGGCAAGTTTTTACCCACCAACTTTAATCTTTGAGTCTGAATAGTCTAGTATGTCATTGGCAAAGATTTAGTCAAATATTCGAACAAGTGGGACGAAGTTAAGGTATGGGTAAGTTAAGGAAGTGATTAACTATACGCTCAGATTGAATCAAGTAGCAATTTGAATAATAACTATATGAAAAGCAAGCCTTAAAAACCCGACTGCATTTTTTATACTGTCGTCGATATACCTACATATATTAATAATTGTCATTTTGCCATTGTCGTCATTTCAATTTTAACAGTTAAGGTACCCTATGTCACCCGGGATGACGTAAGGATTCTAACGATACCTCACACATCTAAATCGGTCAAGGGATTTAGAAGTTATAGTGGAATAAAGAAACTCACATACATACATACAAACATGAACCCTGAAAACATTACACTCCTTTTTTGGGGCAGTCGTGTAAAAAGAGAAAACTTAACTTGCTTAAGTATTTAACTTAAGTAGCAAATAACATAACAAAACCATTTTCACGTTAATTGAACATGATGACAGAAACTCTGATCTACGGAACTTTGAAACAACTTGGTTTCCGGTTAGTTGGGGACCTTCAAGACAAGAGCATACTCTTTTCAAAGGCCAGTAACGCAGCTGTAATACCTCTCCTGGTGTTGCAGGTATCCACGGGCAGCGGTGATCACTTCACAACAGGTGACCCGATATCTCGTTTGCCCTCCCTAGCATAAAAAAAGATCTCACTGCTTTTTAGCGAAACCGTTTACGAACTTGTTTTTTTTTTAAATTATTTCTTTTTTTTCTTAGTGAATGGCTTTCACTCCTTGTTTAAACAAGGTGTATTTCGCCAATGTCAAGTTTTAGACAATCCATGGATAAATAAGTATAAAAATAAGTCCATGCAGAGATGGGCATTACTCGAATAATCATTCGAATAAAAAATAATTCGTAATATTTTTATTCGCGAATAATTTATTTGCGAATGTATTCGCGAATAGTTTATCGACGAATGAATCATTCGACTAAATTTCGAATAAATAATAATTTATTCATTTATTAGAGAAAAATGGAGCAGGTATAATAAGTAGTACATAATAATTATTCGTGGCAATTAATTCAACGAATAAATTATTCGCGAATAATTTATTCGAACAAGAATAATCATTCGAGAATTTCATTCGTTATTCGCGAATAATTTGGTTATTCTTATTCGTTATTCGTCATTCGAATAAATTTTGCCCATCTCTGAGTCCATAGATATTACACGCGAGGACTATTGTTCGGTTAAAGAGTATTTACTGTCTGGATTTATAATTTTGTACTGCGTGGACAGTTTTCAAATTGGACCTTTTACAACGGCAGGTCTCTAATAGTCACAAAAAGCTGCCTCATTTTGTTCGAACAAAGCGAACAAAAATCCTTAGAGTAACACTAGAACAAATAAGATAAATCCTCTATTTACTGTAACGACGCCACTATTAGCCCTAAGTGCCCCCTGTTCCCGCAGAACACGTCACATGTATTGGTAGCTTGTCGACGCCGATGTCTCATACAAATATAAGTATTATTATTTTAAACATTCAATACTTTCTTCTTGCAATCACACAAATTATTATTTTAGGTTTAAATTATCTAGGTTTTACAAAAAGGTAACAATTGGATAACGTGGCACAGGTCGAATTTTAATTAACAATTTAACGCTTCCAGCGTCGCTATTGTCTAACGTACTCCCAATTGCAGTCGGCTTCAAAATGGAACAATTGTTTTCATTTTGTATGCAGACAAGACTTCGATTTTCAAAATGAAAAAGATTGCAATAATTGCAAGTGCGTTAGGCAATAGCCCCTTGGGTCCTTACTATAATAATATTTTTAAATAGAACATCGCAAGTAATTAAATAGTTTCAAAAATGTTGCATTTCAATTAAGTATTTTTACTTTCTTGTCAATAATTTCCAAAAACCAAAGCACAGAAGTAATTTTTTTATAATTTTAATTTTAATGAAATTTCAAGAACGAAATACGAAAAACATGCCGATATTCTTTTAATCTCACTATATAACGTAGATCTGTAGACGTGCCTGTGCCGGTTCCTTGAAATGGTTCACGCTTGAACATAACAGGTCTTATAGTTCAATTCTTTCCATAAGTTTATGTTATAATTATTGTCATAAAATATTCCAGCACCGTTTTGAAATTTAACTGATTAAAAACTGAGTTCGTAGTTCCAAAAAAGCGAATAAGTTTGTGTGGTAGCCGGCGTCGCAGAAGTACCTCTTAAGTGGAGTGTATAGTAAAATTTAACTACACAATCGACATTGTGCCAGTTCAACGGCTGTGGTTATAGAATTGTTCTGCGATTATTGGTAAAATAAAAAGTTATGGTCACTTTCCAACGTGGAGACAGTAGAGGCTGGTTATTGTATTTGACCACTTCATGTTTTGTGCTTGTTGTGGGAGACGATGTTGCGTTCTGCAAAATGTTGACAGTAACAGAAATTAAAGAGATCATCGACGTCACTATATCCTTATATCCCTAAACTATAAAGCAAAGTCCCCTACGCCTGAACGGATTTTCATGCGGTTCTCACCATCAGATAGATGTATGTACAATTCTGGTTTATCTACGGGTGTTATAGAAAACTCACATAAACTGAACCGAAGCGAGGCCGTGTCGCTAGTAAATAAACAACAGTCAACAGTCTAATGCAAATAAAACTAAAGTCTGGGCTTGTACTATGGGTAACTACGAGAAACTTACATATTTAAATACTCGTGCTCATCCTACAATGTTTTGCCTTTATTAGTAATCGAACCCAATACTCCTAGCTCCGTGGGCAGGGTCAGTACCAACTGGGCTAAGCACGTTATCGACACGCATTCACTATGGCGTCTTTTTGGTCAATGGAGAGTCTAGATTTCTCTAACTTTTCATGATAGGCGTTGTCAACGGCTATTGCTTAAAGTGAATTTGAATAAAAAACTTTCTAACATTTAATAATTGACTAACCTATATTAAAAAAAACAATATTTCCTTTGTACAAAAGGACAAATTTCACAGCAAATAAGACACAACTCAATAAATTCTTCTGATCAGAACAATAACGACAACAATTTGAAATTGGAATGCAATCGGTTTCGACCACGTACGTGCGCGTGCGCCACGGTAGCGGCGTCCTTCGTATACATCAATGTAGAATCACCTTTATAGCATAAATCAGATTCAGATAAAACATTTGTTAAAAATGCTGGTTTTTTCGTCCTCATAGCTCAGCATGTCTCCTTGTCGATTATTTAGAGTGATACATACTGTAGACTGCATTTATAAAGGCTATCATGTATGGCCAGCATAAGGAAATGGAGTAATGCGTAAGAGTGTAATACAAGAATATGTTACTCGCTCTAAGTTGTAAATGCGTCCCTTACTCTGGCCTAAAGAAGTTTCGGGGTGGTTGGGGGGCTAGCACAGCAGCTTTTGCGTCGTCATAGTATGTAAATAATTTTGCCAATTCAAAAAAGTGGTGCCTGCAATCTGATTCTTATAGATGAATATGCAAGCAGAATAATTGAGGTGGTTTTTTTCCAAGTCTACTATATGTACTACACACACACACACACACACACACACAAACCTGAGTTATTAATATTTATAGGTAAAATGCTTATGAATATTATGAGACTAACAGATTAAAACAAAAAACTGCCTATCCCTTTCATAATCAGCGTTAGGGAGGGAGTAGGTACTATACAAAAAAACCTCTACCACATCTATGAGAAACCCAGTTCCTTGTGCAACAATATAAAATGCATTAAAGTACAATCGCATTACAATAAACCCTGGGATCGTTCCTCTTGTCGGCGGATTCTGCGATGATTGGTCAGTAACTTATGCGTTAGGCTTGTGCTCAGAACTGTTTTATAATATCAATATTATAGCACTTGTATCGCATCATCAACATCAGCATGTCCTGCAAATTTCTAGGAGCTCCGAATTCTTTTTTGGATGAAAATCCGGTGCTCAGATTTAAAATTAATATATATTGATCGGAAAAAGAGATTTTGAATATTGATGATGGCAACCTCACATGCAGCCATAAATGCGTCTAAATATGTTGTTAATAAACTTCAAAGAGAGTGCAGAGCATAAACTGTATCCGCGAGTGTCTGATCTGTTAACCGCTATAGTGAAGACGCAGCCGAATGGCTGAAAGCACTTAGTTTATCTTTATAATTTTGAAGACTTGTAAAAATTGCATGAATATTTTTTTATTTTTTTCGTAACTGTTTTCCAAATGTTTGTGTATTGTTATAAAAATTTAACATAAAATGCCGTAAAAAAAAAGTTTTATGACAGAAATGTTAACAATAAGTTACAGTTTGAGTTTTTTTTCGTAAAATTTAAAAAAAAAACATAAAATACGAATGCAGTTAACAACTCTTTTAAACATTTTGACTTCTGATAGTCAGGCATTATAATTGTAACGTCAATTTCAGAGACTAACATAATAAATGTACCTACCTGATTCCATTGAATAGCTTTATTAGATAGATTAACACCTCTTCTGTTAGAGCTGACATCTCTTAAACGGCCCAACTAATTTTCATGAAACCAAGCTTAGAACCACCGCTAGAAAACCGGCTTTCAAATAAAAAAACTGCAGCAAAATCACTTCACCCGTTTAAGAGCTACGGTGACACAGACAGACACACACACAACAACACCCCTGTTTTTTCGTCAGGAGTTAAAAATTGATAAAGAGTAGCCTTTACTGGTAAACAAGTTTTACATAGATTACTGAGTCTTGTAACATACTCGGTTACCGCTGGTAAGTACTATATGGAACAATTTACTTAGAGAATGCATTGTTACGAAGATTGAAAGTGAATCGCAGTTTCTCTGGAAGGATTGTATTTCTCTAAAAGGATTAAGCACGTCTTGTATGAGGTGCATTCCATAACAAAGGTGCATATTTTGCTTAGACTATATGCGAAGTAAATATAAGTGTAAGGATGAGTATAAAAAGTTTAGATATTAATGATTTGTAATATTGATGCAATGAAATATTGATGTTATGTTCCTTATAATAGGCTGCGAAGTATGACGTTTCAGCACGGGTAGCACAAGTTGTATTTTCTCGCTTGTCGCTCAGTGCGTCTCTATCGTTACAGACCAGAAAGAAAGGGAGATCCGAGCGACAAACAAGTCGCGGACAACATGTGCTAGCCGTGCTGGTGCGGCTAGGACAAGAGGTCGTTAATGGAATTTCATACAAATCGTGCAGGCTTAGGCCGGCAAAGTCCTCTTTTTTAATTTCCATTTCACATAAATTTGTGGCACAGGCATCAAGACATTCTGCCACTATGCGCATTAAAAAAAAAAAAATTTTTTGTTGTTTATTTCATTGCACTATACATACCTCGGCGGGAAATATAGGATTGCCCGCCTCAGACCTATCCGGCCTCGCTTTGCTCGGCCGTCTATATGTCTTCGGCCGGCAACCCCTTTTGTCCCAGCCTCTGTAGTAATATACTATAGAATCGTCAATAGTAGTAAATGATAAGAAATGTACCAGGTTAAAATATAAATGCTACACTAATTACAGACAACCACAGCGTGTAATAGGTTGCTTTAGAGAACGTACAAAAAAAGCCTCCTTACCAATATGGTAAAACTTCGGTGTCTGTCTGTATGTATCGTCTCAGCAACTACAGAATCTATTAAAGTTCTACATACCTATACAGCATTGCTTTCCCGCATTTATATTATAAAAAAAACATGGATATTATTTAATGGAGGTTGAAATCTGGGTTTCTTGATAATGGATGCTTTATTATAATTGTTTCAAAATAATATATTTTAAACATAAGGTCAATACAGTGCAACCATTTTCTTAATAGTGATCGGCAATCATCGTCTTTCTATCACACACGAGTGACAAATATACTGTCAGTTGCAAGTGCAAGCGTGATAGCGATAGCCAGCCGAAAGCTGTTAAGAAGCTGGGAATACTGTACATTGACATTATCAATTCATTATTAGAAGTTTGGGAAGAGAAGATGACGCGGCGGCACTGAGTTGCCCTGCCCGTTTTATAATAATTAACAGCGCCTCTCGCGGCTATCACGGTAAACTCGTGGCTGGGCTCGTTTCGTCCGTAAACACAATACAAATATCACATTGACAGATAACGAAAGAACATATTTGAAGCACAGCAAAGGTACAGAGAACTTTACCAGAATGCAAACTTCGACAAAGCATCTATTAATAGAGATAAACACACGCCAGCCAGGAACTACCCAGCGGTCATGATTACAGGGAAAGTCGCGAACACCTCGTTACCCTGGGACGTAATCATCGCAATTTGCTATTACCTACAGGCCACACGTAATAGGGCCCTTATGGCCGTATACTGAAGTGTATGTACATGTATGTATGGGTTTATCTTTGCGTATACCGTAACGATGCTATTGGACTGTGTTTACTGCTGAGCAAAAGTTTTAATTGCTGACGTGAAAAGACGTTTATAAGGTTGAAAATGTGTATCAGTGTATCTGTTTGTGACATTGTAACTTCCAAATTGGATGGACCGACGATGTGTTTATTTCACTACCTATAGCGACCCGCCATCGCTTCGCTTCGGTTTTTGTGAGTTTTCTCTAACACCCGCAGGCCTTTCGCGTAAACACACTCGTAATCACAATCGTTTTCATTTTGAAAATCGAAGGCTTGTCTGCATACAGAATGAAACCAATTGTTTTGTTTTGAAGCCGATCGCGATTGCGAGTGAGTTACGCGAAAGGCCTGCGGTTCATAATCCAGAAGTTATTATAAATAAAAACCTTTCTCTTAAATCATTCTATCTATTAATGAACACCGCATTAAAATCCGTTGCGTAGTTTGTAAGATCTAAGCGTAAATAGAGGACAGACGGCGAAAAGCGACTTTGTTTCATTACCATGTAAAGATGTAAAATACAATGGGCGCTACGTCTAAATATGGATTTGTAAATTGTAAAAACTACATGACAGTGAAACGTATTAAATCTAGTGCTTACTTTTTTTACAGTCAATCTTTCAACACCAAGCATAATGCGCGAGCAAAGTTCAAGCCGGAGTTGCGAGGTCAAAAAAATGTATTCATAGTAAACAGTTCGGAGAACTTGAAAATAAACAGCGATATGTGCTCTTCAAACACCTGACAGTCCCATTACTGCGTACTGTCAGCGCACTGAGGGCCGGCGGAATTCGAGATGGACAAAAAAAGCACTTTTTTTGCTTTTCTCCGGCAAGCAAAACTTAGTGAAAGTATGTTTGAGTTTTTTTATGATGTCGTGAGTCTCATATGTTGCCAAATATAAAGAGCGAATTTATAAGTAATTATAACGATTCCATGTTTCATATACCTAATAAATGAACAAAGTCATATTAAGTCTACAACTTTCATCTGAGCCTCTTATAATAAAACCTTATTCTTTGTTACCCATACGTTTCAAAATCGTTAATGTTTTCCAAAATTTATACTCACTCCTTGTAATTTTGCAATGAAAGATTCGAAATTAACAGGCCTTAATAGAATGGTATACGAATTTCTAATGTACATACATACATACATAAAATCACGCCTGTTTCTCAGAGGGGTAGGCAGAGACGACTTCTAATGTAATAAATAAATAAAAAGTTTTAGTAAAACCTCTCTTATATTCGTTTACTTTTTACCATTTGTCAAATAATCATGGCTATTCAGTTTTAATACGACCTAAATAAAATAAAACTTCTCACTTTGTCCAGATTGTGGTCCCCACGACCCACAGTGCAGCTCACTCACCGGACAACGGCGCGCGCGCCTGACACGCAATTAAATAATGCTCAGAGTGTTCACACTAAATTCAATATCTCGCAGCAACTTATCCTAGCGCCTTATGATCCTGGAGAGCATACCAGTGGTGTTCAGCTTAAATATCTCTTGAGAAATTATTATTATTTACTATTACTGCAAACTGAACAGACTTGTATTTGTAATGGGTATGAAACAAGACACGACATACAGGTTCTGTCAGGAGACAGGAGACAGTAATACACCTCTGCTCATGTGGAGCATTAATGCGCAACAGAAGTATCTACGTAGGGCGACATATCATGGACCCACAAGAGAAACTCCTCACTGCCTAAAGTATCTGGAAAATCCTGGACGCAACCGGCCTTTGCTATGAGCTCTAAACAAAGGGCTACCACAAAATATCAGCAATGGTTGAAACGGCAGATAAGGCCCATCCCAACCCTCAATAATAATTGAGAAACTTACTAGGTCTGAATGAGACGAAGACAAACGAAACGTTACGCACATACTTCTCATTTGTAAAATGTGAAAAAAAAACTATGTCGGCAATATTCTCTTCTGCTTTCGAGGGTCCATAGTATGCGCCCGCGCAAGAATAGTAACTCGAAACCGAACCCGCTTTGTTTTCCCAGACAGTTCCCACCGAGAAACTAATTGACTGTCCGAACAACGAAATAATGTGTTCGCAAACCATTTTTGCATTGGTTTATTGTAAGAAATAAAAAACAGTTTGCTATTTGGTGGGCTCTTGAGCTTTGGCAATGACAGTTCCCAGATTGTACAACAAGGGCATAAAACAAACCATTTTATTCTAGACTTATGGTACTTATGGTGGATAATTAAGTCGAGGATAATTAATGGGTTTTAAGACCGAGTTATACACTCTGCTTTTCACTTCGATTACGAGAAAATAAAACAGTGATACTGTAAATTGCGTAACACAACCAGTTTCGCAAAGAGAACAACTAATTAATAGTCCAAAACGAGACAAAAACCTCTTTCCCGCCACTGTATTTCTTTTTTTAAAATTTCTGCATGAAATTTTTAACTTAGGTCGAACGCAATACTGCCAAGTCATACGTTGATTTTGTAATGTTTTTGTTAATAATGCTTATTTTTAATAGTTTTAAATGTCTTTATTATTAGATGCAACATAGAAGGCAAATAAATTAAAGTCACTTCGTCTGTCTGGCTGTAGGGCTTAAATTGTCTTAATCTAGATGACGACAACACTTTATACGCTATTGCATAAAATGCGATTTTATGCAGCCTATACCCAGCATAAAGAAGGACTTTACGACCATGAGAAGTCAATTTTGTTTTTCACACGGCAAAATTTTGACATTTAACAAGTTGGGTCAGGATCTTATGCTTGGTCTTCTGGATCGCTACCACCATCTTATCCTTAAACCTATTGTTGTGTTCCAGTATGGGGATAAGACTAAAGGTGAAATTACTGTCATAGAGGCATTCCGTCTTAGTCCTCAGGGTTGGCAACGGATTGGGGTCTTGCCAATTGTAGTCTTGAGAATGCAATGAATGTCTATGGGTCACAGATCCCACTAACCATCAGGTAGCCTGTGTGCTCGTTTGCCTTCCCCATGCCATTTTTTTATTCCAGTCAGTACAAGTATGTAATTATATATAATTTTTTTTAAATGTGAAAGTCTAAGATTCCTAAAACTTAGGAACATATACTACTACTCATCATACTACAATGCGTTTACTGCAGATTGAACCCGAGACTGCTAGCTTCGCAGGCAGGATTACTACTAATTTCGATTTCGTCTATATGTTTCACGCATGTTGCTTGGTTGGCAACTCCTGAAGGGTTAACATGATATACTAAAGCAGATCAGCTTAGGTTGAAAGAAAGGGATATTGCTGTGTAACTGTTATAGCTCTGTCCCTTTCTCTCAACCTAAACTAAACTACTTTAGTATGTCATGCATACAACGGAATCGTATACTCGTATACTTATTATACGTAGTATTCTGGTATGAATTCAGGATCAGCCATCTAAAGGATCAGGTCCAATCCAAGCAGGTTTGTATCCATTAGTGCCACTATTTGAGGCCAAAGGTGCGATCTAAAATATGTTTTTCAAACAACACTGCCGTGCAAAAATAAAAATCAGTAAGTGCACATAACGACCACCATATCATGATCTCCAACCCCAAACCCCTCCTCAAAGCTGGAGACCATGATATGGTGGTGTAAGTGTTCACGTATTAGAGTATGAATTTTGTTCGGCAGAACAGTGTAATTTATTAAGTAAATTGGCTACATCAGGGCGGTTTTAAACGGTAATATAGAGTGCATCTACCAGCGCTTCGGACGAGATCATTGCGGAGAAAGTCATTTTTTAAATCGTAAGTACAATCAAACTTAAAAGTAAGTAACATTAAACTATTTTATAGTAACTAAAATTAACACACTAAAATTTATTAAATACGTGGGATCTTATTAGTTTAAAAGTAAATACAACTATTGAATTTGTAGACAATAAGGGCCATTCGATTAAAAGAGTTATTTACATTTTCCGTAGTCGTCAAGAACATGTCTTATATGCATCATTCAACTATCTTCTTCAAAACCTTCTCAAGCAATTCAACGCTAAGAAGTTCATTAGATAACCGCAGGCCAAGATAAATCCTCTTCAAATATAACCTTTTAATTTAGCCCACATTAACAGCGTAACACTAACATTACTTAGCCCTAGTGACTCGGGAGCATTACTCATGTCATACCCGCCATTACTGTAACTCAAAATGGCGGCCAACTATCAAAGAGAAAGCGCGCGAACTCTCATATCATTCTCTATGGTCTAGCCTATGAAGCGCTCAAACTATCATCAAATTTAAACATAAATGGAATTCTATCTCAACGGTTTAAAGTTTCGTTTTCTTTGTGTGTATTGCACAGTTTTCTTCATTTTCAGTGTGACAGGATTAAATTTATCAATTTACGAAGATTGTTCGATGTCTTATGCACTATTAACACGTTAGCCGAGCGTGATTGCCGTTCGGTGTTGCTAAATGTTAAGTTATGGTGTTTCTCGTGGTTTACCGATAACGCATGGCAGTGCGCGGTAATGGCTTGACTGCAGACAATCTTGATGCATTACTTACAGACTCAGTAACCTATAAACGTGTATTGATGATGCTCTAGTATGAAGCAATCTACGCTGATTTAAGTGAAGTAATTAGTTATTTTTATAATATTTATCTTACTTACTTTTTAGTTTTTCATGCTTTCCAAGTAAACTGCTGCTGCCATACCACTTTGTTTAATTTTACCGGAACTCATAAGTAGTATGTCGTATCCTTAAGAGGATTGTAAAGCGACGCTTCAATCGCGTAGCTCTCTATTTTCCATACAAATTTTACTCCGGGCGATAACGTTTCTCACACTCGAAATCAGGTCCGATTTTAACAATTTTTGAATATTTTGTAGTGAGAATGACTAGGTCTGTAAGTTTGTATTTTGTTTTTTGATTTTGTTCCGTAATGAGAAATATATTCTTAGAAAGGAAAACGTACAGATATAGTTTTTCATAGTATCTGCGACATATTCAAAAATCGTTAAATTAGGACTAGGTTTAAGGAGAGAGAAACGTTATCGTATTTTGTATGGAAATTTTGAGCTTCACAATCCTCTTAAGAGTATAGATTAGAGGATGTATACATGGGATGTGCATAGGGTGACGGCACCAATGATTAGCTGACAGACACCGTAATGGACACTTCACTCTTAATTCAAGTATCATACGGTCCTAAATTGATTGTTGCAAAACAAATGAATAACCCTTATCTTCTGTAAAATAAGAATCAATTGTCCATTATTGGTGGCTTGTCCATTACAGATTCCATCACCCTAGGAGGAGAGTATCAATAATGAGGTGTTTAGCCTAGTTGGTAATAACCCTACCTACGAAGCTAGCGGTTGTGGTCCTGTAATACTTTGTTCCTGAATCTTGGATGTTTTTAATATTTTTAAGTTTACATTTCTCTATTTATGTATGTTTATCGTTCACTGGCCACTCAATAGACATCTGACGGTAATAGGAGTCAAACAGGATCCTCGATGCCCACACTGCGGCAAAGAGGAAACTAGTCAACACGTTCCAGCCGAGTGTGTAATGTACTCGTCACTGAGACATCGCACATTCGGGGAGGACGCACTATCAGCAGAGACACTTAAAGGGTCAATTTTTGAAACGCATGTTTTTTCGACATTTGTATGGCAATTTTTTTTTGGACTAAAATAGCTTTTTGGCGACGTCATGCGGTTGGGTTCTTAACAAGAAAAAAAATGGTGTATGAGGCACCACTCTGTTTCTAATAGTTTGCTAGATATTGACGCTAAAAAAAATAGTGCCATATAAATGTCGACAGCGCCATACAAAATGTCGATATAGTGTCATAAAAATGTCTTACTTAAGTACTTATGGGCCAATTTTGATGCGGTTTTCACTAACCTTTATCTAGTTTCTTAGGGGTGGGTTTAGTATTATAATTTATATGTATAGTCTCTCTCTGTGTGCCGTAATTCATGCGAAGCATGGAGTGGGTCACTAGTTACTTAAAAGTATGAAACCTTCGCTTTTAAGTAATTTATTTTTGTTCATAAAAACATTAAAAAGTTGATATTATTAGATATGGAAATAATATTTCGTATTTTATTCAGATTTTGATTATAACCGACATTTGTGTGCCAAATTCGACATTTGTATGGACAAAATAACCGTACAAATGTCGCCATACAAATGTCGACAAAACGGTTTTTCGCCGATCTTTCTTACATACTTACTCGTTTTACTCATTGAATAACGCGAAATTCTTACTTACCCCATATTGCTTACAATTATTATGAAACACATATTTTTATTCCATTCGTAATCAATAAAGAAACGCCCATACAAATGTCGTGATAACCGTACCAAAATACATCAAAAAGAGACTACCCTGTTTCCTCCATCAAAAATACCGGCTCTGCGCCCACATCTTTTGGCGGTCGAAACCCAAACTAACATGCTTTGGTATCCTAACTTAAATATGACGGTAGGCCAATAGACAAACCAGACTCAACGGGGTTTCCTTGAGTCATTACAAAAACGGTCGCATGCGGGACAGCTACAAAAATACTTTCCAGGTTTTAATAATTAATGTATTGTTTTTTTTTCATATTTTAATTAATGCGGTAATAAAAGCGCTGTACAACGGTATATGTTGTGTATTAATACGTTGTCTACGTCCAAAGTTATGAAATTTTGTTTGAGCAAAACCGCAAGTGGGACACGCAAAAAAGCGGTAAATTTCGCCGTTTTTAGGATTTCAAATTCGATTCTTTCGAAATCCATTAATATTTAGTACACTGTTTTAAATATAATTCAAGTAGATTAAAATGCACAAAATGCAAATATATGTGTAACCATACTCTGTGTTTAATGTACTTGGAATAACAGCTCTGGGACCGCAAAAAACGATCGTTTGAAAATTGGCCCTAAAAGCATTAACCTTCAGGACGCACTATTGTTCTGTAGGAAAACAAGAAGATGGGATCAGTGCTGGATGGGAGCGCCGCAGAGCCAGTAACCTGAGACTGGATCAAGGGGAACAGGGCGGAATGAATGGAGAGCCACTCGACCGCCCGCCTGCCTCGGCGGCGTCCCCGCTCATCATCATCATCATCATCGTGTTTATCGTTGCCTAGTACCCATACAAGCCTAGAGCTTACTTTAGGACTAGGTCAGTTTGTGTGAAATTGTCCCTTGATATTTATTTATTAATTATATATTTATAAATTATTTTGGGTGACAATTTAAATAAGATCACTAAAACGCTTATCACTGAACAAAGTTTCTACTAATTTTAATGCGATTAATGAAAAATAACACATTTGTAGTGCTCTAAACCATTCTATCTAGACATTTTACGGTTCGAAAATCTAAACCAAAAAACGCTCAATTCAATGTCATAGGTTTAATTTAAAAAAAAACAGCATCATCTGAACTATGTACAAATCAATTTTAATTTGACAGTTATTTCAGACATCGTCAGTTTGTCAGCAAAATCGTTCCGAGTAAACCAATAGGAGACGCTCAAAGAGTATATTTAAACAAAAATACCAAGCGCACTTTTTACTATCTTTCCAGAAACTTCAAAGGTTTTACTTACTTAGATTAATTATACATACAAAATAGGTTAAACATTAATTGGTTGGTTTAATTTTAAGAAAGAGAAAGTGTTATTAAAACACGGCTGGAGATGAAAGGGGTCTCTAGTTTGTGACTGAGTGCGTCTCACTTCGCTGGGTCCCGGCAGAATATCAGCGCTGCCGCAGCAATGCGAGCATCTTAATTTTGGTTGTAGTTTTAATTATAATTTAAGTTTTCAATGTTTCTTTTTACTTTCTCATAATTATGTGCACGTATTTCAGTCTGACATGTCAAAATATCTGAATAAAGTTTTTTATCTATCTACCTCTACAATTAACTTCAAATGTATACAACTAGCATGTCATATTATCGTATAATATCAAACCACAATGCCAAGGTTAATTAATGCGACGTAATGACTTTTTCACCTTTGGTCGTGATACGGAACCCTTATTTAATGCGTGCTTGACACGCACCCTACTCTACATTGTGTTACTCTGCAATGGCTACACATTTCGAAACATTAGGGAGAAATGAAACGGCATACAGTATCAATTTGTATACTTCAGTAAATATTATACTTCTATGGGCTTATATTTCTAATAAAATAACTAATGAATAAATAAAACTATTTAAGGCGTAAGGGTGTTTTTCTAATGAAATAATACTAAATTTTAACTATTGTGGTACTAAAACAAATCTATTTTATTGACAAATATAGTTTGACTTATGGACTAAATAAATACAAATTTGACCTTTCAAAGAGACTAAACCGTTCTTTCTGAATTCCTACACATCTGAAATGTACACAGCCCAATTATCACTAGTATATATTTTTTCAATAATTTCATTTAGTTTTTGTTTAGTATTTTATTTAATATACAGAACAATATTATTTAATTTGAAGCTTGAAATGAATGCCCTACTCTAAACGTTGTTTATTATAGCTTTGTTCTAATTTACATAGTCCAAATGCAAATAAATTGAAAATTGCTGTTAGAAGTATCAACTTTATAACAGATTTTCACTGTTTGTGAACAATTTAGTGCCTTTTGACAATTGTCAGACTGAGAAAAGCCGCAATCCCGGCACTTAAAGGGAAACGGTTAAGTTTGTCAGTCTAAACAAGCTTACATCGCAAATTTATACACAGATGAACAGAGACCGTATTACTTTAAAACCTGCCAAGGCAGCAAGAGGGACCATTATAATCCCCTATGTTAATATCACTTGGGTAAATGTCCATCGATGTCAGGATATTAGATTGAAACTGGAACTGGATAGTGCGCTACAAGAGGTTAACTTTTCAATTTTCCTTCTCAGCGAGATGTAAGCTTGGGAAAGAATTGAGTTCCATACTTTCGTCGGTTGCATCTAAAAATTTCCTTGTTGTCAAACAAGTCGCGCAATCATTTTTATTGTCATTTTTTATCACATTTTTGACGAAACGGGACGGTATTCGTTTCAGTCCTTGAAATTAAATTAACAAGCCTTATTTTTTTATATTACGTGTATATTTAATTTAATTTTTAAGGCATTTCGTAGTTTTGAAACGACAATATATAATTGGCTGACAAATATCATCGCACCTTTCCTGGTTTATTAGTTTTTAGTTGCCTAAACTACAGCTGAGGATTAAACCATAGGCCCATTCATTAACACTACTTAATACACAATATTTCTGTTTTAGGGTCTACTGCTTATTTCCCATTTGTCTTGATTTCAGTGTCTGTTTTGGGAATACTTTTATTTCGTCCCTATTATAAATAATGACGTGCAGTATCTGGTTTGTAATGCAGCACTCTTTGGCTATGGTTCTTGGAGCATAATTTTTGTTTCTGTAAAAAAATAACACGTATGTAAAATTCTAAAATGCAATTAAGCTTCAACATTACATCTCGGGATTCAAAAATAACTTGAAGAAACATAACATCGACTCATCGAGAAACTGGCGAATTTAACTGTTGCTAAGGATCTGAGAGTCAAAATACGGAATAGTTAAATTGCTCTGGGTATCATTACATAACTATTACCTTAACTGTTTTAAAAAAAAATATGCCCGTACAATTATTGAACTTCAT
The DNA here is from genome assembly GCA_946894065.1 of Acleris literana. NCBI lineage: Eukaryota > Metazoa > Arthropoda > Insecta > Lepidoptera > Tortricidae > Acleris > Acleris literana. The sequence continues at coordinate 6,608,491 of OX335689.1, read as the reverse complement.
ATTAAAATTTAAAATTAGGGTTACCCCAGGGAAGCAATCTAGGACCATAATGTTTTGTTAATACATTATACTCGTATGACCATGCCCATTATCCCTTCCTTTTGAAATTTTGTTCATGAATGGAAATATCTCAACGTTTTTTTTAAATAATTCTTACATTTGCCAGCGGCCGCGGGTGCCAAAGTAGAGCCCACGGGAGCAACAGGGGCCAGCGCGGGTGGAGCCGCTGCTGGCGCGGCCGCAACGGCCGGAGTATCACCTCCACTGTACCGCACTGAAAAATACAATATACATATTGATACGTTGGTGGACCATAGTTAAATGCCCAATTCACACAAGCAATCACGTTTGGTGAGGAGATTTCAAGTAAGTGAGTACGATAAGGTTCATTCACACCGAAGTCACATTGTGGAGGAATGTTATGTAACAGGATACTATTTGGTAACTATGTTACATTCAAACTGGAAAACATTTATTAAGAATTGTTAGTTGAAAACATGGACTGAGGATTTTTATTAACACACTTTTATAATTATTTTTTAGTAAGTTCCCAATGAACTAAGTGAGTCATATAATCTGTATCATTATTTTACTTAGTTACACTTACACGAAGAATTTGCTCCATTAAAACTAACTTCGGTGTAATTGTCGCGTTATTATACACACGAAATTTTACTGACCCTTTAGATAGATAATTGGCTAGAGTCATATCAAGATAATTATCTTTACAATCCTCTAAGAACCTAGCAAAACTCCCACGTGTGTTATATACCTATAGGACTTCTATTATGGAGACTATTTTCTTACAGGCCACTAGATAATACATTTTCAACATAATCATGCTGAGAAAAAACCAAGCCTGCTTTACAAAATTTGTATTGTCTCCACTACAATTATTATACCTCGTCTAATGTGAAATTACGTGTTAACTCCATTTCGGTGTCACTACACCGAAAAGTTCAGAGTCTTTTAAATAGGTAAATGGCTAGGACTTCTCTGTTATGGAGACTATTTTCTTACAGGCCGCTAGATTATATATTTTCAACACAATCATGCTGAGAAAAATGCAAGCCTGATTTTTAAATTGTACTGTCTCCGTTATGATTAAGTATTAGACCTCGTCTAATTTGAAATGATGCGTAAACTCCATTTCGGTGTCCCGCCACCGAAAAGTTTATAGTCTTATAATCTAAATGGCGGTGGACGGCGTCATTTCAACTTGGACAGCTAGGTAGCTCTACTGATGGGTAACTCTACAGCTATTTCAGTAGTTGTGAACTGTGGTAGAATTATGTTGTAAGTAAATATTATTATTATTATGTAGGTGTTAAATGTGGATAAGTGTTTAAAAGATAAATTCGAAAGTAAAAAGCTGATATTTACGTCTTGCTATATTTGGATAGTATAGTTATATAAATACTATTAATAAATGCTATTTTTTATATACAAAATCATTTTTATTGGCATTGTGAACGATTATTAAATAAATAATTAAAATTTTTAGATATTTACTACTGAAATGAATTCTACGCACAATTTTAGTTGATTCGCTTTAAAAACATGGCATTATAAAAAGTAAATGGCAATAATTTACTTACACATCAAATAATTATAAGTAAAGACTCACCGTACAGAATACCTATTATTACGAGTCCGATGACTCCCATAACAATCATCATCTGAAATACGTTATAATTGCTTATTTCACATTATTAACAATTATTATTTTATCACCGAATTTATGTTCTGATTTGGCTAAGGTTTTGTGTTTTTGCTGTAAATTTTGTTGTTAATACTTACATTACAATGAGAACCATAAACAATGAACTGTAATTTATAAATAAACCGAACTCAATTGTTCTTACGAAAAAAAAATATTAAGCTTTATAAGCTATCAAAACGTGATAAATTCCAGACAGATAGCGACAGAGATATACGACTGTATAGCTCTATCTCTTTCACCGACTGGAGCTCGGCAGGTTTAAGGCAGCATCTGAGATGTCAATTTGTCAAAGGTTGAGCTGTTCCTGTTTACAGTCCCTTGTAAAGTATGGCATGGTATACTATGTGAAGGGTTTTAAACATCTATCTCCAGTTAACATAAAAACTACAGGGGAGTTCGTTGTTTCCCATAACTTTTTGGTCATAATATCTTTGTTTGCATCATTATTGATTCATAATTTTTACATCGGTGGAAATGTAAACTTTTACAAATTTTTAATATGTAGATAAAGACATATTAGATAGGCACTTAAGAAATTTTGAAAATGTAGATATCGAACGATAAAAACCATGTCAAAGTAACATTTTTTAAAATACGTTATGAATTACGATAATTATGACCTGAAACATATATGACTAAAATAATTATCGTAGACAATATAGACCCGAACTTTGACCCATAATTTAGGGGATTTCCGAATAAATGATTAATTCGGGAAGAAATGGGAAAACTATTCGTATTAAAGAATCTTGGAGATGTTTTACAACCCTCACATAAATATTATACAGGGTGGTCAATCCTAATGGGTCGGTATGGGGAGATCGGAAACTACAAAGGGTTAGGGTAATCTGTTCTTAAGAACCAAAATCCGGAAATGAAAAAAAAAACTGCTTTAAAGAAAAACATGGATACCGGGATTCGAACCAAGTAGTTCTTCCCGAAAAACAAACATTGTTTTTTTTACTATAATTGACAGTCTAAGTGGTAAGAAACGATTTGCATTGAAGCTCTGTGCCTAAAACAAAATCACAAGATTTCAATTCCCAGTTTGTATTGTAGCTTTGTTTTTCTAAATTAAAAAATGCATTTTTATCTTAGCCAAAATCGAGACCTTGGATCCAATCCTACCCAAAGGACCGATTTTATGACCATTAGCTAACTGAACTAATGGTTTAAATTCGAAAAAACAAACATGAGACATATGGTTCAAATTAAACAATTGGTTACGACTTTTAACCATTAGCTCAGTGAACTACTGACCAAAAAATCGGCTCTTACTCTAATGGTTAATGGACCATTTGGATTGCTCATCCTGTATATCGTCGGCGATACTGCAAAACCACGTAACCAACAAATTTATTAAAGACCAAAATGAACTTTAACATCATAGAAAAAAGGTGCATTTTGCTCCTGTTTGAAAATGTTACTTACGCGGTTTTGTAGTTTCACCGACGATATATAACATAATCATGCAGAAGCTCAGCTTAGAATATACCAGATATTAGCACTATATTTTACCTTGAGATTTTCTAGCCAGAATTTATTCTTGAGACTGGCGGCTTGACTCTTGAACGATGAAGCACCTTCCTCTAGAGCCTCTGTAAAAAAACTTTTTTATCATCATGAAGTCTTTACGGCCCTTCTAAACCAATAAGCATTATATCAAATTCAATAAGCAAAGCAGTTTTAATTCTATTCCGTTAGCCATGAGGTTGATATTACTACAGACGTTTTATCTCGTACTGCGTATTTGGCTTAAAAGTGCAGTTTAGGTTTTACTTCTTTCAGATTACCGTTTCAGAATTGGAGGGATTATAAAAAAGATTTTATTCCCTAGTAGTCAGTTATCTATTTAAAAGTAAAAATACAGGGTGACCAATAAAACTCAAAAATAAATTACATACGTTTTGTAACATTTTTCGTTATTGTCCATGTTTTACCTCCTTACTAATAAGCTTTGAGTAACGGTGGTATAGCTATACAATATTTGGTCCTTATCTGTCATTGTGAAATTTAAAATTGACAGATAAGGACAAAACATTGTATAGCTATACCACCGTTACTCGACGTATATTAGTAAGGCGGTTAGAGTACCTAATTTCGGTAGTTTGTATCGTATTTTGTCTGAACGTCTCAATGATTTTTAAAGATATAAAGTATGTAAATAGTACATTGTTGCAGGGGTTAAAAAGTAAGCAATAGATGGACGAGTTAGTTCGAAAGTACGAGTCCATCTATTGCACTTTCGGCCGAGGCTTAACACAGTGCTTTTCACGACTACTGCGAGGAAATAAAAATCAATTCTTATAATAAATTTACAACACACAAAAAAAATTATACTCCCCCGCTAAATTTTACTTTTTTTTTAACGATACCGTTCTTAGTGGCCAGTCATTCAAAGGCGTTTTTTAAACTAACGACTCTGACCGTGCCAGAACTATATTTCAGATAATTAGAAACAGTCACATATGGCTGAATGGAATCTGATTCCTTTGCCTATCCATGAAGGGATGAATATCATTAAAAAATAAAACGACTTCTCATTGGCCAATTTAATTTCATATGCAGCACAAGTCGTGTTCTGATTGGTCGAATCAGTGATCAGCGAACCGATGTGATTGGTCGACTTGCTCAATGGAACAGACCAACAATGTTAAGATTTTTGGTCAGTTTAAATTCATAGTTGGCCTGTTCATTCAATGTACAACTATTGATTGTTTTGGGGACCAAGAACAGACCATCTTTCGCCACATTTCCGAGCAGTGGCGTGAAAAAACTATTTTTTCCCTGAGGAATTGATTTCCTTTTAAATTAATAACCATATAGTCTTTACTTACCAGCTCTTTCTGTAAGATCGCCTATCAGGTGGTCTCTTTCAAGAACCTTGTCCATATTCGTTTTCATTATATCAACCACCTGGAAATTCCAAAGAATACAGTTAAAATCTTCAAATCATCTAATTAACGACTACTTTTCCTATAGGTTAGGTGCGTGTTTTTTTTTTTCAATACACCAAACGAATCTACTAAAAGCAACCGAATTCCATCTGCATGTTCCGATCACATCGTCTATATATTCCGTTAATAACCAACAAAATATTTTAGAAGGCATCAAAGTATTTAATAATAATAAGTTTCAATAAAGATTACATTATGGCAATAGTATATACAACAGCTATAGAATTTGTTTGTAAACGACAGCAAAAACAATTACGTATACTAAAAATAAAATTAATTTTGAGGCTAATGTGTAGTTAAGGCAATAATATTATGATTAGTGAATCCCGGCTCCATCATCGCACTCGAATGCTCTGATGTGTCTTCTTGTTTCCCTTATTCTCATGGAAACAGCTCTTATGACTGAAGTTTGTACCTTTACTTTAAGCCAATAGATTAATTGTGCATTTTTCATTTAATTTCGAGCTGTTTTTTTAATAAATGGACTTTGTGTCATGCGTGACGCCAATACAAATCTAACGAAATCTTGTTTGTCAAAATCTAGCCATCCAGCCTCTAAGAGGCAACGAAATGCATATAACCATGCATACAACCTACATTCAAACATACTCGTACATACAGTCAGGGAAATTCACGGTCGTCCACTTAAGAAAATTTTGGCATTTTCGTTGCAGCTAGCTAATCCTACAGCATTCAGGTCGTTACGCGTCGAACGCGCAAACGAATATCACCCTCGGTGGTCGACCGGGACTGCCCCTGACTTTACACACCTACAGGTCAGAAACATTACCCTTACCCTTACCCTGTATTATTTGGCAGTTGGATAGTATAATTGGATTGGATTGGATTGTTAGTTGGATGTTTATAATCGAGTACTTAACGGAGTAAAAAATAAATAAGTAACGCTAAAACAAAAATCATTAAGTAGGTAATTTTAAACTATTTCTCTTATATAAATTTAGGGATCATTACAAAGCTTTTTAGAGGGACTCTACACATTAAAACTAATATGGCAGTAACAGCACAAAAATAATAGTAAATTGTTTATCAAGGGACTAAAACAAGTTATGATGACCAGCGAAGGAAACGGTGGCTAATAGTTCGAGTGTCATTACGGCACTTTAGTTTAGAGTTAAACCCCTTACTTTTCAACTCGGTTGCGAGAAAAAAATCCGTTAATTTCGACTTAGACCACCGGCCGTGAAAAACTTTTCTTAGAAACGCCCAAGTAGTATTGCGATAAGATAGGCAGGCATTCGTTTCTGAATCTGCATAACATGGTCAGTTTTTTGATAATTAAAATCATGATAATTCCAGTATTTTTCAGCATTTTACATTAGTCATTGACAAAATGACACTTCTGACATCTTAATTAACTATTCATGATTCCATACACATAAAAAACGAACTTCGAGAGCTTTTCAAGTGAATGCTGGCACTAGAAATGTAAAAAAAACTGAAAATTTACTAAAAACTTTAACTTAGCAATAACTCGAAAACCATGCAACTTTTATGGGGTCATGTTAAACTGGTTCAGTGCCTCTTCAGCTGGCCTACCTGCGGTGTTACTGTGACGAGCCACTTATGGGACACCCTGTATTTCGAAAAAATAAAACATTCGTTCTTTCAATCACTAATTTTTACCTCATCAACTTGTGCCTGAGTCTGCTGCAGTCGCCGTTGGGCCGCTTGCTGCTGCATAGTATGGGCCCCGCCCAGTAGCTCCCCATCGGGACCGTACTGGGCCTCGCGCGGGGGCGGGGCCCCTGGAGCCCTCTGTGGGGCCCCGGGGACCGGAGCAGCAGCGGCGGGGGCCTCCGGGGCCGCTTCCACATCCTTGCCTTTGGCCCTGGATTTAAAAAAGAAGAAATTTTCGAGTAGTGAAGTCAACTGCTGCGATTGTAAGTAAAACAAAAGAGAAATCGAACCGGAATAAAGGAAAGCAGTTAAGTTCACGTTTTGTGTATCTATTTACGTTATTGTCAAGGATCGGAGCCCGACATTTTGAAAACATAACCCTGTTCCGTACAGGAGAGACTTCCTTCTGATGTTAATTAAAAATATTAATCGGTATTTTACATTTATTATACCGTTATTTATATGTATTCAGCAACAATATTATTAATGAATAAAGCCATAATGGTTATGGGAAAAAAACACTTTCGCCAATCAAAAAGAAAGTCCTTTTTTTAATTTTCGCCTGTTATTCCATAAAGACGTGAATTTAGGACCTATTTATGAGTCGAAAAAGTTTGTTCACAGTTTACGGAGGACATTGGGGCAATCGTTGACATTGGTTTACTGTTTGTATGTGTGTTTGTGTTTTCTAATTAACATTTCGGTGTCATTCATTAATAAAATTGTCGCTAAGCACATATAAATTATCGTATAATAAATCTATAAAATACCTAATAACATTTTTAATTAATATCAAGTTTTCAAAATGACGGTTGTTTTTCCGATCCTCGGTTATTGTACAAACAGTAAAATAACAAACAACAATGTAGATAGAAACACAAAAGGAATGCACAAAGGTGAACTTATTTTTTAACGGATCGCTTCCGGTTATTATAAAGTCCGCTGCAAAAGAAGTGTCGAGTAAAATTTAACCACTGAAAAAATTGCCATTCAGGCAAGCGAGCAGACAGGCTACCTGTTGTAAAGAGGTAACCGTTTCCCGTACATGTCAACAATGTCAGAGCAGGGGTACAGACAGTTCGCTGCCTTCAGTGAATACTCATTTTTAACCGACTTCAAAAAAGGAGGAGGTTATACGTTCCACTGTATGTATTTTTTTTTAATGTATGTTCACCGCTTACTCCGTCAATTGTGGACCGATTTTAAAAATTCTTTTTCTGTTTGAGAGAGTATACTTTATATATTACAAGGTAATATATTACAAGGTCTCTTTGTCACCAAATCTGAATCTGATGAGGGAATCAGTGAGGAATTGAGGGAACTCCTCAAATATTGTAGGCAAACATATAGCGTTTTTAGTATTTTTAGTAACAAGTCTAGCATTTGCATTCAGAAAGTATCATTTGGTGAAGTGGAACTGATGATGAAGACCACGGATGGCCACCGGAACTCCTCAACGGTACTGATTTCATGGGTGGCGATAAGATATCTCGATTAAGATAGTTGAGCGACCACAACCAAGAATATTTACTTGTTGAAATATGACTATGACTTTCCCGCGGCGTTGCTTGCATGCGCGCTTGAAATAACTTAAAGTTTCATATCAACCAAGAAGTGGGACTACGTAATAGCGTATTAAATAAAATAAATGTTTAAAAAAAACAAAAAACCGCCTTCAAAAAATAACATTTATTTTATAAACTAAGCTGTAAGAGGGCACTTTGACATAATCCTCTTTTCAAAGTGCTTAGGAAACATTATGGAAGTTCATACTATAGTTTTAAAGTATGTGTTAGAAAGAAAACAACTCCTAAAACGGATTCTATATGAATAGTTCTACTCCGTTTATCAGTAGTTCTGTTATCTTCTGTTCCGTCCTCTCATCTCGTTGTTAAATAGGTATAAATAAAATATCAGGGGACAATGTCACACCAATTGACCTAGTCCCAAACTAAGCACTAGGCTTGTAGGTACTGTGGGTACTATAGACAACGATACTTATATAGAAAAATATATACTTAAACACATAAAAAACATCTATGACTCAATAACAAATATTCGCGCTCATCACACAAATATCCGCCCTTGCCGGGATTTGAACCCAGGACCGCTAGCTTTGTAGGCAGGGTCACTAACAACTGGGCCAGCGCGGCTTCGATATGAATAATAATGTTGTGTGTTCTAGATTTTTTTATAGGTAAGTAAACTGGTTTCAATTAATATAAGAATTTAAACGGCCTAAGGCAGTATCATAGGCTGGTAAAACCTGCCAGATTTCAGTCAGTAAAAAGGATAAAGCTATAGGAGTCGTATAGTTTTGTCTCTTTCACTGCATAGGACTTGTAAAATTTTGACTCTTTATAATGCGGCCTTTGTCAGCTAAGTTTGAAATAAGATTTTTTTTTTTGAAATTATCTAAACAACTCTTATTTTTTTGTGACAAAGCGAATCAACGCAATGCAACGTGATAGCAGTTTTTTTTTAACAAAACCGTCTAGAAGTTGGTTTCAGTATCTATTGAAATAAAGTTTTGTGGCTATGCTTTAAAAAAAAATCGGGCAAGAGCATGTCGGACCATGCTCAGTGTAGGGTTCCGAAGCCGTTACTACAAACAAAATAGACTTCGCGACAAACTTAACTTTGCCGTTGGAAAACTGTTATCCCCATACATCGACAAAGGACGCGGTCAGTTTACCAACACCGCAAATAAGTTTTCGGTAGTTATAAACATTTAATACCTTAATCGAAAAATTATTTACCCACAATATTTTTGAAAAACCGACCCCATACTATGGGGTAGACGAGAAAAACATGATTTTATTTTACCACTTTCTTGGCGTGACTAATATGTATATTCATGCCAAATTACAGCTTTCTAGTACTACTAGTAGAGTCTCTGAACTAGGCTACGGACGGACGGACGGACATGGCGAAACTATATGTATAAGGGTCCCTAGTTTGACTACGAAACCCTATAAATATGTATGAAAACTGCTGACATATAAATGCTCATATAAACCCCAATATCTACAGGTCCTATTACCTATATTAGACATATATTCAAAAATAAAAAAAATGAATCGGGCCCCCATACAAGAATGGTTTTTTTTAACGTATTTTTATTATTGTTGTACTTATCATAAAAACGGTACCTAAAACACACGTACGTCAAATTTGTTATGATTAAAGTACAAACCCTGAAAAAACCAACAAATATTTAAAAAAAAAACAAGTGTGAGATGCGCTTGCACTGATTCGATTCGAAATCGAATTCCAATCGGAAGATAATAATTCTTATCTGTTCGGCGGCAAGAACCCTCGGTGCGCTAGTCCGACTCGCACTTGACCGGTTTTACAATATAGCTATTTAGTTAATTTATCGGAGTGTGATATAAACAAATTTTCATAAGAACTATCTACCGTTCTCAAGCTAACAGGCTAAAACGAGTTCTAGGTGGAAGTAATAAAAGCTAGTTTAATATAAACCCGCCGTTCTTCACTTAACGTAAGCGGGTGCACTGCGGTATTCTGCAGTTTATACTACTACATACATATATGTAGCTATGTTTCATGCACTATTGGTAAAATTACTAGCTACATGAACGTAAATATATCTTTAAACATTATTTAATGTTGTATCAAGATAATATTGCAATTATAATTTATTACGTGAAAAAGTAAAGTGATTGTAAAGCTGATGGGCATAGAAACCTCGATATGATGTCAGACGCGTACCTACCTAACGGTTAATCCGCTAATCAATACAAAAATTGGCAAATTGCCAGTTGACGTCACCGCTATACTAGAGCAGACGTGATTATGATAAAATAATACATTCAACTTGTAAATTATTCAATTACTAAAAAATAGCCAATATCAATCATAAAACAGAGAAATTCTATTGTTATCGGCATATTTACACAAGCATTTAAATTCAAAATCGTGTATAATTCCAACGAGTTAATAATTTAAAGCACCAAATAATAATCCAACTAATTTGACAACATTAATACCAATAACTATGAATCAACTATTCAACTTTATTTTTGACATGACTTCCGCAAAAAACGATTAAACAATATAATTTTAACACATCGTCTAAGTGACCAAATTACGCAAAAAAAAGGCATTAACATCATGAAAAAACTGGAATACTTACATCGTTTCCTTTGAATATAGTCAGCGAGCGGCAAAAGGGGGGGTAACGTTAAGAAACAGTGAGCAGACTGACTGGCGACGCCACGGCACGGAATGACGCAGAGCGCCAAAACGTCCCTGTTTTCCACTAGTGATGTGCCTCGGCGTCGATACCCGAATAGTGCAACGATAGTTTTGCCTAAAAATGCTAGTGCTGAGTTGTTTATCGATAGCGTTGCTAACGATGGTAGTTGTGTAGCAATAGCGGGCTGTGTTGTTTTGATTCAACTGGAGGTGTATTCAGTTTAATAATTTTGTATTGGTAGCGGATTAAAATAAGTTCAATACTAAAGAACTAACTAGAGTCATTTTCCATAGTAAAACAAAGGTTAATTGCGATTTAAAGTTTACCCATTTTGGCACACAGCACAGCTGATCGGTGATGATTATGGCACACAGCACAGCTGATCGGTGAGGAAGCTGTTTTTAAACATCTTTGATTTGAAACTGAACTGCAGCAAATTAGCGAATAATGAGTTCTCGTGATCTGGTTGACATACCAAGCTAAGTAAAACCTTTAGAATAAGCTTTGGGAATGACGTCGAAATCATGCACCTGCATGTACACTGCAGCACTGCAAGCAAGGTTATTCGCAACTCACTGCCAGAATACTAGAATACACTTTGTTAGATCCTCCCCGAAGTAGATGTAGGAAGGAAATGTGGTAAAGCGGAAAGATTACTTACAAAACTCTTGGTACAGATGTTATTAAAAATTACGGTAGGTAAGTACAGTTTTATTCATAAACGCGCAATAGCTAAAGTGTGCTTGGAACATGTTCTGTCCTTATCTGTCATTTTTATATTGGAATTTGAAAGAAAGGGACAAATAATACTAAAATAGGTTTATTTGTTACTGCTTGACACATATACAGACTTTATTCGAACCCTTAAGACTTTTAAAGACCTTTTACGTTGTATGTAATTCCAATAGACTTGCCTTATTTAGTAAACACTTTTATAACCTCAAAATGGTCCGTTTTCGCATAAAATATCAATTTTGTAATAAAATAAACCATCCATGATGTAAAATCAGGAAAATGGTGCAAAATATGGTCTCTAATTGCTTTATTTAGCAGAAAACGGCCATTTTAGCCAAAAGTGATGCATTTTGAGGTTATAAAATTGTTTACTAAATAAGACGAGTCAATTGGAATGGAGTTTACTTTTGAGGCAGGAGTTCCATCGATGGATTCCATAATCAGACGGCATTCAGACCTTACCAGGAACTAAGGTCTTCAGGGACCAATGTCATAGTTCATTCTTCATGGAGTTTTCATAAGGGTATAAAAAGCACAACCAGTTCTAGATAGAATGAAACACATGGCTTAATTTACATATTCGTTTTAATATCTTTATTTTAATAACCTAAAATCTTTTTTGTAAGTATTATTATCAATAATATAATAAACACTATGAAAATGCCGTCAAACGACGCCGTTGCTTTGCAGATTTTAGAAAAATAACAACATTTTTCACTCATCAAAATTTTTATAAGATTCTGGCCAAAAAAAACATTTTATCATCAAATATTTACAATCACAACATCATAAATATTTAAATACAACGTGTTATTTAAAAATTATGTCTATTCGTTGAATCAAAAATATTTAGTTCAATTATATTTCTATAAAATGCTTGTTTGATATGATCATTCGTAATAAAAAAAAACGTGAAGATCAAAAATGTTCAAGTCTATTCGATATTGTGTTGGGGCAGCATGGTTAGGCTTTTAACTCGACTTTAAGAACAGTAAAAAGTTTAGATATGCATATTATTGTTTCTCTACGTATTTATAATTTACACGACATTGAATTCTGTTGTAAGAATATGATTAACTTAAGTGCATATCCAAATAGACTCAAGAAATATCTACAAGAATTTACTTGAACAACATCGATTAATCAAAAGATGTAGAAGACCTCATTTCATTCCATAGACACACGCTCATTCCACAGTTATTACAAAAGAACTAATATTGTCAATGGCACCATTTCATAAGCTATACTTACAATTTTCATTCAAATTTTACAATTAAAGTACTTAAGATTAAACAAAAAATCTACGCGAGTGCAAAATAATTTACGACCGATTTCATATTTCGTCTATTCGAAAGAATTTATAATTTTGTACAAAATTGAAGGCACAAGATAAATAAATGAAGAACGCTACTGAACAATAATCTACGATTTACATAAAAATTGTAAATACCGTCCATTTTAAAGATATACATAAATCATTTTAAAGTTAGATATACATTTCTAAGGATTCTATAGCGATTACAAATAACAATTTCTTTTATAATCATCAATAAAAATAAATTCTAATTGACATTTGATGTTGGCAAATAATTATAATAGCCTTAATAATTTTTAATATATATTTATTTTGCAAATAATTGACTTTAACATGCTCGATTTGTATCTACCGATGGCATCTATTTTTGACTGGATACGGCAATCGAAGTAGATATGCAATTTTGGATATATGTATGTAGTATCCAAGACTAAATATAACTATCAAATTAAATTATCTTAATACTAAATGTCTATCACTTTTCAATTCCATTTCGTAACTATTGCTGATAATTTTATTGGTGTCTCGAATTCGAATTGTATAATTATTAATATATTGACATCTAGTCCTAAACACATAAGAGTTCGATTTATACATTACATTGTATACTTCATAATCTTGAATTTTAAGATTATTATACTTTATTAAATATCGATAAAGTGTCCACTACTTTTGGAAGATCTCGCTCACTAGTGTATAATTTTTAAAATTCTTCGAGCAGTCATAGGCCGTGTTAGTTGAAGCATCGTTGTAGCGAAGTTTGAAAAAATAACTTGTGTTGATTGGTTTAGAAAGAATAAAAAGCACGCAAATAAGTTTAAGATTAAGCCGCAACAAGGCAATTCCATTGACATTAAAAAAAGATAACGCATAATCATACATTTCAGATCAACAAAACTATAAAATATTCAGAATACAATCAGATCCAAGGAGGTCAGATATAAGATTTAAATAGATAAAATCGAACTGGTTTACTATTCGTATTAAAAATTTTCAAGACGAGATACAATTTTGATAAGGTTAATATGTAGCCAAATTTTGTTCCAATTTTAGATATTCTAGACTCTAGAGATGCTACCTAATTTAATCAAGTAGATATACGAATGTATCTAGTGTCGATCAATACGTAGGATGTGGTTGGAGACCGCTTCACATTTCAAGTAGAACCCAGTGGATGCGATGAATAAATATCTTACATATATTTTCCTGAAATAGAAATTGTATTAGTCATGCTCTCTGTATTCAAATGTAACGGATACTGTATTCGTTTGCTGAAATGAAATATTTTTCCGTAGGCACTAAGTTCTTCGCATCAAAATAAATTGAGAAGGGTGATGACAAATCATAGCTGAAGTTTCAGGGGTGTTAAGGATTTCAACTCCGCTGAAACATAGGGAACATGTTTATTCTACACATTTGAAAATCGAGGAGAATTCATAAGATACGCTAGACAAGATGCATAATGCCAATGTAAATGATTTTCGAGAATTTCCAAAATGTATAGAGTTGACAGAAGCGCTCGATGCGACCGTCCGGCAGCTTACGTTAATCCTACACATTTTCGATAACGATAATTCACAAAAGGGCCACAGACGGCGTAGCCAAGATGCAAACGCTAGTAACGTTTCTGCTTTCTATCCTCTCGTACGCAGTTGACACAAGCGTAACACGATCTGTCATCAGCTTACGTTAATCCTATACATTTTGCCAATATACGAAAATCGCTAACTTAACATTAATACATCCTGACTAGGCTCTCTGATAGGTTTTGCGCATCAGAGAACTTCCATTTTTCAAAAATCACGAAAACGTTTTGTAACAGAAGTCTAATATTGTGGTATATCGTACGAGTATGGTAGGAATATGGTGTGAATGTGTTGTAAGGAACCACAAAGTTGGTAACAATGTAAATAAATTATCAAACCTAAGCAAAATTCAATTAAATAATTAAAATGTGTAAGAAAGCGTACCTAACTAGTTGTGTTTGAAAAAAAATGATTTATAGAAAAGTGTAGGTAATGACATGTAAACTTTACAAGGTTTTTTCTAACTACGGTTGATGAATATTTGAAAGTGTAGGTGTAGAATCAATGTAAGTCAAACTTGATGAAGTTATGTGTATTTTTTACTTACCTTCAAACTTACCAATATTCGGGCAAGGTCTAGTACAAGCATCGTGCATACGCAAGCGTTTAAGAAGAGAAGGAAATGCGAGAAGGAAAGTTCTAACGTTACTCACAATTAATAATATTATCTGACATAGTGATATTGCTGGCTTTGCCCGATATACCCGGTGGGATGCCAGCCATAGTCGGGGTGCCACGGTATCGAACTAATCAAACATTCCTTTAATGTTATCACCTGCAAACAGCCATAAGCAAAACATATGCCTCGAAGCGACTACCCTCTACCTTAAATATTTCCTAATTAGCCTTGAAGAAGATTCAGCACAGGAAGGTTCAGAGGGTACAATCATCGCTGGTTGAGATTTTGCTGTCAAGGATATACTAAACTAACATGAATGTGTGTAACAATTAATTGATGCATGTATAACTTTGGTCGAAAATATTTGAGATTTGGTCAAGAACAGCCTTTTGGTTGGTGGGTTGGTTTGGACTTATTCGTCATTAACTGATTCTGTGCTACTGTTAGTGTATTAGACCTCAAATAGGACAAAGCAAATAACGTCTCAGTATTAAGTGATAGGGAAGGAAATCGCAATACACCGAAAGAAGTACAATTTACAATATCTATACAGCCAATATTTTACTGAAGGGTGTGCAACAGAGTCGGAACCAATATATTCAACACTGGAATTAATTTGACATGTCAAATATTGGGGTTCCTCTGATGCTCGTTTGTTCTAAATTTTATTCTAAGCTTTGGTCACTTGACAACATTGAATAAATAAAAGTTGGGGTATCAAAACTTACCGAATAGTAGGCCTATTATGACGATGCCAATGACTCCCATTATTATCATCATCTGCAATTAGTACATTATTATAATGTTAATGTTTAAACTTTAGAGGCCACATTTGGTTTCACGCCCACACAAGAATGAAAAGGGATGACTTCATGAGCTTACGCGCGAAGAACGTGAGATGGAGGTAGTTTGCGCGCGCCTTGATGAGACCGTCTTTAAATAAATGCTGGTTACTTTAATACCGGGATTAAAAAGTTATACATACTCAACTATTTAATCAAAAATCATCGTTAAAGATCGTAGGGTTTCGAAGATTCAATCAAAAACTTGTGAAAAGGGTGTCATGTTTGAAAAATCAAACTATCGAGAATTTTGTTTCTACTTAATCGTGTTATCACGTTTAACAATCTCAAGGAAATATGATTAAGTTTCATATATCCAAAGAACAGATACCTAGGCGTTATGGTTATTGAGATCCAGATCGCGGAACGTTGCTGGGTTTATCATATGTGGCCTCTTGACTCTCTTCGTTTATGTCATTAGTAAATTTTATAATGTTTCAGTCTATGTCCGTGTAACCCTAGTAGCGTTATACTTTGGCCAACAGTGACCCTAAAGACCTAGTTTTATTGGTTGATAGTCCGCTTGTAGAAATCCATTAACGAGTTGTTGGAACATTATTGCGCTGGAAGGTGTTGCAGCGACGCAATGTACAACTAACCAATAAAACTGATCCTTAAGTTTGGCTTCTGTTGATCAACGTAAAATACAACTAGATTGTGTTGTCTAGTGAAATGGCAATATTAATATGTTTGAAAAGTGGTATTCATTTTGATCACCTTTAAATTCTGTAGCCAGAATTTGTTCTTTAAGCTCTTTGCCTGCTGCTCGAACTGCGACGCACCGTATTGGAGGGCGTCTGAAAATTGATTAATTTGTCTTATAATTAACATAATTATACGATTATACTAGTACCACCATTACAAAGTGAAAGTGGGCTTGGACGGGACATATAGCCAGGATGGACGCAAGCCGTTGGACCAGACGTGTATTGAAGTGGAGACCACGCGAAAGCACACGAGCGCGCGGGAGGCCACCCCAACGCTGGGTGGATGACATCAGACGGCACGCAGGCCGTGACTGGATGCAGAGGGCGCAAAACCGTCAGGAATGGAAGAGAATGGAGGAGGCCTATGTCCAAGAATGGAATAATTAAGGGCTAATAAGACGCAGTAATATGATGTAGTGTTGGCAGACCTTCCACAAGGTGGACTGACGATCTGATAAAGGTCGCGGGAAACCGCTGGATGACAGCAGCAGAGGACCGATCGTTGTGGAAAACCTTGGGGAAGGCCTTTGTCCAGCAGTGGACGTCTTGCGGCTGATGATGATGATGATGAGTACCAATTATGATTAGCCAATTATCCTGCCGAGGCTCTTTTTACTAAAGCTTATACATAATACGGCCATTGAAATAATGATCTAGTGCAAAGGAAGTACAATAGAGTACAATGATCAAATTGGAAAATTGACTTTATTTCATTAACAATAGATTCATATCCCATCGACAAATTTCCTTGTATTGGCTTTATGAGGTACATGTCAATAGTTTTATAGTTGAGCTATTATCATTGACAAACATTATTAAAATGAAGAAAACGATGTTAAATTAATTAAATCACAGCGAAAAGGTTATAAATGCTGGTTTTAAACGACACGCTTACAGGTGCTCTATTCCGCTTAGTAAAACTTAATTGCTTTTGAAAAGTTATCGTATGTTTGACAATGCGCTAACATGTCAAAACAAATTCTGCCCCCCTACGGAGAAAAGGCACAAGTGCAATTAATTCATAGAAACATAATTAAACTCTCAAAGGTTATAATAAGGTTGAAAGTGCAATACAATTAATATAGTGGATGTGCCCTTTTTTTCCGTATGAGGGAAGAATAAGGTTTTATCATCGAGTAAAATAGAGCCCCAGGAAATATATAAAAGTAGTTTTGGTCTTGTCAAATTTAGTACAAGTCAAAATGTATGTAAGTATCTAGATTTAAGACTAAAACAAAGTTTGTCATAAGTCATAGGTAATTTATTAGTAAAACCAATTTACACGTTAAAATGTCAATAATTTTCGTGTAAGAGGCCTTATATCCGTAACTGTATACAATCGGATGCATTTTTAACCCCCTTATTCATAAACGTACTAAAACCTATTTTGGTTAAAGTAAGCATTGTCCCTTTCCGTCCAATTAAAATATGACATGACAGATAAGGAAAGAGCATATTTGAAACAAACTTTAGCTATAGCGCATTTATGAATAGGCTTAACTTTTATTTCTTATAATAAACTAAGTACGTACGAATTGAGGGACATGAAATCATATATATTTTGTGTTACCCGCTCTATCGTCCAGCTCTGATAACTTCGCATCTCTTTCCAGCACTTTCTCAACATTGGTCTTCATGATGTCCACGACCTGAAAAACATTTTAAAATGAATCATTTCTAGGTTAACTTGGAAATCGATGAAGTCTGCTTCATAATTTATCTACTCAAGGACAACAACGAGCCATACTGCAATTGTCCAAGCAATTATAAGGTCACCAAGGTTACACACACAATGGGCCATGACCGCGCCCTTCAACTTAGGAAATCATTTTAGTAAAAAGTTTTATTGAACTGAAAAGAACTTCAGGTGCTGAGTTCCGTGCCCGAAGGGAGTCCAACGGGACCCTATTAATGTGGCTACGCTGTCCATCCGTCAGTCCGTCCGTCCTAACTTTATATAAAGAGCTGTATCTTTTGAACCGTAATTGATACGAAGGGTTTACTAATTAAAAAAAGAATCTTTATCTTTTTAATACTAGCTATTCGTGGCATGTTTTTGATCAAACAAGCCTTTTCCTGACCATTACGAGCACATTTTTTTTTAATTTCAAATTGTTGAAGCCATTCTTGATTTTTGCGAGACCTAAAGGCTATTGATTTTTATGTATAAAAAAGAAGACGAAAGAAAAAAAGAAGAAAAAAGAAGAATAAAAAAGAAGAAGAAGGGAGAAGAAGGAGAAAGATGGAAGAAGAATTCAATTACCTCGTCGACTTGCGCCTGCGTCTGTTGCAGCCGACGCTGCGCAGCCACCTGCTGCATGTTTCGGGGCCCGCCAATGATCTCCCCGTCCGGGCCCGTCTGCGGCTCCGGCACGGTGGGGGGGCCTTCTGGTGCTGACCTGGAGAAAGTACCAAGGCATCAGAATAGGCTAGTAGTTATACTGGTAAAGGGTAAACAGAGGCCCTGCTTTGAAGATCGAAGTTCGAAGTTACGTTAGCTTTATAGATGGGGGTAACGTAATTTCAATTTTCGAAGTAGGACCTCAGCTAATGGATGTGCCAGGCTAACAGTTGGACTAACAAGCCGAGAGGAACGCAGCTATAGGTATGTTAGAATAAGAAAGTTAAACAGATGATCGTTACAATTACTGTAAACGATTTTATAATGAAAATATTACAATTACACTTGATAATTTTATAGAGTCAATTTCATGAGCAGCAGCGTAATGCAAAGTTTTTTTTATGGCATGGAGAAGGGAAAAGGGCACACAGGCTACCTGGTAAGTGGAATCTGTAACCCATAGATATTTGCTTTCTCAAGACTACAATGCCAGCCCTGTGGACTGATGGAATGACTCTTCTGAGAAGCAGACTAGTTTGCTTTAAATTTGATATTTTACCTTATTTAGTGTTAACAAATTTTAACTAGTTACCGATTAAAAAAAAAACGCTTTTCTTTAAGTCATGGATGCTTGGATCCTCGGATTTTAAACCAGCAAAAAAAAGTTATGTTATAGTATGTACCTATCTTTTGAAACACATCGTTAAATAAAGGATTATCAAAAGGTATCAAACTATTTATGTTCATTAGGGCTTATACAGGTCGATTCACGAGAGTTGGCACGAATGGATTGAATGAGTCAACGAAAGTATACAAGTGTGTAAAATAATAACAGATTTTAGGTTTGAAATTCGAACATCGGTTGAAAGGACGGCACTCACACACTGATAGGTGACATTACTTTTGTTCATTCCATTCGTGCCAGCTTTAGTGACTGTACCTGTACTTTCAGCCCTTAAAATATATGTTCATATGGACGACCTCACACAAATGTAACTAATTCTAAACTTAGTTCTAAGCTAGTACTATGGGTACTATAAGAGTTCTTATTTAAAGAAATAATGACACATAAAAAGCACCATAGTTCCAGGAATAATTACTGACAAGTTAATAAAAAGCTTGTAAAAATACAAAAGGAAGGGGCCGAATCTTAAGTAGAAACCGACGTGCATGCTTGTCTCGATGTATGAATGTGGAAGAAGCGCAAGAGATTTGTCAGGTTCGTAGCAGGTGGACAGAAGTGGTCTCTGTCTACCCCTCTGGGAAACAGGCGTAATTCAATGTATTTTGTAAAAATACCGCAACTCGAAGTGGTTAACAGAACGCACGTCAATTCTATAGGTGCTACATGCTTTACCTATTGATTTTCAAAGTAAATTGACTAAATAGCACCTAATGGAAGGTAAAGTGAGAGTCATGCCAATCAATACAAAGCTTGGCAGGACGCCATCATGGCACCCGTACAGTGAGGTCATTAACATTGGCCTCAATTAACACAAAGTCATAAACTTAGCGGCCAGTACCTACTCGTGCGCGACTTTGTATCCCGACATTTCAACCCCAGGGTAGATTCTTGAAAACCCCTTTTTTAGTATCTACCTAGCTATATTACTAATCCTCCCTAGTTCTTTTTATCGCATTAAGAAAACAAACAACCACACAGACCTCCTGGGGCACGTTTTATAAAACTACAAGTTACAATTTTACAGGTCTAAACTGGCAATACTGCTCAAATGGCTGGTTGTCATTGGTCGAGGTTGTGTCAAATGGAAACTTGTAACCTGTAAATTGTAATTTGTAGCTTTATAAAACAGTCCCCTGATGGTAAGTTGGATCGTACCTATAGCCATTTGCAATCCCAAGACTTAAATCTAAAGATTGTAAATGATTCAAATATTTTACCTACTAAACTATTGTTCATTATCAATAACTCACGACATCGTATTTGTGAAGGATTAAATGTCCAACTATATGCTTCTTTGTCCCATTAAAGTAGAACTGACAAAAATTCCATTTAAACTTTACTTTAAGAGTTTTTACAGAGTGGACAATTGACATGGTTCAGTAAGAGCACCTATTGGGAAGACTTGTCGCCACGCAAAAATGACCTTAGGGGACTATCGCTACGTCTATAAATTACCATAATGACACTCATAAAGTAATCACCTAGAAACCTTTCTATATACGAAATGAGCGGTTCACAATTTTTTTGCCAAATCATCATTTGGCCAACTATATCATTTTACAAACTTTAATTTCGTAAAGAGATACTTCTAGAAGGAGATCCGAATAGGAGACGATTTGCACTGGGCTGTTTATTCGATAAAAAGTATTTTATACCAAATTTAATATGCTAAGTAATATATGGTGAATGGGTAGGCTGAAAAATTTCAGTCCAATACATAATTAATTAAAAAATTTAAAATTAACTTTGTTTTAAAAAGGGCAATAGCTTGTTTAATAGACAAATTACATACCAATTGAAAGTATGAAGCCTATAGAATATGCAAACGTTAGGTGGACAATTTTTTTCCCGTCAAACTATTGGGTAGGCAGGTATAAACAGGTAAGTCGGTAGTAATCATTTGCACCAAACCTAACGTTTGCATATTATTCTATAGACTTCATAGTTTCGATTAGTATGTAATTTGTCTATTAAACAAGCATTTACAATTTTTTTTAAAAGTTCATTTTTAGTAATTTTTTTATGATATAAGTACTGGACTGAAATTTTTCAGCCTAATACGTAGGCTGAAAAATTTCAGTACGCCACATATTTTTTAGCGTATTAAATTTGATATAAAATACTTTTCATCGAATAAACAGCCCGGTGCAAATCGTCTCCTATTCGGATCTTAGACCATTCCCGCCGCATTATTTTACAATTTTATGTGATCAAAAGTCCAATTTAATAAGCCCATGTAACCTATGTATATGTAATGGTTTATCAACAAACACGTTTTTGCGAAATGAGAGAAAGTTTGTAAAATGGTACGTTTGTCAAACGTACTTTTGGTCAAATGAACAGACTCCGAGTTGGGCTCACACTTTTTTTGGTTAAAAGAAAACCAAATTCGGAAACAGTTTTTGTTCAAATCAGTAAAAAGATTAGGTAGGGCATTAAAATACAATATAAGTAACACACTAATTAAGTACAAAAAACATTAAAGTTAGAGTATATAGGTAAAACAATGTAAGCAACAGGTACGAAAATAAAAATAAATAAAATACGTACTTAAAAAAATCTAGTAACATTTTTATTCATGATTGTTCTTGAAAAAGCCAAAGCACTTAAAAGCTTTGAATCACAATAGAAATAACTGGACCGTTGCCAAACAACCGTCCAAATTTAATTCATAAAATCCTACAAGTGTTAACTTTTACTATGTTCCGTAAATAAATTATTTAAAAAAATCCAGAACTGAATTTTGAATTACTAAACCGTAATAGGTACTTAAAATTAAATTGTAGTAACAAAACTGAAAGCAACAGATTAAATTTTAATCTCATGCGTCAAAAAACGTATTACACGTACTATCAAAATTAAAAACTACCCGCGAATACCAAATATTTTGTTACTTTACTTACATGTTTTATTGGGTTGATATTTTGATTTTTTTTTATAGGATAGCTTTGGTGCGAGCTTTCGCGGGGGTTTCAGGCGCGCGCTGTTGCCGCAAAGCACGACTGAAGCCGGCCGCAGTGAAGTCACGCACACAAGTGCTCACGGAGCTTTGGGCTTGAGCTTTATTTAAGTTTAGATTTTTATCGGTTAGTAAAAACTTTTGGTATATTGGTCTATATCTAAGTGTGAGTAGTCTTGTGTACAGTCGGCAAGGTACCGTCGGCCAAGAAAGTGGTCTACAAGTTTTGACAAAAGTTTCTGTGAGATCTAATTATCGCTAAGGTTAACAATTGTCACTGTCATAATATTATTGCAAGGGAAATTCGAACTTGTATCATGACGTGCAAATAAACTTTAACCGTAGGGCGGTAGACCTCATTTTTGTACCTTGTCGCTTTAACGCCTTTGACAGATTAGTGCAGCAATTCAAACGTGACGTCAAAGTGACATATTATTGTACTAAAGGGTCTATATCGACTACCATAACTACTTTTAGTCATAATGTGTTTTAGGTAATATTAAAAATCGTACGCATTTTTGAAGAAACGGTTAGATTATCCGGAGTTTTGTAAATCAGACTTAACCTAACCCAGCCTTGTCTATGCGTTGAATATTAAGAACATTTTAAAGTTTACAGTTCCAGTGATATAAAAATTATGACTATCAATAATTATGTCAACAATTATATTATGATATGACCAATAATAATTATAGAAAATAAGGGCTCCCGAATGTTAACTATGTTGGGTTTGTTTTTCATATTTAAACACATACATAAATCCCTGGCGTATTAAATTAATAATAATATATAACTACATTATCTTCCAATTTAAAAGCAATACATTTATCCTAAATCGGTAAGCACTTTTGCGCTCCCCACGCTACACCCACAACGCATGCGCCCCGCCGCGGCCCGTCATCGATCGCCGCGCACTTGTAGGGTAGGTCGGGGGAGCCCCGCACGTGCACATCAATGGACGGCGTACATCCTTGCAACTGAATGCAACTATAGACAAAACAGTATAACCTTGCGCTCGCACGTGTGTAATTACTTGATAGTTAGGCCCTAGAAAAAATACATTTGGCGTTCTTTATCGTTATCAAAAATGTATAGGATTGACGTAAGCTGTCAGACGGTCGCGTCGAGCGCCTACGTCAATTCCATATATTTTGTCAGTTTTCGAAAATCGTTTACGTTAGCGTTAAGCAACTGTCTAGCCCCACGGAGTTTACTAAAGTCTTGAGAATGAAATTAAAATAGTGCTTAATTGATAATCTATAAGATTCAAAATTAAAGATTTTTTTACAAAGCTGGCCTATTACGGTCATATTTTCTTACAATGTAGATAAGCGTGAATAATACATCTGTCACATGTTGACCAGTATGTAAGTGCCAAGGTGACGGATGTAGTATCCACATTTATATACTGCGATATAGGGACTATCATACCACTGCGACCGCACTGCTTCGCAACTGTTAGCATGTGACAATAGATGATAAAATGCAACAGATGTTAAATTTTACATAGGCTAGTGTACGCCATTTTGTTTTGAATTATTGTTATATTGGTTTAAAGTTCTTTTCAAAAAAAATGTTGATTTAACTTGTTGCGAACTGTACTTTGACTTAGGTAATGAAGTCAAACACGAACAGATGATTTAATCCTGCTAAGTATTCAACAATTTAAACTAAGCCAGTGCCAAGTTTGGAGAAAGTCTTTTCATTAATAACCAAGTATAAAGTGCAATTTTACAACCCTATCAGAAAACAACCTGTGCTATTTACATTCGTTTTAGCTTCAACTTTATCAATTGAAAGGTATAATAGGTATTTGAATTACAACACTGACGCTTGGTCTCCTAATTTAAAACAAAAAACAAAAAAGGGTTTTCGTTTGACCTCAGTCACCTGAAGTGACGGTGAGGTCGAGGGTGGTATACGCTTACCAGAAAAGAGCCTATTCACTCTTGTCTTGTAAACACCAAGGTTATACGATTCCAAGAATACAGATACTTACACTTCGATCATTATTTTCGATATTTTCTTGAATATTAGAAAACGACGATTACGAGCATTTACGAATTCCATCAATTTTGCCCTTTACCTTTTGCCCTATCCATGGTAGGACCTAGGGGCAGGGCTCGTCCGATCCGCTACCATCATCTTATCCTTTATGGCGCTGATAGATTTGAGAACATTCCCTAGAACGTTCACCGATATAAGCGTTCCGATTGGTTGTTGATTTTGAACAGCAAATCGGAACGCTCATTTTGGCGAGCATCCTAGCGGATGCTCGAGTAAATGCTCAAGTCTATCAGCAACTTTAACCTACCGCCAAGCATAAGTGTTCGCATTGTTGTATTTCGATGTGGGGATAAATAAGACAACCGGTGAAATTAAAAGCAGGCATTCCATCTTAGTCCTCACTATACCATAAAAAATATGCCATAACCTACCGTTTCATGACAAAAGTCAAGTCAGTGACAAGTGTCAAAATTTAAGAATAACTAATCAATCGTTTCATGACGATCACTAACTCTTTTTTTCTAGAACAGATTTTTTTTGAAGTACTCAATAAGAACATGCTTAATGTACAAACCCTAATGACATCATTAAAAAAAAGTTCCGGGTTAGTTTTAAATGTCAGTGCCCAGTTCCATCCAGCGAAGAGGCAGGGCCGCCATAACGACGCCTAATGCGTCTGCGCAGTAAAACAATACAGGCTTTGTGATCGACGTTAGTGTGGATACGACACAGTTAGAGTTTAAATATTTTTAAATGTTATAATTTTATAGTTCGGTAGGTACAGTCAAGTGTAAAAATATGTCAGCACGCATCATCTCAAAAGTATGTCCCAATGAGCTTATTATTCTAGTTTAATAAGAACTTCGTAACAAATTTATCACAAGATTCTTTCGACACATATTTTTGCACTTGACTGTACGTACTCATACCAAGTATTGAAAATGATATTACTAAATTAGTTTGCTGGTCGTCTTTTTGTCTAGAGAATAATTATTGTTCTTTTTATGAACACTGAGACGACGCGGATGAGCACGTATTATGAGGTGTCAAATCCTGGCCGAAGCCAATGATCAGGTGTGTTTTGAAATTATGAAGATCCCGGGTGTGCGCTCCAGCGCAATCAAGGACAGTGACTCATTCCAATAACTAGGATTAAAAACGAGACTTAAACTCTTCGATGTTATACCTTTTTAGTCTCCTTTGATGGTCTACTGTTGTTCGCTGGCGAGCCAAAGGATTCTGATGATGCTCAAGGTGTTTGACAGACTTTGCAGCTGAACGGATTTCTTCCTTTAGAATTTTGATATCTAGAAGCTCATGTATTTCCTGGTTTGTTGTGTACCTCGGCATATGGGCAATTGCTCTGAGTATTTTGTTTTGAAATCGTTGGAATTGATGGCGGAGCCACAGAGCTCTATACCATACATCCACACATGCTTGAGTGCGGCTTTAAAAAATTGTAACCTATAATATAAGCGACCAAATCTAAAGCCTGTCCACACAACGCCCGCCAATGATAAATACATTAAATATAAATTTTATAAGGCCATTAAAATTAGGGCGGTCGGCCGCGAGCAAATTGTTGTGAGCGGCGCAGGCGCACAAAGAGCGCCGCCAATCAATTGCCTCGGCGGCGGGCTGGCCGCGGACAAGCTCCGTAACTACAGTTTTGACTGTTTGTTTTATTTAGATTTTTTAACTGGACTTTTACGAGCTAAAAAACGCGTAAGTTAAGATTTTAATTGTCAGTCTATTCGCGCAAAAAAACGTTGTTACGATGTAGGGCTCGAAGATTAATGCGTTTTTCGTCTATAGGTACATATAGAAGAAAAGTGATTTGTAAATTATATGTATTTAGTTTTTCCTTTTATAGACGATTTTTTAGGTAAGAGAATATTTGCGGTGACTTAAAATAAATCAACAGCACTGATTTAAAAGAGGACATAATTCTTTTATTACCCTTGTTCGGACACTTACATAGGCTAAAAAAAATATACTAAAATATTTAGTATTTTTTAGCCTGTGTTAGTTTTACACTACAGGGCAATTAAAATATATATATAATTATTACATTTCATCACTTTTGTGTGTAGAAAGGCTACTTATAACCACACACATAGATTATTTTATAGATTTCTTCAATTTCCAACATATGCCCCTTTACCTAACTAACCGCTGAGATTCTCATTGCCGGCCCTTCATTTATTTTATTAGCAGGACTTGGAGGCATCGTAAGTCACTCCTAATACGTTTATTTATTTGTGGTATATCTCTAATTACCAAGTTTCATGTGCGTCAACCCGTGGGAGTTGCGGACACAATGGGACATACAGGAACGTACCGCTTTTGAAGACCTCTGAAGAATCTTTAACAGGTATAAATAAATAATAAATTTAACACTCGTCTTTTCGGAAAGACTCTAATAGTTGGTGTTATATTTAATTCCTTAAACGAAACGGTTAGTTTTTTAATAACACTGGAGAGGGTTATCCATTACAAAATCAAAAATTTTGTTGACAACACAACTAGCTATTGAATTTGTCCGAATTTTCATAAATCAGAAATGCCTTTTTTCTAAAAACCGTTTTGATTTCTTGAATTTTGAGGTCCTCATAACCTTACATTAATTTAATACTTTTTTGTTTATTTTTACTTTGTTTTTAAAATGACCAGTTTTTTAATCCAAATTACTAGACTAAGTTCAACATGAGTCAACATGCCTATTAATATGACAAGTAAGATTGTGACCTTATTACAGCGCACACGCTGCGTATCAAATTATAATGTAAAGGATTGACGAAAGTTATTTAGCGTTCGCTGTCAATTCCATGCATCTTGACCATGTAGAATGCAACTTGAGTAGCTCAGGAGCAAAATACATGTGAACGGTAAGGAGAACTTACTTTACCAACGAAAATATAGGCTCAATCGCACGCGCAACTCCCAGCTAATAACAGCGCGCGCAAACACCCGCCTTGTTAACCCAAGCAGTTAACGAGGATCGTCGGCACTTAGCCGCGCAGTGATAACTCGGGGGACAAAGCTGGCTGCGCTTGCGCCTCGTTGCGCGGTAACTGGCCTAATTGCTCATAGAATGTGGTACACCTGGGGAGCGTGGCGGTTATTGGTGGGTTGGGAATTGTTTCAGGTGGCTTTTGTTTATTTTGGGAAAAGGACAAGCCGGCAGGTCATTTAGTATGTGACCTGTCAACACCTGCAATACCAAAAAATCGCAAGTGTGCTACCAGTCTTTAAGGAAATATTAGGCTCGTTTTTCTATGTGGTTGTTTAGTTGCCACATACCATATAGATAATATTGGGACTAGAATTTACAGAACATTAAAAACAAAACTTCACAGTAAATTAGTAAAAACATTCCCAAAATTTGAGGCCATTACGGTACAAAAATTAAAAAATCATCGAAGTTACCTTGATTGTTGGCCTACAAATGGACTAGGCAGGTTGCCTTTAGCCAAATTCTCGACTAAAACATTAAATATTAAGTAAGAATTGAATGGAAATTATAATATACATAAAATAATATAAAATACTAGAAGTACTCAGTATATGCCCATATGAGATTAATGCGGGGTTTTTCTTAAACAACTTCCTTACTTTGAAGTTAGAAGCTATGAACTCGACATGGTTTTTCTAAGTACCGGCAGACTGACAAGCCACGCCTTCTTTAACAAGACGAACATGGGAATTTTATGAGTATGAGTATGTTAGTCGTTGATTTAGAAAATGAGTGTTCAATAGAATCACTTACCAGGACAACCACCTCCAAAAATAGTTCCTCAGGGAATGTCAGGATCGTAATGTAACAGTTAATTAAAAAAGACATGGTTGTTAAACCCTTTTTATTCAGTTGATTAAGAACTGTTTTTATGTACTTGATATCGATTTTATGACACATTAGCCTAGTTTATCGATGTCTAATACCCATTGTACAAGCCTGGAGCTTAGTTTGGGACTAGGTCAATTTATGTGACCCTGTCCCTTGATATTAGATTTTAGATTTAGATGTGTGCATGGCATAAGTAGGCATGGGTAGACGATCAAATTCAAGGCTGTTTAACCAAATGTCATGTTACTACCCAGAACACAACAATGTAAAATAAACAGACGGTTCTGAACCGAGTGTTACACTTTTGACATAACCTTTCCATATTGACAGGTAAATATTAACGGGGCCGTTTTAACACTTTTCGGAACTTTGTGGCAGCGTTCCGGCCTATATTTATCTATTAATTAAAGTTTCTATTTAAACATAGGAAGGTTAGAAATTCCTTTACATCAAATTTTAAAGGCAGCCCGCGTTATCGCACCAGAAATGGGTACTAGGCAGAGAGTAGTAGTGCACGAATACTTGACATTCTTTCTGAGGCCCTATTCTTGGCGGAAAAACCGTATCGTCGTTTTTGTTATGGTATTGTTTTAAGTGGGCCGCCATTATTGCTAAGTAAATAAGAGCTATCAAAATGTTGTCTATATGAAAACAGGTCAAAGACGATTATAGTTTTTACCGCCTAGAATCTCGGCCCTGGAGTCGATTTTTTAACAGCATGTTTACATGGATTTTCATCTGTTACACAAGTACTTGCTAGGTTTCTCTCTTGTCGTTGCCTCATGACTGAAGTTCGTGGTCATCAGCAGACGATCTACACTTGGAGTATATGATTCGCTTCCATCGGTTTCTGTCCATTGCGTCCCTTACAATCGCAATAAATTTAGACGTAACTAAGGGCCGTATTTATTAATAAACTCATCCTGACCGCGATGCCCGTCACAAGATACGTCAAAGTAAACGTCAAGCCATAGAAAACTGTCATTTTTGACGCATCTTGAGACGAACACTACAGTCGAGGTCAGTTTAGTATTACGGCCCTAAGTGAGCTTTCTTGGTTTACCACTGGTTACAAATCTACTCTCTGTCCCCAAACGTTACCTTGAGTCATTTATTGTCGACCTGTTGCCACAGTTCCTCAAATGAAGATAAATCGTCAAATCTAAAAACCAAACACACTAACGACACTTCAACCAACCTGTTCTTTTATCACGCCATTGTGACATGTAGTGTCACCTTAAGTCGGCTTCAGGTTAGAATTCGGCGTCCATAGAAGCATTATCATGCTATCGGTAATACAAGGCGCGGGCGCAAGCTGTTCCTCAAACACGTAAGACAAACAAAGTCAAAAAAGTTGGAAAAACTTCTCCCTTGAAACACGATAGTGCACCTAATTGTGCATTCAATTGAATTTTTAATTCTGTAGCAAAGAATGGTGCTTAGGGTTTTTTGGGTGTGGATTTTACAAAAGTGTATCAGGAGTGTTTAGTGGTTGCTACCGTTTTTGGGCATCCGTTCTCATGATGTTGTTACATCTGGTGAGTCTGAAGGCCGTCTGTCGAATTATTTGGAGGTTTTCCTAGTAGGTATGTAGATCTCAGGTTCCAATGCTTCAAAACTTTTTATCCGCTTTCTTATTTTATCCTTTAACCCGCCGCCAAGCGACAAAGTTCGCATTCCTTTGTTCCAGTGTATAAGACTACTGGTGAAATAACTATCATAGAGACATTCCATATTAGTCCTCAGAGTTGGCAACGCATTTGGAGTCCTAAGATTGCTGTCTTAAGATTGTAGTCTTTAGAATCAAATGTTTATGGGTCATAGATCTTATTTACCATCAGGTGGCCAGCTAGCTCGTTTGCCTTCTTCATGCTATAAAAAAGTTGAAAAACTCCACTGCTTCTTTCAGTGTATAGCTGAAGCAACCACGCAGCCTTTTTTGTGGTATGTAGTTGGCAATTTAGGGCCGGTACAGACGGACAGCATTTGAACTGCAACCCAGCCGCAAAATGGCAATTCGAGTGCAGTTCTCATGCAGTTGACGTACGTACGTTTTGATGCAGTTACGTCAACTGCATCTCAACTGCACACGAACAGCGTCCACCTACACCGGACCTTAGCGCATAGGACAGCTGATAGTAAGTAGGATCTAAGACTCATAGATATGCACTCCTAAAACTGCATATGCGTGGCCAATCCTGAGGAAAAAATTGTGGCATGCCTTTACGCTAGCAAATTTACCGGTTGTATGACCACAACAATGTGAAAACTGGCTATTTGGCGTTAGGTTAGGTCTTCAGATAGTTTTTTTATGAATAGATATTTATTTATAAAATGCAATAAAACACAAAAACTATCCATAAATGCAACATAGTTCACAGTCTCAGAACAGACCGCACATAACTATATCTGCCTTTCAAACAACTCAACACCCTTCACAATAAACTAAAGCAAAAGGAAACATCTAAAGTATCGCAAATAATACACGAGTTGAACTGGTAAGTCAATACGTTTGTTGTAATGACAAATTAATCGCGAAACGCGACTAGAATAACCACCTATAACATAATGTAATTCCTGCTCTATCATCCATAGTGTGAGTAAAGCAGAGAGAGATAGTGTTCGCGTGTCTAAAGGCGTGAGTCTGCAGGCTATGTTTTTGGCGACTTGATACCGGCGCCCGCGCCGATATGTCTTGCGCGGGGAGGTCGTTAGTTACGCGTCCTGGGAGGTCCAATCGCAAGTGCCCTTATATTTGTATTTAATAATGTATCAGTGATAAAGATAATAAGACGATAGCCTAGGAAAACTTAGCGGCTTAGCTTAGAGTTGGAAGAGATCTCTTTAAGTATGCCTTTGTACATTCCAATTTAGTAAATATTGTATTTGGATTTTGTGTTTTGTACATGCATACATAAAATCATATATGTATATATAGACGATCTTTGAATACGCGTTTGGTAAATGACAACCTATAAAAATCGGGCAAGAGCGTGTCAGACCGTCACATGCTCATTGTAAGTAGGGTTGCGAAGCAGTTACTACAAACACAAAAGTATACCATCATCATGAGAATAGTTTTCTATTTAGTTACTTGGTGGCTGTCTGGGATGATTTTAGTAGGTATTTTTGACCTGATAGCTTTCCTTTAAAGTTCGTTATACATTTTTGCTTTAATTTAAGATATTTTTAGATTTATATTACTTGCACCTTGTGAATAAAAATATTTGTTTTCATAATAATTGTGACATGTGAATAGACCCTTTAAAATACATGTAAGATGAGTAATATAAAAGACTATTTTTATAGCTGTCAATTCCTTCGTAGTCATCATTTATTTTTATAAAAATTGCTTAATTGTCAGTTTCTGTCAAAAATTTCATTACTTTGACAAGCTTAGATTTCCGCCTGTCTTTTGGTTTGCAAAGCCATTCTCTGTTTATCAAGACCAAACTAATGAGCCCCAACACGGTGGCTCTACGTTAAGTAGGGTGATGGAACCAGTAATGGACAAGGCGCCAATAATTAACACTTGATTCTTATTTTACAGAAGATAAGGGTTATTCATTTGTTTTGCAACAAATGAATAACAAACAATTTTTGACCGTATGAAATTTGAATTAAGAGTGAAGTGTCCATTACTGGTGCCTGTCAGCTAAAAGTGTCTATTATTGGTGCCGTCACCCTATAACTGAGATCCTGTCGCCACCTTCCGACTCCATCATCAGATCAGCTCTTTGATACTATTATTTTCATTGTCATCGGGTTAACATATTATGTGGTACAAATTTCAGCCTATTCCATTAACGGGAAGTGATTCAAAATTGGTTTGCAAATTTTGACGGACAACTAACAAACATACGAACAAAGCTAAATAAAATCTTGTAAAAATACTTACTTTGCAAACTACCATTTATTACCAAAAGCTTCACCACAAAATTCAGACTTCAAAATCCATTATAACCTCAACTAATTTCTAATCGATTGTGGTTAAAATTTTAATTAAAACTAACACAACAATCTGATCACTGGCTCCCTCCAACGTATACGCAGTGCGATCGAAAATTGAGCATTGTCTGCTTGTAATGGATCCTGCGCCGGAGTATCTTTATAAAGATTCATGCGCAAAGTAAAGGGGTTACCATGGTAACGATTACGAGACGCAAAATATTTACGTGTTACAATAAAACTTAGACCATTGTTAGAGGGGGAATTTCAAAATGATGGGATCTTTTTTTATAGACTTGAAGAAAAACCCGAGAAGTCCTAAAAAGTGGTTCGAATTTATATATTTTGCTTACCAAATCTTATATATACATACATTTCTCGAAAAAAAACTGACATTAGGTACATATTTGATGGTTATTGCGGTGTATTTTTACTTATAAACTGTCCTAATTATGTAGGACCTTGTATTAGAAAATTGGGCGAAGCTAAATTCTAGGCGGTAAAAACCATATCGACTTTGACCTGTTATGGTGCGTGCACTTTTTTTGAAAAAACGCCGTTAACCAATTAGAATCCAAGATCACAGTTTGAAATCAAATTATTTATTTAGATCCTACCATACACGTGGTAGTGGTCTGCTGAGACCTTTTGAAATGTGCTGTCGCGAACTTTAGATGCTGTCAGGTGCCCAAGTGAGATATAACGACGTATCTGCCAGCCGCTGTTTATAGTATCCTGTCATTTTATCAATGGATTACGATGGTTTAGTTTACATTTTGCGTTTACGTTCCAGTTTCGAGATCAAAGGCCGTGTTATGAACTGTTCATACCTGCCAGGTTCCAGTCAATATAAGGGATAGAGATTTAGTCATAGTTCATATCTATCACTCACACGTCGAGGTAAGAAAAACTTAACATCGTTTTTTTATATATATATTTTAGATTGTAGGTATGTTCCTCTGAAGTTGGTCCTTTTTTTTCTCCAACTGTCTTTTATACACGCAGATATATAGGACAGTCACAAACATGCACAAATATATAAACAAACAAAAAGAACATATTCGTTGAGAAGTAAGGATTATGATGTGTCTTTAACGGTGGACGATTATTTCATTCAATAAAGCACTATACAACAAATTGACTAACTAAAATGTTTCAATTTTTTCTATTAAAATTAGACTGACAGCTTTTTTACCTAAAAAAGTCTACCGCTAAAAAAAGAACCAGCAGCGAAGATATTGTTAATGAAAACATCTACTCTGCCAGTTTATTTTCCGTTGCTTTGTACAATATTTTCTTAGAATAGTTTGCAGTGACACTCCAAGTGCCGTGACGTCAAACATTACTGTTGACACAATAACGTAAATTGGTAAGTGCCTCAACTTGTTTTACATCCATCTTATTTCAAACCTAGAGTAACTAAAATAGAGTTGAAACACGTACAGCGGTCCCTTGTGGCTTGCGTCGTTATTTTGTCAAACATGAAGTGTTAGTTGCGCCTGGGCATGATTTACACTAGCTCCTGTTTGTCGTCGTAAAAGTAAAGCAGTGGTCTTTGCTGAAGCGTCATAAAATAACGCGGTTGGCCTAGTTGGAAGTGACTTTACCTACGAAGCTACCAGTCCTTGGGTCCATCCGTAATAATTATTACGTCGATGGTAATAAAATAATACACCGGAACATGATTATGCAAGTACTGCGTCTGTGCGGCAGGTTAACCCCTACACAAGGTCCGATCACAATTTTGCCGACTAAAGCAAAAAGGCAGTATGCGCATACGTTATGCTCAAACGCATTCGAAAACCGTCGCCAATTACTGACAGTTGCTACGTTGCCATATTTCTACAGACAAAGACGGCAATTCGTAGCGAACGCTATTGTTAGAAAGAGATAAATAGTTGTTTCAAATTACGTACCCGAATGGCGTGCCCGCTCATGGCTGCCATATTATAGCTACCCGTCTTTATCGCAATAATGCGATATCTAATCGTGTATGGTGTATCTCATGTTTCACAGGTGACAGTGACGCCACCGGTGCAAAATTGCAAATTAAACAAAGTATGGCGATGTAAAACAAAATGTAAAAAATATTTACGGTACTTACGAATGAAATGAGACATCATTTCTTCCTTTTATAGTTACAGTATAATTTCGGCAGCCTCGAAAAACATAAGACGGCATTTTTTATGACTTATATTTGTTGCATTTCGGTAATAAAACTTTACTGTTTTCGATGCGTGCTTGTCAGCGGCCACGGCGCGACTGAACGATAGTAAGGCAATTACCTTCCTTTTCGGGGAACGTTTTTGCGCGCAGATGACGTATCTTAATATAAAATATCATTGCATAGGTATAGATTCCTTTCAAACCGAACTTAGAATCAAGTCAAGAATTATATTGGATCTTATTGAATCTCTCTAATTAACATATAATAGAACTTGTTTTGTTTTGTTTTTAAAGTTTAAATTAATTTGTGTTTTGCTCAATTTGAGTCACGGAGAAAGGTTCATTTTCAATTATATATTTATAACCCGCACGATCGTATCATTCTGTGCTGTAAGGGATATTATCATACTGGCCTTTTCTTACGGCAAAATTGTTAAAAATACAAAAAAAGAAGGCCAATGATCTCTAAGATCGAGCATAATATTTGTTTTCTCAAAAATGTCCGGAAATGTTAACATTCCTATGTACATATTGAGACGCGAAGTACTTAGTTTACTGACAGTTCTCAAATTAAAAAATCAAAAAACATTGCGTGCTCGCTACACAAGCCCGCAATGTTACATACAAATTCCATTACTATCTAGCTTGTAACTTTTTAAAAAGTGAAAAGGGCCATTATAAAATGAGGGCACAAGTCTTATACATCCAAATTTTACTCGAAACATAACTTTTTTATTTGTGCCTGGAATAGCTTGTTTTTTTTTTAAAACAACAATTGCGTTTCTCCTTGTCATAAACAAAAAGGCGGTAAGGAGTGATGGTTTTTTCACATGAAGTTTCTGTTTGTATGCAATTCAAAAAATGAGTTCAAGCGATGAAGATTTGACTCCAACACAAATTTTTTCTTGCGATTTTTGAGAAAAGCACTATATTTTCCTCGGCAGGAACAGCAATTGCGGGCTTCGTATTTTTAAATGGACTCGCAAGCTCGTCCGTTTAATCCAATACTCGGCCCGCAATTGCCTACTTCCATGCCTAGGCAATAATGTACTATTCTTGCTTCACGTGGATCTACGACCTTTCTGCAAATGTCTAATATTGATGATTGAAAACAAAAGCTCGCATTTGATTTTTATGTTTACTTGCTAGCAAACAATTTGTTTAGTTACTTAAATAAATGTAAACAAAAAACCACGTGATCAAGAGCAATAACAAAAGGGTCACTTTATCTTGAATTACCATCACTGATACGTCAAATTTCGACAGAACAGTTTTTTCATTGGCTGTTTATTAGCACCTTAACCAGTAGACTACGGTCAAATTGCTAAGTAATATTTCCCTACCCTATTTAACTTTCAACTAAGTTCTACTTCATCTAAGTTTTAAAAGTAAAACCTATTCCATAGCACCTGGCACTACAGCCAACGGTTCCAGTTCTCGTTAGCTCCAGGAAATAGCGTTTTCCGGCCCATCCATCCACAATGCTAGAAAGAGAATAGCGTAGTTATTAAATAAAAGAGGCGGCGGATCGCTTGAATAACCTCCAACATTTAATAGAACCTATTTTCTGCTAAACTTTTGGTTTCAGGCAATTCTGAACATTTAAAACCACAAAATTTGAAACCCCGCCGTAGAAGTTGTTGACAAAATGAAAATTCTACAAATTGATACATTTTATGCAATGAGTGTTAATGTCACAAATGGGTCTTTGTCATTTAAGCGAAATATTTTTGGTCGAATGTATAATTTCTCAATTATTTTAATTACCACAAATATATTTCACGCAAAATTTGTTTGCAATTCATTGTAGTTATAAATTGAACCTAACCTTACGGATGCAAATAGACGTTTTAATAATCTGAAAATAAAACAAAGATAATAATTAGGTTTTTGAGAAATTAATATTTGGGAAATGATACATTCGACCAAACATAAAGGCACCGTCACAATTGGAAAGCAAAAGAACGGAAACAAATAGAGTTTATTAAAATTATTCGTTTCCCGTAACGCTACTGAGTACGCGAGGGTGCGGCGGCGGCCTCGTACTTGCAGACATCGGATATGACGTGACGGAATTCTGGAAAAAAGAAGCGTTTAATTCTGTTGGTGAAACTTTGTTGGTTACACTTAGCATTTCACTCGCCTATAGAAACACAAAATTCTTTTTCATTTATGAGTTATTTATTAATTATTTTTAATTTCAACACCGTACGGTAAAACTGTGGAACCTGAGCCCCCTTTATAAAATATATTAATTAATATCAGGGGCAGTGTCACACCAATTGACCTAGGCCCAAACTAAGCTCTAGGCTTGAAAAAAAGGCCTTTTAAAGGATTCCAGAAAAGCCCGATAACTACGATAACCAGCGTTTATAAGCATGTTCATTTTTGCCCGATATAAAAAATGGGTACCCTTCATCTGGCGCAACTTTTTTTGGCATAATCATCATTTAGCATACTCATCATTTGGCATAATCATGATTTGGCATAATCATCCTTTAGCATACAGTCTTTTTTTCTGAAACCGTATACTTTTCAGGATTATTTAAAATATAGAACCCATTAGGTTAGGTTAGGTTTATTTTATAACAATCCTGAAAAGTATACGGTTTCAGAAAAAAATACTATATGCTAAAAGATGATTATGCCAAATGATGAGTATGCCAAATGATATTTATGCCAAAAGAAGTTATGCCAGATGAATGTAAACGAAGAAAAATACAGTGTATAATTTTAGGCCTTATAAAAAGGCGCCAGTCTTTTTTTGAGTTTCTACGGTCTATGTATCTTGTTTTCAGGTACCCATATTTTTGTTCTCCGGTGAGCTACGTATTTGCGGCCATGTTAAGAAATTATGTTTTAACTAATTTCTTTTTAATGATATAGATTTAAACTCTATTGGTTCCGCACCCAATTTGTCCATGATCCTTTCATTTTACCTATGGTAGGTCTTTTTTGGGAAGACGACACAGTTACCCTAGTAGGTAGTTGGTAGTAACTTTGTCGAAGGCCCTACTAAGCCAGCGGTACCGGTTTCGATTCCCGGTATGGGCAAATAGTTGTGGGATTTAATGTGTGTGTGTTAATTTATTTATTTATTTATTTATTACACAATAATAGGCTGATAGGGTGATGAACGCGAATATTTGTGTCTATGTCTTTGGTGTTTTCTAATTAGCTTAGTTTGAGACCAGCTCAACTTATATGAAATAGCCCCTTGTTTTTTATATTACGTTTCTTCTCATCGCAGTTGTATTCGTAGAGGTCGCAATTGTCGTTGAACATCCGAGAGATGCCGAGGGAGTCCTGGCCGCAGATGGGGACGAAGTCGTGCTGACACTCGTCCGCCATCTTGCAGAAATTTATCACCTGAAACACAAGCTCTCGTCAGAATCATCAGCAACATTCAGGAGTACATTGCGAGTAAGTGACAATACGAATGAACTAAAAATTCAAGTTTTTTAGAGATGTTATCGGTGGGTAGAAATTCAGCACGTTAATTTTATGACATTTGGTAGACAGTTGGGGAAATAAGGATGGCGTTAGCACGAGACCGGGCAAGAAAGTGTCTGAATGTGAATATGACGATGACAGATTTTATGAATAAAATAAAAGTATTTTTCGAAAATTAACCTTAGTTTTTGCATTTATATTTTTATCATATTGTTCAAGTTATTGAAGCAAGATCGGCTAACAAAGTGGAATAGGGACCCTGTTGTACTAAACGAGACCGCTTATAATACCACGTCAAATGTCGAAATTCAGGCAATAAAGAATATGGCGATGTCTCAATTGGTTACCAAATTAATAACAGCCTTCGAAAAAAGGTAGAGTTTCTAATTTTTGTCAGTTTTTATATACATTTCTTATAAACAAGTTATCTTACCGGCTCTAAAGGGAAGAAGTAATCCTCGGCTTCAATTTCCACATGACACCAAACTTCAGTCGCTGATCTGATAATTAGTAAACCTAAAACATTGAAAAAAATATGTTATTACTTAAAATTGAGAACGAAAATATACTTTTACATATCCTTCAACGTGGTAATGGAGCTATAAGTTAGTTACATATGTATGTATGTAAACACTTTATTGTAAAACACACAGAAATTCAAATACAATATTTACAGAATTGGAATGTACAAAGGCGAATCCCTGCACAACATAACATAAATATCTGTGTTCTATTACAATGAATTGACAGTTTTCTGTGGTTGATTTTTGTACAAGTATTTTTAATCATGTATCATTTCATCGAATGCTATTTTCTGTTAAAACCATGATATCTTCAGGAAATCTTAAGAATTAATTACGTACGTTAGGTTACGTTAAACGTGTGACTACCAATAAACTTAACTCACGCGGCGCCTTTCGATGACGTGAAAATTTTGCATAATGATACGTTCGTTGAAAAATTTCGATAAAATAATAGCTACACTCAAAAAAATGAGAGCCAACAAAGAGAGATTTTCACTTAGTTGACATAAAATGAATACAATAGTTAAGATATTAGTTATATAAACCAAAACTGATAGTAACAAACAGCAATTTCTTTAGTGATTCAACTAACATCTTAGTTGATGTATCTAACGTCTTAGTTGGTGTATCTATCGTCTTGTTAGGCTCGTATGGGATCAAGACGCTTATGCACAACAATCACAATCTTGTCCCAAGCGACCAATTATTTTTTTCAGTGTACCTATTTTAAACATGTAGTAAAATATAACTTACAAGCAATAACTCTCCGTAATATCATTATATTAACACAAGTTGTTGTTACAACGCACTAGCGTGTACTAAAACAGGGATGTCGGTGTTTACCTAACCAATTAATTGTTAGCATTTCTAGCAGGAAATTATGACCAAACATACGCTTATGATGAAAACTATTTAGATGAGTCAAACATTATTAGGAGTTGGAAACATTTGGCACTAAGTAAATAAATCATTATACATATATTAATATTATAAAAAAGATAAAAGATATTTATTCAGTAAGAAGGCCGCATTGGCACTTTTACATATCAAAAAATCTACCGGCGCTTCCCCACACTATTACGAACCTCCAACAAAAAAAGGGGTGTCAAGTTCAAAGGAAGACCTCTACCTTCGTGGGCAGAGTCACTACTAACTAGGCCAACGCAACGTCAAATAGTAGAATTAGTAGGATTGGTAGGAAATAGGATAGAATTAATGACTAGCAAGCCAACGGTTTCCTAGCCCCGTCTATGTTTCCCTAATAGTCAAACCAATAGACTCTGTTATTTGATAACTAAATGCTACCGGATTTACGTGCGTACGCGACGGTATGTGGCTGACAATTTGCATTCTTTGTAAGTACTCATATTATTTTGTTTATAATTTAGTTTTCGTACAACAAAGGGATACGCTGTTGACAATTGGAATTATGAAAATTTAGACTACATCAAATTTGTATGAGCTGAAAAAACCTGTTAACTTCAAGGCATCGAGTGACTTAGTTACATGACAGCTGTAATCCTGTCATGTTCCCTGCCATACATTTGGCAGGTAATAGAATCTTTAAGTTAATGCAGGCAGCCTTAGGAATAGAACCCGAAATTAAAACTATTATGATTTTTTAAATTAATCATCTACATAGGCATACTCTTGGTTTATTATTTGACAATATTTGAAAGGTGCGATTTGTTGTTTCCTTTGTGTGCATAAAGTTTATCTCCGATTATCTGTAATTTATTTACAAAAACTCCATTCTTATTGCACATATTAACCCTCGCACTTATTACCTTAACCTGCCTTTGTCCAGGTAGTTCTTAGTTGGAAGCTAAAAGTCTAAACACCAGCGGTTTTGATATCATAATAATTTGGCCACATTTTCAAAGTTCTTACAAGGACATTAATTCTCACTGAATATGTCCATAGGTACTTAGTACTTTCAAAATATATATATAAATAACATTATTACAGACTACTTATGGATGCTTCCGATTGTTCTGGTTCATGGTCACCTTCCAGAGTATATGTCTACACCAGCGGTAAGTT
This sequence comes from Acleris literana, assembly GCA_946894065.1. Taxonomy (NCBI): domain Eukaryota; kingdom Metazoa; phylum Arthropoda; class Insecta; order Lepidoptera; family Tortricidae; genus Acleris; species Acleris literana. The sequence continues at coordinate 6,568,174 of OX335689.1, read as the reverse complement.
AATACAATAATAAATTAAATAAAAACAAAATATATGGGCCGAGTTTTTAATAATAAAAAATTATAAAAAATTCATCTCCTATAAGTAAATCCTTTACAACACGTTCAGAAACCGTTAGTTATTGACCAACATTTACATCAACTTCAGCAACAGATTCATCAACTTCAGTGCTATCATAACTAATTATACATGTATGGAATCCATGCTATGCCACATATGTTGATAGAATTGAGCGAGTTCAGCAAAAATTCGTAAAATATCTATGTTTTAAGCTTAAATGTCCCTATAGTTCGTTATTTTAAACTAATATCTGTAAAAGGCACCATTTGGTGCCCCTATACCAACGCCGGGAAATAGCCGACATTACTTATATTCTAAATATTACTAGCGGCCTCGTTGACAGTCCTGAGTTGCTTTCTTACGTTTCGTTTAGTATTCCCACTCGGTCTAAAAGGAGTTATCCCCCTATATCACTGAGATTTGCATCCTCTATATACAGACAAAACAGTTTCTTGACGCGTGCTGGTAAAGGCTTGAATAATTGGGTGAATAAGCTGGATATTGATGTATTCAATTGTAAAGTCCCTTCCGTGAGGCGAAGTTTAATAGCGAAATGTGTTGTTTGAACATGTTTTGTGTACCATAGGTAACAGAACCTTTTGTCGATCTGCCTCTGGCTAGTATTTAGCAGTAGTTTTAATTTTACCTTTTATTTGCGCTAGTGTTTTTGTGTAAGTGCGTGTACCTTTGAAGTTTGTACTAAACCTTTGTGTGAAATCCTTTAATTGGTTTTGTGTTTCTTATTCTTGTTTCATATTTTGTATTTGTAACTGTTGGATTTCCTACCAATAAATAAATAAATAAAATAAATAAATAAATAAATGTAATATTATTTTATTTTAATACTATACAAGACGGCCATAAGCCGTTAGATATTGACCAAAATTTAATTCAACTTCAGCAACAGCTTCATCAACTTCAGTGTTGTCATAACGAATTATATAACTAATATCTTTTTATCTAGACCCTTTATAAGGCGGTCATTAACAACTCCTAACTTAACGGTATTGACCAACATTTACGTCAACTTCGGTGTTGTCATAACTAATTATTAATAAAAAACCTACACCTATAATATCTTAAATCTTTTAATACTCGTTTAAAAACCGTTAGGTATTGACCAACATTTACGTCAACTTCAGCAACAGTTTCATCAACTTCAGTGTTGTCAAAACTAATTGCCTTATCTATGATACCTAGTGTTGAATAGTGGTTAAGGTGACTGCTGCGTAATGACAGGCATTATTGTACCAGTGTTATAATTCCAATTACGCACAGTCGTCGTGTACAATAATTTACACTCATATCGTATAATTTCTTTTAATCTCTAAATATCGCTTATCACGAAATGGTCTAAGATCCGAATAGGAGACGACCTTCACCTAGCTGTTTATTCTAAAAAAGTAATTTTATATCAAATTGAATGTGCTAAGTAATATATTTATAATAGGTTGACTAGAAAATTTCAGTCCAGTCCATATAAGATTTAAAAAAAAAACTGAAAATGAACTTTTTTTTAAATTGCTATTGCTTATTTAATAGACCAATTACATACTAATCTAAAGCATGAAGCTTAGAATATGCAAACGTTAGGTTTAGTGCAAATTATGAGTACCGACTTACCTACCTACCCAATAGTTAAGATGGAAAAAAATAGTCAACCTAACGTTTGCATGTTCTATAGCCGTTTGCATGTTCTATAGTGAAATCGTGGCCCAAACGCTAGTGGTTACTAAAGCGTTAAAAAGTATTTACAATATGGTTTAAGATGAAAAAAATCTATCCATTTTAAATGTTTCAGGACAAAATAGACCAATTCTGCGTTCTAGCTGAGAAATGTATCCACGACACTGTTCCGGTGTGTGGTAGGAGCGGAGACGAGTTCAGGACCTTTCTGGACACCTGCGACATGCTGGAGTATGCTTGCGACTCCAACCAGGGTAAGGAAGCTTCAGGGGTGGTAAGACCTTGTGCGGGGTTCGTCCAGATCGCTACCACCATCTTATCTACCTCAAAAGGCCCACCATACTACAAACAGGGAGTTATTTGTGAGTGGGACTTTGAATCTACATTCAAGGCAATAAAGTTCAGTTAAGTTGGTTTGATAATGCCCTTTTTTACTATATGAAGATAGGGAAATAAACCTAATTTCCTTTGCAACACAGTTCAAATTAAATGGCCTTGATTATGTACATCCTATAGTACACTAGGCGAGGTTAACCTTCCACAAACAGCATGGTTGTGTGTCGGTATGAGGATAAGACGACTTTAATGAGTTGCATAGAGACATTTCTTCTTTGTCCTTACGGTGAGCGACGCATTTACAGTCTTAGGATTACCGTCTTGAGATTGCAATTAACAATGGGTTTTAGATTCCACACTGAAAAAAATAATTGGTCGTTTCTAACAAGATTGTGATTACTGTGCATAGGCGTCTTGATTCCATATGAGCCTAACAAGACGTTTGATACACCAACTAAGGCCCGATTTAGACCAAGCGAACGAACAAGAATTCTATGCATTATCTCTTACGTTTTCTTTGTAAAAATAAAGACAAAACATATTCTAGAGCACTTGTTCGCTCGGTCTAAACGCACCTTTTGATGTTAGTTGAATCACTAAAGAACTTGCTGCTGTTATTATAAGCTTGGGTTGATATAACTAATATCAATTCATAACTATTGTATTCATTTTATGTCAACTAAGAGATAATCTCTCTTGGTTGGCTCACATTTTATTGAGTGCACTATTTATCGGATGGCCTGTGTCCTACATGATTGCCATGAATTTGACCTTTATCGTTGTTCTTAATGTATCTTCATACTAATGTCAATACTAATGTCATGTTTTGCTACCTTTAAATCGCGATACGTGTGTCAAATTTATATAGACCCTTGCATCAATGTTTTAATTTTCTATTGTGAAACTAGATATATACCTGCTACAAACGCTTTGTTTTTTTTTCAGTGTTCACCCACATCGAAGACACTGGAACATGTCCGGCCTCTAGAAAAATTCCATCTTTTTTGACAAAATAAGCCTAAAAATGTTACTAACGTTTAAATCTCATAGATATAATATAGCAAACTTCAATAACACTATGTGAACTAGACTTCGCTAAGAAACAAACGCCTTACGTTTCTGTTTTATATCGACTCAAAGTGTATGGAGTTGACGTTACAGATTGACGCGATCTGTCATTAGCTTACGTCCAAATTTTGTCGATTTTCTATAATCGCAAATCTTTATATTCTCGCTAAGCTATGATCTAGACTAGTCCCCAGAACTCAGACGCACAACTTTTTGCGCAAAAAAGTATCTTTACTTAAATATGTGTTTAAGTATCATTACGGTAATGTGCTCTGGTCTGACCTGAGATCATTGAAGGGAGATGGCTGTATTACAGGTTAGATGTGGGAGAGCGAGAGGGGTATATTGAAGGTTGACCGGGTAACAGGTTGGGCAGACAGAATAAGTATAGCGAATGCAGTAACGTACTTTGCGGATCGGGCGCATCTTGATTCAGTTGCAACGAAAAAATAAACTATGGTTAAACGTGGTTTAAATTTAGTTTATAAAGAACTGATTTCTTACGCCTTATTATTTTTCCTACTTAAATAGCCAGTTCCTGGTCTACTTTAAAAAAATGTTGCATACTTATTTTTTGACTAGGGGGCATTTTGGTGTGTCGTTGTAAAATAGTGAACAATTTGCCACCTTTCAGCTATTTTAACGACAATCCTATATTTATAATTTTTTTGTACACGGCAAATTTTATACATATATATTTTATTTTTTGTCTCTTAAAAAATACGAATACTTTAAATTTATAATTAAACATCGCCTTCTATCCCTCAATAATAATAGGTACTCGTAAATGAAAAACAACCCAATTCCGTCTAATCACATTTTTCTCTGTTTGACGTATCACGATCAGCACCATGCCACCTGATTTGTAAACACATATGACTCGATTCGGAGTCATTGGCACTAGCCCGGTTAACTTGCTGCTCGTACAACCGGGCCCGTCCGTGAGAAAGGTACAATTTGAACAAGCCATAATTAGCGAGTGGAGTATTAAATCACGGCGGCCCCCGCCTCGCTCGCAGCATCGGCAACAGATACATCAATAGATACAGTTCATACCTTGAAAAATACTCGGCTATAATTTTTTCTATAAAACTGTCCTATAGCTGATTGAACTGACTGCACTGAAGACCCAAACAAACACCTAAGAGAATAGGCTATTTGACAACATTGAAAATATACTACAAATTGGATCATCCTATCAGATAATAGCGTAAAACAACATATTTCACTTTATTTTAAACTAAATTATGTATACTTTTTTTGGACACGAAAGAAATTGTGATATTTTTTGAAACCTTTTCTGTGGCAGAAACGCTATGAATTGGTTTGCAGCTGTGGTTACTCGTTGGTGACGCCACATGCAAGTAACCACAGATCATAAGGGCATATCTCTTCTAATGATTGTTTATTGTTTACTTGCGTGTGACGTCACACTTGTCATATGGTCAGCGCCATGATAGAAACAGTGTTTTTAGCGCGGTTTTGAGAATTTAAACTTTAACATAGAGTTTTATTGATAATACAGTCGAATCTCAAGGAAATATCGATGTAGTGTGCTTGTTATGTCATAAAGAATCATTTAAAATAGTTTTGTAAACTTAGTCAAATAGCCTATTGCTTCAAGCTTCTGCAAAACCCACAAAAAATTGCTATTTCTTAATTAAAAACAATAGTTTTTCATATTTTTTTCAGTACCTATAGAGTCGTCAGAAAAGTGATATTTTGTCAGGTGACTCGATATATTTTATTGCAATAGACGAATGATAATATATTATATCATCGATTTAAGCTTTGTTGCTTCCAATTGTAATTTCCTGTTTCCCTTATGTTGAATAAAGAAAAGTGTATGTAGTGGGGCCTTATTGTAGATTGACTTCCTCTATTGCATTTGTATTGTTTTTAACTCGAAATGCGACAACAATAGGTGTAAAGACAATTTAGAATAAATCCCCTGTATTCTTGCAGCATCATTATTTTAGTATCCATTACCAATAATTTTCTTAGACAAGAAATAAGAAAAAAATACATCCCAAACCGGAAATCAATCTTCCTTTTTACTTAGTATTGTACATTTTCAAAATAAAAACATGTTTTGAAAGCTAACAATATTATCATGTAAATATTGAAAATAACGAAAATGCTCCAGCTGTTCTTATAAAGTTGTGATCCAGGCTTGCAGCGATTTCGTTGATTAGAGCCATGCGAGGTTCAAGTTCGAAACAGGTGGATTCCAAGGGTCAAGGACAGGGATGGGTTTAACCCTTAGCATCAAGTCAAGAATGATATTGAATCTTATTAAATCTTCCGAACTAACAGATAATAGGACTCTTATTGTTTTGTTTTTAAGGTTTAAATTAATTTGTTTTAGCTCATATTTGAGTCACGGAAAAACGGTTCATTTTCAAATGACATTTGACCCGCACGATCATATCATTCCGTGCTGTAAGGTTTAACCCATACGTCCCTGAGATACTCAGAGGGTAAAAGCTATAAACAAGAAGTAGAGGAAGCAATCGAGTTAGCGGGTCACCAATACCCTTACCATGAGCTACAATTACCGTACTCGCTAGCGAGTGGAATGCTCTGTCTCTCGCATTCTATAATAATACTGTAAGGGACAGAGTATTCGACTCTCTAGCGTGTACGTTAATTGTAACTCATGGCATGGTTAAGGGTACTGATACAAATCGATCACTCGATCAGTCGTACATATAAAATAATAATAACATGAGTTCAGAGATGGGCATTATTTTTTATTCGAATAATTTTTTATTTATTTAGTTTTTTTCGTCGAATAATTTATTTGCGAATGATTTATTCGCGAATAGTTCATCCACGAATGAATCATTCGACTACTTTTCGAATAACGAATAATTTATTAATTTACTCGAGAAAAATGGAGCAGGTATAATAAGTAGTACATAATAATTATTCGTGGCAATTCATTCAACGAATAAATTATTCGCGAATAAATTATTCGACGAATAATTAATTCGAATAAGAATAATCATTCGAGAATTTCATTCGTTATTCGCAAATAATTTGGTTATTCTTATTCGTTATTCGTCATTCGAATAAATTTTGCCCATCTCTGCATGAGGTGAGAAGTGAGTCAAGCTCTATGTTAAGTATATCAAGCTACCTAAGGCGGCTGTTATGGACTGTTTTAAGCTTAAGATATGTAAGGAAGCATCAATGATATGTTCAAAAACTGACCAAGTTATTACATAACTGTTGCAAGTTGAGCTCGTAACCAGCAATAACCACGCAACTTGGTCCATCCCGAGCCAAGTAGGCCGTGAACCCAGTATTGTACCTATTGTACACGTCTAGACGGCCGTTCATACATAAACTGCGAGGCGACACGACTTCCAGCATGAAAAGCGTCACGCTACGTTGTCCTCGTTTTCGTGTGTCACCACTTTTAGGTAAAGTCCACCAATAATTAAAACAGACTTTAATTTCCCTAGAATGCTAGCAAAAGGTCGAGAACCCTTTTAAGTTTCTCATAGGCGGTGATTAGTACATTCCATCAGCGAGGCTAGACAATATATGCACAACACTAAGATAGAGAGAGATTAATCGATTGGCATCATAATCGGAGGTCTAATATAATATGTGCTATGCTAAGATTCGATGGTCGTAGTGTGTGATTCATATCATAATCGCAAGGTACTAATACTACGAATATCGAATCCTAGCTGGGGTCACCATGTACCAATGACTTTTTAACTAACATACATTGGTACATTACCTGAGAGGCGAGGCAAGATTAACACTAACGTAAACGATTTTCGAAAACTATCAAAATGTATGAGATTGACATAAGCACTCGATGCAACAGCTTGGAATAGCCAACCAAACTAGTGCTCTGGTATGTGGCAGCTTGTGGCGGTTGTTTGGCAAGCGTGGCAGGTAAACAGCATCGCGCCATCGCGCCACGCCCGCCGACCCGACCTAGGGTTACCAACATTGAGTATTTGGGATACACCAGATTTTTACAACATAATTATAGGAATTAGAATAACCGTTTGGAAAAGTGCGCTTTTTGAATCACCGACACTCATTTCATAAAATGTTTTACTTCGATGAATTTTCATTTCATCGACAGGCATTTCACGTGCAGGGCTCGAATTATGGTCTTCTTTATCGCGGCGGATAAAGCTTCCATAACTCTCTACGTTTATCGCGTGACAAAATGCGGATAAAACATCCGTCACTTTCTGATCCGTATATTTGTATAGAAGTACGAGAGTGACGGAAGCTTTATCCAGATTTTGTCACGAGATAAACGCAACCATACTAGGCCCGCAGGAGTTTTAAGTTTTTGGTGGTCACAGCTAGGTCATTCAAACCTAAACTACGTAACCCATGCTTAAGATAACCTAAAAAAATAAGGTTTCAGCACAAAATAGCTTTTGATGAAATCGAATTCGACCAAATGAGTGCCGGTGGATTCTTGAATACCTGTTGAATTCCTACACAAAAAATCTAGTGAAATAAGTATAACCTATGCTAATTTATATTGATTTTTATAAAAATAGGATTATCACAAAGAACTAAGTAGGTAGCATTTTTTTTCGTTTTACGCATTTAGGCAAGAAAGCACGAAGGTTGGAACCATCAATCTGGATAGTAAATAAATGGATTCAAGAGGGCCCTGCCAAGATGCATTGCGCTAACTATCGTTTCTATTCGTTTCGTTTTTAAACCAATCGCGTCACTGGTAGATCACGTGACTTTTCGTATCACGTCATCTCCCAGTGACGCGATTGGTTTAAAAACGAAACCCATAGAAACGTTAGTTAGCGCAATGCATCTTGGCAGGGCCCTCAGGGGCTCTATAGTCTACTCGATAAAACCATTATTGCATTTGAAATGCTACCTTATTTTCAACGTTATGTAGCTCTTATTTATTTGTACGTAATTGCGGCCGATAACAATACAATAACAATGTCAAAAGCAATATAGTTTTAGCGAGTAGAATAGAGCTCCTGATATGTCTCTGAAAATGTATGGAGATGTCCGTTTTGTTACCAGAATCCCATACATATTTCGGTAACAAGATAGACAAGTCGATCATTTTTGTATGGTATGTTAATCGATATTACATAAAATACTATCGCCATATAAATATAATCTATACATACATATTGTGCGTCAGTCCGTACGTAAAGGATATCGGATGATCAGATAGGCGACGCGCCGTAGCTATCTCCGCATCAGGTCATCACTTGTTACATTCTTCGACCGTTTTGTGTGTCTTTATATTGGCAGGGAGAAATAAATGCTGGGGTCCTTGTGAAAAGGGTATAACCCTCCTTACGATCAATTGAAAAAGGGTTTAAGTGTAGTATACTCCGTTCATGTATACAACGTGTCCCAAAACTCAACGATAAGCCGGCACCAGAGGATGGAGCTGCTTATGATTAGTCGAGAAAAAATAAAAAAGATAAAAAAGATAAAAGAAATTTATTTAGTAAGTAGGCCGCTCGGGCACTTTTACACGTCAAGATACTACCAATACCAATACCAATAAGGAAAATATATATTTTTTTCCTTATTTTTTCTCGACTAATCATAAGCAGCTCCATCCTCTGGTGCCGGCTTATCGTTGAGTTTTGGGACACGTGGTATACCCTTTTTTAGTACGAGTTACGTCGACTTATATCCTTTTTCACTAGGACCCCAGTGTGATTTGTGTATTGGATGAGTTTCCAAGAAGCTATATATCAATAATAAATAAATATTAGGTCCCATAGTATGTTGTAGGCTTGTGCTATGGGTACTAGAAAGCGATACAAATACTTTTATACATAAACACACACTTAAATGCACAGAAAACATAGACTCAGGAGCAATATTCGCACTGATCACAAAAATACGGGAGTCCAGATCGAGACCACTAGCTTCGTAGGCAGGGTCAATACCTACTATGCTTACAATGTCGTAGAAAGAAACTAAAAGATAAAATTACGTCGTTCGTCTCCCAATGTGTAATACATAACAGGAATCATCAAAAAATAAAAAGCAAGCTTTAAAATCCCGACTCGCGGAAATCGAAGAATTCGTATTGTATTGACGTTAGGTCATGCCGCATGCGTTAGCCTGTCATACTATACTACAAACATACGTGCATTGTAAGTATTGTGACAGATTTCTACTATCGCTAGCTATCGTAGAATGCGACTTGGCTATGCCTCCAGAGGGCCCTGGCTTGATGCTTGCGCTAACTAGCGTTTCTATTCGTTTCGTTTTTAAACCAATCGCGTCACTGCCACTGGTAGATCACGTGACTTCTCGTATCACGTCATCTACCAGTGTCGCGATTGGTTTAAAAACGAATCGAATAGAAACGCTAGTTATCGTAATGCATCTTCGGCACTACTCGTAATATGCTACGAGAGCCTTAGGTAATTTGGATCCTAAAGCTTAAAATAGTTCCACTATTGTCTTAGGTTGTAGTACCTGTAAAAATAGTTGTAAGTGTGGAAAATAAATAAATAAATAAATAAATAAATCTTGGCAGGGCCAGCTCTGACATATAAAACGTCAACTGAAAAGAAAACCAAGTTTTACCATACAAACACGGGAGAGTTAGAATAATTTAGGTATTACGAGTAGTAAGGCTTTGAAGATGGCTATAAGGGATTCTGCTCGTTCTTATGATGGGATAGCTAGTAATTAACTTACTTACTTATACAGGTAGCATATGTTAATAAATAACGCATACTTTTGTTTACCCTACCGATATTATCCATCTGCATACTTTAAAACATCCAATCAAATAAACGTAAGCTCTTCAACATAATAAATGCGGATAATCTTCGATTTAACATAATAATAGAGCACTACCGTATTTTTCTAAGTTTAAATTCTTAGAACCGTTAGACTTGTGTGGGAACACTATAGTCCTGCAATTTTTAAAGTATAAATTACATCTGTAAGCCAAAATGACTCACCTCATTTTAAGCGTTTCTCCGGATTTCATCAAGAACATTAACCTCCAATTCGGACCAATCAAGCCCTAATAGGATCCAGTATTAATGCAGACGCCTTGTAATTTTTCAATTTTAGAACAACAAATAAAATTATAAAGTCCGAATCGTACAGCCCTGTTGTTAAAAATGCATCCTAAGTGAGGTTCGCTTACTTGCCTTATAACTAACGGCTGGTTTAAGATTAAGCGTTATAAAAATATGATCCAGAAAAATAAATGAACAAAAGGTCGGGGTTTACGAAAAAATAAACTCTGCGAGTGGTCCGAGGTTCGATCGACGTAGGTAAGTAGGATTCGGAATTCCGGCCGTGGGTTCTGTAGGTATAAGCGATGGTACAACTAACTGACGCATGTTAAAAAAATATGGGCCAGTCGCACGTCTTATCATAAAAAATACTACAAGTACCTACACGATCTGAGAATCTTACTTTAGCTAGACAAATAAGTTTAAACTAAACATCGTACACATACCATCCTAAAATGGTTTAAGAGTGGTAAAAAAATCCTTAAGGCATTAAGTTTTCCATTCGTGAATAATCCACTATACAATTTGTGAATAAAATAAAAGTTAATATAAATAAACACGTTATGATACACACATTCAATGGCCACGTGTATTAGTTGTACTTAGATATAGTTAGTACTTAGATTCCGTTCTTAAGTGAACTTAGAAAAGTTATCATTCCTCTCGCTTACTCTTCCACAAAAAAAACCTGCCAAAAATTTTTTGTTTATATAGGTAGTTAATAATTTTCACTATTATACAAAAAAAGGACTCGTGTAAAATTTTAAATATAAATTAATTATAAATTATGCTTTTTCATAATTTTATTGGCATAGGCATGCACCTCTGCTTAGATTATGAATTAATTTTTTCTTAACCTTACATTTTAAACGTGGTTTTTCAAGCTACAAAAGTAACCCTGAAATTGATGTTAACACTTTAGTAAAACAGGTAATGTAAGTTTTAATAACAAAATTATAGGATGGTAAAATATTACTAGTTTAAAGGTATGGGTGGCTTAAGAAAATCCAAACATAGGGAACTGCTTTGTAACTATGATGTGGCACAGGTTTTCCATATTTGGCATAGTCGATGTATTTAAAAATTTAAAAAGGAATGAAAGTAGAATCAGTCGTAATATATATATATATACACCGTGCCCGGGACGTACCCGAAGGATTTTAACCATCGATTCTAGACCCTATTTGGAGTATATATAATGTGGTATAACATGTAGTCCAATACCGCATAATTTCCGAGATTTTTATTATTTAAAAAACACTTGCATAGTCAATTTAATTTGAACTCTGTCACCTTAACTTAAGGATTATTTACTAAGAAATTGATTAAATTAATTTATGTTGTACGTTGATGATATTGCTACTTACAACATGAATCTTTCTTGGATGGTGGTGGTGGTGGTGGTAATGGTGATGATGGTGGTGATGGTGATGATGGTGATGGTGATGATGGTGGTGGTGGTGATGATGGTGATGATGGTGATGATGATGGTGATGATGGTGATGATGGTGATGATGGTGATGATGGTGGTGATGGTGGTGATGGTTGTGATGGAGGTGTTGGTGGTGATGGTGGTGATGGTGGTGATGGTGGTGATGGTGGTGACGGTGGTGGTGGTGGTGGTGGTGGTGGTGGTGGTGGTGGTGGTGATGGTGTTGGTGGTGGTGGTGGTGATGATGGTGATGATGTTGATGGTGATGATGATGATGGTGATGATGCTGGTGGTGGTGATGATGGTGATGATGGTGATGATGATGGTGATGATGGTGATGATGGTGATGATGGTGATGATGGTGGTGATGGTGGTGATGGTGATGATGGTGATGATGGTGGTGATGGTGGTGATGGTGGTAATGGTGATGATGGTGATGATGGTGGTGATGGTGGTGATGGTGGTTATGGTGGTGATGGTGATGATGGTGATGATGGTGGTGATGATTGTGACGATGGTGACGATGGCGATGATGGTGATGATGATGATGATCACCTCCTTCATCATTACCATCATCATCACCATCATCAGCACCATATTCATCACCATCCTCATCTTCACCACCATCATCATCATCACCACCATCATCATCACCATCATCATCATCACCATCATCATCATGATCATCAACTAACATCATCTTACATATCAGTCTTTTTTCAGTGGTTACGCTCCATAACCTACTTAACAAATTATGACAATATATGACTGAAGGAGTAGACATAGGTAGTAAACTAAAATGTGTAATTACACTTACCGTCACCGTCCATTGAAAAACTCGGCAATACCTACTTATAATCTAAAACACAAATCCAAATGTCAAAATTTTAATCGAAATAATATTATGTTAGCGTGCGTCAAGCCGTCGACTATCGACAAGTAACCTAAATCTAACTGACCGACCATCAGGCCATTTGCCGCTTGAAACATAGGTACCATGCCTATACTATTCTGTCTTTTTTATCCCTTCCTCGCACTTATACCCACTATTACTGAATACCGGTATTTGTACCGGTATTCGAGCCTTATTGGTACCGGTATAGTACCGGTAAAATACCTGTATTTCTTACAAAATACCGGTACAACGAGTACCGGTACCAAGCGTGGTACCGGTACCTAGACTGGTACAGGTTCCCCATCAAGGTCACAGTACGGGTTCTCAAAAATACCGGTATTTCAAGCCCTGCTTCACCCTGGTAGAATTTGAGCCTTTTTTTTTCTTTGAGAATAAATTCTATTTATAAACAAAATAAAATCAATGTTTGTTTGGAACTTTTCAACAAACAATTTTCTATACCTACTTACATGATTTTTGACTATGAAGATGTAGGTAACTGACTCAATGTAAGTACGTGTAGAAAAAACCGTTAATATTGTTTCTTTTTAATTTTTCACATCAAATTCAACTTCATTAAATTCTGGGAAACAGGCGTGATTTAATGTATGTATGTATGTAAATTCAACTTAACATGATTTAAGAAGTTTTATTGGCCAAGTTACAAACTAGCATGACCTACAGAACCAAGAGAACGATTATTTTTGACAATGGAATATTTTTTAAGCAGTTTAAGTCAAATCAAGCGACCTACAACCCCGCACACAGGGTGATACCATCTCAACGGCCTACTTAGGTTTAAAACCGACGAAATCGGTGCACCCTTTGCGATAACGTCTTCACCCAGTTAAAGTTTAAAAGGTTCTTAGTAGCGTACGGTGGGCGACACAAATTATGAATATGCTATTGTTATGGCACTTATATCATTATAGAACTAATAAGTTGAGGGAAGCCTAGCCATCACTTAAAGTTTTTCTTATGGCAATCTGCACTTATTATGTTTAAGGATTTTACACCAAAAATGAGACTTTCGGGTCTATAAAATACCTAATTTACCCAACGAAATTGAGAATATTTTAGAGGCAGAATACAAGAATTGAATATAATTACTAGCATAGAGCCATTCCATCTGAGTGCTCAGGGTTGCTTACGCATTTGCAATCTTAGGATCGCAGTCTTAAGGTGTAGTCTTGAAAATCCATATGTTTATGGGTTTCAGATCCCACTTACAATCAGGTGGTCTGTGTGCTCGTATGCTTTCTCCTTGTCATAAAAATAACAAAATAAAATAAATACATATAAATACCATACAAAGCTATAAACTTCAACTCAACTTTTTAATTCAACATGTAGGTATATAAGAAGACAAAACAACAGCGGACAAAGGTTTCAAAGACAAACACCTGTTTTTCTTGTATTATGGTTAAAAGACCACCCTACTCTCCAGATTTTCCCCGAACTTGGCCAAAATCTAATACGCCGTAACCTGTTGCGCTAAAGATGATCGTCGAATGTTGTCCTCCGTACGGATAACGATCGTCTAGCCTAATAGCCAGCGGGCCCTTTGTCTATTGTTTACATTGGGGTTGTACGTGATTTCGGGAGTCACGCCGGCTCCTTTGAGGACCTCCCTGTGGTTACTAGTAACTGGGTGCCACAGGGTGATTGTAAAAATGCAGAGGATTAATTCGTAGATTCGTGGTTGATCGCAATTGTAAGGATTTCAAAGTAATATATTGTGGTTGTTATTATAGTAAATACTTTTAATAGGTACAGTCACCAGCAATAATATATTAACCAACATCGGTATTTATAATATCTGACACGTCTTATTGCTAGAAGCATAAGAGCATGTCAGATATTTTTGAGCGCAATGTTGTATAATATTATATTATTGCTGGTGACTGTACACTAGCTTTTGCATTACATACGAGAAGATATGGCTAATTGTGTAGAGTTGTTAAAATGTTATGCTTTTGAAGAAAAGCCGTGCAGAATATGAGGTACTTTTCGTTACATCTCTAGTTACTATCCAACCAAGTATATGGAAAAAATGGCATAATCGCTCCGTTTCAAAGTACAAACAGTAAAGTGAATTTTTTTGTACCTATAAAAATCCATAAAATGAGCATCAGAAATGAGTTTAAAAAGTCAAAAGGAACAAAATCGCCAAACATTATTAAAACTAGCTTGAGATCTTCATGGAAGGCCCGGAGCGTAAGATACAGGCTGATGACTTATGCGTGCCGTTAAGACAACTTTTTGTCATCTTATTCAAATAAAAACGTCCTGTACGCCGCGCGCGCGCACGTGGCTGCGCGTGCGCTAATGACGCGCCGCCGGACGTCGCGCGTTTGATCCACCGCGCTTTCGCTCTCTATCGGATTCGTCGGTCGGAAGTTATTGATCTCTTGACGAGTAACCCTTTATCCTGTCGTCCCTTCCCAGGTGTCTTATGAGGATTTATTTGTCCGTAAAAAAAGAGTTTCTAAATATATTAGCAATATTAGTAAAAAAAATACGCAACCGCGGCTTAGATTTGTGGAGTTTTCACAGGATTTAGAATTGTTGTGGTTCTTAAGGTCTTGGTTTTTCTTAACGACCATGCTGTGTCTGTTTTAGACGTAGCCTCAACTTGAATATTAGCTTCCTAGTTTCTTAAAAATGCACCAGCCGACGACGTCTTATCTATATAAATATTATTAAGCTGAAGAGTTTGTTTGTTTGTTTGTTTGAACGCGCGGATCGCAGGAACTACAGGTCCGATTTAAAAAATATTTCAGTGTTAGATAACTCATTTATAGAGAAAGGCTATATATCATCACGCTGAGACCAATAGGAGCGGAGCACCAAATTAGAATGTTTAACAAAGTCGCAGGTTAAAGTTACCGTTAGCCCAAAGTAACTATTCCACGGGGACATAGTCGCGGGCAAAAGCTAGTTTCGAATAAAGGTTTATCATTGCTATCCCCTGCTCTCCTTATTTTTTTCAACTAATAACTTGTCACACTAGGAACCCCAAATCTTGGCTCTGTTCAAAACATGAATTTGAAACTAAGTAAATGCAATATCTTGACTGTAAGTGAACCACATTTTGAGTAAATATATTTAATATTTTGCTATGAAAAGTGCCCATAAATATGTTTTTCATAGTAACCCAGGCACGTCGACACTAAGGCCCGGTTTTATAAAGGCCCGTTAGTAAACATGTCAGATCAAATTTTAGTTACTTCATACAAGTTTTGACATTCCTGACCGAAATTTGATCTAACGGATCTTTATAAAACCCAGCCTAAATAAACCAAAATTAGCTTTCTATCACCAACCATTCATTCCCTTTGAAAACTAAATAGGCTGTATAATTATTCATTTTGTAGCTCTGAATGTGATAAGATTTCTTCTGAAACTGTACCAAAAAAACAATTTCAATTGCTTTTCCCTTTGGCTGTACCTATGTTTTACAATTTACAGTTTAAAAGTTACACGATAAAAATTCGATAAATACAGTTTGGACGCACGGTTATCGGGGTAACGCGGGAGCCGCCCGCGGGCGACGGTAAACCCACATTTTTTATCCAACCCTTGAGATTAAAACGTTTGCTCGGCAACTTCATTACCACCTGGTCGCGATGTGACGGAATGTGCCCAAGATTATACAGGGTGATAAAAAATAAAATAAATTTATCTGATGTATATCGATTTTGAGGGTGTGATTTAAGTAAAAACATTTGCGCTCATTAAAATTAATTATACAACCTGCGGGCCTCGTACGGTTGCGTTTATCGCTTGACAAAATTTGGGTAAAGCATCCATCACTCTCGTACTTATATACTTGTAAGAAAGTGACGGATCTTTTATAGATAAACGCAGCCATATTAGGGCCCCTTGGGGCTCTGTTCTACTTGGTAAAACAATATTGATTTTGAAATGTTATCATATTGTCATCGTTATGATAACTCTTATTTACTTGACAGTAATGGCCGACCGGATTAATATAATTCGATAACATTAGAGCGTCTGTAATGTGAATCGAGGATTGAATACATATAGCAAAGATTCCATATAATTTTCCGGCCCTCAGGCCAGGTGGGATGACGACCTGCGAAAGACTGCAGGCAGATGCAGCACTGCTAGCACAAGTTGCCCGCGATTTGGTTGTCGCTCGGATCTCCCTTTTTAAATAGTCAGTAACGATAGACGCTCTGAGCGACAAGGGAGAAAATAAAACTTATGCTACCCGTGCTGGATGCGGTAAGCTGAAGACAGGGCGCTATGGCGCTCATTAGGCTTATGTCCAGCAGTGGACTAATATAGGCTGATGATGAAGATGATGAAAGATTCCGTAGGCTCTTATCCCTTTGTTTTAAATTAGAAACATACTGACTTCCATTAAATTGACATTTAAGTTTTATATACATAGTTCTTCACCGGGTCTGTACTTGCGAATTATTTATGTAGTTCTCAATTTAATAATATCTGGTTTAAAGGCTTCTGAAAGTCTTAGCTAAGTACGACCGAAAACGAAAAAAAACTGCTCTTTCTAGAGCGAAACTTTGAATTTTCTGATCTACTAAATATATTTTTGTGCTAGTTTGTCGAAACGACTCGGTGACCCAGCTGTACTGAAGAGGATTTACTGTCTTCTTGTATCCTCTGATCCTTAAAGTCTTCAACAGAAATAAAAAAGTTAAGGGTTAATTTGAGAAAAAAAAGATGGATAAAAAAGTAAGGGAAACCAACTAGAAACAGCGATTTTTTCTACCTCATTATCCTTTTCACATTAGTCATAAACTCATGACAAAATATATAACTTTATCAGAGCGAATGGAAAGCATGAGAACTAGAAACGATTTCTTTAAATTTAAGCATATTTATAATTCAAATACATTTACAAACTAGGCAAGATTACCTCCTACATATTTTACTTTAATTGTATTTTTTCTCACAAGTCTACTCCAACCTAAGGCACCAAATTCTCAATTTATATCCGAAGACAACTGTTACCAATTATTATAAAAACGACGATAAAGAAAATTGTTTACAAAATGTACCCTGCAATCCATCAGCCATACCGCACCGTCATGCTAAATGGATACGAACAGTGAAATATTGGCCACCTTAACTCTCCTTTTTCTGCGTCCATAAGTTATAACCCAAAAGTTATTGAGTAAAATTGCTTTAATTTTTTTTATTGTTCTTTCTAAAATACCTGCCGATATCAAAGTAAAATTGATATTTAGATGGCTGTAAGACACTGTTTTTTTATTATTGAACACTCAATTTTTGGTACAAGTGGACTGTACCTTTTAAAACATATTTATCTGAAACATCAATCTTCTAATATGTAGGTTTTCATAGCTAGGGTATGATTTTAATTATAATTTTAAGCACGCTAGTTTTTATACATAAAGCTACCATCAGATTATTAGCATTCTATTAATACATAGCTAGTTACTCATCTAACACGCCTCCTTACACCTGCTAATCGAACGAATTAACCCTCCCGCCGGCAAAAACGAATCTCAACTTAACCGGGCTGTCATTAAATACTAATTAACGTTAACTTGCGCCCGCGCCGTCCCACGCCGCACAAATCGACGCGTATTATGACAATATCAATAACTGTCATTTCGCCCAATCATTATAGTTTCGTCTCGTTTACGCAAAACTGTTGTAATTACCGCGCCATTACCTACGTCTCTTTCGAACTCATTAATCTCCAGTAACGTTCATAACGAACCGCTCTTTCCATTTCTTTCGCGCGAAACAACGACGGCTCTGACGAAAAACGCGACGGACAAACTTATATCCATCCTCTTCTTATGTACCAAAGACACTTGAAAATGAAGTCGTACCGACCGCTTACTTTTTTCATTTCAAAATTAAATGATTTCTTTTTCAAAATGACAAGTCGAAACTGTTTCGAAGTTTTGAAATTGGAAGGTCCCCTCCAAAGGGACTCGTTAGGCGCGGGCGTGTTTTTTTTTCAACAAAAAGAAAATAAGGCTCGCGGGAAAGAGAGGTTCGGAGGCTTTTTATAGTCGCGGTTCCGATGCGCAAGCGCTCGGTGGTATCGGAGCTTAGGGACGAAGCCTTAGTCTCATTCTAATAAAAAGCTCACGCATAAATTGCCGGTATCGTTAAAGTTGGATATTTAAAATAGTTTTTTCACAACGTGTGGTGACGGCGCGCTGTGAGGTTGCATACTGATAAATATGGACGGCACGTGCGCTTTATGGTTATTTTTATTAGTGGAATATGACATTTGGTGATTTTTTATTTGGTGGAAAAGGGTTGATTCTTTTATTGAGTTGTCATTAAGGCTTGATCGTTCGGACTGTGTGGTCGTGTTATTATGAATTAATTGACATCGAAGATGATTAAATTTTAGTTTTTGTGACAAAGTGTTTTAACGTATAAAGTTATTTGCTGTTTCTTCAAAAATGTTTCTAAGGTAAGATTTTATATAAATTTATGGTAATTAATAAAAAAAGCAAATCAAATTAATTTAAAAAAAAATGAGGTTTATGAAAATGATCCTTTTTTTGCTTAAAAGGTTTTTGTACTTTTTTTAATTTTATGGTATACATTCAAGTGCGTAAGTAAAGCTTTTTCGAATAAAAAATATTAGCATAATATGACTTTGTATTCGTAGACAATTTTTTTTAAATATTATTTATGTTTTGATGTTCTACATACACTGACGGGCCAATCGAAAATAAGTTAAAGTTGGGGTAACTTTAAATGGACCCAGCAAAACAATTTCTTCTTTCTCTTCGCTCAAAATAATAAAAAAATGTCCAACATCCAACTGATTTACAATTTCAACAAGATCAGCAAGTGTCGTTATTTAACATGCAAGAAAGGAACAACTATCGCTTGTATTATTAGTAATTCACAATGCGCAAGAGTTGCAACTTGAATGACAAATGACAATCACAACTTATGAAGCTAATATTATTATTGCACATGCCGCTTACATTTCTTTAATTAAATATAATATATTGAAGATGTTTTAAAATATAAACCCGTTTATATATATATATATATATATAATTAACAATTACCTATTAGGTGGTTCCCGAAATAATGATGATAAAGACTTTAGTTGATGAGTTTACCTTAACATGAGCGTTAAGAGCCCATCCCTCGGGCGATTTGGGTACCTATGCAGTTTCTAAACGTAGCATACGAGTATATAAGTTATTGTTACATCGACAGTAATTAATAAATAAATAATAAATATCAGGGGACAATTACACACCAATTGACCTAGTCCCAAACTAAGCTCTAGGCTTGTACCATGGGTAGGTACTAGACAACGATATAAATACTTATATAGAGAAATATATACTTAAATACATAGAAAACATCCATGACTCGGAAACAAATATTCGTGCTCATCACACAAATATCTGCCCTTACCGGGATTCGAACCCAGGACCGCTAGCTTCGTAGGCAGGGTCACTACCAACTAGGCCAGCGCGTCGTCAATTTCATAGTATGTATCGACTTGTGGAATATTACTTTCATCGATAACCATTTCTCACCGCGGGGTTTAAAGTTTAACACCACAGGAATTTTTGAACGTTAATTTTTTTTTTTTTAACCTCGTGTGGTTGCCGAGTTAGAATAGTGCCACTCCATGTCTTCCCGCGGATATCGTAAGAGACGACTAAGGGAATAAAGGCTTGTAGTACTGTTAGGCGATGGGCTTGCAACCTGTCACTAATACGCTGGTAAACATCTTAGCCAAATTGCGCAAATTGTGGTTATAGAATTATCAACAAGTTTTTAGAGATGTTTGTAATTCTGTAGCTCTGCCTACCCCATTCTGGGAACGAAGGCGTGAAATTATGTATGTATGTAATTTATAACAGGATTTTTTGAAAAGGTCTTCTTTTAAAAATCAATCAATTTTTGTATTATTTATTATTATTATTTACTGGGTAAAAAATATTGAATATTATGTGCTTGCTATGCCCGCTTTGGACTAGTTATCGGAATGACGAATTATTTTTTTCTCAGTAGGTAAATAAAAAAAATAAAAAATAAAAATATGCTTTTGAGACAAACCATTATAAGCTTTTAAAAAAGTTCATGTTGTCAATTGAAAAACCAAACATCATTATTCAACCATTTTTCCAGCAAAAGAGTTTCCTGCTGTTGTGTTTGTTATATTTAATATATCCTTATCATAAAATAATTTATTGTGTGGGTTACATAAATAAGCCCACAATAAACCTTTTTTTCAGAGTTTTATCTTCCTTTATTGTGTAATTACCTTTCTCTTCATTTTACATGATAACAAGGAAAATTAAATAAAACGGAGAAAAGACACTTCTCAGGGCTAAAAATGTCAGGATTTAGGTAACATTTAAATATCGTGGAAAAAATTAAGTACTTTACCAACTACCAATAAAAATTCACTTTATTCAATACCACAGTAAAAAATACAATGAAAAAAAAACAAGCTGTCCTATAGCTAACTAGCGATCTTCCAGTCAACGTTAGAAAGAAGAGACGCAGTAAAGTTTACTTTAAACACGGAAGCCGGGGCTAAATCAAACTTAATAGATAAAACATACTTACATACATATTTTTCAACATTGCACTCAAAAATATTGTATACGCTCTTATGCTAATAACAGTAATAACACTAATAACAGAGACAAGTCATGTATTTTTGCGCCCAATGTTGTACAATAATAATTATTGGTGATAATGTAGATATCACCAAGGACCTTAAATGTTCATCCACCATAGAACCTTGTCATAATGACAGCGTCAAGTGACGAGATAGAAATTGCAAAGAAATTAATCGTTGGTTTATGCGATAAGGTTCTATAGTGGTTCATCAATTAAAGTACCGTGACTGTACCATCAAGGAATTTGAATGTTTAGCAGTTCGAGTTGGTGTTTTAAATTAGCCGTGTTATACATTTCCCGACGTGACATGCCTAATTTACGTATTATTGCAAACTGCTATACAGGATGACTTCAAATTGGTAATACAAAACACTTGACTCTGGCTCAATTAATGACGAATAGTTTATCACATTAATTCAGTCGATTAAATCAGCCTTTTTTAATTATAGTTAATTTTCTAATAAAACAAAATTCCATAAGTGTGGTTACCTTATATTTAATATATAAATGTCATAGCTGTCACTTGTTGTTGTCAATCTAATTTAAACATAGTGGTAGGGTAACCGAATTAAGCCCAAAAAAATGGGATAAATTAAAACTTAGATAAAATACTTCCAATGAAACTAGCAGCATGAGAATTAGGAGGGGTGTAGTTTAGGGAAGGTTTTTGCAAAAAATATATTTTGTAATGCCAATTCAAAATCACCCGGTATATACAAATTCCATTTCAGTGCTGAAAACAAAGCAAATTCCGGTTAAAACTGGTTATGTTCTGAATACCATGAAATCTTTTAATCTATTAGTGGCTTATTTAGTATTTTAGCACACTTGCCGCCGCAGTCAAATTGTATTGTTACCTAAGTGCTAAATATATATTGCGCCTTGGAGTATATGACCTTGCACGAAAATATATTTACCTAATACGTAGCGTAATAGTCTATTTTAGCTTTCGGATCAAGTTTTTTACGTTTTTATTTCAGTAGTCGTTGTTAACATTAATTGCTTTTCTAAAAAATCTTAGGTGACTTTTGATCAAGAATAACGAAACTGTTTATACAGGGTGATAAAGTTAAGGTAATTTAAAGTAAAATTAATTTACACGCTTCTAGAACTTTCGAATGATATTCCAAATAATGGCGTTAGAAAAACTGTTTACGTGTGCTGGGTTTTTCACTCGAGTTTCACAAGATGAAAACAATAGACCGAGACAGATGAATATAGATTATTTAAACTTTTATTTGATGTCACTAGCGTGAGAATTGTAATAACCGGTGAGATCTAATACTAAAAAATAAATGTTTTAAAAAACAAAAAACCGCCTTCAAAAACGAAAAACATAACGCGGTTTTGCGTTTTTGAAGGTGGTTTTTTGTTTCTCAAAACATTTATTTTAATTTTTAATTTTTGATGATCATAAAAAGCTGTTATGCTAATTCTAGACTTGTTACTAAAAATACTAAAATCGCTGTATGTATGCCTATAATATTTGAGGAGTTCCTTCAATTCCTCAGGGATCCCCTTATCAGATTTATATTTGGTGACATTGGGACTACCTTGGAAGTATACTCTATCAAACCAAAAAAAGATTTTTTTAAATCGGAGAACTCTGTAAAAACTTCAAACTGAGAACCTCCTTTTTTCAAGTCGGTTAAAATACTAAAACCTTCTCCTAAGTGTTACAAATCCTTTTTTGAAAACCGCATCAAAATCGGTACAGCCAAACGCGAGATAATCGCGAACAAACATACATACAGGTCAAACTGAGAACCTCCTTCATTTTTGAAGTCGGTTAAAAACTTGCTGAAATCCATAAAAAAATACGATTTTGGTAAGCCTTAGTCACCAAATGAGTTTTAAACGAACCTTCTGAAAAGACCCAACGGTTTTAATTTTAAAATACTTCAATTACACATATTTTTGAGATATTTGTACAACACTGTTGTTTTTTTTTACTACTCATAAGGTGGTACTCATTTTACCTTTACTGTGTTCTAATTTCAAATATAAACAATTGTATGATGTATTTGTCGAAACAATTCCGTGTAATAAAATAAATATATTGCATAACCAAACGCAAACCTACAGTTAATGTTTCGTTTTGCTATGACAGACTTCAAAAAAGAACACACTTGCTATAAGGAGTTCTTTACGATGAAGCTTTGGCATGTGTTTATTATTGAAGTCATGGTACAGTCACGGACTTTATTTGAGCCTGGTCGCATAAAACAAACGAATAATTCCTATCTAATTTCTATCTCGTTACTTGACGCTGACATTATGACAAGGTTCTATGGTGGATGAACATTTATCCTTGATGGTACAATAATTTAGTGAAGAGTTATAATAATTTATCACCGACAATTCAATAAACCCAAACTCAACTTTCAAAAACAAAAATATTAATGCTAATTTAAAGAAGCTGAATTTATTTTAATGTGGGTTTTGTTAATAGGTATGTAAGAATAGGGTTTGAAAACTCATTACTGCATTTAAAGTTTGGACTACGTTTTTATTTTTCAATATACTATTTGCATTTTCAACAGTAGTCTAACAAGACAAGACAAGTTTAAGACCACATCATTCATCAAAACGGGGCAAGCATTTTGCCTTCACAAGGTTACAAATAAACAGCGATACATACAACATACACCCAAAATCTCATCCGTTTTTTTTAAATGTGTGTATGCGTGGAATAATTCATTTCTAAATCTATTTCTATTCTATTTCTAAAATACATCACTTTAGGCACTTGGGTAAAAAATACATATGGCCGATAACCCGAAGGTTAGCCACACTTTCATGTAAGACATCGTCACAGCTATTAAATGTATGTGTCCACAGCCGTCACAACGGGGTGTGAACAAGGCGGTCACGCGCGCCCCTGGCGGACGGACCGACAAACACTTTAATTAGTTCATACCTGAATATCATCAAAACGAAACCTTGGAAATAGACGGAACTGTATTGTAGGAATTGACACGTGTGTATTGTCATAAAAGGCATAATACATAACAAAATAACTTTTGCGGGTGGCAGGACCTTGTGCAGGGTCCGTCAATATAGCTACCACCATCTTATCCATTAACCTAACGCAAAACAACAGTGTTCGCATTGTTGTGTTCCGGTTTGGGGATAAGACAGCCGGTGAAATGACTAGCATAGAGGCATTCCATCTTAGTCCTCAGGGTTGGCAACGCATTTGCAGTCTCTCGAATGCGAATGTCTATGGGCCACAGTTTCCACTTAACATCAGGTGGCCTGCGTGCTTGTTTGCCTTCTCTATGGCATAAAAAAAAAACTCGTCAAATTTATAATGCTTATTAATTTAACATTTTGCTGTCAATTTGGTCAATTTTATTCACCAAATTCCATTACAAATTGCTATTTTCCAAACAGCCGAACCAACTAATTTTATTAATATTTTCATA
Source organism: Acleris literana (assembly GCA_946894065.1). NCBI lineage: Eukaryota > Metazoa > Arthropoda > Insecta > Lepidoptera > Tortricidae > Acleris > Acleris literana. Next base: position 6,543,595 of record OX335689.1, on the reverse strand, counting down.
ATTAATATATCTTTTAATATCCTTTTATAGTAATGAATTAAATTTATTTTTATTTTTACACATTTAATTGGTTTGAACAACAGTTTTTGACAAATTATTTAGAAACAGAGATGTTGATCACCAAACATCATCACTGACATAGTTCATGCGCGTAACCATGCTAATAACAAGTTATGAAATACAAATACAATACGCGAGCAGAAAAAGGAATGAACCCTAGTACCAGTATTCCCAGCTTCTTTATAGCGTTCGGCCGGCTATCGCTATCACGTTTGCATTCGCTATTGACAGTTGTCACTCGTGTGTCATAGAAAAACGAATATTGCCGAACGCTATTATGAAAATGGTAGCACTGTATTTGTAGTTAAAAAAAATATCTTTAGGTGTTTATGTTATATATGTCGATGCCCACAGATAAAATAAAATAAACTTTGAAAAGGATAATGAATCAAATAGGTTGCTTAGATTGCTCATTTAATTATTTTTTATAACTATTAGGTATATCCCAAGTATTCGATAGATAATAAGATCGTTGACTTTTGGCCAAATGTTTCGTTGTATTGAGGGAATTTTGTCTTGATCTATTTGTTTTTTCTAATCAGCCCTCACTTAACCTATATGATAAAATGTTCGACTAACAGTTTTTTTTATTATACGATCAATCTGCCCAACATACATTACATTACATTAGGTTCGCTGGAAGAGATCCCTTAAAGGGATAAGTTTGCCTTTGTACATTCCAGTTCTGTAAATATTGTATTGGATTTGCTGTTTTTGTACAATAAAGTGTTTACATACGTACATACATACATACAAAGTATAATAAATTATGGCAAATAAATAATTATCTGCCAATAGTACTTTATGTGACGGTTGCGTAATGAAAGGCATTACAACATGAGTGTGGTTTATGAAACGAGCCGCAAGGCGAGTGTCATAATAGATCACACGAGTGTTGTAATGCTAATTACGCAGAGTCTCGTACAATACTTTATGTACACACATATTATAAGTAGTCTAAGATGGGTTCAGAAGCCGAACGGCAAATGACCAGCTTTACCTTACCTTTGGTAGTAGGTGACAGCAGCTGTAACGTAATTTTGAAATTACGTTATCGAATATTGTAAGGTAATGAGATCCAAATTTGGAACATCTTCCAAAATTAACAGCTGTCATCGCTGTCACCTACTACCACAGGTAATGCTGGTCATTGCCTTCGGGTTTTGAACGCATAATAGAGGACTTATGATATGAGTGTAGATAAAAGTACTTACGTACGTACTCAAAACGGATTTAGCATGACCTAAGCATGATAATCGCCTGCAATCTAGAACGCAACCCCAAAATATCTAAGCCTCACTGATAAACGAGCGTCAAAGACGTAAGAATTTTTCCGCTTGATTTTACTCCCATTTCAAGCATTCCGTTTGATACGAGCTAATGTATAGAATTTACACGGTCGCCGTGACCGTGGCGTCCGCGTCGTTTGCCGTACGCAAGGAATGCCGCTTTTTGTGCCGCAGTGCGTAAACGATTACATGTTACGACGCATTCTTGATTAGGTTAGTCTTTAAAAAGTTAGGTTATGTTTACGCGTGTTCATTGATGAAATGATTTTGAGGTAGAAGCTTACGTTGACTAGCGCTTGAGAACAAACGTGGTTTTCTTTTTTTACACGACTGCCCCAAAAAAGGAGTGTAATGTCTTCAGGGTTCATGTTTGTATATATGTATGTTAGTTTCTTTATTCCTCTATAACTTCTAAATCCCTTGACCGATTAGGATGTGTGAGGTATCGTTAGAATCCTTACGTCATCCCGGGTGACATAGGATACCTAAACTGTTAAAATTGAACTAACAACAATGGCAAAATGACAATTATTAATATATGTAGGTATATCGACGACAGTATAAAAAATGCAGTCGGGTTTTTAAAGCTTGCTTTTCATATAGTTATTTAGTCTTACGTATCCGAAGGGAGTCCAACAGGATCTTATCAATATCCCTACGCTGTCCGTCTGTCCGTCCGTCTTAATTAAAAGAGCTGTATCTTTTGAACCGTTATTATTCAAATCAGAATATAACCTACTGTGCAGTGGTAAGGAACCCTCGGTACGCGAGTCAGACTGGCACTTCACGAGTTTTTAAACTAAATATGCGAGGAATAATGCATGGATTTTGTTTTCCACCTTCCACGTACAGTTAGTCTTAAAGTACTACTCTTTTGTCATAAAGTCCTCAAATAAGTATTTTTTATAAATAAAATTACGTTTTTAATTATTTTCACCCGAAACCTGTAAAAAAGTACTTACTGACTTTAAAAAACTTTCAATAAGCGGCTAATATCAAGCCTGGATATTTTTAATCTTCATTGATTGACAAACTTCTATCTCAATCCAAAAAGCTGTTAAAATAATAATAGTGAAATTTCGTTACAGAACGTGACTGACGATAATTTCAGAACTTATAAAATAGCTTTGTTTGGAATAAAAATCAAGTTGGTGAAATTTTTAGCGCATAATCCGTATTTGCGCTTAATTGATTATTAAGATACATTCTCCTAATAGCTGTTGAAAATTTAAAAAGATAAGAAATAATAGTTTATTTCATACACGTTTGATGGATTCACCTTTTTTTGAATAAACCTAAAAATGTTTAAACAATATATTATAATGAAAGGTATATCCATATTATAACCAGATTTAAAAAACCTCTCTCACTCAATAAAACAGCTCCACTTTAAATTTCAATAATGACTTCTTAATGTAAGTAATATCTCTAATGTTCACGGGGCGCGGGATATTTGCAACAAAATGCAAATGCAAACTCGATATAATAAATTAATGAATCACGCAAAGAAGGAATCCTTATCCATTGTCCATTAAAAAATACTCATGTTGCAACCTCACAAGTACTTCATAAGCAAAGCTTTAAATAAACTTTTAAATACAACATTTAATTAGATTGTTTTGTTTCCTTGGTCCTAAATAGAAGTCAAAACTCCATTATAATTGTATCACTATTACAACAATGCCAACCATTAACCTCCCAGCAACATTAACATCGAAAATAAACAATAACTCAATATAAAATCCCAAACAAATTAATAACCCAGCACCAAAGGTACCAATCATCCCATGTTTTCCCACAATCATATTAGCCGGTAAAAAACCTAATCACTCAAATAAGAAGCCGTTTTAAAACAAAACCGAACCAACTCGAAAACCGAGTCATTCCAATTCTAAATTCAATGTGGTCGGCTAAAGCTTTACTTTGGTTAGGTTGATTTTGGTTTTGATGCGCAAGAGTTTAAGTGGCGATGTATAAGGACTCCCAGGTGAGATGAAAGAGCCGCGTGCGCAGCCGCTGTTGTTAACATGCCGCCCGCGCCGGAAAACTACTTCCTATAAGGCAGTGCGCATAAAATGCTTTCGATCAATCTGTCATTGTTTTATTTTAATCCTTTTTGAAAGGAACATGTACTTTAAAATACAAGACCGACTTTTTAATTTTGATGAACAGAAACGTCCTTACCAAATCCAAATTGGGCACTTGAACGCTGCCCTAGATTTTTTTTCTGCAGTTGTTAGTTAGTGTTTTCATCCAGCCTGCCTGCCATTATATGACGATATCTTTTTCTATTTGGATTTGTCTGTCTGTTTTTTACTTAGGTAATTTGCTACTGCAGATATATTTGATAAACTTAACTTAGTGTGTATTTATTTTAAGAAATATCATCAACATTTTTAGTTTTTGCCTTTTAAAAGATAAAGATCGGTTGAGATTCACAATTTACTAGCAGCTCCACCTCTCTATGAGTTAATTATATACCAACAAGCTAAACTTTTTTGGGTACACACTTTTTTTATTAAAAACGGGAACGTCCTGTAGTTTTCGAGTAAGGTATGAAAACAACCCACTGATGTTGTGGATGGACGTGTACAACGAAATGTATTGCTTGATATGGTGTTTTTAAGGTGGTAACCATTTTGTTTACTGTACAATATAATTATTTAACCACGACTTCTTTATTTTACACTAAATAGACATTCTTATCTTAAAAATAAAAACGTATAGACTTTCTATTTGAAGTTAAGTTAGTTTAAAGACTTACTCGTAAGTATGTAACGTATTCGCATATTTGTCTAAGTCTTATATCTAATCGTTTTGACGTGACGCTCCGAATAAAAAAACCCATAATACTTTTCGAAACTAGAACTTTTGTTCTGGGCAACAAGGTCCATAGTTACGTAAACTATAGTATCACATACATGTGCAATGTTAAACTTAAATCGCATAAAATAACCGAGGTGACCGAACAGCGCGGCTCAACAATCGAGTGACAACTAAAAAACTAGGATTCAAATCAATTTCCTCGAATACTGGCCGTTTGCCATTTGCCATAAAAAATAAGAACTTTTTTCTAAGAGGTAAACAATGCACGGATACCGTGTTCCGGACAGGTGTTGCGCGGGCGCCTAAGATCACCGCATTAATATACAGGATGACTGGGTAATTTGATATATTACATTTAGGGGTACCTACATAGCAAAGATGCCAATGCGGAAATTAAGCGTGTATTTTATACTGTTTTTATTTCATCTTCTGTATGTAATTGTCGCGCATTTGTTATGTTACCCATTATTATGGGTGGGTGTTATGTTAACCATTTGTTATGTTATTTATTTTGTCCTTCTGAAAATCAGCGCCGCTAGTTACAGTGCTGAAAGGGATCCTATTGAACGTAATGTTTTGTTTTTATTTTATAGTTTTCTATTGACTTTTTTCTGTGTGCGTTGAATAAATATTTCCTATTATATTCTAACTAATGAGCATCAAAAATGGCCATATACCTATTGCATCTGAAAACACTGTCCTAAAATGTTATTTTAAAAAACTACAAGGTGTTTTTTTAAAGATGGGATTTGTTACCAAGGTTGTTTGATTTATCAGCGAGGAAATGCTGCCAGATTCTTCGGGGTTAAGCCGGGGTTAAGCCGGGGTTAAGGTTAATTTTTTAGTTGCAGTGTTTTAGTTTTAGCTTAGTTTAAATTTTCATTTGTTATTTTTTTATTTATTGTTTGATAATAATATAACAGCGGTATTACTACATCATCATTTGCAATAATTTTCTCCTTAAATCCTTAACCTTTAGCCATAATTTTATACCTCACTTAATACTTAGAACTAAGAAAGTTATTTAGCCAATACTTTATGTATATATCGTTCATTTATTTAAAAAAATACAATTAATTTTTTTTAACTTTGAATATTCATAAAAAAACAATGTCAATAGTTACTACTGATTTTCGGATAGGTAACTCCATTTTTTTTTGCTGCAGAAGAACCTTAATATTATCGTCCTAAAAGTATTATTAAATAACCAATCACCCTGAGCAATGCTCAGCTCAAGGACTAATAAATAAATCAATTTGGGAATGCGGTCTTTGTGTGTAGTGATAATACCAACACAACAATAATTCAGAACAAAATTGTCACACACGTCACGAAGCTTAGCATACTATACATGTTTACGCACACATTAAATAAACGCACGGTCAAAACGATTTAGCTATAAGATCGGTTCAAAACACGTCTCACGCGCAGGAAACACCGATTTATTGGTTTACGCTTGTTAGAAATATATTTATAGTCTGTTAGAGGTGTAAGCGATGATTTGCGGGTCTGTTGAATTGTAGATTTTGATTTAGTTGTGATCTACATCTGTAATGATGAGTGATTTGAATGTGTATAGTTTATTCTTAATGTTGTTGGCAATTTTGTCAACATTACTGTGTAAATCTTAAAGCAATAGAAAATCTTCATTATTCTTTGGTTTGTTTGTCTCGAGTAACAAAAAAATATATGCTTTAAAATAAATAAATAAATATGTATCACGGGATAACCACAGAGCACATTTTGATCTAGTTCCAAACTAAGCGCTAGGCTTATATATACTATGGGTACCAGATAACGATATAAATACTATAAAAAAATAAATAGGTACAGTCAAGGACTTTAAATGTTATGCCACTATGGAACCCTGTCATAATAACAGCGTCAAACCAAGTGACAAAAAATACGCTTTAATGAATGATTAACGTTATGCGGCAGGGTTCCATTGTGGCATAACAATTAAAGTCCTTGACAATACTTCAATACATTAATAACATCCAAGATTCAGGAACAAAAATTCGTGTTCGTCTCACAAATATCAACCCTTACCGGGATTTGAACCCATTTAGCTTCGTAGGCAGAGTCACTACCAACTAAGCTAACGTGTCCTCACAAGGCTAACTTATCGTCACTAGGTTAACGTGTCGTCGTAAAATATAAAAAAAAGAACAATTTTCCCCACAGATTTGAACCAACCAAGTCAACAAAGGGCGCCAGTAAGATGCGCCGGGACCTGATCAACTCCGAGATCTCCAACTTGCGGGACCTGCTGCCTCTTCCTCCGTCCACCCGGCAGCGGCTCTCGCAGCTGCAGCTCATGGCGCTGGTCTGCGTGTATGTGAGGAAGATGAACTACTTCCAGCAAGGTAAGAACCAAGGATTTTTTTGGGATACCTATTATTTTATCGAAACACTTTTCAACGAACGTAGCATTAGATAACGCAGGATTTTCATTTCATCGTTAGGCATTTCTCGCCGCATCAGTTAATTATAGTGAAAAGTAATACGGGGATCAAAATAAGCGGCCATACTCAATTCGCGGAAATGAATTTTTAAAATCAATATAAATACATAATTTATACTATGTACATGTATATTTTTACATAATAAGTTCCGGAACATTCACAAATGTAACTTACCTGGCATTTTCCATATACATAAAAGATAAATTAAAAAAAATGTATTAAGGACCATCAGTAAATTTTGATAATTTTATTTATAAAATTCCGAAGATATAAAAACACGATTAAAAATGTATCATTTTGCCCAATAAGTGTTCAGACCAAGCAAATCGAAGTACTTGGATACTTTAGCGGGTTCATTATTTAATAAATAAGATAAATACCTATTCTCAAAAGGTAATCTTGAAAATCAACGAACCAAAAATGTAATTTGCCCTAAAATTTAATAGAAGCCTCAAGACTATTAACTACGTTAACAAAGCCATCCTAAAGTTTACACCCGAAGTCTATTTTTAGAAGAGTAATGAAAGGGTCCCGGGAAATGGAGATGTAATATTCCACGCGTAACTAATAAAGTCTAATAAATAACTCCCCAATAGTCCCCAAAGGTAAACGTTTAATTAAAGAGATCGGAGTTAAATTACGACTTGCAACATCAGGTAAACGGTACATTGTGTGGCTTTCTAACTATGCGTCTACATGTCACAACAAATTCGTGTAACTGATTAACAAAATTCATGCAAAATTAAATCGTGTAGATTATTTCTCCAAAAAGATTATCATCGCTCTCTTTGTTACATTTAAATATTTTCCCTTCTTTTTCCCACCAAAAAAACGTCGTAACCTCATCACGTATTTATCCCAAAATCTTGCGGTGACATTTTGAAAACGTCTCCCAAACTTTTTTGTCAGCTCACCTTCAGTCACGACAGGGCATATTAAGACGTTTAACATGCATTTAGTCCACTATCTTATCTACCGTAGCTATAACTTCACCCATAATACCGTCTTTCTTTCCGTTTTAGCGTTCAAGAGTCACGACTTCAGCTACGAGTATCAAGAACAGGCGACACCTACTCCTAATATTGGATTTTCAAAGGTATTTCATTTGTTTTTTTTTTCAAGTTTTACGAGCGCTTTACGTGAAACCATTAAAGATATTGACATTTACAATGTCGTTCCAGGCAATGAATGGGTTTATGATGATGATGACACAGAACGGGAAACTGTTGTACATATCGGAAAATGCTGCGGAATATTTGGGACACTCAATGGTTTGTATTAAACTAGAAAAACATATTATTATATCGTTTTTTAAGGTTAAAAACTTGAAAATAACGAAGATTTCTTCTTTCAGGAAGACTTATTAATACACGGAGATAGCGTTTACGACATTATAGATAGACAAGACCACCAAACTGTTCAAACTGAGTTAAATAGGGGGAGCAATGGAGAGACTGAAAACGTACCAAAGAATAGGCATTTTTTCTGTAGAATGAACGTTTCAAGAAACGCTAGGAGACAAATGAGATTTGGGGATCAAAAAGTAAGTACCTACTTCAATAGTTACACGGTTCATAACAGTATTAGACTCTTAAAAAATAATAATCATCATCTCAAATATAGTGTTTTCAAACCACGAAGTCGTACCCTACTATCCCACATCTAGTTTTTCATTCAAATCTAGATCTAAGACTGCCAGTTTCGTAGATTTAGACACAACTAAACTGAGATCTAGCCTAAATCTAGATTTTGCTACAAATAGCCGTAATTGGTCAATCTTTTCTGCGCTCCTAACAAAACCTTGAAATCAATGACATCTTCAACATTAATTATGCTTCCTCCTAGGTAGCCTTAGTCCGTGGGCACTACGTGTCATACCTGCCGCTGTGCAGCCGCAACGAGCCGGTGTTCCTGGCGGTGTGCACGCCGCTGGCCATGCCGGAGACACGCGAGTGCGTCGTGCACGGCGCCACCAACGTCTTCACCACCGTGCACGCCATGGACATGAATATCCTGCACATTGACGCCAAGTAAGTTGGAATTTGCTGCAAGTTATGTTATATACCCTGAAGAAGCAAAATACTAGGCTCAAGGCTGAGTGTTGAGTTTCTAGCAACTTTTCTTTTCAGCAGTGGCCTTCTCTTGGAAAGCGCTTGTAGACTTTTGACGTATAAAAGTGCCCGTGCAGCCTACTTAATGAATTAACGTCTTTTATCTTTATATTTAATAACTTTTAAGACACTCCGAATTGCAAAGTACTAACACTGCTACCAATGTCTTCACCAACGCGAACGCCCTGCACTTCGATGCCAAGTTAGTTAGCACTTGCTGCATGTGATATACCCTGAGGAGCGGAAGACCAGAGGCATGATATTGGCTTGAACAAAGCAGTTTTAAAAGATCTACTAGACTTTCGCGAATAGTTGGGTTGGTAAGAGTAATAACACCAACCCACCGTGCGAAATAGATGCATTTTATTATGTCGTCAAATCGAATTGCAAAAAATCAACGCCCCTAACAATGCCACTTGCCATCACTAAATACATCATCCCCTTTCATGGAACAGAGAGTTTGGTCGACTAGAGTGCCGGATACGCACATCTCTCTCGATTTTACCCTCCCTTCTTTATTCTTAACTCATTATTTAATGGCATCGTAGTTACCAATCATCTGACATTGGGGGCAGTTATTAGCAGTGATCGTTTATCATCATGTGAGTTGTGACCAGATTGCTCGTCCCTTTATTTTATATAATCACAAATGTTATGTATACTGCTCACCATTTCTTTCAAAATACACAAAATTTTATACGAGTTCATCATACCTACTCTTTTAGATACGCAGAATTAACCATGCCAATTTTATTACAGCGGTGAATGGTATCTAGGTTGGAAGAAATCGGAATTAGCTGAAGTCTCATGGTATCAACTCCTACACTGGGATAGTTTGCGAGAAGCACAAAGTAAACATAGATTAAGTAAGTTAACAATGTTTATCTTTGTCAATGTTATCCTTTAAAGTCTTTACCTTTTATAGCCCACACTGTTTTCATGTATTTTTAATCTAAAGTTATTTTTTCTTGTTTAGTAACGCAATCAGAACAGGACAAATGTTGCATTCTCCTAGTGAAACTTCAGCAACGAAGCGGTCAGTTCATATGGGTGCACGTCGTTCTACAAGTCAAGGATGCAGCTGATACACCGCGGCAGTTCATCGTTGCAACTAACCAAGTATTAAGGTAGGTTAATGCAAATAAGTCAGTATATAGGAGGTACTCGTAATGGTCCGAGGAACAAAGGCTTCGATTTTTAAAAGAGAAAAGACATGGTGAATCGAAGCATCCGTTCTTAATATAACTAACTTACTTTGAAGTTGTTTCCGGATATACCTATCTTGGGCAAATTCTGCAATTAGGTAGTAAAAAACTTCGAGAACGAGGCCAGAGGAGGATCTAGCTGGGCTGGGCAGCCTTTGATAAACTACGCCGAGTATTCTCGTCACCTCTACCACAAAGTTTGAAAACGAAAGTTATCAACCAGTGCGTTCTACCTATCATCATGACGCTACACTAGAACGCAACATCTATCTATAGGTAGTCGTCAGTGGCGTTGTGGTCATTAAAACTTGTGATCGATTACATTAGGCGTCGTTGGCGCTCTAACAGTCCATTTCATAATTGCTTACAGAAAACCTTAGAAAACCAAAATAGTAAAGTAAACACGACAGTATAAAAGATTTTATTTTCTCTCAAACCATTTTTGAAAATGTGTTTTTTCCTATAGTAACGTAAGGAACTCGTTAGAGCTATTTTCACTTCTGGGCAGCATTTGGTCCAACCTTGTCATTCTCCTTTTGCTGTACGGTAAAAAAGAATCAATCCGCTAGTATAATTTAGGCAACAACGATAGCTAGGTAGTTTTTACTGCTAGTTCTTTAACTAGATGGTTATATCTTTAACCTAAATGTTTAAAACGCCTCTATTTTTTGTTATTCTAATTTCATCAGAAATTTACTTAGAAGCAACATTTTTTATTTCCGGAACGTTAACTGAATTTGTCCTTTTAAAAAAAAGATTAGGTATTATTTCTAAATAACTGTTGAAATGCTAATTGTATTTTTTGTACGAAAGAAGTTTAAATATTATGGAGTACACACTGGCTGAACTTAATAAGGCTTTCGGGTTTATACTGCTTTCTTGCTCGCTCCTATGTGCTTGATATTCGAGTCTTACCGGCTTTATTCGAACCTGAAGGTCTTTAAACCTCTGACAAAGTGTATCATCGTAATGTAATTCATATTCTTAGCATCTATCCTCCATGGCAAATTCTACTTTTTTGCATAATTTCTTCCAATTCATCAGATTTTAACTCCACGAATGCTCAACCGTTACTTTTCCTACAGTGAAGAAGAAGCATCAATTATGATGGCAAACTCCTGGCTGTACCAGTACTATGGCTACCAGAATCAGCCTTGTGGCGTTCTCGACCCTCGCTGCCAAAAGTTCTTCAGACGCGACAACACATACCAAGACGCTTATCAAGAAACATACACGTATGTTGAAAACCAAGAAGTGGAATATCCAGGGTACCACGTCTCATCCTACGTTCCTCAGAAGCTAGTAGAAGACTTCAGTGGCTGCGAGAGGACGTATACGGATCGAGGGCCTGTGGATTACTCTACGCATTCTCCACAGTCTACAATTAGTGAAGAAAGGTAAGGGCAATTTTTCAAGTTATAAGTAATATGGTCGGCCTTGTAAATGCACACTTTAGTGCTTGGTCACTTTAACGTTATGTTTGATTTGCTTCACTAATCTGTCAAACGCGTTAAAGTGACAAGGTACCAAAGTGTGCAGCTAGCTACTCATAAGTTCGACTGTACCGATTAATTACTATGACTCTCCGGCCTGTAGTTGTATTTTTGTGCTCATTTATCCAGTATTATGATAAAACGCCACATTTAATTTGACTGCAGCTATATAACCTACCAAAAGAATATGCCAAGAGCCTTTAATCTTAAATTCATCATTTTCGACGTCGTAACGGTTACCTCGACCTCCACCTCCCCAGGTAACAAGACTTAGCCAGATTGAAATTCTTAAAGAAATAATCTCGTAGTTACCTAAGATCAGATAGATTTATTTTCGAAACTAGAAAACAAACCTCATGTTCTTCACAATCCCATTCACGTGCTAAATATTCATCCAGCAATGAATACGATTTAAAAACAAACACCACTTCAAGGTCACCTCGGACAATTTGTATCTGTCATGTCACAGCCAAGAAATAAATATGAAAATCATCACCCCGTCGCAGGCGCACGGCCGACGCGTAATTTGACATATTTCATTACCATATTTATTGTATACCAACTTTACCAACTTATCTTTACATCTGCTTCTTTACACTGTCCCTTTATCACGCTCGTCATAAGATCTAAAATCAAACAGCAAGCACGCTAGCTAGAGCAGTAATAAATTTGTCCAACTAAGTGTAAACCAAATATGAAAACGTCAACTTAAAAATATATCTCAAAGATCTTGCATGGATGTTATTGATGCTGTTGCGTAGTTAATTTATTAACGTATATACGTATATACTTTTAAACTATTTAAATGGGAACCTATTTAAAAAAACATTAAGCAATTGGTACGTATGCACTGCACTCTATGCAGTGATTAATAGGCACTATTAATGCATTTGACGACCTATCAACTCAGCTGTCACAAAATACATATGTTAGTAAAAAGGATATTGCATTATCTTAAAGTATTCACTCAGTCGGGGATATTCTATGCCATAATGGCGGATTTACAATAGTCCAGCAAAAGCATGCAAGTAGAAGTTCATTGCATCGTTTCAATAGCTCTCGCCTCAAACGTGAAAACCAACTCGTCAATGAGAATCTGTCTGTTTAAGTTCTTAGTTTTAGTTTAATATGTAAGTAATAATGTAATAATCGTCTGCAAAGTTTTATTTTATTTTATTAAGAGTGTATCTTTAAAATTGTATACTACTGGGTCCTGTAACACGGCTTCGTAGCTCAGGATCCAGGACTAAAGATAAATTGTACTAAGTTAATTGCCATTATTTTTTTTTCAACGGTGGTACTTCTAGTGACATGCTTTTGCTGGACCAATGTAAATCCGCCATTATTCTTGTAATTAGAACAATAGCCTTTGGTCCTCCTTATCACCAAGATTGATCTCTAAAACAAGTCAGGTCTCTTCTCCAGATACAAAGTATACGGATACGTTAATCTCTTTTTCTTGCTTCTTCCATAACATAATTCTTGATCATCTTACCGCTGTACCTAGAGACTTAGAAACAAATACTAGCACTCATCACTCAAACATTTGCTCTGACAGGAATCGAACCCTGGACCGCTAGCTACATAGGCATGTACACTCTAGGCTGACTGCGTCAAAGAGCACGAGAGTATGTTAGAGTTAACTTAATGTTCATTTTCAGGTCTCCCCTCCACTACGACCCGTCGCCTGAGATCGTGGTCAACAGCAATATGTACATGTACCCAAATCCCGGCAAGCGAGACTTCTACGAACAGTACCCACGAGTCACCTATAATGTGCAGGAACCTTGCTTGAGTACTGCGATAGAAGGTACTTATTTATGATCCTTTTTTATTGATATCGTTTTGTTTTTACAATTATATATAATATTTCTATTGTCGGTTACGTCATTATAGGGGATCCTGTTGGTTCCTATAATTTGTTTTGGTCATAATCAGTGATCGGCGATCGGAAGCATTTTATGTCACTTTGACGTCCTACGTCATGAATAGTAATGACTAATATAGATAAGCCGGTGTTGTTCAAAATAAAACCTTTCTTAAAAAGTAACTGAATTTAATTTGTTATAGTAAATAATCATTATTTTTTCTACGTTTAATATTGTCAATCGATTCCTTTTAACATTGAAGATTATATAAAGAGAACGACCGTTCGACATCAACAAATGTGAGAGGTGCATAGTCGTAAACTGATATTTCGTTGTTATCATTATTACTCAAGTTTCTAACAAATTCGTTAAAAAAACATACATTTTTAGTAAGGTAATTTTTTTACAAGAAATGAAATAGTCATGTCCATGTAATAATTTCGTCAACAATTTGACATAAAATGCTTCCGATCGCCGATCACTAGTCATAATGTCTTTGTTGACATAATGATTTACAGTCATAATTCTTATATCGCTGAAACCGTTAACATTTTAGAATTGCGAAAATATCTAACGTTTAAATAAAGCTAGGTTGGGTTAGGTTCAATTTTAAAACATCTTGAAAAAGGTACAGTTTTGTAAAAAAAAACGTCACGACTTATGTCTTAAAACACATTATAACTAAACATAATTATGATAAGAAATAAAAACCATGATTAGGTATATATATATGACTGTTAAATGAGCCTAGACAAGTTGCATTCTAGGAAAGCCAACGAATTTAAAAGACTACAAAAGTTATAGCCATTGATATACAGAATGACTCTTAAGTCGTGAACCGAAATTATGATTTCTAACGCAGCATTTCAAGGCAAATTCAGTGCATTAACTCCAAAAACCAACATATAAACTTTGTTAAAGTAAAACTTAATTTTTATAAAGAGTAAAAATTACCAACGGTGTGGTCATCCTATTCTACTAGACGAGTTATGTATGAATCTGACAGTTCAACGTAAGAAGTAGGGTAACCATTTAAAATTAATATATTTTTTAATTATTACAAAATATTACATTTACAGATTTTTGCATAGTACGAGTTTAGTTTTTACGTACGAGTGCTTTAACTAACGGTAAAGAGGAGTCACCCTGTATTTATGACTTAAGATATTATGACAAAAACATAAAGAACCCCATTAATCCTATTTTTCTTGTCCTCTAAGAAGCAATTGACAACAGGAACTCTGTGTGATCTGGAAAAAATTATGCGTATAGAGGTTATTCTTAAAAGCAGACTAATTATGTTTACTTAATGTTCTTTTTCTTGATATTTACTAAGAAAAAAAAATTGAAAATAATCAGTGCTTGCTACGCCCGCTTTGGACTGGTGGGAATGGCGTCATTTTGTTACGTAGCACTAGCTATGATGTACAAAAGATCATTAAGCTCTTAAGTCATTAGTAGAAATTTGTTAATTTATTTTCTTACTTCCTTACTAATAAACTTTGAGTAACGATAGTATAGCTATACAATGTTTTGTCCTCATCTGTCATTGTGACATTTGAATTTGACAGATAAGGACAAAACATTGTATAGCTATACCACCGTTACTCAACGTTTATTAGTAAGGGGGTTAGTAAATAATGAAGAACAAAATAAAATTATACTATATTTTATAACAAACCTTTTTCCGAATATATTTCAAAAAAGTTCCTATTGGCAATTCTACTTAAATAGTTTTGTAGACATCCTTACAAATTTTCAAATAATTTATAGTATTAGTTGTATTCTATAATTTATATCCCTCTTTCTCCACTCAGGTATGGAGTACCCAAGCCCAAAGAGGATGCGTCTGGCACCTCTCACCTTGGACACCGAGGGCATGGACCGATGGAACCCCAGTCCTCCCTGGTCGGACACCCTGAAGGCACCAGAATACCAGCGGTTTAACTACAGCCATGTCCCACCCATACAACCTGACAGGGCTATGGTCACCTAATCTTAGTTTTGGTTTAGTTTCGTAATAAGAATTTTATAAAAATCAGGATAACAAAAAAAACTGTTTTTTTTAAGGGCGTTTGACCTAAATGGTCATACACAAGAAAACCTATCTAATACAGTAAATGAACTATCCAAATTGTGTTGTTTGTTCTTTGTGTAGGAGTTTTTAACGCATAAATAAAAGGCGACTAAGGGAATAAAGGCTTGTAGCATTGTTAGGCGATGGGCTTGCAACCTGTCACTAATGTACACTGGTAAAGATCTTAGCCTGTATGTGCAAAATGTGGTAACATAATTAACAACAAGTTTTTAGAGTTGTTGGTAATCCTGTAGCTCTGCCTACCCCACTCTGGGAATGAAGGCGTGAGTGTAAGTATGTATTAAAAGGTAAACTTTTCGAAACAAAGGACACGCACTAGTTATAACATAAAAGCAGTCTCCCCTGGGACCGTATAAACTACTGAACCTGCCAAGTTCCTGGCAGCGAAAGCGGCAGTTATAACAGTCGCTATGGGCGGCTAACGCATGCAAATTACGTCAAAATAATGTCGAAAGATATTCATAATATGGATATTACTACTGATTTATAACAAACAGGGCATATTTTCATACATAAATAGCACTCGAAATTTAATAAAAGTCTTATCAAACTTATGCTTTTGTCACCATATTGCGTCCGTCAGCCGCTCTTTAGTCATATAGCTCTGAACTAGGTAGGTCAAACAGTTAATTAGACTGCCCCAGGAGCGAACGTTTTGGTATAGTAACGTTAAAATATTTAGCAGTGTGCTATTTGGAAAATGTACTTTTTTTGTGGCTATATTTTTTAATTTTGTATACTCGAGTTAATATCTAATTTGATTGTTCACTTCATTATGTTAAATAAATAATTCTTGACTAATTAAAAAACTATCATGATGTATAAAAAATATGAAATAAAATAGCTATGTTGAACATTTTCATGTAAAAGTGGACGACGTTATGCAACTTTTTTTCTGTATATTTATTAAGCAATTTGTTTTAAGTGCAATGTTCTCGTGCAATTACGGTTGCATTATTTTCGCTCAATTCATTTTGACGAATTTAACAGTATTTTAAATGTAATTATATTTAAAATTCGGTAGTTACTTTAGACTTATAAAATAAGTATTTATGCAATAAGCAATGGAAAATGGCTCCGTCCAAATATCTATGCATTCCAAAGGAAAATTAAGAATAAGATTTTGTGTAAATATGTTTTAAGGTTTTAGATTATTTTGTACATACCTATGGGAAATGTAGGTAAATCCTAGTAAGTTATAAAAATATGTTATTAAGTACAGACAATAAAATAAATATTAAATAAATGCAACTGTCGTTTCATTTTGTAGAATTCATGTGGCATTTATTCCAAAACATGGCCTATGCAATCAGGTATAAGGGCGATTAGTTATCACAATTGATAATAGTTTTTTTTTAAATGTTTCTCGAAAAGAGTCATGGTTTATTGTAAACCATTTACTTTGTTGTTCAGTATTTACTGAGAAAATAAACATCGGCCGCCATTACTGACAAGTTAGTAAAAGCTATCATAACGTCGACAATGCAATAACATATCAAAAGTAATAAGGTATTAGAGAGTAGAATAATCGTAGAGCCCCTGGTAAAGTACGCTAGATTGCAGTACACCTTTGCCTCCCTTGGCTAAAAATAGGTCTAATTTGTGATTTTAAAACCATATATCTTCTCCTCAATTCAGTAGCACTGAAATTAGACAATAATTCCAAAACATTAAGTCTGGAACATCCTGTTTTGGTTTTCCTTATTAATTTGAAGAAAGTCAGTAAAAAAACAATGTTAGAAAAGCATGTCTCCCTAATAGAACATAGAATAAAAAAGTACAAGGACAATAGTGTCCGGCCGATAAGAAGTCAATCCTGACACATTGCTCAACCATGAAGTTTCTAAATATTGATAATATTGACAGCAGTAAAATAATGCTGTTATTACTGTTCCTTCACGCGCAAAAAATAAGTTAAACATTGTTTTTCTGCTGTCAACATTATCAATATACCAATTCGATACCGTTAATTAACAATCAAGGCTACCACCAACGAAGCATCTCATTTCCTAATCAGTCCTTGTATACTGTTAACTCATTCATGCCCTATCGCGAATTAATTTTAAGTTTCAGGAACTATTTAAATGCTTAATGTTATGTCGTTAACATTAAGAAACAAGCCGTCGAACCTCTTAATAGATGTAACACGGTACACCTCGCCAATGTAAAGTGATACCTAGAGCATGGATGATACCCCCCTGGTTTAGTCCTTTTTAGTTGAGCGCAAAGGGACGAGGTAGACCAAGTTATAGTTGCGGCGCTACGTCTGTCAATCATGTGGTGTGTGGGATGAGTTATAAACTTACACTAACACTGGAGTAAGTATTAACACGTTCACGGACATTCCGGCCACAAACGTAAATAAAAACCCTCGTGATAATTGTATGATACCAAGGCTGTAGCCGATGCTACTCCGTCCAAAGCGGAAACATTCTCATAGGTTACAGTGAAGGCAGGTATCTTGTACAGTATCACGCACACCATAACACCCCCTTGTTTCACACCAAAAGCTTTAAGGCAACCTCAACCTCATGCTCTACGTATAAAAGGAGAACGATGCGTGTTGTGACACATCACGGCTGTGGACGAGCTGCCGCATGGGGATTATTTTTATTGAAGGAAATAACATACATATTTTTCCGTCATACGGTGGCACAATGTTTAACGAAACGATAAATGAGACAAGTCGTCCATTGCCGTCGAAAATGTTGTATGAGATTTTGAGAATCGTGCTGTATCCGTGAATGGGTTGACTCGGATGGCTATTTCTTTCACGCTCTCTCTAACACAACATACCAAAATACACTGACCGACGCCAGAGTGTGACAGCGATCGAAAGTCAAGTACTATTACTACTCTAGTTTTATTAACCTTTATTATGCATCAAACAAAGTCCCTGTTTTAAAATATTCCTTTGGGAGTCTTTTGCTAGCCGCACGATCAAAACGACCAGGTCGCAATGAATAATGCATTTTTTGGATTAGGTCCTGTTTAAATACAAATAAGTTCTTGTGAACAAAATGGAACTGACATTTGGTTTTGTTTTCATAAAATACACATTTTGTTTTCGATAAATGACTTTGACGTGAATCAAAATAGTATACGCTATACATAATTAATAAAAATGATCTAATGATTTGTATTATTTCCATGTGGATTTGAAACGAATACAACTTTTAAATTTAATATTTATACTACTTAAAAGCTTATTTAAAAAGCTACTTAGTTTTAATAAAATAGTAAAATGTCATTATTTTTCTTAGACCCACCTAGTCCGCTATTCTTTATTCACTTCGAGCTTAAAAGCTCGAGCTTTTGCGAGCCTTTGATCCATTGTTATTGCAAGCTTGTCTTACGACTGCAGCTTCGATGAATTATGGAGGAGGACACTTTATCCTCTGTTACGTGATCCTCTTCCTCTCTGGATAACAATAAGGCACAAAAATAATATGTTATCATCTATTAAAATATAAATGTAGCAGGTTTTTAATGTAATTTTTGTGGGATTTCTTGGCAAGGTTACTTTATTCACTGAATTAAGATCAGTTTGTTATTATTGAACCTTAAATAATATATTAGTTACAGAGTATGATTTCAAGATAGTTAAAAATAGGTATAACGTGTATTTAAAAAATAATTAAAATGTTTTTGCGTTTCTTATTCTATGGTTATAACACGGAAAACCTTAAACGATTCATTGATAAAAAAGATAAAAAAAGATAAAAGATGTTTATTCAGTAAGTAGGCCGCACGGGCACTTTTACACATCAAAAATCTACCAGCGCTTCGCAAGTGACCACTGCTGAGAAGAAACGCCGCAAGAAACTCAACAGTCAGTCGTTTTTTTTTTAAATTACTTAAACAATTATAGAACTTAACCTAGCATTATATAAAACAATGAATTTAACATTAAAATATATATATCATGTACGTAGTTGAGCAGGAAAATGTGTCAAAACTCAGTATGTTCAGATGAACTCTTAAATAGTAATAATAATAATTATATATATATACACACATATACTTACCCATGACGGTGCAAAACAACCACATAGTTTTGATACATTCTCCTACAGAAACCGTGTCCCCTAGACAATAATTATACCTACAATGTTTAGATATTTTCCTGACTAAGCTATTACTAAGTTAAGTGTTTAATTTAGGCCAAGCATTTTTATCTGTTAGATAGTCCTCGACTCTATAATAAGCTTTCGACATCAACGACTTTTTCAAGTAATTTTTAAGTGCTGGAAATGATAACTTTAAAACTTCGTCAGGTAATTTATTATAGAAATGAATGCATTGACCAACAAATGATTTATATACCTTACGGACACGAATTTTTTTAATAGTAATTGTATAACAAAAGCTTTTATCTGTACTAATATTATACAGAGGTAAAGTTTGTGACGTTGTAAGGGGTAATCTCTGGATCTACTGAACCGATTTTGAAAATTTGATTTACCAATAGACAGCTACGTTATTTGTGAGTGTCATAGTAGGCTAGGTAAATATTAACCCAAAAAAAAAAAGCCCTACGAAGTGGGCACGGATACAGCTAGTATTTAATATAAAATGACCAAATTGTCATACAGACATTTTCAATTACTAATTTACTAATACGCTTATAATCCTACGGACATTTTTCTTTCAATCTTCTTTTTTTTTAAACTTCAATATTTTATAAGTCATTTTCACATTTAATGACAAAATCCAATACAATGAGAAACACAAACAATATGTAGGTACAAAAAAAATACGCTCTCATCAATTTTAATTGGAAATCAATCCTCCCTCTTGCATACACCGCTCCAACCGCTTAGGACGGGCAGACGCGGTTCGCATTAGCGCGTTCGTTAGCAGAAAACAAATTAATAAATTATGGCCCATACAGTTTTCCAATCACACGTGCGTGGGAACTGGGAGCTGTTGAACTGGGACACCTCGGGCTTGGGACGCGCGGCATGTATGTAAACAATCTGGAGGTACTTTAGCTGTTCTTAGGATATCGTTAATACATATTCATCCATTATTAGAACATAAGGCTGTTCAACACTTTCCTCAAAGCTCGGCGCACTTGTAATTCCTTTGGTGTTGCGGGTATATATGGGTCGCGGTGATCACTTACTATCAAGTAACCCGCTTGCGCGTCTGCCTTTTTTATATTATAATAAATAAATTAAGTTAGTTAATTGAAAGTATACCTATGCCAAATTAAAATTTTACAGTAGGTACCAAGAGTTTCTGAGTAAAACCGCGGGCAGACGGATAGACAGACAGACGGACAAAGCGAAACTATACCCTTATAGTTTCGCTTTGTCCGTCAAGCAACCCTTCCCTTGTTGACTACGGAACCTTAAAAAGTTGTTAGTAGTGTAGCTCCCCCATTTTAGAAATAACGGTGAATCTTAACATATATTCGTCATAATTTAAGTTTTTTATTATTCTGGTTCTGAATAGGCCTTAAAAATAAAATACGATCACAAGGGACATTCATACAGTGCTACCATTTTCTTAATAACGATCGGCAATCTTCGTTTTTGTATGACACACGAGTGACAAATATACTGTCAGTTGCGAGTGCAAGCGTGATAGCGATAGCTAGCCGAAAGCTATTAAGAAGCTGGGAATACTGTACATACAGGACCTCTATTCTACCCAGTAAACATCATTACCATTTTATTTTTAACTCTGCCGCGCCATTACTGTCAAGTAAATAAGAGCGATCGAAACGTTGACAATACGATAACAGGTCAAAAGCAATATGACTTGACAGAGGCGCGTGGAGCTAACCCCATGTGCTTCTGTTTAGTCCACCAGAGTAAATCTCTTTAACCGAACAATTGTCCTCGCGTGTGATATCCATGGACTTGTTTCTCTAATAAGTCCATGGTGATTGTCTAAAACTCGATACTGGCGAAATACACCTTGTTAAACACAAGGAGTGAAAGCCATTAATTAAGAAAAAAAAAAAAAAAAGCAATATGGTTTTACCTATTGTAGGGCCATTACCAACTGAGCATCGGGGTCAATCATTTTATCGGACTCTCTCGCTCGCACTCGTAGGGCTTATGGCCAGCGTAAGGGATGCAAGAAAACGCTGCTACTACACGCATCCCTTACGCTCGCCATAAAGTCCAGTCAGCCAGCCAGTCAGAATAAGGCACTGTTCAAGAATGAACAAATGGTTAACGACACCTCGTTTTGAGTTTGCTAAAGGGCTTTACCATGACATACTGAATCAGTTCAGATTAAGTTGAGATAAAGAGACAGAGCTGTATAACTGCTATAGCTCTGTCCCTTTCTCTAAACCCAAACTGAACTGCTTAATTTATGTAATTGTAACCCCCCTAGTTAACGTAGACGCACTGAAAGGAAGTCGTTTACCACTTTCGGACCTTAAGATTATATAAATAGAGGCGAAAACTGGTAAAGGACTTTCTTGGTCAACCGTACTATAAATACTACTATGCGCATATGGTCTAAGATCCGAATAGGAGAAGATTTGGACCGGGCTGTTTATTCGATGAAAAGTATTTTATATCAAATTTAATACGCTAAATAATATGTGGCGAATAGGTAGGCTGAAAAATTTCAGCCCAGTACCTATATCATTAAAAAAAAAGAACTTTTTTTTTAATTGCAAATGTTTGTTTAATAGACAAATTACATACTAATCGAAAGTATGAAGTCTATAGAATATGCAAACGTTAGGTTTGGTGCAAATTACTAGTACCGACTTACCTGTTTATACCTGCCTACTCAATAGCTTGACGAGAAAAAAATTGTCAAACTAACGTTTGCATATTCTATAGGCTTCATACTTTCGATTGGTATGTAATTTGTCCATTAAACAAGCTAGTGTATTTTTTTAAAACGAAGTTAAATTGTATTTTTTTTATTAATTATATACTGGACTGAAAATTTTCAGCCTACCTATTCGCCATATATTACTTAGCATATTAAATTTGGTATAAAATACTTTGTATCGAATAAACAGCCCGGTCCAAATCGTCTCCTATTCGGATCTCCTACTAATACAGCCACTTGCTTGTAACTAAACAGTAAGATTTAGTTTTTATCATGACACTTCCGTGAGACTCAGACATATTAAAGAGATCACAAAAGTTAACTATCTTGCTGCGGCAGCCTCTGCTCATGATTAGGGGCTCTTGACGAGCCAGAAACATGTCGAGCGATATTGAACATTATTAACGTGAATTACCCGTTGTAATCTCGTTATTAAGGTATAGTACTGCCAGTTCCTTAATAATTACTGGTATTTTTTTATGGTGATAGGACCTTGCGCAGGGTTCTTTGTCCAAAGTGGGTTTGCTTTTGACCTCTGTTGCACCAGATGTTAAGTGACGATAAGGTCGAGGGTGGTACACGCTTATCAGAAAAAAGCCTATTCACTCTTGCCTTGAAAATACTAAGATCATACGATTCTGGGAATACAAACACTGGGAGAGCATTCAACTCCTTGGCAGTGCAAATAAGAAATGACGCTGCAAACCGCTGCGTCAGAACAGTTGGAAATTCAACTATACGAAACCCTCCCGGTGTCTGGAGAACCTCATCATCATCATCATCATGTCAGCCGAAAGACGTCCACTGCTGGAAATAGGCCTCCCCAAGGCTCTCCACTCAGACCGGTATTGTGCTTTTCGCATCCACCGCGTTCCCGCGATATTTACAAGGTCGTCACTCCATCTTGTTGGAGGCCTACCTACAGCTCGTCTCCCGGTCCGCGGACGCCACTCAAGAACCTTCTGACCCCATCGGCCATCAGTCCTGCGAGCAATGTGCCCCGCCCACTGCCACTTAAGTTTGGCTATTCTTCGGGCTATGTCGGTAACCTTAGTTCTACTGCGGATATCATCATTTCTGATTCTATCACGCAGAGAAACCCCGAGCATAGCCCTCTCCATAGCCCTCTGAGTGAAGTCAAAAGTCTTTGACCAGTGTGTGTTGCCAGTGATGACTTACGGATCTGAGACGTGGGCGCTAACAATGGGCCTTATAAGGAGAACATACCTATCTTGGATTAAAATTTCGCTACGTGATTACCCTACTAACTGCATGGAATAAGTTTTCTTTATTTGTGGGTCTTCTAGTACTCTAACCTTAGTTGGTGCTAAAGATAATTTTTAATCCTTGATAGGAACAGAATCGATTGGTGTTAAAAAAAAACTCAAAGGTGACGATTTCCTCGCTGATTGTACATTTTATCACAAGGTAAACGAAGCTATCAACGACCCATCGAAAATCTGCAGGTATTACCGACCCATTAGCGTAATTCGATATTTTAAGGTTTCTGCAACTATTTGAGTCATTGTAATAGAAAAATTACACGCGTTTGTTCATTGAGCATCGAATAATCTTTAATTAGTGTACGTGGCAGTTTGAAAAGGAGATAAAATACATCAGTTTCTGTGCGGCCGGCGTAAACGCAGGTCCGGTCGTACTGACCCTTGTTCCTGCAGGTAAGTATCTAACTTTTCTGCTTAAGTCATTTAATACATATAAATGATGCCTAAAATTATCATGTAGTATTAAGTGTATTCGTTTACTTATAAATTCTCGATTTAGTAACGCGTTTTATTGAAAAAACGTCACTTTATATCATAAAACTTTAAATGAAAATAGGGCGGTAATAGCTTCTTCAATTTTAGTAGCTGCAGCCATCACCGACCCATATGTCGGTAATGGCCGCAACGTAGTTTTTCGTTTTTATATCTTTCCTGTTGAAATTTGCCAATTATACATGTATTTGAATAAACCATTTTAATTACAAACAACCAGCCTTTGTAAAAATCTAATAGCGATATACAATAATTGGTCTAGTTTTCTTGTTCTGGGGTTCTAAATTTGCCAAAAATAACTACATTATTCATAGATCGATGGTTGCCGAGTTAGAATAGTACCACTCCATGTCTTCCCTTGGATGTCGTAAGAGACGACTAAGGGAATAAAGGCTTGTAGTACTGTTAGGCGATGGGCTTGCAACCTGTCACTAATACGCTGGTAAACATCTTAGCCTAATTGTGCAAATTGTGGTTATAGAATTATCAACAAGTTTTTAGAGATGTTTGTAATTCTGTAGCTCTGCCTACCCCACTCTGGGAACGAAGGCGTGAGATTATGTATGTATGTAGTAATTAAACTGGGTGTTTATAGTTCAATGTTATCTTACTTTAATCAATCATGGTCTCTTTTACAGTCAGGAAACCATCGATTATAAATATTACGTACCTACTTTTTATGAGTCGGTAATACATTTTACATAATAGCGACAATGAGCAGCTATTAGCAATTCTACACAAATGTATTAATACATTTGTGTAGAATCGCTTCACGTCACTTATTTCACGTTATTTCTATTTTTACAGGGTGGTCAATAAAATTAAAAATCTAGATGCCTCATGCTTACACCGATCCGAAAAACCCCCATGTATGTTCAGCGATTTTCATTGCTTTCAAATTTTTCACCATATCAGTCTCTTACAATCGGTAATACCTGCATAAAAAACGTTAATAGCTTCACAGCCGTTACTATGGATCGGTAATAGAAACAATCGACTTACCCACTTTATTAATTATTTTTGACAATAACACACACACACTTTATTTTGAAGCATTTCTCATCATAAATATAAACCTAGTATACAATATTACCATATAAAAATTACAAAAGTACCTACTGTGACGACTACCAATATTCTTAATAAGTATGATCAATTTCAAAATTGCCTTAGGAGGGTCGTTAATAGCTGCATTTACCTTAGATCTGTGAATGTCGATTGTCATCACTTAAAAAGTTAGTCAAGGTCTTCAAAGAGTATTTTCGCGTGGCAGTAAGGGATCTAGTAGCTCCACCCTGAAGATATGCAAAACTCAATTTACAATGATCCCACTAAATTTAATTTGGATAAGTACATAATAACACTAACTTAATAGAAACTTACTTCAAATCTTAGTAATTAATTGAATTTATCAAAATTGTAGCTAAGACTGTTTGGTAATATATTAACCACTTTTTACGATTGCACTCTTAGGAATTGCATTCTTGGGTCTCAGTCGTCTCAGATCACACTTACTTGGCCTGTGTGCCAATTTTTAAGACCATTTCAAATCGAGTCATTTCTTTATGCTAGAGAAGCAAACGAGATAGCGGGTCAGCTGATAAAAAGGGATTACCCATGCGCACCTATTCGCAACACCTGGAGGGGATCCGCAGATACGTTGTGAGATACCTCCTATTGGCGTAGGAGAGCAGTAGGTACATAAATATTGGACTAATTGTCGCGACGAAATGAAAAAATACCGTTGTTAATTTCAGTCCACTACCTGCACTTTTTTTGGAATAAGCCTAAACGGTTATGGTTAGGTCTTAATCCGATAATAAGTAACTAAAGAAAGGTAAACAGATACCAGGTCTAATACGTAAGTTTAAAAATATATATTGTTATCGTGGTTATACCATTAAAGAAACTTAGCCATAGATCGTCAACACCTTACCACCGCACTCAGAAACAGTTAATGACGATAAAATCATTCCGGTTAACGATTATTCATACACAAGTTTGAAAAAGGAATAAATGTATCTCTAAGTGTGACATTTAAGGGACAAATAAATCGTTCCTTTTTCAAACCTTTGTATGAGGAATCATCATTAAGAAACGTCTTAATCGTCATTAACTGACTCTAAGCGCGATCGATAGTGTTCAAAGCGACCTACCTATAGTAATAATGTAATACCCAATCTTCTCATTACGTAAAAACATAGTAAACAGATCCATTACCAACTACAAATGTTAGCAGATAAGAAAGCGCACAATCAGTGCAATTATTTCACGAGCACCTCTAAAACCACCATAAAACAGCTGTAAGTTACGGGCAACTAAACTAAACCCTCAAGTGATAAAAATGCATTAAAATGCAGTTTACGAGCGGACCGACAGAGCGTACGATAAATATTCATGTAAATATGCAACATCCTGGATTCGGTAGAAAAAGGAAAACAGGTACTGGATTCTCACATGTCGCCGATTGCCTATCCGATCGGATTTGCTGTAAACATTTTAATTTCTGCCGGCGTTTGCACGGTCAATCACTGGATAGTGCCTATTGTGTGGGATGGATGAGAGCGAAGAATAGACGGATGGACTATTAGACGGTAGCCATAGTGAAATGGTAGAGTTGGCTTGGGATTTTTTAATAAGACTGGCTGGCCAGGCCAAGCCAAGATGACATAGTTGTCAGTGTTGTCACCTGATACTGGTCCCCCCTGTCCTGTACTTCTATATGATTCTCATAAAGAAGTCACTTTACAACTTAACGGACAATATTATTATCAGGCGAGTTACAAAGTTTAGAATTTAGAGTGTGCCTTCTCAAGTAGGTAGCTTAATAGTCGCTCATATGAGAGAATTAGGTACACCTCTTTTGATATTGTGATAGAACGTGAGGGCGGTGTAAAGGCAAGGCAAGTTTTTAAAGTAAATACTTTTAAAACTCTTGAGGGGTTACCATGACATACTAAAGCAGTTCAGTTTATGTTGAGAGAAAGGGACAGAGCTATAGCAGTTATACAGCTCTGTCTCTTTCTCTCAACCTTAATTGAACTATATTAGTTTTTATTGGTCGAAAAAGAGGGGTGTTATGAGTAGATTCTAGAGAGCTGCCAAACGGATGGATTGCTTTTCAATTTTTTTTTACTTAATATAAGTCAAGCTTCCAAAAAAACAGCGTAACATGGTACGTGCCGACGACAATTAAAAACCAGAAGTAGTTTACACGTGTGGCGGGCGATAAACGGCCAATAAAATTATTATTATGACTAAAGACCTAACACAGAAAGTTAAATGAACTAAAAAACGCCTAAGTTAAAATGCATTTAAAATTATTAAAACAATAATATTTACAAGTCGTGTCGCATAATTTATAGCGCACTATACTTCTGACATAAAAAAGGAAATCATCAAAGCATAAACATTGCATAATACTGTACGTGTCATGCAAAGTGATTTAATTATAATATAAATAAACAATAATCGCCATAATTACGGCGCAAAAAAGTCAAGTCACCTCTTTACAGACGCTTTGAATACAAAGGATTACCGTAAGCAAAGACGCGGCGTTAATCGAGTCGATATTGAAAACAATCGGCGCGGGAGCACGACTCGATGGCTTCATTAATAGGGAGGGGACGCTGCCGATTTGATTATCGATATAGAATAGAATAGAATAACTTTATATCAGGCTATAAGGCACATATTTACAATTATATATAATAACAATATACAACTTAAAATTAACATAAGTAAATTAAACCCTCTACCCTAACATAATAATGCATACCTATTGACAACGCGTAACCCTAGTTGGTACGTTGGTTTGGTAGTGACCCTGCCTACGAAACTAGTGGTCTCGGGTTCAAATCCTGATAAGGGCAGATATTTGTGTGATGAGCGCGAGTATTTTTTTCTGAGTCCTGGATGTTTTCTATGTATTTAAGTATGTATTTCTCTATATAAATAAGTTAATAGTTTTTTAGTGCCCCATAGTACAAGCGTAGAGCTTAGTTTGGGACTAGGTTGTATAGGTACGGAAATACCGCCGCAGTAAGCTGATTCCATAACACTGTCGTGCACGGCAAAAAGTTTCATCCATTGACTGCCATACATCTATCCATCCAGATCCGGGGCAAAAGGGATGGTAGAAGCAGAAATGACAGGGGACAGATGCTAGTCAATTTCTTGGAACGGGAAGAGCTTTTTTTTTCTTGATGAAGTTGTTCTTTCAGAAGAAACCTCAGGGGAAGACCGAAGAGGAATTGGCAGAACCCCTATAATGTTACGGCGAGCAACGCTAATATTTTGGACATCACACTTAATGGGGGCAGGATACCTCAATCCGAAGTAGTGAAATTTCTGGGAATTTACGTAAACTCGCTTCTTAACTGGAAACCTGAAGTAGAATCACTTACTATTTCTTTAAGCTCTGCTTGATATGCTCTCCGTAGTCTTCGAGATGAGGTCCAAACAAGGCAACTCAAAATGGTGTACCATGCCTTGGTGGAATCTAAAATTCGGTACAGTATTAAATTATGGAGTAACAGCTATAAATACAATAGTGATGCAGTTCTTAGAATGCAAAAGAGAGCGATCAGGACGATAGTTCGCATGCCTCAGTGTGATTCGTGTCGGGAGTACTTCAGTAAGCTCGAAATCTTAACTGTTCCTTGTGTGTATATTCTCGTTCTACTCACTGACTTCATTAAGCACCTCAATCAAGTTGAAAGCCAAAGTGACAGAGAACATAGTTTTACAACCAGACGGAAGGACATTAGTAAGATGGTCCCAAGGATCAACATAGTGCGGCACGCTGCATGCAATCAGGCTGCCCATTTATTTAATAAATTGCCAGTACAAATGACAACAATAGTTAACAGACAAATTTTCAATACAAGACTCATAAGATTACTTTTAAAAACACCCCTCTATTCAGTGACAGATTTTATGGCGCACACCTCGGACACTGAATAATTTACAACAAATCTGTACAGCTGTTAATTTGGGTTATTATTATATTTTGAGGTTTTGTTTTAATTAAATGTATTATTTAATTATTATAATAAATAAAGTACCTAAGTTAAATTCCACATTCAGACACAAAGTTATTTGTTAATGGATTAAATAAATGCAATAAATGAAATGTGTTAAAAATAAAATCAACTTTATCATGACGGACGAGAGTCAAAAATGGCTAAGTGATTTAAAATATTTGAACTGCAAAATCTTTATAAAACTCTACGGTTATCAAATACTGATATTGGGTGATGTTAAAAGATAATTTATATGTTTTTTATTGTAATCACGTGAAAACGATTACATTTAGATTGAGAATTTAAACACACCGAGTATCGCAGTTCCGGCTTGCTTCCTTATCGATACAATTCTTTGAAACCCTATCCGCTCGAACAAAACGCACGATTTTCATGTCCTTTGCCACGTGTCGAAGCCGATACACGACACCGACATACACCCTGAATTTCAAATTACTAAATACATAAATTTATTCAAAATTACCTTTTCTAATTCTAATCGTTCGAGGCACGTGCGGCACCACAGAATATAAATTAACCTTTTTTTCTTCAAAAATTAGACGAAAGCGTGTACCGGTAACGGTTGATGTATATCGATATTTGGATTGACCGTTAGAAATCGAACGGTGGTTCGATTTCCGAATCGATCTGAGATATCCTTCAAAGTTCCGTTGCAGGATGCGTCCGTTTTTGAAGAGAGGAAGTTTTGTGTTCACTTGGGAAGTGCTTGGTCATTGTCTTTACCATTATGCTTATTACATTCGTAATTTTTATCTTATATCTTTAATAAATAACTAATGTACTACACAATGTACTGATCATAAACGCTGATTTATTTCTGACTCTTTTCAGAGTTATTATTTTTAAACAATATTCTTTTCTTGAACCCTAGGAGGAGCAGTTACAAGCTTAATGTCAATTTAAGTTATTTATAGGTGTACGTACGAAAAAAACCACTACCTAGAAGATATGAACTACCTTTTCCATAGCTACTCGGGTAAAAAAGTTTACTAATAATTAGTGGCATCTCCATTAAAGGTTTTTAAAAGGTCACACAAACTTTTTTTTAAACTTGTTACAAAGAAATTTTAAACAATTGAATTTTCAAATACCTTACCAACGTTTCTCAAATAAAACAAATACTTATGCAAATACACTAGTTACTTGATAAAAACATTTAAAATGCGTAAATGGGGCGTTTTTGTAACAAAGCAATATTTTATTCGGGCTACCTTTGTTTCGGCGAAATATGTTTGCCAAATGTATTGTTTCCCAACCGTTTCATTTGCCAACCCGCTTTGTTTTCTGTAACCGTAAATATTTCAGAATTTTATAAAAACTAACCTAACCTATAGGGTTCTACACGATAGTACTGAAATAAATCCTAAAATATTTATGTAAAATTGGGTTCGCAAATGAAAAAGTTGGGAAACGACACATTTGGCAAACATATTTTTACCAAACGGCAGACTCCGAATTAATCATGTATACTGAAAAAAAAAATTGGTCGCTCGTAACAAGATTGTGATTGTTGTGCATAAGCGTCTTGATCCCATACGAGCCTAACAAGACGATAGATACATCAACTAAGACGATAGATACATCAACTAAGACGTTAGATACATCAACTAAGATATTAGTTGAATCACTAAAGAAATTGCTGTTTGTTACTATCAGTTTTGGTTTATATAACTAATATCTTAACTATTGTATTCATTTTATATCAACTAAGTGAAAATCTCTCTTTGTTGGCTCTCATTTTTTTGAGTGTAGAGATCTACCCGATTTAATACAAAATAAAGAAAATATCTAACAAACTGCGCTGTTGGACCGTGCTTCACATAATGCACCACTCCAAATTATGAGCACGTTAAATCTTATTTCGGAGCCATAGAGGTGATAATCCTGTAAAATTTAGTGCATGAGTGCCAATTCGGGAGGTTTACCCTATCTGAAGATTAACCTAGTCAAAATAATATCATACAAATTGACCTAGGCTCAAACTATCTATCGTCTTAGCTGGTATAGATAATAGACAGCGAGAAACATGCTTATATAGAGAACTGCATACATAGAAAACATTCAAGGCTCAGTAACAAATTCCACACAATAACCGGGGATAAAATCCACGACCCCTTGGTGTCGGTGGGCAGGCTATACGGCCGTAACCGCATCGTGCCTTATTTATTTTATCTAATTTCCAATTAGATCAGGTTTGAATTGGACCCGTTAAATAATTTCTTAGCTTACCGGTCACGATAAAATGCATTTCAGTTTACCTAGATGATCAGATAGTACTCAAATTATGATAACGGTACTAATGAAATAGAAGATTTTTAACCAAGGGTTGAAAAGCTCCTATTTCACACGAGATATTTTGCCGCTCGAGTATAGCGAGAGTGCCAATATTTCGAGTGTGAAATAATTGGTGACTCACTTGAGTTAAACACTCTACTTTTCATTTTGACTATTAGGAAATTTAATAATAAAATTTATAAACGTAAGGCTCAGTATCATAGTTTTCCAAAGAATAGCCGAATAAGATTTTAGCAGCTTTAACTTCACAGGTCAATTGATTTATAGTTCTTTTTCAAATTACTTTTCTTCCCAAGGGTTGACATGAATCACTTTGAACCCGCTTCTAAGATAAAAAATTGCCTACTTTCAGAATGTGAGACATGAAAATATGTTTCCGAGTACCAACACAATCTACTTTTTCGAGGACATTCCAAACCTTAATCTTTCTAACTGGAATTTTTGCATTTATAAATCAGTATTTCCCCATTTACTTTGTCAAACGTGCTTTAGTTAGAAATGAGATCGTGGGAAAACAGGTGGAGTGGGCGTGCGCACAATCTTATCTTATCTTATAAACAATAAACTGGCATTTTCACTCTAAATGGTTAACGTTAACATTCGCGAAATCCACTCCTTTTGAGTTTACGCGGGCCGGAGTCAAGATATAGTTGTTAAAATAGTTTATTGTTGGGTGTGCAATAAAAAAAATACTAGCAGATAATAATTCATTGCTGTCACATTGCACAACATATTATTTTTTAAGAGCTACAGTTCCACAGACTTACTTAAAGACAGACACACACGCACACACATACACACACACAAACACACTCCTATTCTTTTTGCGTCGGAGGTTAAATAAAATACAAATACTCTTCATTGAACACCAAAAAACAAAACACGGAACAGTAGGTACATTTTAATTATAGGTATACAACAGGCGGTCTAAATCGACAGCGATTCCTTCCAGACAACCTCGGACAAAGAAATACCTAAATAAACAAGTACATGGCAGGCGGTGTAAACTACTTCCTAATGTTGACAGCAGTAAAACAATGGTGTTATTAGGTACCATTTCTACAAACGCAACAAATAAGTTTTGCATTGTTTTACTGCTATCACCATTATCAATATTCAGAAACTTCATTGTTGTGCAATGTGTAAGGGTATGCCCTATTCCACTCAGCAAAATCATATTGCTTTTGACCTGTTATCATATTGTCAACGTTTTGATAGCTCTTATTTACTCGTACTTGACAGTAATGGCGGCCGAGTTGAAAATACGATAGAATGTCAAAAGCAACCGAGTTTTACCGAGTTTTCACCATCAATTAAGTAGATATTTTTCCTCGGAAGGTTTTGATGTAGAAAAAAATTATATGTACAGGTGTTACATAAAACTCACAAATAAACCGAAGCAAAGCGAGGGCGGGTCCCTAGTTTAAAATATTTTGCACATAAATGGGCATTTTCACTAAAAAGTGTACCTAAATAAGGACCGAAATTAAGGAACTTTAACTTTATCAGTTTTGTGACGAAAATTAGCTATACATTGAAGGCCGCAATGTACTCGTATGGCTTATTTTCGTGGCAAAACTGACAAAGTTAAAGTTCCTTAATTTCGTTCCCTATTTGGGTACACTTTTTAGTGAAAACGCCAATTTGTAACATTTGCACGTAACTCTAGCACCAATTACACTTTCTTAGTTCGATATTTTCTAATCTAACCATGGTGTCCGGTATATAGTGGACTACCTTACAGGGCTGGATAGCTCAGCTCAAGAGCGTTGAAAATGATAAATCATGTTTAGTAAAACTCGCACGGAAAACGAGTTCACCATTTTCGAAGCCACGACCACAGTTCTTATAATTTTTCAGTTTTGTTTGTGTGGAAGAAAGTTAATTAAATTTGCTTTCAACGAAATTCATAAATAATTAGCAGTTTTTTAAATTTTCCAAGTCGGACATCATCTTTTTTGGTCCAAATATGAAAGTGCCGGGCAAAAAGAAATAATGCTATATTTTATTATAAATTGTCCACCTGAATATTTATTATTACCTATGGCACCAAAGCTGTAGTACCAATATCCATGGTTGTATGAGGAACTTGAGTACAGATTTTTTAGGGTTTTTTATAGTTAAAAAAAAGATATGCAGGCGTATCTTCGTCTAATTAAACGATAAATAATCACCATCGTCTGGAACAACAATAATATCCCCAACCCAAGGGTTTTATTCCTGGAAAATGTATCGCACGGCTACTATGCACTAATACAAAAAAAAAAAAAAAAACCATACAATGCACATGACATGTAGATGATTTTTTTGTTTATTTATAAAAAACCCCAAAGACACGGAATACACGATTCTCATGTCAAAAATAGGTTTGGAGACACCTTATCTTACCAAAATAAGTTCACATGTCAAGTTATGGTAGAACAATTCATTTGTGTTTGTTAGTTGAATTCACCGAAACAAAGAATTTCAGAACTTAAATAAAACCTATGTCACTGACCCTACAACTTTAGTGCCATAACAATGAATGCTCAGATAGACAAGTTTTAACATAAAATAGCATTATTTCTCTTTGGCCGGCACTTTCATATTTGGACCAAAAAAGATGATGTCCGACTTGGAAAATTTAAATACTGTTAATTATTTATGAATTTCGTTGAAAGCAAATTTAATTAGCTTTCTTCCACACAAACAAAACTGAAAAATTATAAGAACTGTGGTCGTGGCTTCAAAAATGGTGAACTCGTTTTCCGTGCGAGTTTTACTAAACATGATTTATCATTTTCAACACTCTTGAGCTGAGCTATCCAGCCCTGTAAGGTAGTCCACACTATATACCGGACACCATGGTTAGATCAGAAAATATCGAACTAAGAAAGTGTAATTGGTGCTAGAGTTACGTGCAAATATTACAAATGGGCGTTTTCACTAAAAAGTGTACCCAAATAGGGAACGAAATTAAGGAACTTTAACTTTGTCAGTTTTGCCACGAAAATTAGCCATACGAGTACATTGCGGCCTTCAATGTATAGCTAATTTTCGTCACAAAACTGATAAAGTTAAAGTTCCTTAATTTCGGTCCTTATTTAGGTACACTTTTTAGTTGGACCAAAAATGTATGAAACCCCGATGATGTCCCTTAAAGTTTGACATCGTACAGTGTAAAAAAACTGTATCAAAGCCTGCCATGCTGCTTTCTTAAAATTTTGCATGTTTAATGGAGATTCTAAAATGATATCACAATTGAGATTATTTATTATAGCAGCGAAGTTATTATTAAGTTTGTCCAACAAAGACTGAATTCTATTAAACGATCCAATTTAAAAAACGTCTTTTGCTTCCGTTTAAAATATTGTTTTATAGTTTTAAATGTTTTAAAAGACAGTGTACCTGAATGTGCATCGCGCCAATAGTTTAAGCTTAGGAACGAAAGATGCACATTTGATTTGATTATCACATTCACATATGCCTAACCCTTCTTGTGACTTGTCTGTCTGTTAAATTGTCTACGAAATCCACAGTATTTAAATAGAAAATAATAATTTTCGTTCATCCTAACGCCATCTAGCACATGTGACTGTTAACTCAAACAGACTCAACACAAGCGTTTCCCTTAGCATAAAACTGACGGGACGATTTCACACGCACTTACCAGTTACTCTTCATTCCTCAAGTTGGCGCCACTGGTATCGAATTAACTTCTTATAATACTTGACATTTCCCTACATCTACAAGTTCAACTTGTAATAGTTTGTTATACAATTTTTCAGGAAACCTATGTTTACTACCCTTTTTAGGATATGGTGGAATGAGAGACATTAGCGGCCTTTACACGTCAAGTTCGGACCGCGGGAAACGCCACGCGCCATTCTAATCTTCGCTCCGAACTGTACATTCTTTACTATTTTACTATTACAGTTGCATTTATACGTACAGTTCGGCACGAAGATTGGAATGGCGCGTGGCGTTTCGCGCGGTCCAAAGTTTACGTGTGCAGGCGGCTATTATCGACATTATCTGTAAATAAGGGCTATCTCTTACGACTGTATACATAAAGCTCATGAATGGATAAAGGATACTTCGTTTGTAGATTTACGGCATGAATCGAAGTTGATCCTTCGCCGATCTAACTAAAGCAATTTAAATACAAACTTTTCCGTCCAAAACGATATCGTATGTCTATTCACTACGGGTCTTTATCCTACGAGTAAAACCATATTAGGTACTCAATCAGGCCCGAGATTCTAGGCGGTGAAAACAATTATCGACTTTGACCGTTATCGTATTGCCAACGTTTTGATAGGTCTTATTTACTTGATAGTAAAAACAATACAGGTCAAAGATGATATGATTTTTACCGCCAAGAATAGAAGCCCTGCATTTAAGACGGCGGGGTGTCGAGGAGGTATTTTTGGAGCCGGTGAGAGTCATTATAAGGATAAGCTTGTATAGGGGAATTAAAGTTGTACACATTTAAGTATCGTGAGACATGATTAAAAATAATGGAAAAACTGTTAAAACTTAACGGGTACCGTCCATCATGTTAAACGATTCGGTAGCTTCTCCTAACATGAAAACAATCATGATCGTTAGTGTGGATGCAAAAACATCACGATCATGCTACGCACCGTATCTGATCGCTCGCAAACCATGTTGCTACGCATTTATTAAATACCACACACGCTCGTGATCGGATACGCGTAATTAAAAAAGTAAGCGTTAGTAAATATGAACGTGTTGTGATACTGTATCATGATATGCAGTTTTGATTTTGATACGTGATACACCGCGATCTACTCGAGTTGTTTTTTTCCCGATCAACAAAAGGGATACGGTGTTATTATACGATACGTTGCTAAACTACGGCTTGACTAGTATGGACGCGTTTTTTCACGCGACGATGCTAGTGATACGGTATGCCCAAAGTGAGCGTCCATACTTAAGATACGCGTGCTCGATACGATACGCACGATCATGATCGCCAAAATGATACAAATAAGGACCCAGATCAGGGTCGAGAAAGAACTGGAGAGCTCATCCCATGAATTCGTAACACGTCGGACCTGTCCTGCTTTTAATCGTGTGGTTCTACCGTTTTTCCATTATATTTACGCAATTTTTATTTCAAAAAGGGCATGTAAAAGCTCTGGCGACGGGTTAGTATTTTCGGTTTCGTCTTCCATTTTATTCTTGGTTTCTTGAATGGTTTCTTTGTTGTGGCCTTTTTTGTAGTACTGATGAGTTTCACGGTACTAGGAGTATTTTCGACAGATTCTGGATTTTCAGTCGTAGTCAGATGTTCGAACTCCGAGATTTCATTATGGTATTGGTACTCAAACTTGGTTTTTACGTCGCAGACTTGAAACTCGACTTGGAAGAATACTATAAAGCACGTAGAGATGTAGTGAATCATCACTCGATGTTGTATTTTATTGGACAAAGTGGTATTCATCTTGCTTGCTCAATTAGCTTAGCGATGGAAACCGAAAGCCGACTGAGAAAGCAAGATAAACGGAATTTCTAAAAAAATTACAAGTAAGACATTTTTGAACAGTCGTTAATTTGTAAGCGGCCCGAAGACAGATTTCTTAATATACTTTGCTATATTGTTAAAACAGTCCTAGTGTTAAATAACAATTTATGGTGGGGCTTTTACTGTTTTTCGAAAGAAATGGGCTCTGCCTGCTCGCACATATGCAAGAACCATTCTCAAGTGGATAATAGAGAAACTTGAAACAATATTTTATTGCCTTCTCGGCGTTCGATTTGAAATATAAAGGACTATCTTAGGATGCAACGAAACACAACCTTTACTTTAAACCATAGCTTGAGTGCGGTGACATACTGTTTCCCGTGTTTATTTTATTGGTTAAAATTAACATAGTAAAAATAACAAAGGAAGGTTTTTTTTTGTATTTTCTTGACGAAGACGGTTGGTCAGGAACCTAGAGATAGGGTAGTCGGTTTTGAGCTTAAGGAGAGGAAGGCAGTGGACAATGTTGTGCACGGGCAGCATAAATTCACGTGGGCAAGGTGTCTAGCGTGTGCATGCATTGGTTGGAGTGGAAATGTTGACACACGCAGCTAAACAGAGGACCCACGCGGGTGACGTTTATAGAGTGCGCTGCAGTGGGGTTCCTGCTTAAGGGTCCCCAACTCGCAAAATAACCTTATAACATCAAGCTTATATGGCCGAAACCCTTGTAATTGTTTTATAAAAGCATAATTTGTTCCAATGTCCTTATAAGAGATTTCTAAGAGCTCATTATAAGAGATTATCGATCCCTTATAAACGGTATGTAGAATACTTTTGCCCTTATAACAGCAGTGTTAATAACCTAACAAAATAAGTAATTGATTTTCTTTGCATGAAAATGCCTTAATTTTAAGGCGCGTTGATTTTACATCACATAACATACAGTTGATTTCCCGCACAGCTTTGATTGTAATAAATAATAATAAAATCACTTACCAATTAAGTACCTATCCCACAATGTTTTGACACAGAAATTATGTTCTCGTCGCTGCTTTGACTTTTACTCTATCGATTTTTTTGCAAATATATTTCTCCGCCTCTTATAAGAAAATTGCCCTTATAACGGATGCCGACAAAACTTTTATAAGCCCTTGTGAACGTTTTTATGTGATATTAATACGTGTAATACACTTATTAAATGTTTGAAAGTTGCGATTATAAAGGGACTGCTCTTATAAACAACTTTTATTATGTAATTATAGGTGTAGCATACTTGATACTAACAACAATAAAACGTGTTTAAGGGCAATAATATGACAAGTATAAGGTTTAAGCTCTTATAATTTGTGCCCAAATGCAGTCTTATAGACGATAATATGACTTTTATAAGAACACATTTTTTGGTCATATTAGCCGTTATAAGATATTTTTTGCTAGTTGGGTCCCTAGACTTGTGAAATCAATGGCCCAAAATCGTTATTACTTAGGGGCAGGATTTCCATTCGGACTTTTCCCGAATTAAGTTCAGAAGCGGAGCCCCCATTTCTGGGTTCTTTATCCCTGCGGACCGGCAACAAAAATAACATAACCTGAACCTACTTACCTACCTATTTCGACTAAGTAAAAGTAGTAAAAAAATATGCGACTGGAAACATTCAAGATTGGGGAAAAAATCAAAAAGAAAATTTGTGTTAGTGAAGAAAATATTTTGGAAAAATAATCCTATGACCCGTTTCAGCGAAACGTTAGGTTTCGCTTGTCATCTTTATTAGTGTTTGTGCGTTAACCCGTGGAGCGTCCAGTGGACAGACGTTGTCCATAAGAATATTTTAAGAGGCCACCTATGCTAAAGTCCGGAGTGTTCCGCGATCTGGATGGCAAAACATTTTTTCAATAAATGTTGTGGTTTTAAAGTAAACAGCAATTAATTGCATTTAACGCTGCCGTCAAGGCGCGAGCGAACTATCTCCATCTCACATTCTTCGCGCGGAAGCACATAAAGCCATCCCTTTTTATTCTTGTGGGGGCCGGGCGTGGCACCATAGGTGGCCTCTTAATATGAGAGAGAGATATTGTAATACATTATATACTCGTATATGACATGACGTTCTACAGATTAAATAAATTGTATCATATTGTAAACATACTTTTTGCCCCTTCCCCACGGCAGTTGACCTGTAGCATGGTACAGCGGTCCTCAAATAGTGCGAGGTAGCTGCTTTCTTCGTCGAATCCGCAAACCTTGTCACCTCCGGGCGTGCACTTGCTATATTGTTCACAAAAGTATTTCGCAAGTGCTTGGTGCTTCTTTGTCTCCATCTCACTTTGCTGTAATAGGTAGGTAGGTTTGTTAGATCACTTAACTTTGATATG
Source organism: Acleris literana (assembly GCA_946894065.1). Classification (NCBI taxonomy): domain Eukaryota; kingdom Metazoa; phylum Arthropoda; class Insecta; order Lepidoptera; family Tortricidae; genus Acleris; species Acleris literana. The sequence continues at coordinate 6,504,409 of OX335689.1, read as the reverse complement.
CCGGTTTTCTTTTTACCTACCCGCTATATCTATGCATATTAAACTGGTCAGCGCCTCATCAGAATCTAGTAGGTACTAAAAACTGTAGCCCGTTGACATTGACGTTGAGTTTGGTGTCGTCATCTAGTAGTAAAGTCACCATGTATACTTCATACAAAAACAATGTATACAGGGTGACCCACAACTTTTGCCAGTATCATACATACATACATAATCTCACGCCTTCGTTCCCAGAGTGGGGTAGGCAGAGCTACAGAATTACAAACATCTCTAAAAACTTGTTGATAATTCTATAACCACAATTTGCACAATTAGGCTAAGATGTTTACCAGCGTATTAGTGACAGGTTGCAAGCCCATCGCCTAACAGTACTACAAGCCTTTATTCCCTTAGTCGTCTCTTACGACATCCACGGGAAGACATGGAGTGGTACTATTCTAACTCGGCAACCACACGAGGCAATATTCTGCACCGGTATAGAAGGGGCTTTCTTATCCCTTAATATTTAGGTACGTCAAGTTCTGGGACACCCTGTAGACACGTGATATGAATATATAAGAAAAAAACAACTTACCGCCCTCCTTAAGGGACGTAACTCACAATATCGGACGAATGTGAAAACAATAATTGAGACTGCAAAATTAACATTATGATAAAGGTATTTAACAGTTTTCAAGAACCACCGTTTTAGATTATAAACGAAGCAAGGAGTCGATTTTTGAATCTCACTAATGTAATTTTGTAATTTACTCATTCGTCGATTTCGTTTTCAAGATCAGTCGTATTTGGTATCATAGACGTGAGAATTTTATTTACTGGTGAGATACAAAAACACAAACTTATAGGAATCATTTAAAATCAGCCATTTTGGTCACCGTTCTTAAAAATCGACTCCTAAGCAGTGATAATTTAATATTTTTACCTACCGAATAAAACTTGATTCAGTTTGGCCATTTTAATCCAGCAGATATATCTCTGCTGGATTAAAATACTCCCAGCTCCACCGATCAAGTACTTAAATAGGTATGAAGTAAATAACCAATCACTTGTTTCAGTCATTAAATATATGCATTAACACTTTTAGTAGCTAGTTATAACGATCATAACACTTCAACGCAATTTAAAAGATTCATGAAACCGAAGCATTGGTAATAACGGTAGGTATGGGTAGGTAGGCTTCCCAAGTAGGGACGATAGGTGGACCAACGATCTGGTAAAGATCGCGGGAAGCTGATGGATGTGAATAGTTCAAATGAACCATCGAACAAACCTTTGGGGAAGGCTTTTGTAGAGATGATACATACATACATACAATCACGCCTCTTTCCCGTAGGGGTACGCAGAGACCACTTCCTTCCACTTGTTACGATCCAGACAAACTACCCTCGCTTCCTCCACACTCATAAGTCTCCCTGTACTCCTGACCTGGCCCTTTCTTAATACGTCCCCGATCTGATGATCTAATGATGATGACGATGAGAGATGGTGATGAAATAAAACCACTTAACACTTAATCACCGGATTTATTTCCTCACAGTTTGTCCAGTTTTTTTTTTTGTAAAATACCGCTCCGGTCAGCCGCTTATTATTTTCGTCTCATTTTTCTACACTTTTATGACTTTTCATCCGTAATACTACCATTATGGCAGGTTTTAACCACAAAGATTAAATTTAACACTGTGAAATCTGAAAATTAATTAGGTAGGTATAATATTAGCTGTATTTTGTTCAAACAGGAGGGCGAGAAGATGAAGAATCCTGCTTTTTCACAATAAAAATTAATTGATTGACAGTCAACTAATATTACATTAGTTAGTAACAAGTTGTTATTTTAAAGATAAATAAGTTTCTGTCAAAAATTTCATTTTTGGTACAAGCTTTTGTTGCAGACTGTACTTTTTTGAAAAATCTTTATCTGCTTATCAAAACCAAACTATTGAGTCCTTACACGGTGGATCTACATTAAGAATAGCGGAGATCCTGTGGCCAAGTTCCGATTCCATCATCAGATCACTCAGATCGGAGCGCTCTGCCAAGACGCATTGCGCTAACTAACGTTTCTATTCGTTTCATTTTTAAACCAATCGCGGCACTGATAGATCACGTGACTTTTCGTATCACGTCATCTACTAGTGACGCGATTGGTTTAAAAACGAAACGAAAAGAAACGCTAGTTAGCGCAATGCATCTTGGCTAGGCCCTCTGGTTTACATATGTGGTTCAAATTTCAGCCCATTCCGTTAACGGGAAGTGGGTCAATTTAACTTTCAAGATTTAACCCCTACATACATAATTACATACATACAAACATTGCAAGTTACTTAAATAAAATCTTGTAAAAAACGTAGAATAGACATTTTAAGAATTGGGATTGATCATGGCCACCATGCATACAGTTTTTACTTGTAAATGTCTGGGTCCTATCAATATTAACTCTTATAATGTTTTACACACATCTCAAGGATAAAAGATTCCTCATTTGATTAATTGGATCACTTACACCTACCGATACATCTATTTAAACATGGGATCCAGCCAAATCAAATAATCTCTTACCGACACTTATCTGGCTATTGGTCCAAGGAGAGAGTTCGGCAGACCACATGCCTATTTCATCTCTTACTACCACTATTCTAAGCGCATTTCTTATGCATCATAACCTACCCTTACATTTTTGCACAGTTTTAACAAAAGACCAATAAAAGACCCACCGGTTTTGTTTTCGCAGTTCTGTTTAAACACTGTGCACTCGTCTGCGAACCACTTCACGAGTTTCGTCTTCTTTTCCCTGGCGCAGACGCGTTCATTGGTCGGGTGGCAGTACCTGGCCCTCCAACACCAGTAATCGCTGATCTACAGAAAGGTGGAAGATGAAGGCTTCAAGAAAGCGAAAAACAGAATAAGTAGGTGTACAGGGTGTATACGGCCGTATTCTTAAAAAAAGGTATGATCCAAAAAGCCTCAGATAACAAAATAAAACGCAGCATTTATGGAATTAATGATGTATTATAGAATTTCACTTTTTTGGAGTAGATTTCCGAGACGAAAAGTTTCATTTGTCAAGTTCCGGTAACTGCGCACATTTTTCCGGGTCCGATTTCGCGTAATCTGAAATGGTATGTCAAGATTACTTTGTGATAAATCATATTGAGTTAACCTATTTACGTTCCCACATTAAAAACTAAAGGCTGTTTTGTTTAAATAGTTAAATAGTGTGTATAAAAAGTTCAAGATAAAGAACAGGTTAGCTCTCTTTCTTTACTAACCTAACAAGAGACTAGTGCAAGTGGACTTAAAAAATATTTCGAATTTATGCAATGGAAGCCTAAACTTGACTTTGATCTTGAACTGCTAGTGACAATTTGATCACTGGCATTGGAGAGCTGAACATTTAGGGCAATGGATAGGGCTGTGTTTTGGAGTCACCTTACCTGGTTATATCTAATAGAACTAACTAATTTAGGTTAGTAACTAACGAATACCCATGAATAGGTAGCGTAAGGCAGGGGATAAAGTTGAAATGAGATAAGTGGCTCATTTCAAATAATGAGGTGTTACAGTCGACTACAAAGAGATGCATCCACTTTGTCACCTGCATTTTAATAATTTTAATTTATAATTTCTTTCTTTCTTTCTTCTTCAAAAGCGGATACATCTCTTGTCGACTGTACTATGTCTTATCTCAATGGTTTTGACTTACTTACTCATGAGCTATTGTTACGCTACTACAATCATTTATTTCGCACGTTTTCTGAACTACACTATCAATTTGCCGCGGCTGACAAAGTTTTTCTAGCCATACGTATCAAGTTGAAGCATTTGCGCAAAGTGTTGTGCTGTTATTTCATGATGTATTTTGATGATCTTTTATAAAGATGTCCAGTGTGCTAACCATCAAACCACCACCAACTATTTTACAAGTAAATCTCTTCATAGTCGTGTCCTCCTGGTAGTAATTGGTCACGGACGGTGCCCTTTCTGGCAACAGGTTGTATTTACTAAATGCTATGGTCAAAGGTATTGAATCTTTGTAGAACTTACCAGTCTTTTGCATGCAGTTGAATTCAAAGATATCGCAAGAGTCAAGGAACCTTCGAGGTTTGCCCCTGGAGTTTACTCCACATCTCTCTACGCCGTTGTGGACACAGATTTTGGCTTGGTAGCACATCTATGTACAGTCAAAGTAATCTCTCATTGTCTTATTATAGTTAACGTTGGAAAACCAAATTACTCAATATAATTGCACAGTAAAAGACATACCATTTCAGAATACCTGAGCTAAGTATATGCAGATAATTTGAGTAACTATACAAACAATACTTACTCCGCCAGCACCGGCACTCGTCTCATTGACAACCGCAGCAACAACCGCCAAAACTAGAATATAACGTATTATACTGTTAATAATAAAATACAATATTTCTACCTACATATATTTATGGCATGAAGAAGGCAAACGGGCACCAGGGGCCCGTTCCAGTAAGGTACTCTGCAACTCTGCACTCTGCACTTTGCAAATCCACAATAATGCAAAGTGCAGAGTAAACGTATTCCAGAAAACACTCTGCGTAATTTGCAAACTGCTAAAATTCTGTTCCTAAAAGATACTTTGCAAATCCACAAATCCACAAATTGTATTTGACTCTGCCTCTCCAACTCTGCAATAGCTTTGTGGAACAGAAATACGTTTGAAGAGTGGGATTTTTGGAGTGCAGAGTTGCAGAGTGGCTTTCTGGAACGGGCCCCTGATCTCCTGATGGTAAGTTGAATCTATGACCCACAGACATTTGCATTCTCAAGACTGCAAATGCGTTTCCTGGAATGCCACTATGTAGGTATACTTGTAATTTCACCAGTTGTCTCAATCCCACGACGAAACACAACAATAAGAACACTGCCACTTGGCGGTAAGTTAAAGGATAAGACGGTGGTAGCGATCCAGATGGACCCTACACAAGGTCCTACCATCACTTAACTAAGTAGTTACATACAAATCAATCGTAAAGTAGCTACGGGTCAGGCGATCACTTGTTCTGTTTTGGTCTCTTGTATATTTTCACTTTGTAGATTGGTTTTTCAACGAGTTACATAATATTATTGCTGTCGAATATATCGTACCTATTATATTTTAGCGTTCATATTGTGATGGTACGAAAAATACGGTGCGTAAATTTAGCTTGCACTTGAGTGAGACAGAGGATAGTAACAATGGGCATAATATCGCCAGGAGAGCATTATATGGTTTTAAATTCTATATACATATATAGAACAGCTGACTTTGTTACTACATAGTTACTTAATGGCCCTTATCACAGTTGTACTAATTGAAAAGATGGTGATAATAAGCAGCCCTTTCTAACTTCAACAACTGCCTCACTACTTTGGCCTGATTATTATACTAGGAATACACATTCACGATTTCTAGAGGGAGATCTATCTGTCAGGTTACAAAACGTCGCAAGACAAGTCCAGACATGCGTAATGTGCTATCTTCCTGCTTTGTACGTAGTGCTGCGGACACTGTGAGCCCATTATGGTCGTTGGTAAACACCACCATAATGGGCCCGTCGTGTTTATCAAAGTGGTTGCACGTGGACTAAACGTCTGTCACTTTCTGACTAGTATGTAAGTGCGAGAGAGACGGTTGCTTTATTCACCATTAACCACTATGATAAAGGCAACCATACTCGTAAGTCGTAATACGGAAGTTGGACAGCGTATTTGAAACGTAAAACTACTCAAGCTCAAGTTTAAATTTCGGTCCTTGTAACTGGTGTCAATTATTACATTTTCACCATTAAAATAGTTATAGCATTTTTGCTAGAAAATTCCACCTCATTTTAGGGTAATTTTTTATAGCAACTTCCTGTGTGATCCTTTGATGGATTAAAAATTAAGTATATGACATTAACACTATGACCGTTTACAAAACATTTAGCCAGATATCCAAATTATTGCCAAAAAAATCGTAAGTGGTGAGGTATGAGCAATTTGTTGTTTTATCATTGGTTTTACAGACACCCTGTATCCTATATTACCTAATTTTCAATCACGCAGACCACGTACTTAATATGTAAAATCTTACCTAAAATTACAACGCAAAACATTATTTATGTGTTATTGGCGTCGTACAAACGCGACTCGTTTCACTTCTAAAGGCAAGTACATAGCGCGCGATTGACTTGGTATTTTAAATCCGATAACGCGCAGCTTCACGAGAATGCCATTATCCAATAATTTGCGTGACATGTACTTGGAAATGTAATTGGCGAAGATACTGCGCCTCTATTCTAGGCGCTAAAAATGATATCGTAGTTTGCCTGTTATGGTATTGTTATGACGTCAGCCGCCATTACTGTCAAGAAAATAAGAGCTATCAAAACGTTGACAATTCGATAACAGATCAAATACGATATTGTTTTTACCGTCTTGAATAGAGCCCCTGGCTAATTTAATTATTATTATTTTAATTTTTTTTTTAATTTTGGTAATTGCTTTAATGTATTTTGTGACGTTTCGTTTGCTAATCGCAACTTAACCCTGGAGCGTCGGTGATTTTAGACTTTTATATAGCGTACGTGTGACAATGACGCCGTTGCCACCCACGTCATAATTATAATGTCGTCGACACTGACGTCACCAGTGTTATAAGTGATGAATCCCTGAAAGAAAATAATAGATTCATGAGACTGCTGGGTGAAGGAGAGAAATTTACTTTTAACAGCTGTAGGTTTTTTTTCTAATGAAAATATTTTCTTCACCACACTACTCTACTCTTTACTCTAGTTTCCTCTATACTCTTCTGTTTACTCTACAATCACCGCTAGGAAGCATACTTTCTGATGGGCGCTATATATTTCACTTGTATTTGCAGTCGAGTTTTCAACTTTCTTATGAATCAGAAAATATATCTATATATTCATAGGTGTTTTAATTTGGTAGTAAAAAATATACCTGGTGGAGATGGACATTTTGCAAATTTAATGGAAAATGACAGTTATTTTAGTCGAAAAGTCGACTGTTATTACATACCTACCTAGTGAAATAGATAGCGCCTGTTAGAAAGTATGCTTTAGCGGCGACAGATTGATTATTGTTTTCTGTACGTATTTTTTTAATTAGCATATAATTTCGTACATTTCTCGTACGTTTTTTTGATGTGAGTTTGAATTCCGTACGATATCATGTTACCGCTAGAAATTACACATTTTTACTTACACCCAAGTTAATAAAAATGATCTATGTTTTGCCCACGAATTAACTTTGTCTTCATTTTTGACATACAAACAAGTTTTATAAAAGCCAGTATTATTTTATGGCTGTAGAAATATTGATCATTCAGATCTAGTAATGAATCAAAAATGGGTGAGTATTTAGCCAATTATTTTTTCAAAATCACTTTCCTCTCTGGGGATGAAAATGCAATTTTCTTCCCGCTATGGAGATATGGACAATAATATGATTACTTTCTGAACAGGAGAGATGAATAGAATATTTTATTTGCACATCTATCGGGCATGTATTTATGCATTGAGAGTACGATAATGTTCAATCACAGCGTTGAAGTTACACCCTTACATCAATTCAATTGCGCAGTAAAAATCGATATTGGTTTGATTTGTAAAGTCAAAGACGCATAAAATCATTGGCTTTTTACCTATTACTAGTTTTAGTTAAATTGCCAAAGGATGTTTTTTAATAAATGGGGACAGAAGGAATATTAGGAGTATTCCTATTTATTCGAAATCGAATACTCACGATGTATATAATGTATTTCTTATTAACGCACCAATGTGTATTTATGTAAATGATATTTATTTGTATTATTAAATTGTTTTATTCAGTTTCTATTGTGTATTTTGAACCATCTGTAGACTCATTATGTTTTCTATATTATTATTTTTGTAAAAACGGTTTTTGGTGTATGTGGTGTAAAATAAAGTGTTTTGTATTGTATTGTATAGTATTGATGGATGCGGTAAACTTCTAAAAGGTATGTGTTAGAAATAACGGGTCATAATTATATGAGCCAATACTCATATAATTATATTTACTCATAACGTATTGTCGCAACTCATAAAGTATTTTTTCAGTAACTGTTACTTTTTCAGGATTTTTATAAATCAAACCTAACCTAACCTTGTTTTATCTACACATTGAATATTTCAGAAATTCTGAAAAGTTTACGGTTCCGCGATATAAAAATTACATTTTCGGAGTTCCAATAATCGGAGTTGCAATTTTATATGAACTTTGGCGCTCCCAGAAATCTTATCATGATCAACCAATCACCATCCACCAATCATTCCAATCTGAGGGCCCTGCCAAGATGCATTGCGCTAACTAACGTTTCTATTCGTTTTGTTTTTAAATCAATCGCGTCACTGATAGATGACGTGATACGAAAAGTCACGTGATCTATCAGTGACGCGATTGGTTTAAAAACGAAACGAATAGAAACGATAGTTAGCGCAATGCATCTTGGCAGAGCCCTCTGGGGTAGCCTCGTTAACACACTCGGAATTCTTATTATTTCACTATATCTGTCTAACTGTCTATCTGTCTGTATGCCTTTCGGTCTGTCTGTCTGGCCGTCCTTACAAGTATACACAACTATTTAACGAAGAGTAACGAGACGATAAATCTAAAAAAATACGTACCTATAGATGTATTTTGTGAACTGCTAAATGATATTTTTAGTGTATTCATGAAAAAAGGTTTAGCACTCCATACATGCAACAGAAATGTAAAAAAAAAAACGACAATATTTCTACCTATGACCTTTTGACTACCTGTAACTTAACAGCCTTTAGCAGTTTACGATAACTAGAACGTACAGGAAATGCCGACATACAAAGGAGAAATGTGCTTTAAAATTACAAACAACTGTCGAGGCTTCTACACTGGTCTTAGCTTATTATAATTCTAAGAAACGTCTTAAGAAATACTTCAGTAGTTGGCTTTACAGATATTTCTTGGAATACAAGATGAAAACCACGTTAATCAGGGCCTACCTAAAGCCGTAATGTAGATTATATAAAATCACTAGCTTCCGCCCGCGACTTCGCGTAGATTTCGATAATCGTTATTCCCACGGGAACTTTTAAAGAATGAAAAATTGCATATGTATCCAGGGCATAAGGTATCTCCATTTCAAAATTCATCCAAATCCATCCAGCAGTGCGCATCCGCTATATAAGTATTATGTAAGTAGTTTACACGTATAGTATAGTATGTTTGTACAGCGTTCCGTGAGTCACTGCCGGTACTGGGTGAAAATCAGCGCTGCAGGTGTCTGACACCTCAGCATTTTGCTGAGCCAGTGTCCGTTTCACCGCCGCGAGGACATACATTACGTGCCTTCTCTGTTATCTTCACTGTTTTCCTTATTTTTTTTGTATATTTGTGTCTTATAGTTGGTGAATAATTGTATTTCTTCTTCTTCTTCAGTTGCAACGTGAATGAATAACAAACTAACATACAAACGTTCGCATGTATTGTCTTAGTAGGATCAAACGCGCCGTGTGCGTGCCGTGTGATTTAACTTATTTCACCAAAACTTAACTGTATGTAGTATGTCATGGTAATCCCAGATAGGTAAGCTGTTAGTTTCTGGGAGCCTTAGATAAAAACAACACTGGCCCGCAAAACTAATTGTAAGTATCACACTTTTAATACTACTAGTATAGATCATCAGCCAGTGTATATCATCTTTCCAATCCTTCGCTTCCCATGCTTCTCCAAAAATCGTCTACATTTTTTCAAACTCTTTTCTTGCTCAGCTATGATTACTTTTCAGTCAACAGTGGATAAATTACCTATAATGTGCCTTTCAAGGGTAGTTAAGAAAACAAACGTCATGCTATTTACTTTCCGTCAAAGCTATTGTTCCATCAAAGAGGAAGTTTATTCAATAAACACACAACAGCGGAGTTCGGGGAGCTCATACATAAATAGAGTGTTGGACGTTAGAAGCTCGAGGCTCATTTGTAATTAACACCACGGAAGACCAACACCATGGCTTGTAAAATCGCAGGTATTTGATAAATTATTCTTAACAAAATTCAATGTACGCTCAAATACTTAGCATTGTTTTAACCCCTAACGACACTCATTTCTTTATCATGAGTTAGTTTCGTTTTTTAACAAAGAATGTAGACTATAATAATATTAAAAAACGGATCCAACAACGCATTCGGTGAAGGTTTTGATATACTTATATCTCATTCACTGCCGTTCCTCTCCGCATTTCTTTCCCAGGTGCAAACTGTTGAAATGCGTATGTTTTTAAAGCACTGGGTGGAAGCCAGGAAAACGTATTATAAATAAGATAAAGATCTGTTGTTCTGCTTTCAGTCATCTTACTCGTCTGTTATTTGGCTCCGTTCGTGGCAAGCCACGGGCCTCCGTCTGACCGGGATAGCGAAGACATCGCCATGGGCAGAAAGGTACAAAAAGTAAACTACATACATACATACAGTGTCCTGCCGTTTCGGCGATATATTTTTCGCAAATATCATTTTCCAACTAACTTATCGCTGTACTATTATTATGTAAACCAATCTTTAGCACATTTTTATTTTGCAACTTTTCATTTGGTCAGATTATCATTTACCAAAATATTACAACCAAGTTTCGTTTTGGTAAATAGTTGTTTGGCAAACATTTTAATAAAGGTTATCTATTGCAAAAAATATTTTCATTTTAATTAATACTGTTCATACTTATTTATCCCATACTTTAAAAATTCAAGGTTTGGTTAGAACTGTGACCACAAGGAGAAACAAGTTGCTAGGTTAGGGTTAGGTTAGAGTTTTTCTAGATGCGTAACGCCCCGTAATACAGATTAGGGGCTCCGTAGACCTTGTCTTAAAATAAATATTTGTATAAATAGTTTGGAAAGTGATACTTTGCGATACAATTTTCGCCGATTCATTAGTAAACCCATAGATACTCGTACATACGAGTACCTTCACGCCTGTCTCCCAATGGGGCCGAGACTATGAAACGCCAGAGGGCCTTGCTAAGATGCATTGCGCTAACTAACGTTTCTATTCGTTTCATTTTTAAACCAATCGCGTCACTGATAGATCACGTGACTTTTCGTATCACATCGTCTAACTAGTGACGCGATTGGTTTAAAAACGAATCGAATAGAAACGCTAGCTAGCGCAATGCCTCTTGGCAGGGCCCTCAGGTGCACCGGTCTAAACGTTCAACGTTCTCTTCCTCTACATTCAACCTCTTCATGCACTTACGTCGTTTTCGGGGGCTTAAAAAGGTAAACTATTAAATATATAAAATTCCCAATATAATGTCGACCCCTACCTTTAGAGATAATATCTCCTAAACTCAGTAGTTTAGGAGATATTCAGTTCAGTTCAGTAACCGATTTTCATGAAACCAATTAAAAAACCATCATGATTAAACTAGCTTTGTTTTAAATGAAACTGCGTCTGAATCGAAAAATTGTACTAAATAGCATTTCCTTCCTTGCGTTACTAACTTATCATAAACGTTTATCGGCGCAGGGACACCGCAATCAGATGGGTCAAAAAGGCGTGGCAAAAATGGGCAGCGCCCCGGTTAACCCGGTAAGAACCGGCATATACTAGTAGTAAATATAATTCAATTATGGTCTTTAAGAACCTGTTTCTAACAAGAAACCCGGTAGGCTTTCTTTTGGTGGGGAAAAATTTGAACTTTTGTGCCAACCCTTGGGTTATTTCGTAGTTTTTTTTTTAGTTAACGTACAACTAAAGAAAGACTGGAGGATGTCGAATTGTAAATCTTAACAGCAAAAAAAGTTAACAGCAGATAGAGGAGAGTAGAAGAAGAAGACATGTTGTTTCCGGTTATTATTAATGTTTCCGTGGTTTCAAAGCTGTCTACTTGAATGCGTTTCCGATGAATATAACTGTTGATTCTTTAATTTTGTCTCTAAACAATGACTTCCAAATCAATCTCTAGGCTTATGCTATGCTAGGAATGCTAGACATTAATAAACTTACATAAATCTACACAAATATTAAGAAACGATCATACGGGCATTCCATCTTAGTCCTCAGGGTTGGCAACGCATTTACGAACTTAAGATTGCATTCTTAAGATTGTAGTCATCAGAATGCAGATGTCTATGGGTCACAGATCCCACTGATCACCAGATGGTCTCTCTGCTCGTTTGCTTTCTCCATGACGTAAAAAGAACGAACCACCTACTAACCTCGCCATCGTCTACATTTGTTGTTTCAGATGGGAGCCAAATGGTGCAGTATGGCGAAGGTGTGCAACCACGACCGTGTGCCGATCTGCGGGCTCAGCCACGCTGGGGACGTCATGGGGTTCCGAGACCTCTGTGACATGTTCGACTACAACTGCATCAGGAAGAGAAGTTAGTATTAGTCGGGATTATTACGGGTTAAGATGCCTTGCAATAGGCAATTTGTCAAAAAAATATGTTTTTCGATTCAGTTTTTTGCAAGGATCAAATGTATGGGACCGACTGCAATCTGAGCATTTCAAAAGTCATAAATAGGAGTCAATATCCGGCTAATATTCTGTATTCCGTGGAACTTTGAATGAAACCCAAGACCGGATCTGGAGGCCTACTCATAAAAAAAACATTAAATTCGGTTGACAAATTGGCGGAGACATCGAGATACAGGCTAATTGATAACCTCCTCCGTTTTGAAGTTTGGAAAAGAAGCTGGTTTTTGGACATTTCTGACTGATCAAGCCTTTGCAACCTCTTTTTTTCAGATTACAAACAAACAAACTGCCCGGCAGACAAGAACTTCCTGACCGTCTCAAGAAAACCTACCAACGCCTTCTACGACGACTAACACCGTCGTCCTATTCCACGACATTATTTATAATCATTATTTATATTTGAACAAAACTATTCATTTTATTTTAGTTTAATTCTTTTAATAAAATGGTTTGAGACAAAATTGACTTTTATTATTTTTAGCTTAACAATTTAATTTAAAAGAAGATATATCTATTGCCTGAAAAAACTCAAATACATATAACTTAAGGCCAACGCACTGAGAGCACAACCACGCTTTTAAAACGCTCTTTAGTATAGGAACGCTCAGCACCGCGCCACCTTCGCTCTCAGGGTTGAGATTCTCTCAACAAGCAAGGTGATCGTTCGCTCGAGTGAAGGTCCAAGCGGCGAGTTTAAGTAGTCCCAACAGAGCGAACGAAACACATTTTAGCGCGTGTATTCAATTTGGCAGCATGGCTTCTCGAACGTATAAGGCTACGCTAAAATGTGTTTTGTTCGGTCGGACGAGACTACTTAAACTCGCCGCTTTTATTCGCTCGTCCGTCCGGCCGACCGCCGTTTTTTGAGAGAATAACACACCAGAGCGCGCCTCTCCATAGACGATACTTACATTGGAATTTAATTATAATACAAATTGTAGTGTTCAGCTACACGCCTGAAAAAAATCCAAGCTATGAAAAGGTTTGGAGGACACAAAGAAACATGGATACATACAAACATCCGAAAAAAACATTAAGTAGTCTTCTTGGATAAGTAGTCTAGAGTTGCCATTCTTTTCGCCGGTCCCAACATTGTATCGAATTTCACTTCATTGTTTGTATCATTTCATTGAATTTCATTTCTTCTTCAGGATATCTTAAATATTAATTTAGTGGGTAAGGATAAACTTGCGACAGCCAAAAAAAAACATAAACTCTTGCGGCGAGAAATGCCTTTCGATGAAATGAAAATTCTGCGTAACGATATAAACTTTCAAAATGACAAGATATTTTTCAAAAAAAACTATCCACTAGGTAAATACTTAGTGGATAGTGGATCGTTTTATTTAACCCATCGAGGTGAAAACATACCAAGTTCTAGTGCCCACGAATTATAAATACCTATATGCCAAAGTCCAAAAAATTTGCTGACAAAAGATACCCAAAATTTGAGCACGGGTGTATGCGTAGGTTAACATACGAGGGGTTAAAAACTACATATTACCCCTTGAAGGTCTTGTTAAAATTTGGATAGCCATTTGTATTTTATTTACTTATTATTTTGTTTTTACCATAGTCCGAAGATACCAGATCTTGGTATTTTTTTAACCTTCGACAAATGAAGGATCAAGTGCGGGCCTTGAGGTGCTTTGCATCTTCGTCAGCGAGGCGAGAAAATGTGCAAGGATTTTTTAAATCGCATTTCTCAACAAAAAATTAAAACACCGTAAAAGAGATTACTAAAAGTGAAATTAAAATTAAAATCGGCCTAGAAATACGGATGATACAAGCATTTTAAACTGCTACGAGTAATTAGACAGAGATTGGTCAGAGAGATCCGAAATATAAAAAAATAACTATTCAAAAAAAATGTTTTTTTCAACTTTTTGTTACATGAATCAGCTTTTATTAAAGAAGTAAAAAAAGTTATGAATATTCGATATTCTTGCTTGCGGTCCTCTGTGGAATTTACTTCTTAGGTACGCCGATTTGGAACCATTTTTAGAGACTACATTCTTCTTATGTGTATTTCTTGGTTCTTAACACGTTCTTTGATATTCGTTTTTTTACGAATAAATGGTTTTTTTTCTTTCTTTGCGAGGAAGGTCGAGACGAGAACTGAAATATTTGTTGAAAGAAAGAAAGAAAAACATTTATTCACAACAATAACACACATAAATATAACATAAAAAATAAGGAAAAGAAACGACGGATATTTAGTGTAGTAATTGTTGCGAAACGGTCCCAACTCAGCATGACTGTGCTGGCTGTGAAGCCAACGCTGGTCTTCCGTTGGGACCGCTCGGTGTTGTTGTTATATGTAATCGTATTACTGAGGGCCCTGCAAAGATGCACTACGCTAACTAACGTTTCTATTCGATTCGTTTTTAAATCAATCGCGTCACTGGTAGACCACGTGAATTTTCGTATCACGTCATCTCCCAGTGACGCGATTGGTTTAAAAACGAATCGAATAGAAACGTTATGCCTGCTACACACGACAACGATTTGTCGTAGCGATGTGACTGCGCAGTCCGTTTGTGCAGTTTTATCGATCGTGTGTATGACAAATCGTTGCAGATTATCGTCATACACACGATCGATAAAACTGCACAAACGGACTGCGCAGTCACATCGCTACGACAAATCGTTGTCGTGTGTAGCAGGCATTAGTTAGCGTAGTGCATCTTTGCAGGGTCCTCTGGTGGGTAAGTGTTTATTTAGCCTGTAACGGTAACACATCTCTCTGACTTCCATTCTATTCGGTAAAACCATATTGTTCTTTATTTATTTACCAAAAATACATAGTTTCAAGCTTAGATTTTATGTTGAATTTACAGAATAAACTAAGAACAGCAACTAACGAGTGCAACTAGACTACTCCAATGAAAAAATAGACGATTACAATTCAACAATGAGGTTATCCATCAGTCCCAAACTAGGCACAGCCGATTTAACAATGAAATGAAATGAAATGAAATGAAAATGGCCTTAGATTTATCGAAATATTACTTATTATGCTAAGCTGTGTCTGTGTTTTTGTGTGAGTATGTGCGTGTGCGTATGTCTGTGTTCGTGTGCGTCTGTGGGTGTGTGTGTATATTATTAAGGGTTGAGCAGGAATAATTGTCGATTGCGCATGCTTTGGTGACCCTGTTTTAGACGAAGGAATAGAGATAAAGTAAAGCGTTAGAGTTAGGTTCAAAGTAGGTTCATAACTAGTTTGGTAGAGACTGTTTCATTTCAACGGAGATCCAGTTGCCACATTTTTCACCCTCAATCTCCACCTTAGACACCAGAACATTGCATTTCCGTCGATCTCACATAAAGTGTTTTAAATTTCAGGTTATTTTTAACAACGGTAAACGTTACATTTATGAAGAACTTTTTAAAACCTGAATACCAATATCAGTGGAGTCAGCGCTCTTGCCTCAGAAAAAAACAGTTATTTTTTTTTACAACATACTTATGTACAGACATAGGAATTTAGGGGGCAACATTTTATGACAGGTAGGGAGTTCCTATATCGGTAAACTGAATTATCGATGCTTGTTCTAGATACTAGTGGTAACTGCAAGTTTAATTTGTAAAAATATTTTTTATTAAAAGTGTAAAAATTCAACAAAATAATAACCTAATTCTCTTCTTCTTTTTTTCAAAAAGATTTTTGAAATTTACTTATCATTATTTTTTCTTCATTACTGTACCATCTAAATCTTCTATTGTTAGAATAAACGATCAGAATTTGTTCCCAAATTTCGGGCGTTAAACGTCTCCGTTTTGGCTGATAAATCCATTTCAGGTGGCTAAATAGCTATTCAATGTCTGTAGAGGTAATAGGAGCATTTTTTTTTTAAATTCTGTGTGATCTTCATACTCGTCTTCAGAACAAAACTAACAAAAGAAGTAGGTGCATACAATGCTGGGGGCGATCACTAGTATATGGAAAAAACACCGAGTTTATCGATATAGGCACTCCCTACCTGTCATACAATTTTTCCCCCTGGATTCCTATGTTTGCCTATGTAGCTTTAATTTCAAGTTTCTCTTTTAAGCAACACAATTACCGTATTATTATTATTAGCAGGGTTCGGAGTTTTCATAGCACGGTAAGACGAAAGAGAGCAGTGGAGTCGACATTAACATTAAAATGCAACTCTTACTCATACTCATCATCGTTTGTTTAATTGCAAAATTTAATTTTATTATTTATATTAAATAATATGTACATGAAAATAAACTTGTTTATAATTGTAATCTTTCATTACTTAGCTTAGCAGCATTACTCAGGGGCTCAGGGCGAATATAAAAGCATTTAGTAATTAAATGACCAAATGAGTATGAGTATGAGAAAAAGATGAATTTTAATGTTAATGTCGACTCCACTGCTCTCTTTCGTCTTATCGTGCTATGAAAACTCCGAAACCTGATTATTAGGTAAACTGTGGCAGAACATTTAACTTCCCAAAACAAAGCAATTTTCATAAAGACATTATCGGCATCCTCCAAAACAATCGACGGAAATTGTAAGCAAACTTAAGCTAATTTTCCATTGTATTACTGTTTTAGACCAGGAAAATTCCTTTGAAATTACACCATGGTTAATCTAACTGGGACCTTGCTTAAATGACATAAAGCAGATTATTCTAAACAAAGCAGAATAATAATATAAGTCCTGCTTTGTCAATATTGCAGAAGTTCTCGTTCGGTTATATCCGGTAATTGTATTTTGATTTAGTACTCAGACGATGTTGAAGGGTACCCGACGCAGTTAATATCAGATAGTCTCATGTATTTTGAAAAGGAATTCTTGTTAATTATTTATATTCTCGCTTTAGCTGAAACACATTTAACAGTAGACAAAGGGCAATTGGTAAGTCGTAATTTCTTACAAACTCTAGCCTTCCCTGGATCCCCTTGAATCTATCATTTTATCGAAAGCTATTTTTTGCTGACATCTTACAGTTTTTAGGTTATCTTATGAATGGGTTAGATAGGTTAGGTTAAACCTGTGACCACCAAATAATTATAACTCCTGGCTAGAGAATACCGTGATATGGCTCTGGTGAACGAAGGGTCGGACGTATAAGGCAGCCTAATTGAGTATACACGCGCTATAATGTCTTTTGTTCGCTCAGAGGGCCCTGCCAAGATGCACTACGCAAACTAGCGTTTCTATTCGATTCATTTTTAAACCAATTGCGTCACTGGTAGACCACGTGACTTTTCGTATCACGTCATCTACCAGTGACGCGATTGGTTTAAAAACTAATCGAATAGAAACGTTAGTTAGCGTAGTGCATCTTGGCAGGGCCCTCTGATAGGACTACTTAAACTCGCCGCTTGGACCTTCACTCGTTCGTTCGTTCACTCGACCTTGTTGAGATAATCTTACCCCTACACGTGTAAATGCCTGTCGATGAAATGTGTATCGGTGATTCGAGGGTAAACTTTCAGTACCTTTGGTTCTATTTATTTTGAAATAAGGTCTGCGGATATAAAATACCCCATGTCCTTCCTCGGGTTCCCCTGTGGAATCCCTAATCGTCATTTGTCCTAATGCATCATTTGTCCGAATTTTCGTTTATCCCAGTGATCCCCAAAGTGGTTTATATCGACCCCCACGGGTCGACGATGACCTGCAAGGGGTCATCGTCGATAAGAGTTACAGGCCCCTTTCATCAGAAACTAACATAAAATATCCCATACCGTAAGTAAATATTACGTATATTTAGCATTAAAAATACCGGAAATCCGGAAGTCAATAAAGATAAATTAATATTTCATTCGGTTGTAACCACTCTATATCGACGGTAAAAAGCGTAAACGCTGTAACCCGCAAAATCAAACTTTACACCAGAGCCAAAAAACTTTTGAAATTTTACAAAAAAAATCATATCTTTTTTTTTATTTGAGCGATCGGTGCCATTTTTATACTATATATGTATTTTCAAATTCCCTATTAGATCATATGCCTGTCGTGTACCAGAAGTGACTAGGTTTCTTTTTAGTGTCGGTTACAGCAACCTGACTTTTTTTTTCAATACGATAAAACGCTGTTAATGATTTTGTTAAATGTATGGAAAGGTAATAATCAGTGTGATTTCTAATAAGCGTAAGTGATGTAACCACCATTCTTTAAATGTTGAGGACTGCCTAAATTGATGTTACGCTGCAGTGCTTGCAGTTTAAAAAAATCATAATTGTATTCAATGATAGATGTCAAAAAAGGTTATTGATATTAAAACGACGTAAATATGAGATAACATTTATTAATCCTTTTTTTAAATGTTATCCTAAAGAATTAATTAATACGAATGTGTTTGTATGTGTATGTAAATATATTTTCAATCCTCCATTAGATATAAACATCCGAACATCTACATATAAATATATATATATAAAAATATATACATGCTTATAAACATTTACAATACAAGTCTAGTTGAAAAAAAAAAATCCTTTAATTTAACGATAATTATGCATCGCTACAAACACTTCGTATAAAAGAAGTATATTATTATGATAAATTAAATATCACAAGTTAACTTACTCATGAAATAAAGTCAATTAAAATTAAAAACATCAATGTTTAACAAACTGAAAAGTTTAAGACACTATACTAGCGTTTCTGCAAACTAATAACTATTATCAAAGTATTGTTAAAATTCGTAAAGTAGTTTTAATTACTTATAATTATGTAAAGCAACACTTAATTCTCAGAATTTATCATACATACTAAGTAGTTACTATTTAAATGAAATAAGAATTCATCAGTATAGTATTAACTATTCACATTATTTGCACTGGTTTACTATTAAAATAGATATAATTACATTTCAAACTTTTGTTGTCACGCGGTGAAAGACCGTTACACCACACACAACTTGATCCCGCGGTGGTCTCAGACTGACTGATCGGGGCGGTAAGCCGTTACCCACACAGCATGAGCGCGTATTTAAAATACGGTAAACTCAAGCGACCAATAATAAGCAAACTTTTAAGAAATGAGGTAAAGGTCAGTAATATTTTTGCGTATTACTTCATATTTGGTGTAACTTGTGAGTATTCACATTATGGTGTCTGATTAAAACGTAGTCAGTCACTATCATCTAAATATATTTTACAGAAAACGTAGTAAGTGTAGTGTCACTTTTTTTTTCAATAAGCGTAAACGCTGTAAATGACAGTGGAAATGGTTTTACGCACGCAGTAACCTACTGGACTCGAAAAATTTGTAAAATATGAATTGGTGTAAATGCAAATGCACAATAAAGACCTGTTTTTTGGCGGCTTACAGCAATTAATTTTGCTATATGTCAAAAAAGTACATACAATTTCAACGCTGTACAGAATTTTCTAATCGTCGTAGAGCCACGAGACCCGGACCATTCGACGCAGAAAAAAAATCTGATTCCGAATATGCAAAAAAATTTTTTTGGTACATTGTGGGTTACAGCGTTTACGCTTTTTACCGTCGATATTATGTCCTTTTGCGAACTTTAGGTAAATATACTCTACCTATTCCGATCACTGATTATAATACAACCCTAACATAACCTAACCGCAGGTATTTTGTAAAACTTAAAAAGTTGTCTCACTCAGCTGGAAACCAATTTAACGATGCGTTAGGACAAAAGTTATTAGGGACAGCCCCTTCCTAGCGGTGTTCGAACTATCTCCGTACAATTCTGCGGAATTGGTTCAACGGTACAGCCGTGAAAGCTTAACAAGCAGACGGGCAAAGATACTTTTACATTTATAACATTAGTATAAATAGCATGCAAAATGCAAAATATGGTTACAGAATTATCAACACAGTTTTAGGGTGCGGCTCCACTCAAGCGGAGACGAGCGGAGCTGTGCCAATATTAGCCAATAGAATCTAAACTAACGTGCGCAAGGTGCGCTCGACGTGACCGCATGCGCCTTCTATTGGTTAATATTGGCACAGCTCAGTCTCAGCCTCAATGGAGCCGCACCCTTAGAGTTGTAGATAGGTAATTCTACAGCTCTGCCTAACTCACTCTGGGAACGAAGGCGTGAGTTTGTGTATGTATGTAGATAACATTTATTTAATTTTAAGGCATACAATCTCATTGCGTTTCACTAGGTATATTTCAACTCTTCGAAATATTTGTTCACTTTATTGTACTAAACACAAAATCAAAATACCTACAGTATTCCAAGCTTCTTAATAGCTTTCTGCTGTCTATCGCTATCTCGCTTGCACTGGCAACTGTCCGTATATTTATCACTCGTTTGTCGTAGAAAACGAAGATTGCCGATCGCTTTTAAGGAAATGGTAGCACTTTACTTTATAGAGATAGGGATATGTACCTAATAATCGTAAGCGCTCCATTGTCTTTGCAAAGAATTTTATATAATTAGCGCACTGTCTGAGCAAAGCACAAACAGGACACACACAGATACACACAGACACACACACAAATACACACACAGACACACACACACACACACACTCACGCAGAAAGAATCCAAACACCAAACAATTCTTTGTAACACCCTTAACCTTTTATTGCTTCAGGCTACTTTAGCTTCTCCATTTATTTAATTCCAATTTAACTTAGTTTACTTAATGTTATAACATTATATTAAGGTTTCTGTAATCATAGGTGTATTTTCAAAACTTATGTTAAAATAATGAAAATCCGTAATTAGCCCATGATTTGTAATTGGGTGAATCAACTTTTAAGGTGCACCCCATTTTTCGACATGTTTCACAAATTACATGTTTTTAGAAAAACTATAGATTTTCTAACGACGTGGCTTATACACTTATTAAATCAGACAAATAGGCTAACATTTGAAATGATTTTATTTAAAACAGTACAGCTATAAATAATAATATAGTTGGTAACGCAGGGGACGATGTTTCCCCCTGAGTTACCAGGTATTTTCGAAGATTAAAAAATATTTAAGGTGTGTAACGTGTAAGGTCTGTAAATTTGGTGGTCTGATTTTACTATTCATACATTACTATTAATCATAAATCACCAGGAAAGTTTTAATACCGCAAAAGAAAAGGAGCACCTTAAATGTTGATTCACCCAATTATGTCTGAGATAAGCCTTTAATGTAGTTGTGCAGGGTTTAATGTTTCAATAAAATATTACTTTCGTCTGCCTAGTCCGCTTTGAAGTCGATATGTGAACACGCCTACGCCTGTTTCCACGACAAGGTGATTATCTGCGGTAAATCCGTGAACGAAGCCCGTACGTTCATCGACCTCTGCGACATGTTCGAGTACTCCTGCGAGTACAATATGGGTAAGAACAAACCAAATTTCTGGGGACCTAGTGAAAAGGGGGTTCAGTCTTCTGAGGTTCAAGTGAAAAAGGGTATATGTCTAGTAGTCTCCGCATATTACCTACACCCTTTTTTATTATGAGCAAAGTTGACTTAAGCCCTTTTTCTCTAGGATTCCAGATTTTAAGGCTGAATTTCCTAAATTTCTGGGGTCCTAGAGAAAAAGGGTGTAAGTCTCCTAAAGATCAAGGGTTTAAGTCTAGTATACTCCGTTTATGTATATACCCTTTTTCACTAGAATCCCAGATAATTTAGGATAAAATTTCAAACATTTTGCACCTCCGCTAGAAGGGCACAATGTACAATAATTATGACAAGAAGTGCTATTGTGCCCTTGTCGTACCAAAGGTGCAATATCTCCATTTCAAAACCCAAAGTAACCACCTCTATCCAAAGTTTGAATATTGGGAATGAATATTAGGTTGTGGAATCATGTTCGTTTTTTTTTTCTAAATCTGAATAATTATACGGAGACGAACGTGAATTCGTGACACATTTAAAAAAAAATGTTTTTTGTCGTCAATATCATTACAGATGCCAAGTCATTTGTAACTTATACACTCAACTTTATTGTTGCAGAATTTCAGATTGACTTTAGGCCTGTCTAAGGTTGGTCACGAATTTACGTCTTTGACTGTGCATACGCACACTAATAGTACTTTCTACTACCGTAAGATAATCGTTTAAACCCTCAGCGATGCTACAGGTGAAACACTTAAGTAAATGACCTCTTGCATATAGTTGTGTACAAAACTAATATGGAATTTACGTCATACTTCAAATATAGAACGTCGAACATGCAACAGCAGGGCTATCACGTAACTCACTCGCCATCACGATCGTTTTCATTTTTGAAAATCGAAGGCTCGTCTGCATACAACTGAAAACAATTGCGGATCAATTGTTTTCATTTTGTATGCACATAATAGGCCTGCAGGTCATTTACTTGAGTTTTTCACCTAAGTATACTGTAGTGGAAAACGTTGCATCACATCTAGATATGTAGGTAAACGATCTAATTGGTCTGACCCCTTCCACAAAGAGCTACCAGACGTACTAGTACTCTAAAACGTGGACCTGCTTACTTCAGAACGACCCCATAACCCCAAAGTATTGTTTAAAGCGCTATCCGAAAAATCTGATAAAGAGCGATAGCAAGTACGTTCTTACAGTTTGGAACTACTTCAACACTGATCAAGCAATATTGTAACTAAATACGCAGCCATTTTAAAAACTACAAAATAATCAAATTGATATTCATAAAGCGCCTAAATAAAATAACTGGCTGACTGATATGAGCATGTCATTTAAGCACACTCAAACTATAGGCGCATTTAACATTTCGTTTGGTATACTTACTATGGCTATATATTTTTTTTTCTTTTGATGTCCCGTCCCTACTGTCACTGTGTTTCAGTCAAGAGTTACGGCAGGTTAGGTTATTAACAGATGACTGCACCCAGTTTAGTTTATATCAATTTGATTATTTATTTTATTTTCTCTTAGTTTTCAGGCACGTCAAAGATGATGAATATTGTCCAAACCAAAAGGAACTGGGCTTCGGAGTGGGTTAATGAAATCCAACTTTAATAGTTAATGTATTTATTTAAAAGATTTTAATAAAGAACTTGTTTCAAAAGGGCAACGTATCATAACGTTATTTTGGCTGCATCCACTATCCGAAATCCTCCTTAAAACTTGGGCTTGCAAGTCGCAACGGGGGAGAAATCTAAAATATTAAATAAGCCGTTAAAGTAGTTAATTACCTATACCATTAAATGCGACTCTAAAACTTTAGCCCGGGCCATAGTAAATGCGTCCGGGAAATGTTCCAATCCGTTCACGAAAACTGTGCAAAAGAAAGCTTACTTTCACACTGATGCATCTACGTAAGGTTTAGGTAAAGTAATCGTGCCAAATTATGTACGCAATTAGAACGTCTCGTGAACGCATTACTCCGGCAGAACTTTCTTTTACTCACTAAACTTCCAGTAGCAATTAACTTGGAACATGTGGCACATGTCATCGAATTTGCCATAGCCGAAGTTGTCATCAAACCCGCAAAGGGGGTTCACAGTCCTCTTACAGCTAATGGCTAGGGGGCACCAAGGACTCTTTGACTGTGGCTTGCTGCTCGGCACCGACACTAGCTTACCATCGAGTGATCGCCGAGTAAACTGCAACGATCAGAAACCTAAAGTATACCGTCAGATCCGTACTTGGATTGCATGAGACAAGGATTTAAGAAGGAAAATAAAGCAACATTTTTCAGGAACGTTTTTATTTTTAAGCAAAAAGAAATTTTGAACAACCATTCCTCTCAAAATATAGTTCCTAGACTATGTTTTTGCAGACTTCAATTATACAGATAATTTTGATAATAATGATGTAGAGGAATATTTGCTTGGCCTTGGTTATCAACAATGATCTCATATTAATGACCGAATTTTTTAATTATTGTTTACTGTTAGGGGGGGCGCCATGGGAACGGATGGCTGCGGTGCCTGCGGTGCAGGTTTGTAACTTTGTTCTACGACAACATTAGGCTGATCGTTGCCACTAAAGTGATTTCTAGCTAAATTCGTCATCAAATTTCCGTACATCGGAATTTTCCTACCCAATTTCGTGATCGGACTGTCATTGCTATCTTTACTTATGTATGGTTTTGGTCGTTGTACCTCCATATGCTCTGGCAGTCTTGGCTTGTCGACATGCTTGCCCATATTCTCGACCAGCTGTTTGACAACGTCACTATGGGCCTGGACCATCCTCACGAGCTGTTCCAACGCCTGTGTATGCTGTATCAACTTTTCTTCAACAAAGTCATCAAAAGCATCATTCGTCTTTTTTGCCTCGCGCTTTTGAATGTTCTGGCAAAGCAATAAAATACTTACTAAACTATAACTAACAATGTTTAAAGGATCTTGTTAAATTCTGAATGAGATTGTTATATATTGAATGATATTTGCATTAATTTAAAGCTCACCGAGGGTTCCATGGGGTAGACGAGAAGATCTTCCAAAGTTTCCATATATTGATATGTTGGTGATGCTAGTAACATTATAGCAGCAACTAAAATAAATAAAATATTGTGAATGAAACTATTAAAAAAGGAACATAATTACATGCTATAATTTCTTTCAAGAATCGCCAATGCAATTAAAACCACGCATTACATTATGTTGTAAGTTGTTACATATTGTTTCTGATCCTAAAAGAGGCAATAATGCCGTTTCTAACGAACATAATTATTTCTAATACCGTAATCTTTTAATATAGTAATTTCTAACCTCGTAAGGCCCACCATACTGCAAACAGGGAGTATTTTGTCAGTGAGACTTTGAACCTAACATCAAGGCGATAAAGTTCAATTACGTTTGATCGATAATGCCATTTTCAGTTTATGAACATAGGAAAATAAACCTTATTCTTATAGCAACACAGTTCAAATTAAAATGCCTTGATTATGTACATCCCATTGCACACTGGGCCTTACGAGGTTAATACGTAAGTATGTCTTAACTAGGGAATGCAAATTAACCGGTTATTAACCGTTTTTGTATGAAAATAACCGGTTAAAATCGGTTAAAACCGGTTATTTGCATTCCCTAGTCTTAACTGACTTCCGATATAACACGGAACAGTTGACTATCCCTAAATGCTTAGGGTAAATGACAAATTAAGACGGATAATTGTCCTTGGTATTAAGATAAAATTGTATCTCAGATATTTACCGATGGAAAAGAACCCCATGGTGTTCCGTTGACCCCGGCCAAGTAAGTCAGGCATCGAGGCTCGCTCCACTTATAGTGTCGGTAATTGTGTAGTACTGGGGCACACGTTTTGATACTTGACTGTTATTACATACATACATAATCTCACGCCTTCGTTCCCAGAGTGGGGTAGGCAGAGCTACAGAATTACAAACATCTCTAAAAACTTGTTGATAATTCTATAACCACAATTTGCACAATTAGGCTAGGATGTTTACCCGCGTATTAGTGACAGGTTGCAAGCCCATCGCCTAACAGTACTACAAGCCTTTATTCCCTTAGTCGTCTCTTACGACATCCACGGGAAGACATGGAGTGGCACTATTCTAACTCGGCAACCACACGAGGCTATTACTTATCAAAATTATCAATATAAGTACTTATGATCGTACATCGCTTTAGACTGGCCTTTGTACTGTGCTTTGTACACATTTAACTTCGTTTTGGCATTACAGTATTATCGGTCAAATTTGTTGAAAATATTTGAGTAGATAATAATATTTTTGTTACTAATTACTTAAGGTACAACTGTATACGTGTGTCCACCTACAATTTCTAGGCGAAATCATACATACAATCCTGTGTTTCCCGTAGGGGTAGGCAGGCAGGTAGTTGTAGTAGTAGTAGGTAGGGAGCGCCAAAGTTTAACAAAAATTGCAACTCCTATTAAAGGAACTCCGAAAATGAAATTTTTATACCGCTGGAACCGTAAACTTTTCAGAAGTTCTGAAATATTCAATGGGTAGATAAGACTAGGTTAGGTCAGGTTTGATTTATAAAAGTCCTGAAAAAGTAAAAAATACATTAGGAGTTGCGATGATTAGGACTTTTAAGTCGTTATGAGTAAAAATAATTAGGTGAGCCAATATGGACCCGCAGAGACCACGTCCTTCCACTTGCTACGATCCAGACAAACTGCCCTGGCTTCCACCACACTCATAAGTCTCTTCATACACGTGCGTCGGTTTAGGGTGTGTAATATAACGGTCATTTAATCTAATCTGAAAAAAACTAAGTATAAACTAAGCACAATCGCAACTGACAGTCAATCTTACATGAGTACCGTGTCGTATGTTCGTCAACTTTGTCTCTTTGTTGTGTGTAGGGCTCCACTACGGGCCAAAAACGGCGCTCTGACTTATGGCAGAAATATGTTTGTTGTTGGGAATTCTGTAGCTCTGCCTACGGCGGCCTTTACACTGAAACTTAGACTTACGTAAGGACGCAGTTATTTGTTAGAAGTAGATAGAAATATTTTTTTCTCATTCTAACAAATAGCTGCGTCCCTACTTACGTAAGTCGTAAGTTTCAGTGTAAAGCCGGCCTACGCCACTCTGGGAATGAAGGCGTGAGTTTATGTATATATGCATGTATGTTTAGCCGAATGTATCGTTTCCCAACCGTTTCATTTGCCAATCCCCTTTTTTTTTGTAACTCAGGGTGCCGCGTTTATCGCGTGACAAAAAGTGGATAAAGCATCCGTTACTTTCTGACACATATATAAGTACGAGAGTGATGGATGCTTTATCCACATTTTGTCACGAGATAAACGCAACCACACTCAAAAAAATGAGAGCCAACAAAGTGAGATTTTCACTTAGTTGACAAAAAATTATTACAATAGTTAAGATATTAGTTATATCAACCAAAGCTTATAGTTAACTACAGCAATTTCTTTAGCGAATCAACTAATATCATAGTTGATGTATATAACGTCTTAGTTGATGTATCTATCGTCTTGTTAGGCTCGTCTTGGTACCAATTATTTTTTTCAGTGCATACTAAGCCCGCGGGTTAACAAGCTAGACTTTTACATCGAGCTCCACTGTTGGTTATTTTCTTGACAAACTGAAAAAATAAAGCGTCAAAAATCCAATAATTGTCGCTGTCATACACGAGACAGGATAAGGATTCTTCCCTTAACCTCGTAAGGCCCACCATACTACAAACAGGGAGTTTTTTGTGAGTGGGACTTTGAATCTACCATCAAGGCAATAAAGTTCAATTACGTTTGTTCGATAATACAATTTTCTCTTTACCAAGATAGGAAAATAAACCTTATTACCATTGTAACATAGTTCAATTTAAATTGCCTTGATTATGTACATTCGATTGCACAGTGGGCCTCACGAGGTTAAAGACATTTCCACAATTCAGAAATCAAATCAAATCAAATCAAGACAAAGCGGCTGATAAAATGAAATACTCGTTCGAATCAATTAATCTTTTATTCCCTGTACAGGAGTGAAATCGCCTCCTAAAACTTTTCGCTTTGATAGAATATGTTGGTAAGACTGGAATATATCTGTATATTTCGGAGAACAACAACTAACCCTTACGAGTATTGTACTGCGGGCCTATTATGGCCAAGTTTATCGATGTGGATAAACGTGGATAAAACATCTGTCACTTTCAGCGGGCCTAGTATGGTTGCGTTTATCGCGTGACAAAATGTGGATGAAGCAACCGTCACTCTCGTACTTATATATATGTCAGAAAGTGACGAATGCTTTATCCACATTTTTTCACGCAATAAACGCAGCTATATTAGGCTCCCTGACTATTATGTAAGTGCGAGAATGACGGATGCTATATCAACCGCGATAAAGACGAAGGGCCCAGAGGAATATTTTTATCGACGGTTGGTGTCAACCTAGTACAGGCAGTTACCTTTTTTTAAGCTACTTACTACCTTCTTTCATTTTAGGGCTCCGTACCCAAAGAGTGAAAACGGGACCCTATTACTAAGTCTCCACTGTCCGTCTGTCTGTCTATCTGTCATCAGGCTGTACCTATCTCATGAACTGTGATAGCTACAGACAGTTGAAATTTTCTCAGATGATGTATTTCTGTTGCCGCTATAACAGAAATACTAAAAACAGAATAAAATAAATGTTGAAGGGGGCTCCCACACAACAAAAGTGTTTTTTTATAGATACTATATTTAATAGATACTAGATTACTAGATTTTTTATGGTACGGAACCCTTCGTGCGCGTGTCCAACTCTCACTCGGCCAGTTTTTATACCCTACTAGAGGACGCCCGCGACTTCGTACGCGTAGAATTAGTTTCCCGCTACTCCCCCTATTTTAACCCCTTAGGGGATGAATTTTCAAAAATCCTTTGTTAAGCGTACTTACGTCATGAAAGGAACCCCTGTACCAAATTTCAAGTTTCTAGGTACAGTAGTTTCGGCTGTGCGTTGATATACAGTGTGTGACATCCATAAGAACATAAGTTTTAAGTAACGATAGCTCTAAGTGCTGTAAACCCTTTAAAAAAAGGAATTAAGTTAATAGCTCCAATAAATTTAGTGTAATTAATTTTTAAAGGGTCCATCTAGCAGCAATGTATTACATTAAGTCTAAGTTAATTGCAAGTTAATTGATCGATAATTGAGCTATTTTTGATACATTGCGTGGCGAATTAGTTAGTATGAAAAAAAATTACAACTTATGTTAACACTACACATGTTTTTATGTTAATTAGGATGCATATTAACTGTTGTCAAAATATATGTTCGTATGGATGTCACACACTGTATAAGTCAGTGAGTCAGGTTTGCCTTTTATATATATAATATATTTAAAGAGGTAAAATATGGAGAAAACTAGTTGATAGAAGCTGGAGCTGTACGAGTGTACGGGCCTTATCATTGTGCATATCCTTGGATGGAAGACACATTACATTTCTCCGAACCTGCGGGGCTAGACAAGTTGCCATCGAATACAAACGCTAGCGTTAGGTGATAAACCTGTCACTTTGAAAAATGTATGGAATTGACGTAAGATAGTCACGTGATATACCACTCGTTACAACTGACACGCTGTAAAGTGATCACTATCACTCGCGCTAATCAAATAGTGATAGTTTTGACAACTACGGTCGTTACGCGGTACTATCTTGACGTCGAATTCAACACGAGCACTATCACAATATAAACGTCGGTATCCAAGGGCGGTAACTATGGGAAGAAACTGTCAACTGAGTCAGTGTCATCACAGGTGATCACCTAACGCTAGCGTTCGTATTCGATGGCAACTTGTCTAGCCCCACTGTACTTATCAGCCCACGCTAAATCTATTCTGAATTGAATCAATACTTCCCTCTAAACTCACATTGAGCTATTTACAGGCGTACCAGAAAAAAAACCTCGCCTTATATGGGAAAAGATAGAAACGTTTTTAGGGTTCCGTATCCGAAGGGTCCAAACGCAACCCTATTGCTGTCACTCACGTCACCGGTCCGTCCGTCATCTGTCAGGTTTTCCACCCAAACGGTTGAAGCTTAGTCTTCAAATTTTCAAAAAAGATTTTTAAATATAACTTATGGGAAGTGTTATCGTTTTTTAGAGCTCGTTGAGTAGATAAACACTGTATTTTTTGTTTTAAAAAATGTTGAAAAACAAAGGAATAAGAAGCCAAGACAGCTGTTTTTACAAAAAAAACCTAAGAAGTCTTTAATTTCTCATTGACCTTTGAACTTGTTATGTTTTACAAAAAAATACCAATAATAAATCAGATTTTCTCAGAAGCGTAGGGATGCGGGCGGGTACATTTGGTACGGAACCCTAAATGAATAAATAAAATAGATATCAAGGGCCGATATCTCACAAATTGACCTAGTCCCAAATTATGCTCTAAGCTTGTACTATGGGCTCAACACAACGATAATAGACACTAATATAGAGAAATAAATAATTAAATACATAGAAAACATCCAAGACTCTGAAACAAATGCTCGGGCTCATCGTACAAATAATTGCAAATACCGGGAATCGAACACGGGACCGCTAACTTCGTAGGCAGGGTCACTTCCGTTATACCCAAGAAGATCATATTCGCAAAATATCATACTAGCAAAACATAATATACGCATAGCATCACATTCGCAAAACATCATATACGCATAACATCATACTAGCAAAACACGATATTCGCAAAACATGATATTTACAAATAGTCCGGTTTTGTTATAAAATCGTAGGTAGGTTTAGGTTATGTTAGATGTACAGCAGGCCCGGAGGGCCAAACCACCCAGAAATAGGAGCTCTGCGGTAGCGGAGCTCCGTCGACAATGTCTAATTCATGTCTTAATAATAGTTATTTTTTGCTAATGTGATGTTTTGCTATTATGATGTTTTGCAAATATCATGTTTTGCGAATATGATGTTTTGCTTTTATGATATTTTTCAGAATATCATGTTTTGCGAATATGATATCCTTACTGATGATTCCTTACCTTACTTAATATACTGAGGGCTTCCAACTAGGCTCGCGTTGTCAAAATAAATATGCCTAGTCCAACATTCACTTGGCCGGAGTTTCATTGTAAGTCTCGAGACACAGATAAAATATGTATTAATAGCGCCCCAATTCGAAGATTTTTATTTCCCAGGTCAGCCTTTAAACTTACCCAATTAAAAGAAGTCATAAAAAACTTCCCACAGAAAGTTTCGCAACGGTGCAGTTTCACATTTATACATTGTTACCTCTGTGACACACATTAAGAGCATAAACTTAGCTGTAAATAGCCACTAATTACGACTTTATAATGACTGTATACATCGTAAATACATCATTTAATGCCTACGTTTAGTTCGAATCAAATTAGGTCCTGGGAGACTCAAAGGTCAGCTGTTCGCACGTGATTCGATAGCGTGGGCACCTGTGGGTAATTACTTTGTTTCTATTTAAATTTTCAGTGCCACGTTCACCTATTCCTTAGCAAATGGAGTCATGGAAGGTATAAGGCTGCCTTTCGACTGAGGCGGAGACGAGCGGAGCTGTGCCGTTATTAATCAATAGAAGGCGCATGCGGTCACGTCGAGCGCGACCTGCGCACGTTATTTTATTTCCTATTGGTTAATATTGGCATAGCTCCGCTCGTCTCCGCTTCAGTGGAAAGGCAGCCTTAGAGTGAAAATTACATTTTTTTAATGAGTCGCTGGGACTTATGTTTGTATCAAAAGGACCTAAAGGCAATTCAAAATATGGCAAGAGAAACTTAACGATCACATAGCTCCTCTCTCAAGGTCTGAAGACGAAAATAAACAAGCGAGAATTCTTATTTTACGATCTGTTATATAATTCATTTACTTTGTTACTACCTTCGTATCTCAATTCCTAGTATAATTACAAATAAAATAAGCTCTAAATACATACATAAACTCACGCCTTCGTTCCCGTTCTCCGTTCAGGTAGGCAGAGCTACAGAATTACCAACAACTCTAAAAACTTGTTGATAAATCTGTAAACAAATTTTGCACAACTAGGCTAAGATGTTTACCAATGTGTTAGTGACAGGTTGCAAGCCCATCGCCTAACAGCACCTACTCGTACTACAACCCTTCTCTTAGTCGCCTCATACGACATCCACGGGAAGACGTGGAGTGGCACTATTCATACACGGCAGCTTTATTTTCTTATTAATAATAATGCTTTATCCACTGATGGATATAGTTAGGCCTCTCCGAATGAAGATATTTCTTTTTAGGGGATAGAATATTTTATAACATATTTTAATAATATCACATTTCGATACTGGCGCCCAACGTGGGGCTCTGGGAAAGGTAAATCAGACGGAAACCGTTTTAAAGATGTAAGTCAGTTGTCACAAATAATGATTAAACGTATATTTATATTCCCAACAACACAGACAATTCTCAACAACCGTAGCGCTTTCAAAAATAAGATCAGAATCAAGAAATATTAATGCAAGTCCGAGATCAAAAGCAGCAATAATTTGTTTAGTTGTAAATTATATTTTCTCCCACATGCTCGGAAATGTTTACCTTACTGTTGTAAAAATAGCCTGCGAAGTTCTGAGTTCCAAACCCAGGCAAAATTAAAAAATAAAAGTTATTATTTACCAACGGCAGTGACCGCGAAAATTTATGAAATTTCATTATTGAAATCGCATCGTTTACTTTTTAAAACCTGTTTGGATTAGGATAACTAACTCCAAACAATCAAACATTCGTACAATCAAAGTTCTTCCATGTTTATATTACTTTTTAAAATGTCATAGACTAAAAAAGTTAACCTTTTCGAACAGCTTTTACAGCGAATTTAAAAGTGTATCAAATAGTTTTACAAGAAACTTTACTTTCACTGTTATATGTACTACCTGTAATTTTCAAATGTTTAAATAACTGCACTCTCAAGGATTAAGATCGCTCAGTCCCATCATTGGCACTAAATGTGATTTATAGTGGCTAAGCCCGCGTGATTGAATTAGAGACGTTGATACGCTCTTCTGTTACTAATTGCTGTATAAGAGCTGTCACTCTAACTTTGTTCTGCATTACTATCGTGTATGAGATGTAATGCGAGCTGCGTATTAAAAATAGATATGAGTCATAATGAGGAAATCAGAAGAAACTTTGATTTGCAAACCATGTATAAACATGAGGTTACGTATCAGAACGCCTAAAATAACTAAGTCTTATGTTTCATAATCCCTAAAAGTTCATAATACCTAATGGTTTTTTTTTGAAACCGTAAACTTTTAGGCCTGGGCATTTTTTTATAGTACTGGCTTTAAGAAAAAAGGCTGCCACTCAAACATTCATACCAACATACATTAAATTTTATACACCCAAAAACCATTGCCCTAATTTTCGGGGCTGTCGGTAAAAACTAGGTGTGGATTCTAATTTCAGTTGATGGCGGTATAACTTTCTCTGTGGGCCTAGTATGGTTGAGTTTATCGCGTGATAAAATGTGGATAAAGCATCCGTTACTCTCGTACTTATTATACGTTTCAAAAAGTGACGGATGTTTTATCCACATTTTATCACGCGATAAACTCATTCAACACCGTAAAACCATATTGCTTTTGACGTGTTATGGTATTGTATTTAACCTTGCCGCTATAGTGTCAAGTAAATAAGAGCTAACAAAACGTTGAAAGTATGATAAGACGTCAAAGGAAATACCTATGGTAAATAGGTCTAGACTACAGTCAAGGAAATTGATTCCTAGACAACTTTGGACTATGTCAAAGTGACACTGTAAATCAGTGATCCCCAAAGTGGTCTATACCGACCCCCAGGGGTCGGCTACGACCTGTAAGGGGTCCATGCGAGTGGAAATAAAAAATAGGGGTCCATGAGATGAAAATGGGGGTCCACGATAGTGGATCCCATTTAAGCAGGTCGTGACTTTAATTACGGCTTTCCATTAATGGAATAATCCATATTTGTACACAGATAGTAGGTACCTACTTTCTTAGCGTCTAAGTTTTTATTTTGTAATAAATATTTTTCTCTGCTAAATTGTATTTTTTTTCTTAATTTACGGCTTTCACTCCTGTTAAGGTGTATTTCGCCAATTTCGAGTTATTTATATACACTGCCAGGACAATTGTTCGGTAAAAGAGAATTTTCTCTCATGGACTAAACAAAACCACATGGCGTTATCTCCACGCGCTTCTGTCAAGTCCTAAATTGTAATTGTTGCCTTTGTCAATTTTTAAACGAATAGACCCTCCATTTTATCCGTGTAAAAGACCCCGAAGATTTTTTTATAATAGTAAGCTGGGGGTCTACCCAAAACCGAAAAAAATGCCAAGTGGTCTACGAGACTTAAAAGTTTGGAGACTTCTGCTGTAAATGAAATCATAAGAAGTCTCTTAACTTTCAATAGATTACGTCACTTTGACATAGTCCAAAGTGGTCAAGGAATCATTTTCCTTTCCTACATTAAAGGCACTGGTTAACAGGGTTCTTCAAAATTCAGTTTCAATCATAAGGCCCTTTGATATTCAGAGCCGAGCAAATCTAATAAAGTTAGACATAAAGTGCAAGAGAAAATGATTTGCTGCAAGTTCTATATTTTACTTTGCAATAAAGTTTATTGCGAAATAACTGTTTGCTTGTTATTGCATTCGTTATGATTTTTATATTGAGTGCTTTGAAATAAGAAACATTTGTAAAATATATTTTTATATTATGAAGCTGCATAATGATTATTTTGTTTGGTAAGCAAATAGAGTGATATTGTGAGTCCGTTTGTTTTTAGTTTTAATTTAGTCAACTTTTATTTATTTCAGCTATTGTGATATATCTATTAAGCAACGTGGATGGGCATAGCGAAACCATTAAAGTAAGTATTACGGTTTAAAAAACGTTTACTCTAACATTGGTAAGTACTTACTTCACTTTAGTTCACGATATATCTCCAAAACAAAACGCTATTTGTTTATTGCATTGCATTTGTAAAATCTTGAGTTGTAACCCTAAAATAGTGAAAAGCGACCAGCACCTCTCCCGGTGTTGCAAAAACAAAAAAGTTAGTTAATTAGATAACGATTTGTCTGGAAAAGTCAAATTGGAATCTGCCACTGGGAAAATATGGTAATGAGACAAATTTGAATTGATTTTTGACGCATTTGAAGTCTTAGGATTGCAGTTTTGAGATTGTAGTCTAGAGATTTCAAATGTCTATGGGTCCCAGATCCCACTAACCATCAGGTGGCCTGAGTGCTCACGTGCCTTCTCCTTGCAATAAAAAAAATAGAAAAAAAAATGGAACAAACGAAAAAAAAACGGAACTCATGGGCTACAATTCTATCGTCTGTAACTTTGACCACACTTCTTCATACTTTTCTCTTTCTTTCTTATATTTCCTCTAGAACGAGGAAGAGTGTAAGATCGCTGACTTGTGTGTGCACGACAAGGTGCCGATGTGCGGCATCGACTCCTGCGGCGAAATGCGGACCTTCATCGACACTTGCGACATGCACGAATTCAACTGCGACAGCAAAAAAGGTAAATAAGACGAGATGAACTAAACTAAAACCTGATAACAACTCCCTTCCCTAATTACCAAACTACTTTCAGCAAATCGTCGCCACTTTCCCGAACACTTTAGTTAAGGGAGGCGATGGGTGAGATACGCGTCATACACGTGAACGGGTGCTGTTTATAGTGGCCAATCTATTCACGTTTGCAACAACGGTCCGGTCCGGTAACCCCTTCAAGGGGTTTTGAAAGGGTTTTGAAAAGGTTACAAGGGGTTAAACTCTTTCAAAAACCCCTTGAAGTGGTTACCAGACCGGTCCCTGGTTTGCAAGAGGGACCTGTTGTTAGTAAATAGTTATTTCATTGCGACGCAGAGACCACTTCGTGTGACTCTCCTAGTTATTATACTTAGTTTAAAGTAATCGACAAACCTGTTGATACTTCAGTACCATTTGTAACCAGTGATCCGCCCTCGTTTCGCTTCGGTTTATGTGACTTTTCCGTAACACTATTCATAATCCAGAATGTATTAGCATAACAAACGTGCTGTTGATGAAAACCGTATTAAAATCTGTTGCGTAGTTTGAAAGATCTAAGCCATTCGAAGCGTACATACGGACGGACAGACGGCGGGAAGCATCTTTGTTTTATACTATGTAAATATTTTATTTTGTGCTAGTTTTCATAACTGTTTAGTACTTAATACCTTGTGATGTACCTTACTTTAATGTTTTGTATTTTATGATAGTACCTAAATTAACGGTTCAGCACCTCAATCGATGTGAAATTTGGTTCAGATATACATAGTTTAAAAGTCATCCTGAAATCGGATAGTTTCCAAAGAAATAGTGTAAATTCCTCCTAAGGCCCACCATATAATGAAATTTGTCAATGGAATATGAATCAATTATGAATTAAATAAAGTAAATTTTCTAATTTGATCATTAGCAGAGATCGGAATAGGTAGAGCTAATTTGCCTAAACTTGACGCATATTCATACATGCGTGAGAGAGATGGGAATACATTATTGACTGAACATGCATCAAGTTTAGGCAAATTAGCTCTACCTATTCCGATCTCTAATCATTAGTCATAAAAACAAAAGAAATTCCACTTTACTTTCTTTGCGCAAGATCTTTATTTGAATGGCCGTATTTTGTACTATTATTAGTACAAGTTATAAAGACCGTTGGATATACTGTGATATGCATGGATTTTTTAAATGGCATTTCTCAACAGAATATTAAAATACCGAAAAATAGATCACCAAAAGTGAAATTAAAATTAAAATCGGTCAAGGAATACGGATGATACAAGCATTTTAAAATGATTTACTTTTTAGACAGCGATTAGACAGAAAGATCCGATGTGCACTGTGACGTCATGTAACAGGTCGGTCATATAAACTCCATGTTACATTATTTTTTGCTAGAATGAGATAGGAACAAATCTTTGTTGGATTATATCTCTATCATGGATTTACATTCATCAAATGTGTTTGTTACGTGAATCAGCTTTTATAGAAGATGTAAAAAAAACACCCCTATTGTGTCACTGTGTATAAAAAAAGACCTTTGTATTTGTAGCTTGAAAATAATCAGTTTCATGTCAATCAGAATAATGTTTTTCTTATCGCGTCACTGTGTCGTTAATTTTATACGCACAATGTTAAAGTAAAGCAAAATAAACTATAGTTACTTATATATAAATTATCGTGAAACATTCGTAATAATAGTACATTGTTGAAGAGGATAGAAAGTACGAAATTTTTGGACGAGTCATATAGAGGGCCGAAACGTAGTTGAGGCCCTCTAGTGTACGAGTCCATAAATTGCACTTTCTACCGAGGCAGACATAGTGCTTTTCACAACTACAGAGAGGAAATAAAATAAAAATTCATTTTAATTCATGTTAATGTGACATCACCGCCAATTTTACCATAAATCACTTTTTTTTTAATCTGGACCCCTATTTCTCGTGGCACTCGAGATTAATAAACTAACATGCGAGATGAAAATGTCAACTCCATATAAAATTGTATTTGTTTCGCCATATCTTCCACGTAATTTCATCTCTAGTGGTTCGAGATTAGGGGCCAAGTTTGAATTACATTTCAAAAAAAGCAGTGACATAGTTTTTAGTCTGTGTATCTTTTAGCAAAAATACACCTAATATATTACGACACAAAATGGTGTGTTCTGATTGGTCGATTTCAATTTTTCATTTTAAGGAGCTATTACACAAAAATTGATTGATTGATTTTCATTGGTTCTTGAAGTTGGACAACAATGTTCTCGGCCAATCAGCAAACACGCCGACAAAAATATTCTTGGTCTGTCCCTATAAGTGACGTTTTGTGACCCCAAACAAGACCATCTATGGCCATATTTCCGAGCAGTTTTGTGAAAATATTATAAATGCCAACGGGAACGTCCTCCTTTAATAGAGCAACAGTTTTTTTTTCTGTAGAGTGATAGTCGGGGTGCCAGATCTTGAAAATTACACAGTTTCCGCGCGCGTAGTAATAAAACCGATAAACTATTTCTACACGGAGGAGTAAAAGATATTTATACCGATATTTTTACAGATTTTTTTTTTTGCTCTATCGTTAAAACGGTCATGCATAAAAACGTAAAATTTCTTGATTATAGAGCAAACCCTGTAGAAAAACAACAAATAAAAACCGACCAAGTGCGAGTCGGATGGTGCGAAGCCCTCGGTGCGCGAG
Source organism: Acleris literana (assembly GCA_946894065.1). NCBI lineage: Eukaryota > Metazoa > Arthropoda > Insecta > Lepidoptera > Tortricidae > Acleris > Acleris literana. Next base: position 6,466,342 of record OX335689.1, on the reverse strand, counting down.
TCTGACTCACACTTGACCGGTACGAAACCCTCGGTTTTGTATCTATTTAATATAGCTTCTGCCCGCGACTTCATCCTTGTAGATTTCGTTATCGTTACTGCCTCGGGAATTTTGAAATATTCCGGGATGAAAAATAGCCTATCGTGTTAATCCAGGGTATAAGCTATCTCCATTTCAAATTTCATCCAAATCCGTCCAGCTGTTGCAGCATGAAGGAGTAACAAACAGAGACAAACACACACGCACAAACTTTCTCATTTATAATATTAAGTAGAATGCCATATGTTCCAGATTTTAAGCAGCGTCCTATCCACGAGTGCTGGGTCACATGCAAGCGTGGCCGCTCCTTCAAGAAACCCGAGTTTAACACGGACTGCAATTTAAGCCCAAAAAGTAATAGATTATAAATGTTGTCTGTTGTTTTATTCAAAATAAAAACAAAGTTCACTTGTAAGTATCCCTCATATCTCTCACTGATATTACAATATTTTCGTTTCAAAGATGACACTAAGGTAACACACCGAGAATAGTTTTATATCATTCGTGAAATGTAATGTAGAACAGAACGCAGGTATTTATGTTGATTCTGGATATGAAACAGCCTTCATCAAACAATGTCAAACACTGCAAGCGCCCACAGTTCCACAACATATGCATTGGACAGATCGCTTTGCGCCTAATTAGCCTAATTGCCAACGATGCGGCTGACGTGTAGAGTGCCGACTTGCTGGCGTTTGCTTGTACCTGTAGTATATCGACCTAATCCCATTAGTGCCACACTTTAAATAACACAGTGGCCCTGGGGTGTTTTACTCTTAAAAACGGCGTTCGGTCGGTCGAACGAGTAAACGCGGCGCAGCTTATACATATAAACCGGCGAGTTTAAGTAGTCCCATCAGAGAGTACAAAATACATTTTAACTCGTGTATTCTCAATTTGGCAACAGGGCTTCTGTCGATAAGATCGAACGTATAAGGCTACCTAATTAAGAATGCACTCGCTAAAATGTGTTTTGTACGCTCTGACGAGACTACTTAAACTCGCCGGTTTATATAAGCTGCGCCGCGTTCACTCGTTCACTCGTTTGACCGACTGTACACTTTTTTAATCAAAATTGGAAGTTACGTTGACGTCGTAAATTTTTCTCTTTTTTTATGGCGTGGTGAATGCAAACGATCACACAGGCCACCAGGTAACTGGGAACTGTGACCCATAGACATTGCATTCTCAAGACTTCAATCTAAAGATTGCCTAGCACTACAAATGCGTTGCCTATTAGCTTATGGGGTCGACTCGTGATCGTACGGTATCGAGTTCGACAACTCGCGGTAACCATGCACCAAGTACATTACTCGATGCTCTAACGGTGAAGGAAAAACATCCTGAGGAAACCTGCACATTCGTACAGTTGATAAAAGATGATTGAACGGATTCCGACTATTACTCAAGAAGTCAAGCTTCGTTGAAGGAAACCTGTTAAGTAATCAAGCTGGTCTAATTTGGCAATCATTCAGATAAGGGTGTTCAGACACTCAACAACCAGGATTTCAGAACCTGAAACTGCCCCAGCGGAGGATGGTTGAAATGAAAAAGATATGTCTTTTTTATATATTTCTGTGGTCAGTTTTATCACTGGGGATAAAACACCCGAACATCCGTAATAGCTGGTACACCTGTACATGCTTCCACACACACACAAACACAAATGCAAGGATAAACTGATTTTCCTAATGCAAAGTGAAGTGTCGTCATTTTCGTAAACATTTATTTAGTAATGTTGTAATTGTAAACGGCGGAATCATTGATTGCACACAAATTATCGTATTGCGAGGTTTTAGCGATGTTGTAATAGCAAACTTTGAATACTCTTGGTATTGTTCGAGGACTTGAACTATTGATTATATTTTTTGAAACTGTCGTCGATATATGTTAAAAACGTTAAAACACATAAAATCCGATTGAATTCTTTTTTTTAAGAATTTTATACCTTGTGACACTCGTGCCATTAAGACGAATCTATCTTATTAAAATCAGTTGACCCGCAGTAGTTACGAGGGGACATAGGAAAATAAATATACATACATATGAGAGCGTCGGTGGCCTAGTGGCTTAGGGAGTCGACTCGTGATCATAAGGTACCGAGTTCGAACCCCCGCGGTCACCATGTACCAATGAGTTTTTCTAAATTAAGTGCATTACCCGATGCTCTTACGGTGAAGGAAAAACATCGTGAGGAAACCTGCACAGTCGAACAGTTGAGTGTGTAAGAGGGTAATTGCACAAAAGATCCTAAAGGGTCGAAGTGTATCGGAAAGGGCCCATCTGTAAGAGAAGATAAGATAAGATAATATACATACAGTTAAAACACATAACCCTCCTTTTGGGTTTCGCCGCAGTCGATTCCCGCCGTCTGTCTACTGATGTGCAAGTTGCGGAAAGTTTCCAAAAAGTTGGATAAGTTCTTAGAAATTTCCGGAAACTTTACTAGAAATATCGGAAATTTAAATTTAAGAAACGGAAAGTTTCAATCCCCATACAAAATTGTGAGAAGTTTCCGAAATTTTCCTACATGAAATGTTCCGCAATTTTGGAAAGTTTCCGTTGACACATCAGTACGTCTGTCCCTCTGTCTCTACTTACGCTTAGGTAGATCTTTCAAGCTTCGCCACAGATTTTCAAGCGGTTCTTGCCATCAGACCATTTTCCACGAAAGGTTTTTATGTGTAGGTAATTCTGGTTTATATGCGTTACAGATAACTTACATAAACCGAAGCGAAGCGAGGGCGGGTCGTTAGTGCTGTAAAATTGTGTTTGTGTTCCATGCAAACAGAATTATAATGGATGGGTTATAATAAATATTATATTTTATTCATTTTTTTTTAAATTCTAGTCTATTTAATTATTACAATAATAAGCAGTACTAACGTAGCCAGGTAAATAAGTAGTGATAAGTTCTGAGTAACATTTTCAGATATCAAACTTTGAAAAAAACACTTTTTATTATTAAATTATATTATTGGAAGAGGGGGAGAGAGGCCTTTGCCCAGCAATGGGACATTATGGGCTCATAATAATAATAATTATTATTACAGATTTATTTATAAATAACTATGAATTATAATGTTATTTAAACAAGACTTACTAATTCGTACTAATTGCTCGAGATCACAGCTACTTTATTATTTTAAAATACACTTATAGATAATTCATTTACTTATGTATATGGCGCCATTTACGTTATTAAATTTAATTGATTTAATAAATCTGACATTGAACTCTACTTAACAGAGTTAGAAAACAAATTAACAAGTTAACCTCTGCACAGTTTACTAAAATAAGGTATTTTCATTTATTTATTCTAATTATGTGCATGCATATAAATAAACTGGTTTACCTACTGGAATTAAAAAATGCATAAATTGATGAATACTCTATTTCTACCTTAATGATCTACCTCGATATTCGTAATAAACATAAAAATAATATATTTTGACAAAAATAATAATTTTATCGACCTTATTTATAAGCAAATAAGGGCTATCACTCGCAACTCTGGTTGCACAATATGAGTGGGCATAGATCTTATCACGAAGTAATTGTACCTATTCCTAGATAAAATATACTTTTACATTTTCATTTAAGTAATAATTAATAATACAGAGACACTTGTACATTTAATATTAACAATACAGCCTATTTACAATGTTTAAATGCTTAATATGTTTACAGAATAAGTTAACGCTGTTCTTATTTTAATAACAGTCACAAACAAGTCGCGACGCGCAAAGAAGTGCTGTGCTTCTTACGTTACATAAACATTACCGATCAACGATATCGTTCGTCCACTTTTAATTCCTATCCAAAAACCCTGCACTCTTCACGATCTTATAAATGCTTTCCCTCGGAATCTTTTCGGCCTCTCTTTCCACCACCAGCATCTCCTTGTTAGTGAACCACGACTCCTTAGCCAGGCCCTCGGCTACAGCTGGATTATCATAAAAGTCCCTGGACTTCAACAACTCCCTGGGCAGCTGGCTCTCAACGGCAGCGTTCTGTTCGACGGCGGGGTTAGCCTGGACGAAGGGGGCGGAGGGGTGGGCGTACTCCACTCCAATTGGCTGAAGCGGCTGCGTGTAGATGAAGCCATGACGCGCCTGCGCAGCGACCACGACGAACAGGATCATTAGGCAACGCATTTTGATCTGGAACAGGTAAGGGCTAAGTTAGGCTAAGTTATAAAATACCTACTTACTTTATGCATCCTTTATGCTTGGTACAGGCAAACTATTATGGATAAAAAATGTGTTTGATTTAGCATAAAGTTTATTCATTACAACCATTCTTGCAACCATCAAGAGTCTTGGCACAGATTATATACTAGTTACTTTGTAACAGACACATCACTCGCCGCCGCTGCCTACCGTTATAATTACCTACCGGCTGGTGTATCCCCGGGGATACAAATATCAGTTGAGTGTCAAAACTGCGAAATCGCGCGTACGCTATTTAGTGAACCGGTCGAGACGCAAAGATTTACGTGATGGAAATTAAAGTGAATACGCAAATATCATAATTATATCACATGTGAAATCATATTTTTATGTGAATTTTATGTTTACGTAACGTACGTAGGTATTTTGATGATTTTTTATAGAAAACGCTTTCTCACTTTTGAATCTCTCTCTCCCCCTTGTTCGTGAGTTTTTCACTCATCGAAAGAATTGTTCTTGTCTATGAAAACTATTTCACACTCTGTTTAAAGAGAGATTATACCTGTGCCAGGAGTCCCTACTCTTCCATATCATATAAAATATAAATACATTTTTTTGCCTTACAAAAGTATGATATAAAACCAACACCAACAAAATTTGCACGGAGCGTACATTGTAACATAATTATGTAATGTCAAATTGCCTTACTAATCATTTTGTTATTTTCATCACACTTGCTCGTAAATAGTGGTCTAATATGCTATAAAAATCGACCGTAAATCCAAAATAATACCCGCGGGCCTTTTTTTACCATTACGCCTTATCGTGCGTAATAGCTTTTTTTGAAATAATACCTGGACTCAAACTATCATAATACGTCAGGACCCCAATTCTTGTGCCATTCGATATGAAGTTTCATTCGAGATGAAATGTCAGTTGCATACAATTTTCTAAAAATCTCGCATGTAAACTATTGATCTCGACTGTCACTAGAATCGGACTCCTGAACACGTTTAACATTATCTGTGGTAAGTCATAGACAATGATATAGTCTGCCGCTAATTTGTAAATAATGATTATAAACTGTGTGATTCCAAAATAATAATTAAAAGGTTGTGCACATATTAAAATTTATATATCAATAAAAAACATGTCGTCATCATTAGACAAGGATAATGCGACTCCGGCGGACATCGCCAACGTGGCTAAAATTATTAGTGACAATCGTTTCATTTCCTCGCAATTGTGATGAAAAACATTGTATGTTACACGTGTGGTAAAGGAAATACAAAGCTCGAGTCATTAAAGCCCTCAGCCTTAGTCTTCGGGCTTCTAACAGACTCTCGTTTGTAATTCTGTCTTTACCACCCTTAATACACAATGTACTATAGTTTCCAACCTTCGCTTAGGAACGAAGTTATTAAGCTCGAAGTAAATTTAACCCTAATATTATTATTATTAGGACTTATTATCTAACACCTGCCTTATGCTTTGCTTTTGCTGTATCAAACTATTGGTTACCATTATCTAGCTAATACTAAAGAGTGAAGCAGGAAAACAAGTAACGAATACTCGTATATTGTAACACTCAATTTTTAAAAACTTACAAGTATAAATGTAGCGATAAAAACTCCAAAATACTCATCAAGTTGTTTTCAAAACTTATTATAAAAGTAAATTATAAAGTTATTTTCAGAAATATAATGTATATTATTACTGCATTCAAAGTCGACGCGTTGCTGCGTTTGAAAGGATTCCTTTCATCCCACTGACATAATTTTCTTTTCCCAGCGCTGCATATTATTTCGAACTAAAAGAAGATGAAAGAGCACGACGAGGTTATTTTTCATTATAAACCCTAGCAGGCGTAATTCCGTGCATAATTTAGTAAAATGTTGATTTAAGGTTATTTTGCTATAAATGTCAAGATGGTTTTAAACCCGCAAAAAGTGTTGTAAGTTGGACGTGTGTGTCTATGTTTCTTACAGTGCCATCAAAGCTCCCAAATGGATGGACCGATATGGATTGAACACGGTTTTTACCCGACTGCCGAAGAAGGAGGGTAATGTGTATATCAGCCTATATATATATATGATACATACAAACAAATGTAATCAAACATCCAATTTAGGGTTCCGTATCAAAAGGGTGCGAACGGAATGCTATTACCAAGCCTTTGCTGCCTGTCCATCTTTCTGTCAGTAGGCTGTATCTCCTGAACCGTAAAAGATAACAGACTATAGCCGCTCTAACAACAAATGAAAAAATCTTATCATACTAAAATTAATAGAACGAGTGCGAGTCTGACTCGCACTAGGGCGACTTTTTTATCACAATAAGACACCATACAAAACACCAAAGCTTGTTTATAATAAAGCCACAACACACACAACGAAATCTCTTTCATTTTATTAAATAGAAACCAAAACAATGGCCACAAACAAAAACCATTCACAATTCTAATTTCAAAACGTATTTAACGGTTCTCACTTACTTTATAAAAAAAAGTCACGGTCACGCGCGCTAACTGACTGCGCAGGCGCAAGCGTCGCCACTATTATATAGCCTTAAGGCTGCTAACCTTCTGTAGAGCTTCCGGGACCGCTAGTCCGCTACTATGTCCCCTGGGAATCTTAAGAGTTTGCTCACAAGATTCACAAGGAAGTTTTTTTACTTATAAAATTGAGCAAGAGCATGTCAGACCGGTCAGTGTAGGGTTCCGAAGCCGTTACTAGTTCTACAAACATAAAAAAAAACAAATAAGACCTCTCCCCGGAATCCTGGTCCCATTTTTAGGATTTTAGAATTTTAAGTATTTGTATTTTAATGCAAACGCTTTGGTTGGATGCACGGCTTAGTATATTTAAGAACAAAACAGCTATCTAGCCTGTTCATAAACACAGCCGCCATGTTTACACTAAAAAAATATATCGCTTATTGTTTTTTTAATTCGCATAGTGGCAGAATGTCACTCGTATAAGCGGGCTGATTTCCGCAACTCGACGTCGAGCGCCTATTTTGCGTGTGGATATGTTGTAGATATTATGAAAAACAAGGTATGTAGGCTTGCCAGGAAAGCATTTCAGTATCAACTAATTTTCTAATTAAAGTTATTTTGTGCTGTCTTAGATGATTTTTAGTAGGTATATACACTTTAGCTGCCTGTATCTCAAGAAGCAATCAAGTCTAGTGATAGTTTTTTTTTTAATTCGTTCTACTTATTATGTGTTTTGTAGTACCAAGAGTCTGTAGGTAAAAACGCGGACAGATGTCTGTCCGTCTGTCCGCGTTTTTACTTACAGACTAAAGGCCCAGCCACACCGCTTGCGTGACGTGCACGTGCATGTGTGCGTTCGCTTTCCATTGCGTTGTTTAGTATGAATTCTCATTACGACATGTCACTATACAACGCAGTGGAAAGCGAACGCGTACGTGCACTTCACGCAAGCGGCGTGGCTGGGCCTTTAGTGCTGCGTTTATAGCGTGACAAATTGTGGATAAAACATCCGTCACTTTCTGACAAGTATTTAGTACGAGAGAGACGGATGCTTAATCCACATTTTGTCACGCGACAAACGCAATCATACTAGGCCCACATAGCAATGTAGAATTTGCAGCACATTCTCAGAAGTTAAGAAATCTTCTCAAGAAATTACTGAGAATATTATCGGAAATATTTGAGAGCATTGAGAATGTTCTCTTTCCATACAAAATTTAAGAATATTCTTAGAAATTTCCGAGAATTTCTCATAAGAAACTTTCACTGGTATTTGAGAAGATTTTTTTTCGGGTGAATGCTAAGCCGACATAAGAAGTAACAGAGAAAAATCATAAACCAAAATGAATGTTGATTTTGATAACTTAACATTGTTACAAGTCTATGTAGAAAAGTTTATTCAGAGAAGACGAGATGAACATATGCTGATTTGACATTTTAACTAGCTCATAAATATCGCAGATCGAAAGAATTGACAGACTCTTATGCCTTTGAACGATGTAATTGAACCACACCCTCTATTCTCCTAGCTCCCTGTATATTTAAATTTCAAATAAGGGGAGTCCTTGTGCTACATCCCCACAGTAATCAAGTAAGTGCCTCCGACTGATAATGACATTGTAAACCTCCGCAATCGAACGTGGGCGAACAACTTAGAACATGAGCCGGCTGTAGGTTTTACTTTTACTGAATAAAAATAAATGTATTCAGAATTCAGCGCCTCTATTCTAGGCAGTAAAATCCAAATCGTATTTGACCTGTTGTTTTGATCTCTGTCCCCATTACTGTGAGTTAATTAAGAGCTATCAAAACGTTGACAATACTATAACAGGTCAAACACAATATGGTTGTTGATACAGGCTCAGTCATGTTACATATCATCATCTCGTCAAATAGTTCACAATCATCGTCTTTCGCGCTGTTAGAGACTGATCCTTGGGAAGTTAGACAAATAATTATGACTTTGAAAACGGATAGTGCTCCTGGCTGGGATAGTATCAGTGCGAAATTCCTTAAACGATGTGCTGATCCTCTAGCGCCTGCAATTGCGCACTTGGCAAACCTTTGTTTTAATAAAGGTATATTTCCAACATTACTTAAAAAATCAATAGTTACCCCTGTGTTCAAGAGTGGGAAGAGAGAAGATGTTAATAATTACAGGCCAATATCGGTACTACCTGCGCTTTCAAAGATAATAGAAAAACTAATTAGCAACCGGCTGATAAAGTACTTTAATAAATATAATGTTAACTCAAAGTCACAATACGGCTTTAGAAAGAAACTGTCGACTGAGGATGCAATACTCTCTCTGACCTCTCTTATCACTAACAGGTTAGATAAAGGGGATAAGTGCTTAACGGTATTCCTAGACTTAAAAAAGGCATTTGACACAGTCTCTCTTCCCATTCTTGAACAGAAGCTATATAACGTGGGAATTCGAGGATTACCTTTGAAGTTGTTAAGTGGCTACTTACACGGGCGTACGCAGAGGGTCAAAATTGATAATTACATAAGTGAGGACTCGGATATCTCCTTTGGGGTCCCTCAGGGTAGTGTTCTGGGTCCCACACTATTTCTGATATATATTAACGATTTGCTAAATATTAAAGTTTCTGGAGGTTCAGTCTTCTCATACGCGGATGACACAGCCATAGTCTTTGTTGATACAACCTAGAAATCGGTCTTTGAGAGGGCTGAAATTGGACTCGCTCATGTATTTGAATGGCTAAGTAAGAACCTTTTAACATTGAATATAGGCAAGACAAAGTATATGTGCTTTTCTATTAATAATAAAGCCCAGGCAAATACAGACGACACATTTACAATACATGCCTGTGGTAATAAAGGATCACAAATATCGCATTCTTGCTGCTGCAACCAGCTAGAGAGAGTTGCTGAAATTAAATATTTAGGAATAATTTTAGATTGTCGACTAAACTGGCACGCACATATAGAATACATTAATGGTAGAGTACGCAAACTCATATGGATCTTCAAAACCCTCAAGCACATCACAACACCCAAACTCATAAAACAAATATATTTAACCTTAGCTCAATCAGTAATAGGATACTGCTTAACAACCTGGGGGGGTGCCAATAAAAGTAAATTCTTAGATATAGAAAGAGGGCAACGCAGCCTTTTAAAAGTAATGTTTTTTAAACCGCTAAGATTTCCTACCGACGAGCTGTACTAAATGTCTGGTGTATTGAGGGTGAGACAGCTGTATATCCTGTTATCTGTCATGAGACTCCACAAAACTGTACCCTCGAACCAAGTGCAAATAACTAGGAGAAGAAAACCTGAACCTATTAAGAAAACGGCAACAAATACTGTCTTTCTTAAGAGACAATTTAACACACAAGCTATAAAACTCTATAATGAGCTCGACAAAAAACTGGACATTAGCAGTCTTATATTACGTGAGTGTAAAGGTGTTACGACGGAGTGGCTTCAATTGTGGATTAAATTATACAGAAACAGAAGAGCTACTGTTAAAATAAAACAAATTTTACTTAAAGTAGAGAATGTACACACACACACACACACACACACACACACACACACACACACGCACACACACACACACACACACACACACACACACAACACACACACACTTTTTTATTTGACTTTTATATTTTTAACTTTTTAATTGTAAACAAAATTCTTAACCACCTATGGAGGAGCGGGATCTCCTGACACAGGTTTCATTGTAAACTTAATAGGAGATCTCACACTTTTATGTCATGTTGTTGTGATTTACATTTTTTTTTTTTTTTTATATAAACCTCTCACAGATTTCTGAAGCGAGTCTTGTTTATGATAATTATTTTTAAACAAATGATTATAGCTAGAGTCTGACCAGCGAGTCGTAGTCGTGACACAAACATTTTTTTCTAATTCTTCACATGGCAACATGGTCTAAGATCCGAATAGGAGACGATTTGCACCGGGCTGTTTATTCGATGAAAAGTATTTTATATCAAATTTAATACGCTAAATAATATGTGGCGAATAGGTAGGCTGAAAAACTTCAGTCCAGTACATATATCATTAAAAAATATATTAAAAATGAACTTTTTTTTTTAAATTGCAAATGCTTGTTTAATTTAATACATACTAATGAAGTCTATAGAATATGCAAACGTTAGGTTTGGTGCAAATTATTAGTACCGACTTACCTGTTTATACCTGCCTACCCAACAGTTTGACGGGAAAAAAATTGTGAACCTAACGTTTGCATATTCTATAGGCTTCATACTTTCGATTGGTATGTAATTTGCCTATTAAACAAGCTATTGCAATTTTTTTAAACAAAGTTAATTTTTAAATTTTTAATTAATTACGTATTGGACTGAAATTTTTCAGCCTACCTATTCGGCATATATAACTTAACATATTAAATTTGGTATAAAATACTTTTTATCGAATAAACAGCCCGGTGCAAAATGTCCTATTTACTAGCAATTTCACCTATGAAATAAACTGACAATTTATGCATACCATTCCAGTTGCTATGCATTTCGTGTTACCAGCTAGTGATATTTTAAATTTACGCCCATTTTTTTTGTCACCAGACTCTCAAGATTAACCCCGAAGGCCCACCATACAACAAACAGGGAGTTTTTTGTAAGTAGGACTTTGAACCTACCATCAAGGCAATAAAGTTCAATTTCGTTTGTTCGATAATGCCGTTTTCAGTTTATGAAGTTAGGAAAATAAACCTTATCCTCATTGCAACATAGTTCAAATTAAATTGCCTTGATTATGTACATTCTATTGCACGCTGGGCCTTACGAGGTTAATACTAACTGCAAGTTTAAGTTATCGCTTTCCGTTTCTTTGCCATATAAAAGGAAAGGATAGAGCTACAAATTTATCTGTCAGATGTAAGTATGTAACGAGTAGGTTTAGGCAAGAAGCAAACACTGCTAACGATTCTACTTTCTATTGACTCGAAAATCTTGAAATGTATGGAGTTGACATGAGCGATCGCGGTGGTCGGTCATCAACTTACGTTAACCCTATATTTTTTTTATAGATTTTCAAAAGTATAGTATAACATCGTACTTCTTTCACTTTTCCTGACTGTACATACATTTGTTAACTCGAAAAACATTACCTTACACATTGTTTAACAAAAAAACACCTGTTTTTTTATCTCTGACTCCTTGTCCAATATGAATTGTGTCGTGATATTTAACTAACGATGTAGTCAGTCACATTATAGTTAATTTCTATCAATCTATTACCGACAGGAAGCCAATTACGTTGGTCAATTAATCTCCACATTTAGGTCGCCGTTGCCTTGCTATCTATCGTCGGCCATTGTCATTTCCGTGGACATAATAGGCGACTAAATAGGTAAAACAAAGGTATTAATGTACAGTCACCAACAATAATATATGTTCCAACATTGGACTCAAAAATATCTGACACGTCTTTATTGCTAGAGGTGTAAGAGCGTGTCAGATATTTTTAAGCGCAATGTTCGATCATATATTATTGTACGGGCCTAGTATGTCTGCGTCTATATCGCGTGTCAAATGTGGATAAAGCTGTTTATTCGATAAAAAGTATTTTATATCAAATTTAATATGCTAAGTAATATATTTATAATAGGTTGACTGGAAAGTTTCAGTCCACCCCTTATATTATTAAAAAAAACTGAAAATTCCGGTCACCACAGAAAACCAGCGTTGCAGTACACTACCTGTCGGGGCCGCAACTTTATGCTGAGTGGCGATCCATTTCAGTGTGACCCACAGCATCTTAATAATAAGTAGATTTATCCTATTCTGTTAGTAGTAAGTTCACCATTTCTTTTTTTCTGTTTTTTAATCCTTTGTACCTACTTGCTGTTTGCACTTAGGTGCTGTATGTGTTTCACTGAATACCTAAATGCTTTTTCTTTCTTTCTTTCTTTCTTTCAAAATGAACTTTTTTTTTAAATTCCTATTGCTTGTTTAATAGGCCAATTACATACTAATCGAAAGTATGAAGCCTATAGAATATGCAAACGTTAGGTTGACTATTTTTTCCCATCTTAACTATTGGGTAGGTAGGTAAGTCGGTACTAATCATTTGCACTATACCTAACGTTTGCATCTATAGGCTTGATGCGCTTTCGATTAGTAGGTATGTAATAAAATTGGTCTATTAAACAAGTAATAGCAATTTAAAAAAAAGTTCATTTTGATTTATTTTTTAATCATATAAGGATTAGACTGAAAATTTCCAGTCAACCTATTATAAATATATTACTTAGCATATTAAATTTGATATAAAATACTTTTTATCGAATAAACAGCTAGGTGAAGGTCGTCTCCTATTCGGATCTCAGACCAAAACATCTCCAGACCATTCATACAGCGTAGAGTCAGGTACAAACCTGCAGGCTTATTGCCTAACGCACTCGCAATCGCAATCGTTTTCATTTTGACAGTCCGAAAGCGAGTCTGCATATAAAATAATCAATTGTTCCACTTTGAAGTCGATTGCGATTGCGAGTGCCTTAGGCAATAGGGTAGGTGTTCACCTCGTATTGACATTGGAAGGTCCATGCACTCGCTTCCGGCCTATCTGCGTGAAGACTAGCTCACTTCCGGAACTTGTTTAGACTGGCCGGTGATAAATGGCATGACCCGTATAATATAATGGTTGCCTTTATCGCGCTTGATAAGATAAAGCATCCGTCACTCTCGCACTTGCATACTCGTCAGAAAGTGACAGTTGTTTTTTCCACGTTTATCCACATCGATAAACGCGACCATAATTGACTTGCAGAGGTGTTGTCTTAAAAATAGTAGATTGTACAACAAGTGCATAAAACGAGCTCGCCGCCGCCGTACCGGCTCGGGTGGCTATATGCACGTCTCGGGTAAAATGGGTTTTATGCTCGAGTTATACACTCTGCTTTTCACTTCGATTACGAGGAAATAAAACAGTGATAATGTAAAAAAAAACTTACATGAATGAGAATGTATTGAGTTGTTTGTCGCTTCTCCAGACTTGGAAATTTTCATACGTTTAAAGTAAATTTTCTTTGATTTAGGCGGCAATGTCTGTTTAATAAGTTCTTTTGCATTTTTTCTATTAGTGTGTTAGGTGTGAACATTATTTCCCCTTCACACTAAATTCCATAAAATCACAACACAAGTTTTGCAAAGAAAACGACTACCTAATGAATAGTCCAAAACTGTAGTCCAAAACTATAGACAAAAACCTCTTTCCCGCCAGTGTATTTCGTTTTCATTTTTATTTTTTTATTTTCTGCATGAGGTTTTTAACTTAGGTCGAACGCAATACTGCCAAGTCATACGTTGATTTTGTAATATTTTTATTAATAATGATTGTTTTTAATACTTTTAAATTTCTTTTTTGTTAGATGCAACATAGAAGGCTAATAAATTAAAGTAAATGTATTCAAATAACAAGTTTATTTAATGCAGTCACCTCATCTGTCTGGCTGTAGGGTTTAAAATTGTCTTAGTCGAAATGACAACAACACTCTATGCACTAGTGCATAGCATAAAGAAGGACTTTACGAGCATGAGAAGTGAAAACATACTTTTTAATTCGCCGTAGCAGCATTAAAAGGTAAATACTGCCCTTCCAAGGAAAAAGGGCGCATGTCTCATAGAACCGCGTATGTACCTACCTCACGTGTTCATAAGTTTTGAGACGAAATAAAATGTTCATAGTTTTTTTTTTGGGTTAATCATAATTTTAAAAAATTCAGATAATAATAAGTATAAATTAACCAATAACTACAAGCAATTATTACTCAAAATGACAGCCTCTATTTTTTATACGAGCTCTTTGACGCGTTGTTGGCAAAAATGGAGCGGAATGACACTTTCATACGAAACACCCCACCATACCATCACACTCGCTGGAAAATGGGAACGCGATTCATTTGGCGCTGGAGCTGGAACAGCTTTGCTGCTTTTGGCAAAAACTTTATTGTTTTGGCGGCTTAACTTTTCTTCGAATGTGAAGATGTTCTCATCGGTGAAGAGTACATTTTTCGTAGCGTGTCTCTGAAGTAGCATCGGACAAGTTCGCGTAGTAATTTACGAAGGCAATCATTAAGGAAGTGAACTTTCCTATGATTGTAGGCCTTTACCTTGAGATTGTATTTCAGTATTTCGTTTACCGCAACACGCGAAATGTTTGTCTGCAGAGCACTTTTTTCTGGGTGCGACATGAATTTCGGCGAAGTCGCTCTCTTATTATGTTGATGTTCGCAATCGTCTTTACAGACCGCGGGTGACCACTCCTTTGGCGATCTTTTAGAGAATCGGTCTCCTTGTAACGTTTTATGGTGTAATATATAAAATTGCGGCTAATCCCAAAATATTTTAGGACAAGGAAAATATCCATTGGTTTTTTACCCGCCATATGTAGCGAAATGACAGTCGCATGTAATTCTTTTGCTCCCGCGATCACAAGAAAATTTATTGAAATAAATAATAAAAACATACACATTGAACACAAACATTCCAAAATTCAAAACTGAAAAAAGAATTAGACGGCTGCCACTATTATTGTTTTATTTTTTTAAGTAAAAGTTCGTCTCAAAACTTATGTACACACGAGGTATAAGTAACCTTATTCATTAAGACAGGGGGCTTAGTTTGCTTTAACTGCTACACTGCAATTAGCCACCTTCTTTGGCAGAATGTTACCCAGCTCTGATTCTCTATTCTACCCGGTAAAACCATATGGCCTTTGTCATGTTATCGTATCGTGAACGTTACGATAGCTCGTATTTACTTGACAGTAATGGCGACCGTCTCAAAAACAATACGATATCACATGCGAAACTGCTGTGACATACTGACAGACTGACAGACATACAACGAATTCTCACCATAAGGTTTCCTTTTTTACCATTTTGGTACAGAACCCTAAAAAGTTATATTTAAAGGAGGTGCCCAGGATAATAATAATAAATAAATATTCGGAGGACAATGTCACACCAATTGACCTAGTCCCAAACTAAGCTCTAGGCTTGCGCTACGGGTACTAGACAACGACACAAATACTTATATAGAGAAATATATACTTAAATACAGAGAAAACATCCATGACTCAGGAACAAATATTCGAGCTCATCACACAAACACCTGCCCTTACCGGGATTTGAACCCAGTACAGGTAGCTTCATAGGCAGGGTCACTACCAACTAGGCCAGCGCGTCGTCAGGAGGTGGTGTAAGTGCTTGTTTACGGAGACGTGGGGCGTCGCGCGTAGCGTTAGGCGGCGCGGTCTGCACTAAATTCAAACATATGGCGTTGTATAAAAGCGTTTACGGAGAAGCGGTTTTACGCGCGTTTGCTTCAAATACAGCATTACTTGCGGCGGAGCCCGCGGATGGCATCGTCGCGTTGAACGCAGCGTCGCACGCGTCAATAAAGGCGGTTCCCGCCACTGCGCCCGCAGCGGAGCCCGCGGCGGAACCTTCTGACAGTCTTGTGCTCCGCCGCGCGCTCCGCTACACGCTCGAGAGTCCGCCGCGGATGTAGTGGGCACCGCTACTCTCTACGCCCCGCACCACGCGTCGCATCACGCCCCGCATCTTTATAAAAAACACCGTACATTGCCATATGTTTGTGTTTGCGCGTGTCCTCTGCACGCGCCGCCTCTCTGTAAACGGAAAAACGCCCGCCGCGCCGTGCAACGCCAAGCCGCACGCCACGCGCGACGCTCCGCGTCTCGTGATATGAACCATTCGTGCCCGAGTCGGATTTGCACGTGGCCGGTTTTTTAATTGTCGATATAATTAATTACAGAATCATACGTCCATACTCTATAATTTTCTGGCGATAAATTGCTTACACAAGAGCTATGGCAACCCATGAAATGAGTATTTTATAGCCACAAAAATTTAAACTTGCCTTAGTTGGTGCAAACATGTAAACATGTGAAGGTTTGTATAACCAAATGAATAGCTTGTTTGTATTTCATATCCCTTTGTTAATCGGTTTTTCTGTGATTCATATTCCACTGCCTTCTGAACAACATTTTATAACGGACGACGTAAGTAACGTGCCGTAAGTTAAAGTTGCTGTCAAGTTGTTTCTCAAACTAACTACTCGCCGCTTACCTTTTTTATTGTAATAGTAAAAGTAAATGTTGTAAAAGATAAACACACAGGGAGATAACGCGAGTAAATCAAATGCATTTTACAGCCGCCATGTTTATTTTGGCTTTTCCCAGTAGTCTGACAGAGTAGTCTTACCAGTCGAACTACTGGGAATTACCTTCCGAATAGACTTAAATACTCGTGAACCCACTGACTGCACAAGAGAAACATTTACACTTTACATTATTATCTGAACACATTCTGCTACGAGGTCGACGGAACTCCCCTAAGCGGAGCTCCTATTTCTGGGTGGTTTTGTAAAAACGAACCTAACCTATCAGGAAGTCTATTCGGAAGGAAATTCTCAGTAGTTCAACTGGTAAAACTACTCGGTAAGACTGCTGGGATTATAGGGTTTATACTACTATTTACTTTACACATCCCTTACGCATTACAATAGGTCTGGGGCTCTATTCTACTCGGGCTAAACCCAAACCCATGGTAGATTTCCAAGAAAGTTTGACATTATTTTTTATGTGGCATAGGAAGGCTAACGAGTACCCAGGTCACCTAGGGGCCTAAGGACCATGCCTCTACGCTCTTCATTGCACCAATAGAACTAGGTAGTTAGTGGGAATAGACCTCTTGCTAATGCGGACCAACTCCCCTCGCTTCCTCCACACTCATAAGTTTCTTCATACACGTGTGTCGGTTTAGGGTGTCCTGACCTGGCCCTTTCTTAATAAGTCACCGACCTTCGCTTTGGCCTTCCCCTTCCAACATTCCCATTAACTCTTGCCTTATATATCTGTATGTGTGTGTTGTATGTGTGTTATCTAATTTAAGTCTGTTGAAAAATGACCATTGAAAATAAATAAATTACATACATACATAAACTCACGCCTTCATTCCCAGAGTGGGGTAGGCAGAGCTACAGAATTACCAACAACTCTAAAAACTTGTAGATAATTCTGTAACCACATTTTTCACGATTAGGCTAAGATTTTTACCAGCGAATTAGTAACAGGTTGTAAGCCCATCGCCTAGATGTTTACCAGCGTAAGCCCATCGCCTAGCAGTCATCTAACAGTACTACAAGCCTTTATTCCCTTAGTGGCTTGGTCGCCTCTTACGACATCCATGGGAAGACATGGAGTGGTACTTATTCTAACCCGGCAACCACACGGGGAATAAATTGAAAATTGAGAATTAAGTTTTCTTACTTTTCTATAGACCTATTGGGATTCAGCGTGTTACAAGGCGAGGGCGTGTAACCACACCTTTGTAAAAGTATGCGGACAGGATCCCGACATTAATGAACCGCGAATTTTCCTGGACGAGTGCGACCAATTGGAGTTCAACTGCGACGCTAATCGAAGTTAGTATACATACACCCCGTTCCAATAAGGTCCATTTTGACTAGCCTTTAGTCCATATACTTCGGAGATAAGGGGGGGAGGGGGGTATTTTACGTACATTTTTGGCTATAAATCCAAAAGTACTCCATGGAAAATTATAAAAAAATATTTTGAAATTTGTAGATATCACGTAAGAATAAATCACGTTCATTTTTCAACCCCCCTATTCTAGACCCATTTTAAAATACTTAGAAAAAATATTAAACATTGTTTTTACTAAAAACATGCGGGCACGCAAGTTACTAGCTATGCAAAATTTCAAGTTGATAGTTTCTATAGTATCAGAGAAAAACTGCTGTGACATACAGACAGAGCGACACCGAAGTCTCACCATATAGGGTTCCTTTTTTAACCATTATGATACGGAACCCTAAAACAGGTTTGTATCACGAAAAGTCTTGTAGAACTGACACTGAAGACCCTTTTGATTTTGTCCATAGTTCTAACCTTAGGTACCTAATACCTACCACGTATATCACTTTAATCATCCGCTTAATATTGAATAAATGAATAACAACTAAATATTAAATAGGTATGTAAAAAAAATTAACTTCGGAAACGGCAATTTTATAACGTTCTTTTAATTTCCAGATTATACGGTTACGAAATACACCCACTGCTTCCCCGATTGTTCCACACAAAAACCGTTGTTGAGAAATCGTGTCATCAACCCTCATAAATTAAAAAACGATGGTACATTCGCTCGATATTATGCTACTATACCCACAAGAAAACCGAAGGCAAGAAAAATGGACTACAAAGACACACACAAGACACACAAAAGAGCATTCCAGCCCAAACCCTCGAGCATGCCTGCGCCCACGGCTGCCCAACGCACGGTAACCTTCGAGTTGAAGAGAGAAACTGTATGGTATAAAGGCAAAATAGGATATCTAATATACAAAGGAATAAAAAAAATACCTGGATAGGTGGCAATCACATACAGTGCAAAATATAAGATCAAAACAAAAATAACTTTCATTTAATAATTTGTAGTGAATAATCCCTTTCCCATCGTTTTTGCGCGGAAAAGTTCGTATTTATATTGCTTTCTCAGTTGGCTTAATGATGGGTCCTGAAGCTTATTGAAAAAGCAAGATGAATACGAACTTATCCGCCAAAAATCTATGGGAAAGGATTATTCACTACATCCGTACCTAGTTTATTAGCAATAAGTACCTAGATGAGTTTTCTAGTTTCGAGTTTAAAAGGCAGATCATAATCTGTCTGTCAGACCGATTATAGTGCGGTTTATAGGAGTGATTCCCATCTTCCAACATAGCTATCCAACCCAGCTCGGATATTGGGAAATTATAGTGCCATCTCCCAACCTGCCTCAGATTGGATAGTGGGAATATAATTTATTATTCATTTTTCTTCTAATCTTCCATAGGCTTCCTATAATGTTATTCCATTTATAACTCCTGAACTTTGCGTGCGATTGTCCTCCCTGAACAGGCATATTCCAATTCCTGAATTTTATCCTATTCCTTATCAAATACAAATCACTCTATATTGTATAGGAAAATGGTCAGACCAGGGGGACCGACTTATTTATAGTCGGTAAAACCTAATTGTTTTTGTCATGCTGTCGTATTGTTTTTAACTCAAACTGTAAAATAGAGCCCCAGTAGGCCTGTAAATTGGTATTCCGTTAGTTACTATAAAATTAATAGCTGTAATTACACTTTTTCTAAATTCGTTTGCTATAATCAATCACATGCTATACATTCAAATGCTATTACAGTTCGTTTCTGTAATCTTCACTTACTATAAGTCGTAGATGCTCTAAAATTATTTGCTATACTTTCAAATTCTATAACATTAATTTACTCTAATAATTATTAGCCGAATCAGGGCAGAACCGACTCGGATAGGTTAAGTTAGGTATACTTTATGCCTAGTGATATTATGCGAAACTAGAATATGTCATATTCAATATATAATTATTACAACAAAATAGAGCGTACGAAAAGGGAACCCTGTAAAAGACGTGATGGTAACTTATTTCACAAACGTCAATAGTTACTTATCGTTTTTACGTTTAACGGTTTTAAGGAACTTTTTTATCCACAAAACAGATACGTATTCGTCATTGAGATCCAGATTTCGAAAAACTAGTTCCGTACTTCAGCACATGTGCCCTCTTAAGTGGCATCACACTATGTGCAAGCGCAGCGGGACTCACGGGAATGCGGCCATGACTGATACTTTATTATTATTGTTTTCTCGAGTGCATTGCCCCAGGGGAGTATCCTTGGTCCAACGCTATTTACTGTTTACATTAACGACATGCTTCAGCTTGCCATTCCTGACGCAGATATTATCTGTTATTCTTTTTAGTGGCGAGTCTTGGTATGATGCGTTTTGCATCGCTGAACAGGGGCTGTCTGAAGTTGTTGCCTGGCTTGACCAAAACCACCTCACACTGAACGTAGAAAAACTTACATCTGTTTTTCAAAGACATTAGTTTCGTCTCCGCCTACAGGAATAGCACATTACTGCACAGACCAGGAAATAGGCCGTTGCGGGACGAGTAAAGTTAGCGTGGCCGAGACGCGGTCCAGCAACCGCCCTTCCCGGTCGAGGCTTGTATAGTGCTTTTCTCCAAAAATGTGAGGAAATTTAACACAATTGTTAACAATATTAAACACAGTACCAACATTTCCTTGAAAAAAAGAACAGAAACGTACAATTTAGTATGACACTGAAATAAAGCATTAAATAAAATCACAAATTTAAACACAATCAATTCAATTTGAATAAAATATAGTTTAAACTATAACTTTTACCTATTACGCGTTTATGTTATTTCGGTATTTATTGTCCATAGCTGCGGGCGGAACACCTCGAGAGAACTGTAAAGGAATTTCATACAAAATTGAAGGCCTAGGCCTGGAAGTAATTTTTTTTAAATTTTTGTGTAAACATGGCGGCTGTGTTTATGAACAGCCTAAATAGCTGTTTTTTTTTAAAATACTTAGCAGTGCTTCCAACCAAAGCGTTTGCATAAAGGCACCAGGCACCAGGAGGGCAGAGGTTATTAGGGGTGCGTAGCGCAACTTAGATCGCAGGCGGTGTAGCACGGTGCGGCCCGCGCGGCGGCGCAGCGGCGGCGGGCGGGCGCTCGCACCGGACACAGCGCGGGTGACTGAGCACTGTAGGTTACTTTTAATGTTTACGCACTCCTAGTATTTCATCATCATCATCATGTCAGCCGAAAGACGTCCACTGCTGGACATAGGCCTCCCCCAAGGCTCTCCACTCAGACCGGTCTTGTGCTTTTCGCATCCACCGCGTTCCCGCGATCCTTACAAGATCGTTACTCCATCTTGTTGGAGGCCTACCTACAGCTCGTCTAGTATTTGACATTGTAGTTTTTGTTTTAAAATTTTTAATGAATTATTTATATGTTTGAGAAAAGCACTATACAAACCTCGGCGTGAAGTGGGGTTGCCAGCCTCGTAACTATCCGGCCTCGCTTCGCTCGGCCGGCATCCCCCTACTTCCCGGCCTCTGTAGTAATGAACTATTGTTTAATAAAGCAATTTCTATTTAAAAAACGTCAAACTATTTGACACACTTTTAAATCCGTTGTAAACGCTGTTTGAAAAGGCTTAACTTTTTAGTCTGTGACATTTAAAAAGTAAAATATACAAGGAAGAATTTTGATTGCACGAGTGTTTGGCTGTTTGGAGATACCTAGTCATCCTAGTCCAAACATGGTTTTAAAAAGTAAAACACCAGGTACGTAATGAAATTTCATCGCGGCCGCTGCCGTTGGTAAATAATAACTTTGTTTTTTTTTTATTTTGCCTGGGCCTGGAACTTAGAACTTCGCGGGCTGATTTGACAACAGTAAGGTTAACATTTCCGAGCATGTGGGAGAAAAATCCTTAATTCTGCATACTTGTAAAAACGGATATCCCCCATGCGTGTGAAGTCAAATAAGTAGAAAAACTTGCGTCAAATACCTAGGACTGCAAATAGATGAGCACTTCACCTTTCGGGGACACATTTCGGGAACACACATTCATTGTCTATCAAAAAGAGTGAGAAAAGTAATCTACGTCGTAAAAAAGCTGCGAGGTTGTACGCCCACAAATATAATGTTTAACGTGTACAATGCGTTGTGCCGATCTATTACGGAGTACTGCATCGCGGTCTGGGGCAGCGCGGGTAAGTCTGCTATGCTCGAGTTGGAAAGAGCGCAGCGAGCGGTGATAAAGGTGATGCTCAAGAAGCCTTTTCGCTTTCCGACGGTAACTTTGTACAAAAAGACTAGGCTAATGACTGTCAGACAACTGTTCATGCTGAAAGCATTTATGCGCACCCATAGCTCTATCATTACATCAACCATGCACAAGCAGCTACTGAAGAGGAGACGGTACAAGGTTCCCCTTCCGAATCTTAAAGCCCCATTTGCTAGACGCTCACAATTACATATGCACACCCAGGTATATAATGCGGTCTGCGGTAAGGTGGAGCTAAAGAATTCAAGGCCTCGTAAAGCCAAACTTATCCTAAAAGAGTGGCTATTAACGCTGTCTTATTCTGAGACGGAAGACCTACTGACATAACACATACACTCACTCACACTCACATTGACGCAGACACGCACATGCACCTACCAACAAATAACACATACAAATGTAATACTAGATACTAAGAACTTTGCTTTGTTTTTTTTGCTTTGCATGTTTATTTTACCTAAACCAGTCTTAACTGCTTATGTCTAATCATACTGAGAACCGTCTCACCGGGTCCCAAGATACAGGCTCCGCCTAGTTTGGGTCCCACCGGTAACTCAGAAGTTGTAATTTTCATTAGACAAATAAACTTTATTTTATTTACTAATGTTATATAAACATCTCTACAAAATAAAATAGCATCAATTTTCTTAAAAAATATTTCGCGCACCTTTGCAGCAGAAGTTAAGTAAGTTTAAGTAGCTGGAAGACCGAGCGTCGCTCGTTTTGATAACGAGTTTTGCTGAAGATGACAACTTCATAGATTGATTTTTCGCTTTCATAGACCTACATATTGCAAATTTCATCGAAATTGTTAGAGCCGTTTTATACTTTTAACTGCACTTTGTTCTTTTCCCACACAAAAGTGAAAAACCCCAGCAACAAATGTTGCTCGTTTATTAGTATCAGATTATGGTAGATTTATCATATCGTTTGTAAACATAAACTTAGTCGACATTTAATGAATCACTAGCACTGGTACATTTTTGCCCCCGTCAATCCGGTGTTTGTTTATAAACCACAACATTTAAAATGTTGTGCCTCTGCCGTTTGTTAAGTATTCTACAGCGATCACACGTTTTTACATTCAGAGGGTGTAGCCACAAGCCCTACGCATGACCCGTGTTTTTATTTATTTTCGCTTTATTATACCTACATACTCTGCACTTTTTCTGGCGATAACATGGCCTGCAAAAGTTATGGCATCCCATAAACGAGTATTTTATAGCCACGAAATGATTTAAATTTTCTTAGTTTGTGGAAACACGTGAACGTTTATGTAACCGAATAAACATAATGTTTGTATTCCAGTTCCCTTTCTTAATTGGGTTTTTTGTGATTCATATCCCACTGCCTTCTGAACAACATTATCAGATGCCTCTGAATGAGTATCACGATAATCACCCTTGGTGTGTAAGTATCGTAACATAAGTTAAGCAACTAACTACCCATATACTTACCTCTATAAATATCTCAAGCTGTTATTTTTTATAACTCTCCTCTCAATTTGTAAATAAATTATCAAATTATTATTTTTAATTGTGAATAGTGAACAAAAAAAGTTACCTACTACCCCAGGACAGTTACGAATTCTTGGTATGGAGACACAACAATATAAATATGTATATCAGCAATTTACTATGCCAAAGATTAGATTGGCAAGGTCATAACTATATTCCTCATTAATCCAACTGTACTTATAGCCGCGACAGTAAAAAAAAAAGAAAATTAACTTCTTCGTTTTTTTTAATTGAGCAAAAATGCAAGTTTACTTTAAAATATCGCACGGTGAGAACGAAAGTGTCTTAATTCAAAATTTTAGTATATTGAGTTAAATACGTAAAATGACGAATTTGGGCTAGGAAGGGACAAACGTAGACTTTGTGTCTCTTTCATTTCCGCGCGCGCCATTGCAAAGATGACGAATTAAGTATTGCGTCGAAAGGTGCGTGCAGTGTGACATCACGTAATTAAAAAAACAGTATCGTTACATCACGTCTAATGAGGTAAGCTCTATCAATGGATTTAAATCTTAAAGTAACTGAGAGAATTGTGTGTCATTTTATCATTAAAATGTTTGCTATTGGGTCTGACTTAAAACAAGTTGAGCTATTATTACATTTTAGTCTCAGTACACCAATGAGTCTTTAGTATTCCACACAACTGCAACAACTGCAACGGTAGACGACATTGTGGAGTACGTCCGTCAAGAGGTTATATGTAGTCTGACGGTGTTCCAGCTGCGGCAGCTTCGGTACGTGCACTTCAGTTCGTTTGTAGTGCGCTTGCCGCGGATTATGCTGGGGACTGTCGAGTGTCCTGACTACTGGCCGAAAGGTGTCGTGTTCCGGTTTCGGGGCAACCTACCGGCAGCGACCATGACACCAATTTTGGCAAAATAGGACCACGCTCTTCTGTTACCTCGGTGTTAGTTTTAAGTTTTATATTGTTATGTATGTTAGTCTATAAGATTTTATAATTATGGGCCTCGTTGCTTGAAATAATAATTTCTTAGTCTTATTCTTATTAAAGTGACTTAATTCAAAATAGTCCATTGAAACTTATGTCAATTCAAATGCTGCAGTGATTTATTTTTGGAAGGTTTTTTTGAGCAGATATTAACATAATTACATTTAAGATTTACTACATTAAAAACAAATATACCTAATTGGGTAAGGAGAGCCTAAAGAACACAATGTTTTTTTTCTATAACTCTTTATTTCGGGAAGTAATGATAATTTTAAGGAGAATGTGACACTACGACTTTGCCATTAGTCGTCCCTTTCACAAATATACAATCTTATAAGATAGGGGTAAAAAAAGTAACACGTCACCGGGCGTAAAAGGACAATTTCAGTTAAAGATACGAAAATGGGATACGGCGTCTCATTTTCAATCGTGGATTTCGGTGCTTTAGAAGCGTTTTCAGCAGTCTAAAATATCGTTTCAGTCCGTTTCAGAAGTAGCTCTGTCACATACCAGATTATCAAAATTTCGACCAACTTGCCATTGTTTTCAGGCGCCTGAAACATGTTTTCAATCCGTTTCAGGCCACCCTCTATCAGATTACGCCATAACCTGAAAACCCATTTTCAGGCGTTTTCAGGACCCCTTATGGGCCTTTGAAGTACATTTCAGTATATGGCAATTTTCCACTAAGAGTGACAGAGATAACATGATTAGAAAGAGACAGCTATACTGAGACCTCTCCAGAAGTGTGCGAAAGATATCACACGATTATAAAGAGACAGCTATACTGAGAACCTTCCAGAAGCGTGCGAAAGAGATAACACGAAATGAGACAGCAATACGCGGAACATTCCAGACTCATCCAGACCCGTGAGTCAAGGACATAGCGATTGTAAATAGAACAAGGTAGCAAGGCGTAGAACATTCCAGCAACGAATAGTCCCGATCGTTCTCGGCGGGTCAAAGTACATAGATCCCGTGTTCGATCATTCCGGAAGGCATTCTGGAATGATCGGACACTGGGACTATAAAAAGGCGGACCGGTTGCGAGTGATTCAGTTCGATCCAACACACCATTAAAGAAGCGTCCAGGCGCTTCTTTAACAATGGACCTCACCATCCCAATCCCCTCATCAACCGTGCCACCTCCGACACTCCCAAAATCCCGTCTCCCGATCCTGATATACTCTCCGCGCTTGGGGTACCCCTCAGGCGCCCCGAGTATCTCCTGTTAGACCCTATCCAGACCGCCGTTGAGGAAGGCATGGCTGAGAGGAAATGCCAAAGAAGGGCTCGACGACGAGGTCGCCCTCCCCGAACGATCACCCACAGCCAGATCAACGCCAGACATCTATGTGCCACCAGCAGGTGCAACTTCCTACTTGCCGCAGAAGGCAGAAGAAACTCCACTCTCTCCGCGTAGATTATGTTCTAAACTTCTCCTAATTTAGTTGAGTCTACAGTCTCGTAATTAAAAATCACAATCCTCTCGCTATCTTTTTAAAAGACTCATGAGTTATTCAGGTTCTTTATTTCTTTAATTTTCTTAGGACGAATCAGAATATACTTATTTGTTTTAAGCCTACTAGAATTGTAAGGATTATTCATCACAGTATCCCATCTCTAAATAATTTAGGTTACATTACGGAGTAAAAGGCCTTTAACTATGACGATCACTTGGCCAAATACAAATCCGTATTTGCTACGAACTAGATCAATTTAAAAAGTTTTTTTAGGCAAAATCGCGGCAGGGTCGTGTGGATCGGGTTGATTTTATTTTTGGTAGGGCTAGACCGGCTTGGTACGAGAAACGAACTCTTATTCGGGAAGTTATGATAAAGGGCATTGGGTAAATTTGTTTGAAGAATATTGTCAAATTTTTTTTTCAGCGGCCACGGATGATTCTTACATAGTTATTTAGAGGACCTCTAAATACATATAGATATATAAAATTTATGGCGTTAAATAATATCGGAGCGGAGATTTAAAAGATTTAAGTGTTCAGTTTTTAGTACAAAAGTACGCCCAAGTATGAATATTTAAATATCTCGGCTCCGATGCACTTAAGAGTATTACATTACATAATAAAATATGTTTATTAAAAATAAACATATTTTATTTATAATTCTATCATAATTTGCCACTTTTACGAATGGCCGCTCACCTTGAAAATGTATGAATTTTACAAAAGACAACACTTTCACCCAAACCCCTTTAAGGAGAAACTGCCAAACTTAACTGCGGGGCTAGACAAGTTACCATCGAATGCAAACGCTAGCGTTAGGTGATCACCTGTCGCTTTGAAAAATGTATGGAATTGACGTAAGATAGTCACGTTATATATCACTCGTTACAACTGACACGCTGTAAAGTGATCACTATCACTCGCGCTAATCAAATAGTGATAGTTATGACAACTACGGTCCATCTTGACAGGTCGACTTCAACACGAGCACTATCACAATATAAACGTCGGTATCCAGGGGTGGTAACTATGCGAAGAAACTGTCAACTGAGTCAGTGTCATCACAGGTGATCACCTAACGCGAGCGTTCGTATTCGATGGCAACTTGTCTAGCCCCGCTGTTTATTTCGGGCAGTTATAATAAATTTAAGGAGAAACTGCTAAACACGTAAACTGAACACATTTTGGTAATTTCCCAAAATACCTCATATAACGTCACTTTCGTTCTCACCGTGCGATATGTAGATTTTTTAATCAAATAACTACATAAAAAATCCACTTACATCACAAAAATATTAATTTGCAATAAATGGCATAACGCGATTGAAAAATTTAAATCATATCTGTTCAGTTGTGGACTGCTATTGTTTTATACACGCTTCTTGTCATGTATTGAACTGAATCCAATCGAAAATAAACAGGAGAATTGAAAATAATTTTAATTATGAAAAAAATCAGTCTCTTTCCATTAAATATTTTTGTTTCCTAACCTATACTTTTTTGGATGTTGGTGTTGGTCCTTGTGTCCGGTGTCAATCAATACATACCCAACATAAAAATAGTTATAGCATTTTTGCTGAAAAATTCCAACTAAATATTATGTAGCAACTTCCGGTATGATATTTTGGTGGATTTAAAAATAAAGTACTTACGTCAAGTAACACTCTATGACTGTTTATATACACAATATTTAGCTTGACATCGAATTATTTCGAGAAAATTCGCAAGTGGTCTGGGGTATAGGTTACGTAGTAACTCTTATTTAATCTGTGGTATCTGTACTAAAAACTACACAAATTAATTTAACTATTATTTTATTGTAAAAGTTAATGTAAATGTAAATGTAAATGATGATGATGCTGATGATGATGATGATGATGATGATGATTATTATTATGATTATGATGATGATGACGATGATGATGATGATGATGATGATGATGATGATGACGATGACGATGACGATGATGATGATGATGATGATGATGATGATGATGATGATGATGATGATGATGATGATGATGATGATGGTGATGGTGATGGTGATGATGATGATGATGATGATGATGATGATGATGATGATGATGATGATGATGACGATGACGATGATGATGATGCTGACGAGTATGTAAATAATGTAAATAATAACTAAAGAAAACATTCATTTTACAGCTCATTATACTTTATTATACTTTTTACTTCACCTAACCATAGGGACAATAACTAGGCCTGCCAGAATGATTTAAACTTTACTTTAATTATTACAATCCATCCAGCTGTTTGAATGCTACGAAGTAATAAAAAGTAGGTATTATTATAATAACGATATGAATTCGATATCGACTCTAATTAGCTCGTGCCCAACTCATACTTAACCATTTTTTAATATTATTTTTTAGGACTTATACTGTATAGTGACCCGCCCTCGCTTCGCTTCGGTTTATATGAGTTTTCTGAAAAACCCGTACATAATCCAATATTTATTATACATAACAACCTTCCTCTTAAAAACATAAAAAACGCATTAAAATCCGTTGCGTAGTTTTAAAGATCTAAGCATACATAGGGACAGACAGACAGCGGGAAGTCACTTTGTTTTATACTATGTAGTGAATCGTACCAAAGGCCGTGCCAGGATAAGCTAAGTGATTCTGCCCCCCTCGAGTTTGGGCTTGTAAGTAATTTATGATGGTTTAGACCAGCGGTCGGCAACAGGCGGCCCGCGAGCCTGTCTGGCTATTTTTTATGTAATCGGAATCCTTATTGACTACCGACAATGTGGTACCTTTTGTCTGTAAAGTCATAAATTATCAGGGTTCGAAAGGATAACGATCAATGATAATTATCGTGATAATTATCATGATAATTATCGTGATAATTATCATGATAATTATCGTGATAATAACAGATGGATAATTATCAATTGATAATAACAAAAAATTGCGCTTGTAAAAGAGAACAGTATTCGAAGTATTCAAACGTGTATTTCCGCAATTGCTCTGATTTTTACTCAATCTAACTTTTAATGAATGTTGATTTGTGTTGGATTAACATCAAAATAAAAAAATATAGAATTTATTTGTTTATATTTATGTTTTGTTAGAATTTGTTTTGAAATGAATTTCGTACACTGGTGATAACTATTCGATAATTATCCGATAATTACCCGATAATTATCAAGAATTGTAATTATCTTGATAATTTCGAACCCTGTTAAAATTATTAACATGTGCGGCCCGCGTCAATTTCGTTAGCTACTATGTGGTCCTCGGCTGCTTAAAGGTTGCCGACTGGTTTAGACTATTTGCCTTATTTTTGGCAACTTAATTGACGTTACTCTCGTTACGATAAAAGCAACATAGATATACACTGCATTAAGCGTAATGTGCCAATGTGCAGTTATATTTTGCTCTCGTAAAAAACGAAACTTTTTCCACAATTATCCCTAGGATTTACAATTATCGTTAGTTAATTTTGATTAAATGCATAGGAATGCAGTAATTCGCATGCAATAATTTCGGTTTGATAAATTATGCACAAAAAAACTGTTTTTTTCGTTTGTTGTTATCTCATAAAACAACTTGTTATAGTAGTTCACGTGACGGTTGCGTACACACGTGCGTTTATCTACACACATATTATAAGTACTCTAAGATGGGTTCAGAGGCCGCAAGGCAAATGACCTGCATTACTTGTGGTAGTAGGTGACAGCGATGACAGCTGTAACGTAATTATGAAATTACGTTATCGAATATTGTAAGGTAATGAGATCCAAATTTGGAACATCTTCCAAAATTAACAGCTGTCATCGCTGTCACCTACTACCACCGGTAATGCTAGTCATTGCCAACGGGTTTTGAACGCATAATAGAGCACTTATGATAATTATGTGTGTAGATAATAGTAGATTAGGGGATCGAGGGCATAAAGCACTGTTTTATCTATGTCACGGGCGCGATATTGAATCCGGAGCAAATGAGGGACTCCAGATTTATCTCCTGAGTGTAGCGGGGGTGTTACGAGTATATTTCCTGAGCGAAGCGAGGGAAGTAAAACGGGGTCCTGAGTGCAGCGAGGGATTCAAGCTCGCCCAAGACGAAAACAGCTTTATCCCAAAGGAGAATACTCTACTTTTCTCACCTTTTGTTTTATTTTCTTTGTTTTGCGTATATGGCAAAACAAAACAACCCGCCGTCTGTACGGTTCAAAAGATAGGACGGGCGGACGGACGGATAGCGTACATATATTAATAGGGTTCCGTTGAATTACCCTGCCGTTAGGAAAATTAGACAACTAACCAATGTTGAGACAGCTCGCTTAGTCTATTATAGTTATTTCCATAGTGTCATGTCGTACGGTATTCTGGTTTGGGGTAAGGCAGCTGACATACAAACTATATTTGTGTTACAAAAAAGAGCCATTCGTTCTATTTACAATTTAAATTCCCGTGACTCATTAAGAGAACTTTTTAAAGAAATTAATATCTTGACTGTAGGGTCTCAATTTATTTATGAGAATATTATTTACGTTATTAGAAATTTAGATTCTTTCACCAAAAATTCTGATATACATAATTTAAATACCAGAAATAAAAATAAAATCACTATCCGAAAATTCCGCGTCCGTAAAGTATATAAATCATTTGTTGGTCAATGCATTCATTTCTATAATAAATTACCTGACGAAGTTTTTAGTTACCCTTTCCAGCACTTAAAAATTACTTGAAAAGGTCGTTAATGTCTAAAGCGTATTATAGGATCGAGGACTATCTAACAGACAAAAATGCATGGCCTAAACCCGAAACTTAGTCAATAATAATTTATTCAAATGCAAAATCTTTATCTTGTCTAGGGGACACCGTTGATGTAGGAAAACATATCGAAACTTTTATGTGGTCGTCTCGCACCATCTTATATACACATAAGTATGTGTGTTTTTTTTTTCTCTCTATCTCTCCCGTAAGATTCTTAATTGGCATGTTTTCCTGCTGAACTACGCATGTTATTTGATACTATATTTAATTTAATATTTATAGCTTTATATAATGCTAGACTAAGTAGTACCATTGTAATAAGAAATATGTTTAAAAAATGACTGACTGCTGAGTTTCTTGCGGCGTTTCTTCTCAGCAGTGGTCTTCTCTTGGGAAGCGCTGGTAGATTCTTGACGTGTAAAAGTGCCCGTGCGGCCTACTTACTGAATAAATTTCTTTTATCTTTATCTTTATCTTCGGGTACGGAACCCTAAAAATATCACATGGGTTTACATGCAGTGAGTAAACGTTCGAGTTTATCGTTCTTTCATAGTCAGCTTTAATAGATTGAGATTTAGAAAGCAAGTCGTAAAAAACTGGATCAAAAACGATGCCGGACAGTTAAATAAATAAATAGAGAGATGTGTTTGAGAAAAGCATTATAATAATTCCTCAGCGGAAAAGGGGATTGCTTGACCTGTATTTTAGCCTAGTCCGGTGATCCCCTGTGTTGTGAGCCTCTACAATAACGTATTTAGTCACATGTAAAACAATCTACTGTTACCTCGTAGCATCCAAACATATAAAAATTTGTATTTAAATACTTATTACCCGAATGAAAATGATTGTAAAAGGTAACGATTTTTTTCAGTACACTAGCATAGAGTGTCACAACGCGAGGGCATGTAACCACACCTATGTAAATGTATGCGGTACGAGATGGTTGGGTCTACGCGATCCAAAACGCAATTTTCGTATTTTTCTGGACGAGTGCGACAGAATAGAGTACAACTGCGACACGAACCCTCGTTATAAGCTTTGGACACAACACAGACCATACCTTTGTTAGTATATAGTGGAACAAAACCCCGTTCAATAAAAAATCCGTTTGTAGTATCAATTACCCCTAACCCCCAACACGAAGGAAAAGAAAAGTCTTAAAAAATCATTTTGTTTGAAAACAAAGCAATCTTTAAAATACTGACACCATAAAAAAGTAACAATTATTTTTCTAATTTCGATGTTTTTACTTTTGAATCGTGCTAGGGTTCGTCACCCTACAAACGGTTTTTTTTTCTTTCTTTAATTGTAATCTGAACAATTTTATGAATTCGATCGAATTCTTGGTCCTACTTATCTAAAAGTCCAGTATTTAAACTTATAATATAATTCGACCGACGATACGAGTAAAATCGTAACTACAAAACAGAGGTTTCAGGAAAGCGAAAAAATGTATTTTGCAACTTTAAACCGCGACATTTTGCTTACCTATTACTTTATGTTTTCGAACAAATGTATGTACATATCATGTTTCTCAGAATTTAATGCTCTTTATTCTTAACTGTTTATTTTTAATTTTAGATCGAGTTACGAACACGTATTTTGTGTTATCGACTATCGAGTATTATTGTATATAACAATACCATCTTACAGCTCTAGGTTTTGCCATTATTTGT
This sequence comes from Acleris literana, assembly GCA_946894065.1. Taxonomy (NCBI): domain Eukaryota; kingdom Metazoa; phylum Arthropoda; class Insecta; order Lepidoptera; family Tortricidae; genus Acleris; species Acleris literana. The sequence goes on along the minus strand of OX335689.1, from coordinate 6,433,510 downwards.
TAGGCCAATATCATCGTATCTAAAGAAACCATGTTAGTTGCAACAGATTTGCTGCTATTTTATAGTATTTTATGACTTAAAATATAGTAACTCCGGTTAGAAAACATAAAAAATACAAATATACATTGAATCGTATTAATTTCAAATAGATAATAGGCAATTATCATTGTTGTTCATTTAATAATATTTTTACTGAATATTGAAGGGAAAAAAATAGATTAAAAATAGTTTGAATATGTTTTAACTTTTTATTCAATAAGGAATAATAAAGAAACAATAAAAGTACTTCAAGACCATAGTTTTGTAATCACCACCCTCAATAAGTAGGTAACTAAATAGTAGGTAATTAAGAAATAAACATCAAAACTTTCTTTGACTTACCTAATCAAGTTATTTAGTAACAAATGGGTAACAAAACATAAACTTTCTCTTTGGCACTATAAAGTGCTAATATTGAGTAGTTAGGATTACATTACTACTAAATATTTAAATTACCTTTCTTCTTCAAAGAGATCGCAATGATAAAATAATGGACCAGATACGTATAGATTTATGAAATTTCAATTAAGTATATTAATGTGTTAATCGATGTTCAATATCATTAATTCTTAATCAAGTAGTTATGTTTTTACAGCAGATATCAGAAAACTTTAAACTGATATCGAAAGTACGTTACTCAATGAGTAAGTAAAATTACAACAATAAAATTTTTCTAATAAAACCAGGAATATCCCAAATATTAACTTCAAACCCTCCCATACATTTAGTATGCCGTTCGTTGAGAGACTTGAGAGGCTTTAGTTTAAAAGGCCTAGTCATTTCACTAATATCATATAATTCATTAATTGTTTTATTTATAACAATTTATTAGTGTAAATTATAAATCTTAAACAGTTTTATCTCTTACGTTACGGAAATTACAGCCTCAAGGAACGTCGCACTATATGCGTATGGGAGCGTTTAAACCTAATATTTTTGATATTACCTACCTACCTACCTTTATTTAAAAAATTTTTTTTTTTTTTAATTGAGAAACGGGTAACATAGGTATTTTCGATACCAGTTTAAAGTTTTCTTTTATCTTTTATATTTACGGAATAATCGCCTGGCTACACTTAACGATTACACCCTGTATACGGGTCGAACACAGAACCTCCCTTGTTTTAATTCAGTTATTAATCAAATAGTAGGGAGGTACTTGCTAGATAGAAATTTAATACTATTCAATCGAATTCAATCCCTTGAAATATTTCAAATCACGCTCAAACAAATGTTAAGTAGGTACGTATAGCTATATACGAGGGGTGCCTTTTAAGTTCTGTCGTTTGAAAAAACTAAAGACAATTTAAGTGTTAAATGGTATTTATTGTTTTTCAAAGTAATCACCGTGATATGTAATACACTTTTTCATTCGATCGAACCAGTTTTCGAAACACTTATTCCATTCCGAAGTCGGGGTCTCCAAAATGGCCGTTTTGTATGGCTCAACTGCTTCTTCAGGCGTCCGGTACCGTTGACCACGAAGTCGTTGCTTGATTTTTGGAAAAGTGAAGAAGTCATTAGGGCTTAAGTCTGGACTGTACGGCGGGTGATCCAAATTTTCGACGTTTTGTTCTTTTAAAAACGCAATTGTCTGCCGGGCGGTGTGCGAGCTAGCATTATCGTGGTGCAGTACTATACGACGTCTTGGGTTATTTTTTCGGAACTCGCCGATAACTTCTGGTAAACAAACAGTGGTATACCAGTCAGCATTAACTGTTTTACGATCTTCGAGCACGATGGTCGCAACGTGGCCACTTTTCGCTACAAACATGGCGACCATTTTTTTCGAAGTGCTCCGTGAGCGTATTACTTTGGTCGGTTTTGGCTCATCTTGAAACACCCAAAGAGTCGACTGCTGTTTAGAATCGTAGGCATATATCCAAGATTCGTCACCACTGATAATGTCATAAACGTGTTTAGAGTCTCCTCGGTTGAATTGCCGCAGAGTTTTGCGGCACCATCTAACGCGAGCCGTTTTTTTGTCTTCACTAAGTAAATGTGGTATCCAGCGTGAGATCAATTTTTTTACACCTAAGTGATCATGCAATATATTTTGAACACTGGTCCCTGAAATGCTTAATGAAGCTTCTATCTCGCAGTATGTCGCATGGCGATCTTCGACGATCAGTTGCCGTACAGCATCAATGTTTTCCTGGGTTACAGCTGTTTTTGGTCGGCCTTCACGATGCCTATCACTAAGACTAGAGCAACCACGTTGAAATTCCAAATACCAACGTTCCACAGTCCGGATGCATGGTGCTTCATTTTTAAAAACCGTGGTCAGCTCTTCAAAGCACTGAAGACGCGTTAAACCCCTTTTAAAGTTGTAAAATATTATCGCACGTAAATTTTCCTTCGAAATTTCCATTTTCACAACCGACTTGTCAACTTTGAACCGACGCTGTACTAAAACGAATCGGCCGATCTCGAGACATTCTTTTGTTTTTGAATTCTAAATTCAAATATATTAAGATGATACTAGTTTTTTTTTTAATAATCACGGGAGTTTTGCAAACGACAGAACTTAAAAGGCAGCCCTCGTAATACTATACATATCGGGGCATTTTTCCAAAAAAAAAATTTTTTAAGTAATAATAACGGTATACCCGGCGGAAATTATTTTTATTTCTGTTAACGTATTCTAGGGACTTTTTACCTAACTTAAGACAGTAGGTATTCACCAAGACCAGAATACAGAATACTTTTATTCCAAAAATTCAGGTATTACTTAGTAGGCGTTAGAGGGTTTAGTCACTTTTCAGTACTTTGGAGGTCAATTTCTGCCAACAGGTTGAGTTTGGGCCGCTAAAAAAAAATACGTGTCTGTTATTTTAGACTACTCTCTAACATATATCAAAATAAACCAAATCGGAGCCGGACAGTTGGGTACCTTTGCTTGTGAGTAAAAGTTTTACTTATTTGGTCGAATTAACCTTTTAATTAGTTAAACAGGTTTAATATACAATCGCAATAGATAAATAGTTTTGTTCTTACGGGTAGGTACTACCACCAGTCTTCATTCATAAGTAGATTCACACTTTTCCATATTAATGTAATTAACACTTACTCAAAAAAATCAGGTATTACTTAGTAGGCGATTTACACTGAGTAAAAGTTTTACTTATTTGGTCGATTTAACCTTTTAATTAATTAAACAGGTTTAATATACAATCGCAATAATAAATAGTTTTGTTCTTACGGGTTGGTACTACCACCAGTCTTCATTCATAAGTAGATTCACGGGTACTTTTCCATATTAATTTAATTAAGCTTACTCAAAAAAAAATCCCAACACACATAAACAGACGTCCTACATCCACGTCACATGACGGTGCAAGTAAAAACCATCTACAAAATTATTTTTTCAAGGCATAAAATGAAAATGGAAAGAACGGGCTGTAAAATCATAGTAAATCAATTTAGGCGCGAAACCGAAACACCCGTATCGCGAGCCCAAAAAATATTCTTAAGTCTAGGTACAATGATTTTCTCTTAATGTAATAGTGGAATACTATTGATGAACCTAGACCTCAACATACGATGTTATGAAATTGGGTGTTTTTGTGTAAAATGTAAAAAAAAAATACAGTTTTGCAGATCTTTTTCCAGTTAACTATCCCTTTAGCAGTCTAAAAAACACTTAAATTTAGTTAATAAAAAAAATAAAAACGATATGAATTCGATATCGACTCTAATTAGCTCGTGCCCAACTCATACTTAACCATTTTTTAATATTATTTTTTAGGACTTATACTGTACCCGCCCTCGCTTCGCTTCGGTTTATATGAGTTTTCTGAAAAACCCGTACATAATCCAATATTTATTATACATAACAACCTTCCTCTTAAAAACATAAAAAACGCATTAAAATCCGTTGCGTAGTTTTAAAGATCTAAGCATACATAGGGACAGACAGACAGCGGGAAGCGACTTTGTTTTATACTATGTAGTGATAGTGAATCGTACCAAAGGCCATGCCAGGATAAGCTAAGTGATTCTGCCCCCCTCGAGTTTGGGCTTGTAAGTAATTTATGATGGTTTAGACCAGCGGTCGGCAACAGGCGGCCCGCGGGCCTACCTGGCTATTTTTTATGTAATCGGAATCCTTATTGACTACCGACAATGTGGTACCTTTTGTCTGTAAAGTCATAAATTATCAGGGTTCGAAAGGATAACGATCAATGATAATTATCGTGATAATTATCATGATAATTATCGTGATAATAACAGATGGATAATTATCAATTGATAATAACAAAAAATTGCGCTTGTAAAAGAGAACAGTATTCGAAGTATTCAAACGTGTATTTCCGCAATTGCTCTGATTTTTACTCAATCTAACTTTTAATGAATGTTGATTTGTGTTGGATTAACATCAAAATAAAAAAATATAGAATTTATTTGTTTATATTTATGTTTTGTTAGAATTTGTTTTGAAATGAATTTCGTACACTGGTGATAACTATCCGATAATTATCCGATAATTACCCGATAATTATCAAGAATTGTAATTATCTTGATAATTTCGAACCCTGTTAAAATTATTAACATGTGCGGCCCGCATCAATTTCGTTAGCTACTATGTGGCCCTCGGCTGCTTAAAGGTTGCCGACTGGTTTAGACTATTTGCCTTATTTTTGGCAACTTAATTGACGTTACTCTCGTTACGATAAAAGCAACATAGATATACACTGCATTAAGCGTAATGTGCCAATATGCAGTTATATTTTACTCTCGTAAAAAACGAAACTTTTTCCACAATTATCCCTAGGATTTACAATTATCGTTAGTTAATTTTGATTAAATGCATAGGAATGCAGTAATTGGCATGCAATAATTTCGGTTTGATAAATTATGCACAAAAAAACAGTTTTTTTCGTTTGTTGTTATCTCATAAAACAACTTGTTATAGTAGTTCACGTGACGGTTGCGTACACACGTGCGTTTATCTACACACATATTATAAGTACTCTATGATGGGTTCAGAGGCCGCAAGGCAAATGACCTGCATTACTTGTGGTAGTAGGTGACAGCGATGACAGCTGTAACGTAATTATGAAATTACGTTATCGAATATTGTAAGGTAATGAGATCCAAATTTGGAACATCTTCCAAAATTAACAGCTGTCATCGCTGTCACCTACTACCACAGGTAATGCTGGTCATTGCCAACGGGTTTTGAACGCATAATAGAGCACTTATGATAATTATGTGTGTAGATAATAGTAGATTAGGGGATCGAGGGCATAAAGCACTGTTTTATCTATGTCACGGGCGCGATATTGAATCCGGAGCAAATGAGGGACTCCAGATTTATCTCCTGAGTGTAGCGGGGGTGTTACGAGTATATTTCCTGAGCGAAGCGAGGGAAGTAAAACGGGGTCCTGAGTGCAGCGAGGGATTCAAGCTCGCCCAAGACGAAAACAGCTTTATCCCAAAGGAGAATACTCTACTTTTCTCACCTTTTGTTTTATTTTCTTTGAATGAATTGCGTATATGCGTAATTTAATATTTATAGACTAAGTAGTACCATTGTAATAAGAAATATGTTTAAAAAATGACTGACTGCTGAGTTTCTTGCGGCGTTTCTTCTCAGCAGTGGTCTTCTCTTGGGAAGCGCTGGTAGATTCTTGACGTGTAAAAGTGCCCGTGCGGCCTACTTACTGAATAAATTTCTTTTATCTTTATCTTTATCTTCGGGTACGGAACCCTAAAAATATCACATGGGTTTACATGCAGTGAGTAAACGTTCGAGTTTATCGTTCTTTCATAGTCAGCTTTAATAGATTGAGATTTAGAAAGCAAGTCGTAAAAAACTGGATCAAAAACGATGCCGGACAGTTAAATAAATAAATAGAGAGATGTGTTTGAGAAAAGCATTATAATAATTCCTCAGCGGAAAAGGGGATTGCTTGACCTGTATTTTAGCCTAGTCCGGTGATCCCCTGTGTTGTGAGCCTCTACAATAACGTATTTAGTCACATGTAAAACAATCTACTGTTACCTCGTAGCATCCAAACATATAAAAATTTGTATTTAAATACTTATTACCCGAATGAAAATGATTGTAAAAGGTAACGATTTTTTTCAGTACACTAGCATAGAGTGTCACAACGCGAGGGCATGTAACCACACCTATGTAAATGTATGCGGTACGAGATGGTTGGGTCTACGCGATCCAAAACGCAATTTTCGTATTTTTCTGGACGAGTGCGACAGAATAGAGTACAACTGCGACACGAACCCTCGTTATAAGCTTTGGATGCAACACAGACCATACCTTTGTTAGTATATAGTGGAACAAAACCCCGTTCAATAAAAAATCCGTTTGTAGTATCAATTACCCCTAACCCCCAACACGAAGGAAAAGAAAAGTCTTAAAAAATCATTTTGTTTGAAAACAAAGCAATCTTTAAAATACTGACACCATAAAAAAGTAACAATTATTTTTCTAATTTCGATGTTTTTACTTTTGAATCGTGCTAGGGTTCGTCACCCTACAAACGGTTTTTTTTTCTTTCATTAATTGTAATCTGAACAATAGGGTGTTTCATTTTTGACGTATTCCATTTTTTTATGAATTCGATCGAATTCTTGGTCCTACTTATCTAAAAGTCCAGTATTTAAACTTATAATATAATTCGACCGACGATACGAGTAAAATCGTAACTACAAAACAGAGGTTTCAGGAAAGCGAAAAAATGTATTTTGCAACTTTAAACCGCGACATTTTGCTTACCTATTACTTTATGTTTTCGAACAAATGTATGTACATATCATGTTTCTCAGAATTTAATGCTCTTTATTCTTAACTGTTTATTTTTAATTTTAGATCGAGTTACGAACACGTATTTTGTGTTATCGACTATCGAGTATTATTGTATATAACAATACCATCTTACAGCTCTAGGTTTTGCCATTATTTGTTAGGCCAATATCATCGTATCTAAAGAAACCATGTTAGTTGCAACAGATTTGCTGCTATTTTATAGTATTTTATGACTTAAAATATAGTAACTCCGGTTAGAAAACATAAAAAATACAAATATACATTGAATCGTATTAATTTCAAATAGATAATAGGCAATTATCATTGTTGTTCATTTAATAATATTTTTACTGAATATTGAAGGGAAAAAAATAGATTAAAAATAGTTTGAATATGTTTTAACTTTTTATTCAATAAGGAATAATAAAGAAACAATAAAAGTACTTCAAGACCATAGTTTTGTAATCACCACCCTCAATAAGTAGGTAACTAAATAGTAGGTAATTAAGAAATAAACATCAAAACTTTCTTTGACTTACCTAATCAAGTTATTTAGTAACAAATGGGTAACAAAACATAAACTTTCTCTTTGGCACTATAAAGTGCTAATATTGAGTAGTTAGGATTACATTACTACTAAATATTTAAATTACCTTTCTTCTTCAAAGAGATCGCAATGATAAAATAATGGACCAGATACGTATAGATTTATGAAATTTCAATTAAGTATATTAATGTGTTAATCGATGTTCAATATCATTAATTCTTAATCAAGTAGTTATGTTTTTACAGCAGATATCAGAAAACTTTAAACTGATATCGAAAGTACGTTACTCAATGAGTAAGTAAAATTACAACAATAAAATTTTTCTAATAAAACCAGGAATATCCCAAATATTAACTTCAAACCCTCCCATACATTTAGTATGCCGTTCGTTGAGAGACTTGAGAGGCTTTAGTTTAAAAGGCCTAGTCATTTCACTAATATCATATAATTCATTAATTGTTTTATTTATAACAATTTATTAGTGTAAATTATAAATCTTAAACAGTTTTATCTCTTACGTTACGGAAATTACAGCCTCAAGGAACGTCGCACTATATGCGTATGGGAGCGTTTAAACCTAATATTTTTGATATTACCTACCTACCTACCTTTATTTAAAAAATTTTTTTTTTTTTTAATTGAGAAACGGGTAACATAGGTATTTTCGATACCAGTTTAAAGTTTTCTTTTATCTTTTATATTTACGGAATAATCGCCTGGCTACACTTAACGATTACACCCTGTATACGGGTCGAACACAGAACCTCCCTTGTTTTAATTCAGTTATTAATCAAATAGTAGGGAGGTACTTGCTAGATAGAAATTTAATACTATTCAATCGAATTCAATCCCTTGAAATATTTCAAATCACGCTCAAACAAATGTTAAGTAGGTACGTATAGCTATATACGAGGGGTGCCTTTTAAGTTCTGTCGTTTGAAAAAACTAAAGACAATTTAAGTGTTAAATGGTATTTATTGTTTTTCAAAGTAATCACCGTGATATGTAATACACTTTTTCATTCGATCGAACCAGTTTTCGAAACACTTATTCCATTCCGAAGTCGGGGTCTCCAAAATGGCCGTTTTGTATGGCTCAACTGCTTCTTCAGGCGTCCGGTACCGTTGACCACGAAGTCGTTGCTTGATTTTTGGAAAAGTGAAGAAGTCATTAGGGCTTAAGTCTGGACTGTACGGCGGGTGATCCAAATTTTCGACGTTTTGTTCTTTTAAAAACGCAATTGTCTGCCGGGCGGTGTGCGAGCTAGCATTATCGTGGTGCAGTACTATACGACGTCTTGGGTTATTTTTTCGGAACTCGCCGATAACTTCTGGTAAACAAATAGTGGTATACCAGTCAGTATTAACTGTTTTACGATCTTCGAGCACGATGGTCGCAACGTGGCCACTTTTCGCTACAAACATGGCGACCATTTTTTTCGAAGTGCTCCGTGAGCGTATTACTTTGGTCGGTTTTGGCTCATCTTGAAACACCCAAAGAGTCGACTGCTGTTTAGAATCGTAGGCATATATCCAAGATTCGTCACCACTGATAATGTCATAAACGTGTTTAGAGTCTCCTCGGTTGAATTGCCGCAGAGTTTTGCGGCACCATCTAACGCGAGCCGTTTTTTTGTCTTCACTAAGTAAATGTGGTATCCAGCGTGAGATCAATTTTTTTACACCTAAGTGATCATGCAATATATTTTGAACACTGGTCCCTGAAATGCTTAATGAAGCTTCTATCTCGCAGTATGTCGCATGGCGATCTTCGACGATCAGTTGCCGTACAGCATTAATGTTTTCCTGGGTTACAGCTGTTTTTGGTCGGCCTTCACGATGCCTATCACTAAGACTAGAGCAACCACGTTGAAATTCCAAATACCAACGTTCCACAGTCCGGATGCATGGTGCTTCATTTTTAAAAACCGTGGTCAGCTCTTCAAAGCACTGAAGACGCGTTAAACCCCTTTTAATGTTGTAAAATATTATCGCACGTAAATTTTCCTTCGAAATTTCCATTTTCACAACCGACTTGTCAACTTTGAACCGACGCTGTACTAAAACGAATCGGCCGATCTCGAGACATTCTTTTGTTTTTGAATTCTAAATTCAAATATTTTAAGATGATACTAGTTTTTTTTTTAATAATCACGGGAGTTTTGCAAACGACAGAACTTAAAAGGCAGCCCTCGTAATACTATACATATCGGGGCATTTTTCCAAAAAAAAAATTTTTTAAGTAATAATAACGGTATACCCGGCGGAAATTATTTTTATTTCTGTTAACGTATTCTAGGGACTTTTTACCTAACTTAAGACCGTAGGTATTCAGCAAGACCAGAATACAGAATACTTTTATTCCAAAAATTCAGGTATTACTTAGTAGGCGTTAGAGGGTTTAGTCACTTTTCAGTACTTTGGAGGTCAATTTCAGCCAACAGGTTGAGGTTGGGCCGCTAAAAAAAAATACGTGTCTGTTATTTTAGACTACTCTCTAACATATATCAAAATAAACCAAATCGGAGCCGGACAGTTGGGTACCTTTGCTTGTGAGTAAAAGTTTTACTTATTTGGTCGAATTAACCTTTTAATTAGTTAAACAGGTTTAATATACAATCGCAATAGATAAATAGTTTTGTTCTTACGGGTAGGTACTACCACCAGTCTTCATTCATAAGTAGATTCACACTTTTCCATATTAATGTAATTAACACTTACTCAAAAAAATCAGGTATTACTTAGTAGGCGATTTACACTGAGTAAAAGTTTTACTTATTTGGTCGATTTAACCTTTTAATTAATTAAACAGGTTTAATATACAATCGCAATAATAAATAGTTTTGTTCTTACGGGTTGGTACTACCACCAGTCTTCATTCATAAGTAGATTCACGGGTGCTTTTCCATATTAATTTAATTAAGCTTACTCAAAAAAAATATCCCAACACACATAAACAGACGTCCTACATCCACGTCACATGACGGTGCAAGTAAAAACCATCTACAAAATTATTTTTTGAAGGCATAAAATGAAAATGGAAAGAACGGGCTGTAAAATCATAGTAAATCAATTTAGGCGCGAAACCGAAACACCCGTATCGCGAGCCCTAAAGGTGGTGGAGTAAAATTTTAACCGTACCTATTCACGTGCTCTGTACTTGCTAAAACGTTGGCACATTAAAATCGTACCTATTTATGCGATGATACTGGCCGGTGATGGCGACAATTAGAAGCGATTTCGGGTAAAAAAATATTCTTAAGTCTAGGTACAATGATTTTCTCTTAATGTAATAGTGGAATACTATTGATGAACCTAGACCTCAACATACGATGTTATGAAATTGGGTATTTTTGTGTAAAATGTAAAAAAAAAATACAGTTTTGCAGATCTTTTTCCAGTTAACTATCCCTTTAGCAGTCTAAAAAACACTTAAATTTAGTTAATAAAAAAAATAAAAACGATATGAATTCGATATCGACTCTAATTAGCTCGTGCCCAACTCATACTTAACCATTTTTTAATATTATTTTTTAGGACTTATACTGTACCCGCCCTCGCTTCGCTTTGGTTTATATGAGTTTTCTGAAAAACCCGTACATAATCCAATATTTATTATACATAACAACCTTCCTCTTAAAAACATAAAAAACGCATTAAAATCCGTTGCGTAGTTTTAAAGATCTAAGCATACATAGGGACAGACAGACAGCGGGAAGCGACTTTGTTTTATACTATATAGTGATAGTGAATCGTACCAAAGGCCATGCCAGGATAAGCTAAGTGATTCTGCCCCCCTCGAGTTTGGGCTTGTAAGTAATTTATGATGGTTTAGACCAGCGGTCGGCAACAGGCGGCCCGCGAGCCTGCCTGGCTATTTTTTATGTAATCGGAATCCTTATTGACTACCGACAATGTGGTACCTTTTGTCTGTAAAGTCATAAATTATCAGGGTTCGAAAGGATAACGATCAATGATAATTATCGTGATAATTATCATGATAATTATCGTGATAATAACAGATGGATAATTATCAATTGATAATAACAAAAAATTGCGCTTGTAAAAGAGAACAGTATTCGAAGTATTCAAACGTGTATTTCCGCAATTGCTCTGATTTTTACTCAATCTAACTTTTAATGAATGTTGATTTGTGTTGGATTAACATCAAAATAAAAAAATATAGAATTTATTTGTTTATATTTATGTTTTGTTAGAATTTGTTTTGAAATGAATTTCGTACACTGGTGATAACTATCCGATAATTATCCGATAATTACCCGATAATTATCAAGAATTGTAATTATCTTGATAATTTCGAACCCTGTTAAAATTATTAACATGTGCGGCCCGCGTCAATTTCGTTAGCTACTATGTGGCCCTCGGCTGCTTAAAGGTTGCCGACTGGTTTAGACTATTTGCCTTATTTTTGGCAACTTAATTGACGTTACTCTCGTTACGATAAAAGCAACATAGATATACACTGCATTAAGCGTAATGTGCCAATATGCAGTTATATTTTACTCTCGTAAAAAACGAAACTTTTTCCACAATTATCCCTAGGATTTACAATTATCGTTAGTTAATTTTGATTAAATGCATAGGAATGCAGTAATTCGCATGCAATAATTTCGGTTTGATAAATTATGCACAAAAAAACAGTTTTTTTCGTTTGTTGTTATCTCATAAAACAACTTGTTATAGTAGTTCACGTGACGGTTGCGTACACACGTGCGTTTATCTACACACATATTATAAGTACTCTATGATGGGTTCAGAGGCCGCAAGGCAAATGACCTGCATTACTTGTGGTAGTAGGTGACAGCGATGACAGCTGTAACGTAATTATGAAATTACGTTATCGAATATTGTAAGGTAATGAGATCCAAATTTGGAACATCTTCCAAAATTAACAGCTGTCATCGCTGTCACCTACTACCACAGGTAATGCTGGTCATTGCCAACGGGTTTTGAACGCATAATAGAGCACTTATGATAATTATGTGTGTAGATAATAGTAGATTAGGGGATCGAGGGCATAAAGCACTGTTTTATCTATGTCACGGGCGCGATATTGAATCCGGAGCAAATGAGGGACTCCAGATTTATCTCCTGAGTGTAGCGGGGGTGTTACGAGTATATTTCCTGAGCGAAGCGAGGGAAGTAAAACGGGGTCCTGAGTGCAGCGAGGGATTCAAGCTCGCCCAAGACGAAAACAGCTTTATCCCAAAGGAGAATACTCTACTTTTCTCACCTTTTGTTTTATTTTCTTTGAATGAATTGCGTATATGCGTAATTTAATATTTATAGACTAAGTAGTACCATTGTAATAAGAAATATGTTTAAAAAATGACTGACTGCTGAGTTTCTTGCGGCGTTTCTTCTCAGCAGTGGTCTTCTCTTGGGAAGCGCTGGTAGATTCTTGACGTGTAAAAGTGCCCGTGCGGCCTACTTACTGAATAAATTTCTTTTATCTTTATCTTTATCTTCGGGTACGGAACCCTAAAAATATCACATGGGTTTACATGCAGTGAGTAAACGTTCGAGTTTATCGTTCTTTCATAGTCAGCTTTAATAGATTGAGATTTAGAAAGCAAGTCGTAAAAAACTGGATCAAAAACGATGCCGGACAGTTAAATAAATAAATAGAGAGATGTGTTTGAGAAAAGCATTATAATAATTCCTCAGCGGAAAAGGGGATTGCTTGACCTGTATTTTAGCCTAGTCCGGTGATCCCCTATGTTGTGAGCCTCTACAATAACGTATTTAGTCACATGTAAAACAATCTACTGTTACCTCGTAGCATCCAAACATATAAAAATTTGTATTTAAATACTTATTACCCGAATGAAAATGATTGTAAAAGGTAACGATTTTTTTCAGTACACTAGCATAGAGTGTCACAACGCGAGGGCATGTAACCACACCTATGTAAATGTATGCGGTACGAGATGGTTGGGTCTACGCGATCCAAAACGCAATTTTCGTATTTTTCTGGACGAGTGCGACAGAATAGAGTACAACTGCGACACGAACCCTCGTTATAAGCTTTGGATGCAACACAGACCATACCTTTGTTAGTATATAGTGGAACAAAACCCCGTTCAATAAAAAATCCGTTTGTAGTATCAATTACCCCTAACCCCCAACACGAAGGAAAAGAAAAGTCTTAAAAAATCATTTTGTTTGAAAACAAAGCAATCTTTAAAATACTGACACCATAAAAAAGTAACAATTGTTTTTCTAATTTCGATGTTTTTACTTTTGAATCGTGCTAGGGTTCGTCACCCTACAAACGGTTTTTTTTTTCTTTCTTTAATTGTAATCTGAACAATAGGATGTTTCATTTTTGACGTATTCCATTTTTTTATGAATTCGATCGAATTCTTGGTCCTACTTATCTAAAAGTCCAGTATTTAAACTTATAATATAATTCGACCGACGATACGAGTAAAATCGTAACTACAAAACAGAGGTTTCAGGAAAGCGAAAAAATGTATTTTGCAACTTTAAACCGCGACATTTTGCTTACCTATTACTTTATGTTTTCGAACAAATGTATGTACATATCATGTTTCTCAGAATTTAATGCTCTTTATTCTTAACTGTTTATTTTTAATTTTAGATCGAGTTACGAACACGTATTTTGTGTTATCGACTATCGAGTATTATTGTATATAACAATACCATCTTACAGCTCTAGGTTTTGTCATTATTTGTTAGGCCAATATCATCGTATCTAAAGAAACCATGTTAGTTGCAACAGATTTGCTGCTATTTTATAGTATTTTATGACTTAAAATATAGTAACTCCGGTTAGAAAACATAAAAAATACAAATATACATTGAATCGTATTAATTTCAAATAGATAATAGGCAATTATCATTGTTGTTCATTTAATAATATTTTTACTGAATATTGAAGGGAAAAAAATAGATTAAAAATAGTTTGAATATGTTTTAACTTTTTATTCAATAAGGAATAATAAAGAAACAATAAAAGTACTTCAAGACCATAGTTTTGTAATCACCACCCTCAATAAGTAGGTAACTAAATAGTAGGTAATTAAGAAATAAACATCAAAACTTTCTTTGACTTACCTAATCAAGTTATTTAGTAACAAATGGGTAACAAAACATAAACTTTCTCTTTGGCACTATAAAGTGCTAATATTGAGTAGTTAGGATTACATTACTACTAAATATTTAAATTACCTTTCTTCTTCAAAGAGATCGCAATGATAAAATAATGGACCAGATACGTATAGATTTATGAAATTTCAATTAAGTATATTAATGTGTTAATCGATGTTCAATATCATTAATTCTTAATAAAGTAGTTATGTTTTTACAGCAGATATCAGAAAACTTTAAACTGATATCGAAAGTACGTTACTCAATGAGTAAGTAAAATTACAACAATAACTTTTTTCTAATAAAACCAGGAATATCCCAAATATTAACTTCAAACCCTCCCATACATTTAGTATGCCGTTCGTTGAGAGACTTGAGAGGCTTTAGTTTAAAAGGCCTAGTCATTTCACTAATATCATATAATTCATTAATTGTTTTATTTATAACAATTTATTAGTGTAAATTATAAATCTTAAACAGTTTTATCTCTTACGTTACGGAAATTACAGCCTCAAGGAACGTCGCACTATATGCGTATGGGAGCGTTTAAACCTAATATTTTTGATATTACCTACCTACCTACCTTTATTTAAAAAATTTTTTTTTTTTTTAATTGAGAAACGGGTAACATAGGTGTTTTCGATACCAGTTTAAAGTTTTCTTTTATCTTTTATATTTACGGAATAATCGCCTGGCTACACTTAACGATTACACCCTGTATACGGGTCGAACACAGAACCTCCCTTGTTTTAATTCAGTTATTAATCAAATAGTAGGGAGGTACTTGCTAGATAGAAATTTAATACTATTCAATCGAATTCAATCCCTTGAAATATTTCAAATCACGCTCAAACAAATGTTAAGTAGGTACGTATAGCTATATACGAGGGGTGCCTTTTAAGTTCTGTCGTTTGAAAAAAACTAAAGACAATTTAAGTGTTAAATGGTATTTATTGTTTTTCAAAGTAATCACCGTGATATGTAATACACTTTTTCATTCGATCGAACCAGTTTTCGAAACACTTATTCCATTCCGGCTCAACTGCTTCTTCAGGCGTCCGGTACCGTTGACCACGAAGTCGTTGCTTGATTTTTGGAAAAGTGAAGAAGTCATTAGGGCTTAAGTCTGGACTGTACGGCGGGTGATCCAAATTTTCGACGTTTTGTTCTTTTAAAAACGCAATTGTCTGCCGGGCGGTGTGCGAGCTAGCATTATCGTGGTGCAGTACTATACGACGTCTTGGGTTATTTTTTCGGAACTCGCCGATAACTTCTGGTAAACAAACAGTGGTATACCAGTCAGCATTAACTGTTTTACGATCTTCGAGCACGATGGTCGCAACGTGGCCACTTTTCGCTACAAACATGGCGACCATTTTTTTCGAAGTGCTCCGTGAGCGTATTACTTTGGTCGGTTTTGGCTCATCTTGAAACACCCAAAGAGTCGACTGCTGTTTAGAATCGTAGGCATATATCCAAGATTCGTCACCACTGATAATGTCATAAACGTGTTTAGAGTCTCCTCGGTTGAATTGCCGCAGAGTTTTGCGGCACCATCTAACGCGAGCCGTTTTTTTGTCTTCACTAAGTAAATGTGGTATCCAGCGTGAGATCAATTTTTTTACACCTAAGTGATCATGCAATATATTTTGAACACTGGTCCCTGAAATGCTTAATGAAGCTTCTATCTCGCAGTATGTCGCATGGCGATCTTCGACGATCAGTTGCCGTACAGCATCAATGTTTTCCTGGGTTACAGCTGTTTTTGGTCGGCCTTCACGATGCCTATCACTAAGACTAGAGCAACCACGTTGAAATTCCAAATACCAACGTTCCACAGTCCGGATGCATGGTGCTTCATTTTTAAAAACCGTAGTCAGCTCTTCAAAGCACTGAAGACGCGTTAAACCCCTTTTAAAGTTGTAAAATATTATCGCACGTAAATTTTCCTTCGAAATTTCCATTTTCACAACCGACTTGTCAACTTTGAACCGACGCTGTACTAAAACGAATCGGCCGATCTCGAGACATTCTTTTGTTTTTGAATTCTAAATTCAAATAGTTTAAGATGATACTAGTTTTTTTTTTAATAATCACGGGAGTTTTGCAAACGACAGAACTTAAAAGGCAGCCCTCGTAATACTATACATATCGGGGCATTTTTCCAAAAAAAAAATTTTTTAAGTAATAATAACGGTATACCCGGCGGAAATTATTTTTATTTCTGTTAACGTATTCTAGGGACTTTTTACCTAACTTAAGACAGTAGGTATTCACCAAGACCAGAATACAGAATACTTTTATTCCAAAAATTCAGGTATTACTTAGTAGGCGTTAGAGGGTTTAGTCACTTTTCAGTACTTTGGAGGTCAATTTCTGCCAACAGGTTGAGTTTGGGCCGCTAAAAAAAAATACGTGTCTGTTATTTTAGACTACTCTCTAACATATATCAAAATAAACCAAATCGGAGCCGGACAGTTGGGTACCTTTGCTTGTGAGTAAAAGTTTTACTTATTTGGTCGAATTAACCTTTTAATTAGTTAAACAGGTTTAATATACAATCGCAATAGATAAATAGTTTTGTTCTTACGGGTAGGTACTACCACCAGTCTTCATTCATAAGTAGATTCACACTTTTCCATATTAATGTAATTAACACTTACTCAAAAAAATCAGGTATTACTTAGTAGGCGATTTACACTGAGTAAAAGTTTTACTTATTTGGTCGATTTAACCTTTTAATTAATTAAACAGGTTTAATATACAATCGCAATAATAAATAGTTTTGTTCTTACGGGTTGGTACTACCACCAGTCTTCATTCATAAGTAGATTCACGGGTACTTTTCCATATTAATTGAATTAACGCTTACTCAAAAAAATATCCCAACACACATAAACAGACGTCCTACATCCACGTCACATGACGGTGCAAGTAAAAACCATCTACAAAATTATTTTTTCAAGGCATAAAATGAAAATGGAAAGAACGGGCTGTAAAATCATAGTAAATCAATTTAGGCGCGAAACCGAAACACCCGTATCGCGAGCCCTAAAGGTGGTGGAGTAAAATTTTAACCGTACCTATTCACGTGCTCTGTACTTGCTAAAACGTTGGCACATTAAAATCGTACCTATTTATGCGATGATACTGGCCGGTGATGGCGACAATTAGAAGCGATTTCGGGTAAAAAAATATTCTTAAGTCTAGGTACAATGATTTTCTCTTAATGTAATAGTGGAATACTATTGATGAACCTAGACCTCAACATACGATGTTATGAAATTGGGTATTTTAGTGTAAAATGTAAAAAAAAAATACAGTTTTGCAGATCTTTTTCCAGTTAACTATCCCTTTAGCAGTCTAAAAAACACTTAAATTTAGTTACGATTTTACTCGTATCAACGGTCGAATTAGTTGGTATTTAAGGGTTGCACATTTTGACAACTTTTTGAATAAATTTTGTTGGTAATTCTGTAGCTCTGCCTACCCCACTCTGGGAATGAAGGCGTGAGTTTATGTATGTATATATGTATGTAATTCTCCGAAACCGCAACAGGCTAAAAAAATGGTGAAGATGGTCAATATAATCAGTGTTTGACATAAGTTGACAGGAAAGTTAGTTATTGTTTGTTGGTTTTGGAAAAGTAATAAACATTGAAAGTCTGCTCTTCCTAAGTGGTCTATTTGTGCAACTTCTAAATATTGTCCATTCACTTTGAAACCAGACATATTGTTTAGTACAATAGAAAAAGGGCGTAAATAAGGCATTTATTTTTTCCCTAAAAAATGTGAAACACCCTACTGAATAATGTACAGGTAGATTCACTAAAGCTGGCACGAATGGATTGAACAAAAGTAATGTCACCTATCATATCACTGTGTGAGTGCCGTCCTTTGAACCGATGTTCGAATTTCAAACCGAAACCCTGTTATTATTTTACACACTTGTATACTTTCGTTCATTCATTCAATCCATTCGTGCCAACTCTTGTGAATCGACCATTCACAGCACACATTCTTAGGTATACTAGTTAGCCGCAGCGAACTAAGGACAAGTCGAAGTAGTGCTAGCGGTAGGTACGCCAAAAATGGTGGCAAATGGTGTTAAAAGCATGAAAATCGGAACGATTGATCTTTAGGCCATACGAATCAATTTGACCCGTATCACGAAAAAAAAAAAACAAAAAAGGAGACGAGTTCTGACGTCACCTATTTTTTGTATTGAAAAAAAAATTTTCTGAAACCTATCGTGTGTAGTATCTAATGAAAGGGCTTACTAAGTCGATTCCAAAAATATTTCATATTTCAGTCACTTGTTTTAAATGAAAATAAAAATCATTTACAAAACATACCAACTTTGGGCTCCTCCAGATATGATACGGTTGAATCATTATTTGTGAAATATATCTAAAATGATATGTAATAGCCTCATATCCAACCCCAAGAAAGCAATTTTGAAAATATTTACATTTATCTTTTTTTTTTGAATATTACAAAGTGTGATAAAATCACAACTAGTTGAAACATGTATAAAAAGTTCAATTTTAGACACTGAGAATGATAAATACTAATGCGAAAAGAGTTTTGAATCATATTTATATGGCTACCCATATTTATATTATTTATTAATATTAACATTATATATTTAGTTTGAGTGTTTTATGCTTTCTTTTTAAATACTTAGTTGATAGATTGTTTTTTAAATAAAAATAAATATGTTAATATTAATAAATAATATAAATATGGGTAGCCATAGGAACTCCTAAATTACACATGATAAAACCGTTGTGTCAGGACTCGTTAGAATCGTCTTGAGAAGTAGATGACGACTGTGCAAAAAAAGTACAGTCGGCAGCAAAAGGTTGTCCCAAAAATGAAAACTTATTTAATGTAGGTAGGTATGCACACATAACTTTTTACTACTGAACCGATTTTGATAATTCATACTTCATTGGTGGTCCTATAGAAAAGTTGACATGATCTGATGATTTTTACAAATTTAGCTCTGGGCGAAAAATGTTGTAGTTATTATGAAGAACTAGGTCTGTACGTTTCTATTTTTTTTTTCAATGTGTTTAATTCTAAGAAATATTTTCTCGGGAAGGAAAATGTACAGACATAGTTTTTCACGGCTATTCCCAGCTGTCCGCACCCCTTTGTTCACACTGCGGACCACTGGGAAATCGGAAAAGGTTTAAGGGTAGAGAAAAATTATCGCATTTTGTATGGAATTTTTTAGCTTCACAAACTTCTCAAAGGCTTCTTTTTCCAAATATTCAGTTATTATTTTTACTTATAGGTAAAAACTTAGCTTCATTTGGGACTAGGCTGATATTGATTAGGTTCTCAGGAGTTTGTCTTTTAAGTATTCAACGGGGGTTCCTTCTTTTGCCATAATATCATTTGTCCTAAATTCATTTTCCATAACACTTTTTTATTCAACGCGTAGGTACTGTATTCAATTATTATTATGAACCGTTTCTTTCAGTATTCAAAACTACTGAAATGGACGAATGCCAACAGACCGACAGCTGTCCCTCATGTAAAACTGATTTGCTGCGTATAAGAGCGCTTATGAGAAAAAGGCACGTTTTTTCAAAAAATTGGCATTCATACAAGAGAACGATGTCAACTTACAAATCAAAACGGCGACGCATGAGAACAATCCATGTTAGAACGACGACGTCCAAGCCCCCAGCGAGAATGACGAACGCCACGCCCGCAACTAGAACAACGATAGACACACCCAGAACGAGAACATGGACTTCCTTGTTGAAAAAGGAATTGGTGTGGAAAAACGGGACGTGGTATTATAAAGTAATAAAAGCGATTAAAAGAAGTAAAGAAATTACAATTCAAGGGAATACGAGTACTATAAGTATAAATAGTACAGCAAAAGAGAGTACGAAAGGTGTAAATTCTACCAAATACGTACTGCCTTTTACTGTAGGTACTTACTACACTGCATTAAAGGTGTATAAAGTACAATAAAACTTGATGACATAGCTATATTATAAGTACAATAAAAGGGAATACAAGTACTTCTTCTTCTTCTTCTTCTCAGCATATACCTACACGTCCTCAGCTGAACATAATATACCTCTTCCATGAATTTTCATGACGTCCTTGATGCGGCGTTTCTGGTCCAGGTCGGCCCTGCCGTCTTCTAGATATCGTCAGACTGGGAACACCCTAAATTCTCGATTTTCTAAATTATGAATTTAAAAATAACGAATTTCATAATTCCTAATTTTTACAATACCTACCGAAAAAATATAAAGCCGAATTATCAAAATCTTGAATTTTATATTACCGAGTACCTATTGAAATCACGAAATCTTTTAACCAAATATCCTCTTTTTGGGTCAATTTTTGAAGAGCATGTATTTTCGATATTTGTGTGGCATTTTTTTAAATTAGGTTCTTAGCGACGTCATCAGGTGGGGTTCTTAACAAGAAAAAATATGATGTAAAATATAATGCAGTTACAAATCAACACTTTTAAAAGATTTACCACAATAATCCAGTAACTCGCTATTACTGGGAATAATTTTTAACTCACTATCTGTAAAATGCATTGTCTCCCATTTCTTAATCCTGAATGCGTATTATAAAGTATTATTGTTTAAATTACATTCCTTAATAAAATTGCTTTCGTTTGAAATATCAATGCGTTTAGTACTACAACCGTTCAACAAAACCAGTAAATATTTTTCCGGTAACTTTTGCGATTACCGACTTATTGGGCGTCGAGTAGGTGTACTCCCTGTTTTGCAGGAAAGCGGGCCTTGTCCACCAGATAGCGCAACCGGCGAGCTCCTGGGATCTACACCTCGGCGGATGTGGTCTGCCGGGTTCTCTTGCGTATTCACATACAACCAGCGCCAACTATCGCATAATTGCTGAATAAAGTACTCTTACTCTGTTCGATACATAGGCTTGTAACTTTATTACTTCAGTATTGATCCATGCCAATACAATTTGGGAATCGGTATATAAATATATACAACATCAACTTTAATTTAAATTTTTAATGTTTATACACTTTTGTCATTAGGGTGGCCAAAAGCAAGGCTACATTAAGCTCCAGCCTCGGAATTGTTAGTTTATTTTTGCACGGATTGATTCTTGATTTTGAACAGAGTAAGAATAACTTCGCATTACCTATTGAATCCACCACACGAAGGTAGACGCAGCACCCTTAGCCCGTGGTACTGGACGCGTCCGCAAATCCAATTAGCTGCACTGCTTCAGCATTCGCCAGAACGACCATGTTTCTGTTTAAATGAATTGGCTCCGTATTCTCCAAGCTATTAGCAATATACAACCACTCCCTTTTTATTTCTTCAGGCGGACAGGCATCCCAGTCTACATATTTTCTCGAGCCACCGCTTTTGCATTATGACTTTAGCCTTTACTATTATTGGACTCACGAAGCCTAGGGGTCCTAGTGAAAAAGGGTACAAGTCGACTTAACTCGTGATAAAAAAGGGTATACTTACACATGAAGTATACTAGACTTAAACCCTTTTTCACTTGATCTTCAGACGACTTATACCCTTTTTCACAAGGAACCCAGTATTGGGGTCGTACAATTTTGCAATATGGCTTAGTATTTGTCTTTTTGTTACAGAATCGGTTGAGTGCTGATTAGGTGACATTATAGTAAAGCAATCCTTCTTAGTATCTAATGTCAACCCTAAAGCCTTAATATCAAGAATTTACTTATGCAAATCTATTTCGTTAAAATGCTGATAGCTTTGTTTGATGACCACTTATGTGTAGCAAAGCTCCCTAGCTTAAGTAATATTTGCAATTGCGCTTTAGCGTTAAGCAGAGTGCGTAAATCTGAATGAGAGTATAACACGGCATAAACTTAAGTGCAGTTGCCAAGCAAAAAGGGAGCCCATGGCAAATCGTTTTGGTGCTGAATTGCCAACTCATGCAAATACTTGTAGCAAGATAAGTAGAACTTTTCAAACCATATGTTATAGTATCGAAGCAGATGCACTTTATCTTATCGCTAGGGTTATCACGCCACAAGATGTTTTGCAGAGGAATATGCTCTGAATTTATTTTGATATTTCTGAACATCTTTTGAATGTCTGTGTTAAATGTATAATCACGGCAATATGATTCCAAAAAGGTCTCTTTGGACCTCAGGTCCATTTAACAGAATGTCATTGAGAGAAATGTTTTTATCAGCTTTTAGGGATTCATCAAATACAACACGACTGCGCGTCATTTTGCTGTTGTCATTGACTATTGCATGGTGTGGTAAAAAATAAACCGGCTGTTTGACGAGATAGGTCTCAAAATTGATAAAATGGGTGTGTCCAAGCTCTACATACTCGTGAATAAACTTTTCGTATTCAGAGAGAATGTTAATATTTGTACAGTCAAGGAATTTAATTTGTGACCCACCTTAGGTCCAAAGTCAATCTGACATTCTACTGCAATAAGGTTGAGTTTCCTATCAATTACAAATGACTTGGCATCTCTATTGACAATGACATCTTCAAGCAGATTTTCTTTGAAATGGGTAGCAAATTAACTTCCGTGACCGTATGTAATATTTTTTCAAGGTTGAGAAACCTATAATATAATGCCAGATCAAAAGTAATTTCATAATATCTGATTGACATGATCAAGCGGCACTTTTAAAGGTAAATGAACTTGATATTGATTCTCGTATTATTTAACTTCACTGTAGTCTGAAATATTTCCTCATATAACTCGCTTTCAGAGGATACCTCAGGCATAAGAATAAACAATAACTACACGTAGAAGCGAAACTCCCGGCTCCCGACGCGCGCTCGGCGCGTTAGATACCTACCGCCTGGCGACACCTGAGGGCCCAGCAAAGATGCACTACGCTAACTAACGTTTCTATTCGATTCGTTTTTAAACCAATCGCGTCACTGGGAGATTACGTGACACGAAAAGTCACGTGGTCTACCAGTGACGCGATTGGTTTAAAAACGAATCGAATATATATTAACCAAGATATTGATATTGTGTCTTGAATTGGTTTTCGTATATTTGTGTTGATTTTAGTGTTTATACTTGAACTAAGATAGTGTTTTAAAAAGTGAACGACTATTTACCGCAAAATAATTAGAAATAATTGATTGAATAAAGTAGTTTTATGAGATAATCTTAATATCACCAAAAAGTATTATTACCTAATTTAACGTAAATGTAGAAAACTCATTTTGCAACAATGTTTCCATGTTGAAGTAAAACATTAATAATAATTCGTGACTGAACTTGTATACCACATCCATAAACCGATTAAAATATTTCGCAAGTGACAGCCCTGACTTTTGGCGCGGAAGACAGAGGGGCGTAGCGGGGCGAAGGGGGAAGTAGGTATTTAAAGCGCGGCATTTGGGGCCTGGTCAAAGGAGATTCACTTCTACGTGTAGTTATTATTTATTCTTATGCCTCAGGTACCTGTTCGGTTTTCCAAAATGGCTGTTAAGTATTATTGATGTTGTCAGTATCGGATTCGTATGCCTGGCACAGTAGGCTTACTACTTTTCACCCGACTGCCGAAGGAGGAGGGTAATGTGTTTCACAGCCTATATACATATATGTTTGTTCCTTTGTGGCATTATAAAAACTTAACCCGTTGTCCGATTTTGATGATTCTTATGTCAATCAATTTGTCTCAATCTGGTGAGTGTCACTGAAGATATGACAGTAATCAAAATTCAATATGGCGGCAACCAGAAGCCATATTGTGCAAATTAAAAAAAAAAGTTGACCAAGTATGCCAAGTGGAGTATCATTGAACAGGGATTTAAAAGTCATCTTTAGGTTTCTTTCATCATTTTTCATTTTGAATGATCATTTAGGATTTATAACGATTTAAAGTTGGTTCGCAACAGTCGGATTTTGAAAGCATGCTTTTTGTTAAAGTTATTTGAATGCCGTTGCTTGCACACTCCCTGCAATAATGTGTGCACTAATGTGTTGTGAGCCATTTTGCATTGAGCACATCTAAAATGAGGGTTCGCTACATCTTTCATATAATCGATTCGATCACTCGTGCGTCCGTCTGTCCGTCTGTCCGTCACAGCCAATTTACTCCGAAACTACTGAACCGATTGAGTGGAAATTTGGTACGCATATTGTAAATTGATGACCAAAATACAGATGTGCAAAGTAATTTTTTTTTTAAAGGCAAAAGGCATTTTTTGGACCCACACTAGGCGTAAAGTCTAGGGCATGTAGTTAAACAACCAGCCTCTCTATACGTCTTTTTGCTGAGTGGAGACCATTTCGGTACACATCATCCTCATTGTACTTTTTTAATTTAATAGTGTCGCTTGTTAGGAGATAAGAAGTAGTTTTATTACATTATTGTATCTTTTCTATGATGTACCTCTGTGTTGATGTGTTTGTCGAATAAACGTTTTTATATTCTATTCTATTCTAAATTAAAAAAAAGGTTTTGCAAACCTTCCTGTGTCACATATCAAATGAAAGGGCTCGTTATGAGGATCTCGAATATATTTTTGTTATTATTGTAAAATAAATAGTTTTGATTTTATTCATGAAAGAGGACGAAAATTGACCATCCACCCTGAACGCCGGAACTACTGAGCCTACAATTACGTGCTGGTGGTCTGGTGGTTTTTGTCACCATTTGTGATCGGCGATCGGAAGCATTTTATGTCAAATTGTTGACGAAATTATTACATGGACATGACTATTTCAATTGTTGTAAAAAAAATTACCTTACTAAAAATTGTTTTTTAACGAATTTGTTAGAAACTTGAGTAATAATGATAACAACGAAATATCAGTTTATGACTATGCACCTCTCACATCTATTGATGTCGAATGGTCGTTCTCTTTATATAAATGGATCCTCAATGTTAAAAGGAATCGATTGACAATATTAAACGTAGAAAAAATAATGATTATTTACTATAACAAATTAAATTCAGTTACTTTTTAAGAAAGATTTTATTTTGAACAACACCGACTATCCATATTAGTCATAACTATTATAGGACGTCAAAGTGACATAAAATGCTTCCGATCGCCGATCACTGGTCATAATCACCCCATGTAGTGCTTCCGGCCCTATTTTTTTTTTCTTTAAGGAGCGCTACACTACATACTCTACACTTTTTCTGCGGATAACATGGTTTGCAAAAGTTATGGCACCACATAAACCAGTATTTTATAGCCGCAAAATGATTTAAATTGCCTTAGTTTGTGAAAACACGTACTGTTTATGTAACCACATAAACAGCATGTTTGTATTCCAGTTCCCTTTCTTTATTGGGTTTTTTGTGATTCATATTCCACTGCCTTCTGAACAACATTTTACCCCACCTGCCGTAAGTAAAGTAACGTAATTTAAACAACTATGTAGGTATACACCTCTAGAAACATCTCAAGCTATTATTTTCTCGATTTAAAAAAAAAAAAAAATATATTAATTTTAACTATGAATACACAACAAAAAAATGACCTTACAAACTGACCTACTAGGTACCCCAGGAAAGTTACAAATCTTTCTTTCTAATGAGACACAACAATATATAAGTATTTTTATTATGTTAAAAATGAATTATATTTATTGAATAAATTTCTATCTATAAAACATTAGCAAAAAACGGCAAAAAAATCACTTCTGTTGTATGGGAGCCCCCTCAAATATTTATTTTTATTTTATGTTATTATTTATTTATAAATTGAATATATAACTAAATGTTCTGTGAATATTTCAAGCAGATACCTGTTGCAGTTACGAGTATTAATATCGAGCAAAAAAAGGCAAAAAAATCACGTTTGTTGTATGGGAGCCCCCCTTGAATATTTATTTTATTATGTTTTTAGTATTTGTTGTTACAGCGGCAACAGAAAAACATTTTTTTTTTTAATTTCAACTGTCTAGCTATCACGGTTCATGAGATACAGCCTGGTGACAGACAGACGGACAGTGAAGTCTTAGTAATAGGGTCCGGTTTTTACCCTTTGGGTACGGAACCCTAAAAATATATTGAAAATGTTAAAAATTAGATTGGCAAGGTCATAACTTAATTCTTCATTAATACACCTACATAAGCCGAGACACAAAAAAAATATAAATTTAACTTTTTTTAAACAGAGCAAAAATGCTATACGTGTATTTTAAATATCTAGATTATTTCATTTTCTTTCAAATAATATAAAATCCACTCATTTTTGTCCCTGCACCACAAAATATATTTATTTGTAATAAATTGCATAACTCGAGTGAAATAAATAATAATTGTTCAGTTTTGCTAATGTTTTATACTTACACGCTTCTTGTGATGTATTGAACTGAATCCAATTGAAAATAATTTTAACTATAAAAAGTCAGCCACTTTCTGTGATATATTTTTATCTTTCCTAAAACTTGTTTGGTTGGATTTTGGTCCTTGTTAATCAATAAATTTTCACCATAAAAGTAGTTATAGCTTTTTTGCTGAAAAATTCCAACTATTTTTAGGGTACAACTTTTTTCTAGCAACTTTCGGTATGGTAAGGATTTTGGTGGAAAATAAAAATAAAGTACCTACGTCAAAGTAATATGACTCTGACTGTTTACAAAAGATTTAGCCTGATATCGAATTATTTCCAGAAAACATACACATTTTTTGATTACTATTATTTTATTGTAAAAGCAAATATAAATATTGTGTTTAAAAACAAGCAAGCATGCAGCCCTTTTTGTTTTTACAGCCGCTATATTTAAATACTTTTTAATTCAACTCGCCTAAGGGACGGACAATCTATCCAGCTGTTTGAATGCTACGAAGTAGTAAAAAAAACGGTGAAGTGCGAGTCGGACTCACGCACCGCGAGTTCCGTACCGCCGCATTGTAGGTATTATAAATTATTATACCGTCGGTGAAACTGCAAAACCGCGTAAGTACCATTTTTAATGAGGAGCAAAATGCACCTTTTTTAGGGTTCCGTAGTCGAACTAGGAATCCTTATAGTTTCGCCATGTCCGTGCGTCCGTCCGTCCGTCCGCAGCCTAGCTCAGAGACTTTTAGTACTAGAAAGCTGTAAATTGGCATGAATATACATATTACTCGTAGTCACGCCAACAAAGGGGTAAAATAAAATCTGAAAAAAAGAAGAACGTGGGGATGTATTTTTTTTTCTCGTCTACCCCATATGTGTAGGATAGGTCTTTCAAAAATATTTGATTTAAATTTTCGATTAAGAGATCCGTTTATGAAATATTAAGCTTTAAATCGCTAATTTTTGTTAGAGTCAAGTGTCCCCCCCCTACAGCCAAAACTACAAATACTAAAAATCTGAAAAATATCTAAAATGAAAGCACATATAATGAAATTTAAAGGAAAACTATCACACACGACTAAGTAGACTTTTTTTTGTTCCTGAGATACAGGCGACCAAAGTGTTTATACCTACTAAAATCATCTGACAGCACCAAATAACTTTAAATAGAGAATATACTCGTAGTTCATACTTGTTGTTTTATGTTATGAGTAGGGTTAGGACTTTTAATGGCATATCGTGGTTCTAGAATCCATGGAGTCGCTATTTCCTAATTATAAACATACCACCTTGATTTTGACCTTCAGTATTGTCATTACAATATTCCGAAATGCATTCATTCGTTAAATCGCTAAAACCAGGTTTAATGATTTTTTGTATACTAGAGGATATCTCCGCTGTGAAAGCGTTACAGACAAACAAATATAAGTTTGATAAACTAAGTATGGATAAATCGACCTAAAAATGTATTTAGTGATTTTTGAAATATGACAATACTGAAGGTCAAAATCAAAGTGGTATGTTTATAATAAATAGGAAATAGTGACTCCATTAATTCTAGAACCACGATATGCCACCAAAAGTCCTATCCCTAGTTATCAGATAGTTTTTGTGTGGTAACGAATTCGGAACCCTACACTGAGCATGGTCAGACATGCTCTCGCCCGGTTTTTATAAGATGTTAAGGTTTATTATGCTGTATAATAAATTTGTTTTGTAATATCACCGACGAAATTCCGATTTGGATTCGATTTCGAATCAAATTAACTCTTGCCTCGTGCCCAACTCACACGCTTGTATGTTTTACGTTTTTATAATACAACTAAAATAAATGACGCCGAAAAAAATGTTTCATTATTTGTTAGTAAATTCGCCATAATACATATTCTGAACAAAAACATACCCGCTGTCTGTTACGATTCAGCTCTTTAAGTTAGAACGGACGAACGCATACAAATAGGCATATTTATAGGGTCTAAAAATATCACATGGGTTAACTTGTAGTTTATAAACGTTCGAGTTTATTTTTCTTTCTTACCTTTTGATAAGCGTATTAAGAAAGCAAGTCGAAAAAACTTATGCAACGAAAAACAATGTCGGATAGTTAGATAAATAAATAAAAATATTTGTTTAAAAAAAGCATTATAATTATACCTCACGTTTGGATGACTTCCCGACTCTGATAACTTCTATTAATGCTGACCTTGCCACCATCCGAGACTGGGCTGCTAACTTTGGGCTTAAGGTAAATGCTAAAAAGTCGCAAGCAATTGTGGTTAGCAGTTCCTACTTCATCACTAAGCTGTCTGATCTAGTGGTTCCCAGTATAAGTTTTGATGGTACCACAATTCCTTTTTCTACCTCTGTAAAAAACTTGGGGGTCACGATGGATCAGACTCTTTCTTGGTCCTGTCAAGTCGTCGAGGTCAGTCGCAGGCTCTTTGCTTCTCTGCACTCTCTCAGGCGCCTGCAGAATTTTCTTCCCATTCACACAAAAAATACTCTAGCTCAATCCGTTCTTCTTCCCCTCCTCGACTACGGCGACGTCGCATATCTCGACGTATCAGAAGAACTGCTGGATAAGTTGGCCTGCGGAAATATGACCACGTGTCCCACTTCCGCGCCCAGTTAAAATGGCTACCGATACGTTTACGCAGAAATGACCATATCCTGTCGTTGCTTTTCAACACTTTGTTTTTGCCTAACTATCCCTCTTACCTTTCCGAGAGGTTTAGCTTGATGGCGAGCGGTTCCCAGAATCGCTTGCGGTCGAGTGCTAACCTCTCTCTTGCCTTCCCGGCCCATACGTCTAAAACTTACTCCAAATCCTTCTCGGTGCACTCTGTCAGACTGTGGACCGGCTGCCATCTGATATTAGGAAATCGCAATCGGTCACATTTCTACAAGGAAAATTGAGGACATACTGGCTTGACTCCTTATAATTGTATGCTGTCCTTTGTTTTTATTGTATAATATATATATGTATATGTATTAAATGTATATTGTATGTTAGTATATAATGTATATGTGAATATATATGTAAGTTTGTGTATTTAATTATTTTGATATTTATTTTTATTACTTTTATATGTCTCTGTTAGTATTTATTCATAAGATCTAAATTTTAGTTCGCGCAGTTTCTGTAAACTTTGTTTTGTACTAATGTCTACCACATTCTACTTTTCTTATTTTCCTCAATCACCCAAAGGTTAGCTGGAAGAGATCCCTTAAAGGGATAAGTTCGTCTTTGTACATTCCAATTCTGTAAATATTGTATTTGATTTTCTGTTTTTTGTACAATAAAGTGTTTACATACATACATTACATATAATTATACCTATTTAAGCGACAACAAGGATGCCTGACCTGTATTTTAGCCTTGTCCGGCGAGCATATGTATGTTCCGAGCCTCTATAATAACGTATTTTAGTCTTTTGCTAAACAATCTCCTGTTACCTCGTAGCATCCAACCATTCAAAAATGTGTTATTAGTAGGGTAAAACCCGAAATTACCCGAATGAAAGTTGTAGAAGGTAACGTTTTTTTGTAGATTGACCCTTCATCGTGTTTCAAAGAGAAGGGGTGTCGCCACAACTATATAAATATGTGCGGTTGGGACGCCAGGAACCGTAAGGCGCGACTTTTTCTGGACGATTGCGACATGTTGGAGTTCAACTGCGACTACAGAAAATGTTAGTATATGGTGTAGCAAAAACCCCGTTCAGTAAATAACGAATGTAGCACCAATGGCCCCTAACCCTTAACACGAAGCAAAAGAAAAGTCTTAAATAAAAAAACATAACCTATATTTGAAGACAGAGCAAACTTTAAAAAACTGTCACCATAAAAAACGTTGCGATTCATTTTCTAATTCCGAAGTTTTTACTTTTGAATCGTGCTAGGGTTCGTAACCATACAAACGGTTTTTTAAACAAGGTTTTTGTTTAACCCAATATAAACAATTCAACGACACACAGACACACATTCTTAGGTAAGAACTACATGCATCTGAAATAGGTATGTAATGATTTGCATAAAAACGAATGTACTCATTTTCATTTTGCATATGTAACACAAATTGCAAATTTCCGATCTCTACAGTGTGTAAACGGAATACGAGCAAACATTTAAACTAGACGTAGATTATGGCTCTACAAGTCATGTCAATGTGGAATTTTGTTAATAACTCTAATACATAGAGCACAATTATTTTTTAAAGGTCCCATCGAGCAGCAATGCATAATGTAAACGACGATTTAAGTCTCAGTTCATTGCAGGTTAATTGGGCTATTTCTGATACATTGCGTGGCGAATTAATTTGTAAGAAAAAAAGAAATACAACTTATGTTAACTATATGTTTTTATGTTAATTAAGGTGCATATTAACCGTCGTTAAAATGTCCGCCCGTATTCACGACGCGCTGGCCTAGTTGGTGGTGACCCTGCCTACGAAGCTAGCGGCCCTGGGTTCAAATCCCGGTAAGGGCAAATATTTGTGTGATGAGCACGAATATTTGTTTATGAGTCTTGGATGTTTTCTATGTATTTAAGTATATATGTCTCTATATAAGTATTTATATCGTTGTCTAGTACCCATAGTACAAGCCAAGAGCTTAGTTTGAGACTAGGTCAATTGGTGTGTAATTGTCCCCTGATATTTATTTATTTATTTATTTATTCCGTTTACACACTGTATAAATCGTAATATTCATAGGTTAACAAGGTACACATTTTTAACATCCTTAATGAGTACTAATGTGGTCTGCACAGTCCACAGTGGTCACAGGATTAACAAGAAAATGGTTGTGGTAAATAAGTTTCACGTTATTTGATCGTATCGTATGCCTGATAAAAGTATACAATTTGTTTTTATTCTAAATGTTGTTTACCGTCAACCGGGTACTTTGATCAAATTTCAAGTTTAACACGAGTTTTTATAGAAACTCAAAGACGAAATAATAAATTAAATTAATCGTAATCAATATGTAATAATCGGTTTTTCTTGTTTTTTCGACTTGATTAATTTGGAAAAATTTATACCTTTAGTTTCCCGAAAAAAAAACACTATGATCAAAGTTAAACTACGAATACGTTGAAACCACTAAATATTTGAATGAATATGTCAAGTAAACCCCCTGAAAAGCACGTAAAATCCGAAGAAGTTTCGTTTTCGATATCACCAATTAGATTTCCTTAAAATAAGGCACCATACAAATAGCACGCATTTCAAAATCAAAATCAAGACAAAAAGCACACTAACCATTGATATTTTTTTCTATACGAAAAAAGACATTAACAGGTGCACTACTTCAACTTTCTTAAGGAGCAACTATCCCCGTTACCAGTCACGAAATAGTAGTTTACGTGACGGTTGCGTAATGACAGGCATTACAACATGAGTGTAGTTTATGAAACGAGCCGCAAGGCGAGTTTCATATTAGATCACACGAGTGTTGTAATGCTAATTACGCAGTCTCGTACAATACTTTATCTACACACATATTAGGTATAAGTACCCCACAGTCCCCAAGAAGGATTTTGCTTCTATCCATGACCAGCTTCCTTTCCGTATAGTCCTTTTTAGGGAGTTCTTTATCTTCATCGTCTTGATGCAACTAGGAACTTTACGTCCTTTTTTGTGTTCCAACTTACTCCCAGATATTCTTGCACTTGCGAGGGGATTGTTTTTGATTTTTCCACGTTTATTATCCAACCCAACACTGTCAGGAACTCCACCACCAGTTTTGTTTGTTGCAAAAATGTTGCGTAATCTTGACTGGCCAGTAGAAATTCGTCCAGGTAAGCAATCATACGAACTCCTGGGGATCTTAAAGTTGCTGCGATCCAGTTGGTCACTCGAGCAAACATTAACGGAGCTACAGACAGTCCGAACGGCAAGGCGGTCATTTGATAGCACCGGTTTTTGAAGGAAATTTCAAGAAAGTGTTAACCAGTTCAAAAATAAGTTTGACAAACATTCTAAACTAGTGTGACATTACGTGCAATGAACAAAGATTTAGACATATCAGTGCCAACTGCCTGTCTAAAATAAAGTAATAATAATAATAATAATAATAAACTTTCGATGAGGCTTTTTTATTGGAATGTGCAGGTAAGCACTCGATAGATCTAGATTGACTATTTAATCGTTTTTTTGTAAGAACCCCGGAACTTTTTGGTGGTTTATTTAACCTGAATGGTTTGGGGGTCAAAAATTTGTTTAAAGGTTTCAGATTTAGAACCGGTCTTAACCCTCCGTCTGATTTTGGGATCAGAAACATTCGAGATAGGAAGACTGTTTTGCTGCTGCAGATCTCTAAGGCTAAAGATTGTCTATGTCTATCTGCATATCAGGAGATTCCGTCGTCTTTAATCGAGCTAAGTTCAAGGGGGTATTTGCAATAAAAATTGGAAATATCCACCATTTTGTTTAAATGTTTCCGACAAAGCAGTTTCATCAAAGCGATGTGAGGTAGACGGAGGAACCTGATGCAGAGTTTTGTGCATATATGGGGATGGTGGTTTATAACATGCTCGACGAAGCTCTATAACCTCCGCTCTTGGTCCACATGCGTACTGTAACATTATCAACGCTATAGAATCGAAAAGCGGTGTCTGGGCCGGACAGATGTTTTTTCAATGATTTTTTCAGGTCGTCTATTGATTTTGGTCTCATTGGTTAAGCGCATCTTGCATGATTGTCCTTTCCTTCAAGATGGCATGAGTTAAGGCGCCCAGGGTCTGGTCAAATCTGACGGCTATATCGTTAGAGACCCAGTGCGGTGTCTTCAAAGAGAGTTGTGTGTTCACGGATAAGGACGTGAATGCGGGCATCGCTTGCAACTTCTTTTGAGCCTCTGCATACTTAATATTATTCCAGCTTTGTTTACCTACCGAATCTTTGACAGGATATAGCCGTATTGACATGATCTACCTGTGCCACTGGTATTTTCGGCTCGGCTTCCTTGACAGTTGGAGTAAAGTCAAATTCAGAAGAACTATCATTATCGTCAGAAGGCTCGACATTCTCCTTCTCAAGCGGTTCATTCCAGTCAGATACCGAATGATCTGAAAAACAGCCATCTTGAGGCTCATCTTCTGAGATATATGCTGATACCTCATCATCACTCTCCTCGAAACGAGCAGGTTCCGCGGCAGCCGAATTGAACTGTCTTTGTTGACATAATAGTTTTTCTAGCATGGCATGCAGGGAAGGGGTTTGCTCCTTAAGAAATTTAACATCTTCTTCAGTCTTAGAACTCTTAGATTTCTTTGATTTGGCGCTCTCCTGAGACAGCTTTCTTTTTCTTGACGTCGGAGTCTTACTCACAACAAGCTGGATCGTTTCTTCCCTGGGTAATAAAGATTTTTTCAAGGAACCATCCAAGGATGCCCAAACCATTTCAAACTGGGCCATAGACCCATGTATCTTGGCCGCGACTGCTTTAGGACGAACAACAAGAGCCCGGCAAAAGGGCCATTGAAGTAAGTTAAGTTTGAGCTCTTTGTACGCTTTCTCCGACAATTGACAACATTACAAAAAAAAAAGCATTATTGTTTTTTCGCGTTTATAATAGCTGGTAAAAAAATAGACTA
This sequence comes from Acleris literana, assembly GCA_946894065.1. Lineage (NCBI taxonomy): Eukaryota > Metazoa > Arthropoda > Insecta > Lepidoptera > Tortricidae > Acleris > Acleris literana. Next base: position 6,399,123 of record OX335689.1, on the reverse strand, counting down.
CCCGTGTTTCTCGGTTTTACTTTATTTAACTTAAATTCGTCGTTAATAATTTATTAAAGAAATAGTCATTCAAAAGACCGTATATACAAAGTTAGGAATACTGATGTCGTGATCTTAGAATGATATAAAATAAAAAAAGTAACTTCAATCAGAAATAGAACTATCCGCTTTTACAAATCCGTTAGTCACTTTTATTTTAAATAGCGTATATCAAAACAATAGTATTACGAGAATCGAAAACGAGTCGTTAGAATCAACTAATCCGTCAGACAGATGAAAAATTGACATGACAGTTGTATATTTTTTCAATTCCTGTAGTAATAAATGGACTAAGGGCACTATTAGTGTATTCCTAACATTCACAGTCCAACTTTTTTTACTGTTTTTCCTAAATAAAAAAAAACTACTGCATAAAAAAAAAACAAATATTTTTACTGTAATCAGCAGTGTAAAATCTACAAACGGTATTTTATTTTACTACTTTAGCACATATGAATTGTTGTCAATTGCGCAGAGGTAGGATCATGTTATTTTACGATTGAGATCGCAGGTATAACAAAAAGTAGTTTGTTTAGCTGCTGACTGTCCACTTTCTTTCCCACTAAGTCCTCCTTGCTACAGTTTCGCACCCGCCATTCTCGCCAGTTGACAGGAAACAGCTCGTTCACGGTCTCTATAAGGCGGTTCAAGATCAGCTGATCGTCTTCGTTGTCGGCAGGTAACTGCGCCAATGTTGTAAAACTTCTTGTCAATGCCATCTCGCGCCCTGAAAGATAGCGCTAGATCAGAATTTATGACACGTACTAAGTATACGCCGCTGAGCCCAAATTTTTGGGACGACGGCTGGGTCAGCAAGATTGAGCCGACGGACCCGCACTATTGAGCCGTTAGGTCAATAAAATGGGTCGACGGCTCGTACGCGTGTACCGACGGGTGACGGAAACGGGCCGACTGGCCGTTTGGCCGAGCCGTCGGACTGGGAGTCCGGGCGACGGGCGATCAAGACTGGGCCGACGAGCCATCAGGTCTGGGCCGACGGGCCACGAGACCATATCATTTGTAATGCGACAGCATAAAAACATATTTGTTTAAAGAACAATGGGATCAGCGTAGGGTGGATCCTAAATTCGTAATGCGATCAGCACACCAACATGTACGAAAATAAAATGAACAGGGTTACTAAAATGTGAACCCTAAAATACACTCGTATGGACAACATAGCATTGATTAACTATGTGTCAAAATAATATGGTTCGTCGCAGGGCGGAACCAAAGATAACAACATAAAATCTCGCTGCCACGATATTAGTTGTTAATATAGTAACAAAACTAAAATACTAAGGAAAAAAGATAAAAAAAGGAAAATACACAAGAACAATTGTAAATAAGAACTTAATACAACATAACTTAATAGAGTCGAGTCGAACGCACCTATTCACTCACGGAAAAAATACAGCGTACTGACTGAGGACCGCGCTCGCGCGCGCTTGCCAGCACGTCTCCCCTCCCCCCCTGCGCGAGAATTATCAACAAGTTTTTATAGTTTTAGGTGATTCTCTAGCTTTCCCTACCCCACTCTGGGATAACAGGCGTGAAGGTATGTATGTAGGTATAAATCGTTATTAATCTTAAATGATGATTCAAAATGAAAAACGATGAAAGAAACCTAAATATGATTTTGACACGTCTCATAATTCGTCGACTTTATTTTTTTATTTTTCCAAATATTCAGTTGTTATTTTTACCAATAAGTAAAAGCTTAGTTTCATTTGGGACTGGGTCGCTTTATGAATGATTGTCTCGTTCTGATATTGATTAGATTCTCAGGAGTTTTTCTTTTATTCAACGCATATTTCATTTATGAACCATTCATTTCAGATTATAAGGAGGTTGAAAGGAGGGAATGCCTACCAAATGTGAGAGTAAGAATGGAATGTCCCCCTTGTAAAAGGAAATCGCTGCGTATGTGTGGGTCTCAACAAAAAGGGCAAGATCATTCAGAAGATTGGCATCCACACATCACGTCAACTTACGAACTAAAAGGGCAGCACATTAGCAAAATCCATGTGAGAATGACGACTTCTGAACCCCCACTGAGAACAACGACGACCACGCCCGTAACGACAACGAGGACGACCACGCCCGCAACTAGAACAATGACAGCCACACCCAGAACGAGAACAACACGGACTTACTTGTTGAAAAAGGAATTGGTGTTGAAAAACGGGAAGGCGTATTATAAAGTAATTAAAGCTATTGTAAGAAGTGAAAATATTACAATTCAAAGGAATACGAGTACTATAAGTGTAAAAAGTACAGCAAAAGGGAGTACGAAAGGTGTAGAAAGTACAATAAAATGGAGTTTGATAACTAAAAAAAGTACAATAAAAGGGAAAACGATTAATGTAAGTGTAGAAAATACACTTAAAGGGATTGACAGAAGTGAAGATAGTAGTGGGTACATGGAAAAGTGAAAACTCGATTTTAGCGCAGCATGCGTGCGTCACATAGATTCTCAATATCCCCGTTATATGCTGCATACTTATAACAGGGATATTAAGGATCTATGTGACGCACGCGGCACAAAATGGCTGTAAAATATTAGTAGTTTTAACCTAGATTATGTTGAAGGTTAACCCAGATGAGGTACCTAAAGTGTGCGCTGAAGCGCCTTCGTTCGCAGTAGAGAGAGAAAGGGGCTCCGTGAGGCGCTTCTGTCTACCATTCTCCGTAAGAAGTGCAGCACGAAGTGAAAAGGTTTGGGAACCTCCTGGGTTAATCAATTCTCGGCCAAACTCATTGATGAAGACAAACTGGGTGAGCAGTCATCGCGTGAACATTATGTACCTGTTCAGACGTGCATTGACCTTGGACGCAACCTCTGCGAATTATGAAAAAAAAAACCGGTCAAGTGCGAGTCGGACTCGCGCACCGAGGGTTCTGTATTTAAGATAATATGGTTGGAAAAAGCAAAAGAAAATACTTATTTTTTATGAACTTTATTATCTATGCATTAAGGCCCATTTGGACTAGCCTAAATTTTATTACAGATTTTTAAAGTTTTTTGATATTTTTTCCAAAACTGTAAAGTTTGACAACTTCATTTTATTTTTCCTGTAAAATATAAGCAATTATCTTTAAATCAGGATTTTTTCAGATTTTTTGGTCCATAAACTTCGGAGATAAGGAACGGTCATTTTTTGTACATTTTTGGCTATAAATCAAAAAGTACGTCCCGAAAAATTATAAAAAAAATTGTTTCGAAATGAACAGGTTAAGCCCTTTTATATGACACCCCGTTTGCTATAATCAAATAACTTTCATTTTGCAACCCCCCATTCTGGACCCCTTAACAAATACTTAGAAAAATAATTTCATACTTTTTTTACTAAAAACAGATGCGGGCAAGCAAGTTATACAACTATGCCAAATTTCAAATTGATAGCTTCTATAGTTTCTGAGAAAAACTGCTGTGACATACAGACAGACAGACAGACAACGAAGTCTCACCATAAGTGTTCCTTTTTTACCATTTTGGTACGGAACCCTAAAAATAACCCGTCGAGACTCGTGCGACAAAACAGGTTGCAAAAGCATGTATGTGTTTGTGTTTTTCAAATGTATGTATGTGTGTGTCCGTGTTTTTGTGACCTATGTAGGCTTAAACGCCGTAACGAATTTTAAAGTGCGGGGTGTCGTTGGATTACCCAAGGAGTGTCCTAGTCTTCCTATTATTAGAACCAGTTCTGATGACGCAGGAAAAGTCGGGTTTCATTTTATTTCGTGTACTTCTGTGCTAATAAAAATTTAATAGAAATCGTTTCGGAGCCCTAAACGCCTTGTGGGCATCATATTTACTAGCCAACGAGGATATGATACCTCTAGATACCCACTTCATTTTGTACTGCGGGGCCATAGAAGTGCGAATTGAGCGGCAAATCGATAAGTTTAGGACTCTCATAGCAAAGCTAATCTGCTTCACGGGGGGGGAATGAACTCCCCCGAGTCATGCGTTTCGTGAAACAAGCCTTTGCTGGGACCGGACGCGATGCTGAAGCAGAAGGTTTACGCGTGGGCAAGCCGTATTCTTCGCTATAGAGAGCATGTAGATAATTACCAGCAAAATCACCTCTTTCAAAGTGATCAGAGGAAGGCGTACTGAAAGTGGAAAGGAACCGATCAAGATGTAAGCGAAGGACACCTACCGGATCCTGCTGCTATGATTAATTTCTGGCGCAGCATCTTGTCGGTGCCGGTCGTGCACACAGAAGGAGACTGGATGCGTGCTGTTGAACGCGTGTGTGAGGCTATTGAACCCATGGAACCTATTACCATCTGCCCCGACGACGTATGTTGTGCAATTTGAATGTCTCAGAACTGGAAAAGTCTTGGGCGGGACGGATTGCACAACTTTTGGATTATATGGTTCAAAGCCTCACATTAGTGTTTAGCGGCGCAACTTCAAAACGCCCTTGTAATTGGTTCCTGGCCACCTTTATTAACAATTGGCGTCACCTTCTTCTACCGCTGATCTAAAGAACTACCGACTCATTACATGCTTACCTACCATCTACAAGCTCATGCACATTTTATTGCAAAAGGTTGGGTCCCGCAGTACTAAGGAGCTCCTCCTCATAGATATGATCATTTGCCAGCAATTCAGGCGAAGCAAGGCTGATGCCCATTCGGCTGCATGGATTAACTGCAAAAAGGCTTATGACTCAGTGCCTCACTCATGGCTCGAAAGGATCTTAAAGTTGATGCAACTTTGAGGTACTTTAAGGTGTCTGTGTGGTGTGGCAGTGGGTCACAGTCCTTCGTCAACCAGGTGGTCGAGATGTCCCCTCTAATTCGCCTAACTTGATATGGATTGAAAGAGGTATTTTCCAGGGTGAGTCTTTTGTGGTTTTGCCTAGCCTTGAATCCACTCAGCACTTTGCAGACGGATTCCGGGCTTGGCTATCGACTTCGTAGAGAGGCTGAAGTCATTTCTCACTTATTGTTCATGGATGATCTGAAACTGTTTGTATCGAAACGCCAAGATCTTATCGCACTATTAATATCACACAAGAGTTCAGTAGTGCGATCAAGATGGAATTCGGTGTAGATCAGTGTACGGTCATCCATGTTCAACAAGGAAAAGATTACAACTCTCTTATTCATCGAATTTGCAGCTTTCTGAGACAATGACTCTCAGATCTCTCTCCCAAGTTGAAACCTACAAATATCTTGGTATGTCACAGTCTCATAGTCTTTGAGTACTATAGACGTTGACATCAAGCAGTCAGTCAGGAAGGTTCATTCTGCCGCTTGACAAAAGTTCTTAATGGCAATAAGGTGCACGCCTTCAATGGCTGGGTGAAGCCGCTGCTCACATACTCCTTTGGCATACTAAGGTAGACTCAGACTGAGCTGGATGCCCTGGATAGGAGGGTCCGTCTACAGTTTAAATCCCATCGCATGTTGCACCCACGCTCACCTGTTATGAGATTGTACATCTCAAGGAAATGTAGAGGTCGAAACATTATAAATCCTAAAAATCTCAACAGGTGGTGTGCAATCTCAGGGATTATTTCCTTGGCAATGAGTGTGGGATGCATCGAGATATGGTTGCAGTAGATAGGAGCCTCACGACTCTCTCCTTGGCAAACGAGAACTGGCACAGACCAACGGTGTTGAGCACTGAAGATCGCAAGAACGTATGGAAGAGCAAGGAGCTACACGGACGCTTCTACCGGGCCCTAACAAGGCCCGACGTAGACTTTTTAGCGTCCGTGAATTGGCTGCAGTTTGGTGACCTCTTTGGGGAAACCGAAGGTTTTTCTATGCAATTGCTGACGAGGTCATAATGACGAACAATTATAAATAATAATAAAAATAAAAAATAAAAAAAAGCCTTTTATTTCTTGCTTATCTTATACAAATACAATATTTACATGCTAATGGTTAGTTTTAAATCTTATTGCTTATTCTAGTGTTAATTATTTTTAACGAAAAACTAAATTCTTATCATTATTAAGCAAGAACCCCGTCTTAACAGGTGAAGGCCTCCTCCAAAGTTAGCCATTTGTCTCGGTCTTGGGCTACTTCCATCCAGTTTAGACCAGCGATGTTTTTAATGTCGTCATCCCATCTTGTCTTGGGCCTTCCTCTACCTCATTTGCCGAGCGGGCCCGTCCATGACGTCGCTGTTCTAGTGCAACGTTGATCCGAGAGACGTGCTACGTGGCCAGCCCACTTCCATTTTAGTTTTTTCGCAAATTGTACACTTAGTTAATTTTCTTATTTTCGTGTGTCTTATTTTATGTATTTTTCTTATACTAAGCATGCTTCGCTCCAATCCGCGTTGGCAAGTTCTTATATTTTCTTCAATCTTTTTAGTGAATTTCCATGTTTGGCAGCCGTACGTCAGGCATGGTAATAGGCACGAGTTCATTACTTTAGTTTTCAAGGGTATGGGCAAGGTACTCTTGAATATTACCCGCAGTTTCCAGTATTTATTCCAGGTGATTTGTGTTCGTCTTTCAATTTCCTTCTCATTCTTTTTCTTTTTTTATTTATTTTTATTATTTATTTATTTAATAAGTGCAATATTATTAAAGAATTACAAATTAAAAATTGCCCCACAAAACTGGAGTAACAGTTTGACTGTGGGAACGGCAGTCTCTAGGTAAGGCTTAAATTAATTAAATAGCAGAACTATGCTGTACACAGTAACAGTACTAAACATACATATTATTATTATATTAGTAGATAATGGTTTTTTAAAAGTCTCTTAAATTTATTCTTATTTTTCTCACGTCTAATGGCTTCAGGCAAACTATTGAGTAGGTATGGGATACGCTTTTTGAGAGTTCTGTCCCCATAGTAATTATTTATCCTAGGAACGAATAGTTTACCAGTCGCCATAGCCTTGGTGTTATAGGAATGATCAATGGGTTTTAGTGCAGAATACTCTGAGTCATGTTCCAGACAGCCATGGTTATTAGTGGCAAGTAGATACTTATGTTTCATGCTTACAGGTAATATTCTACAGATTTTATAAAGTTGACGATAGTTCCCTTTACATTTGAGTTTAACTTTTTCGTTTACAAGTAATTTTAAAAATCTAATTTGAATGGCTTCTAATTTATCGATATTGGTCTTTGTTGTGAGCCCATAGCTGTCAAGAGCATAACCCAGTATGGAGTCTACTAATGACATATACAAGCATCTTAGTGTGCTAATAGGAACTCTGAATTTAAAATGATAAAACTTCCCTAATAAAACTCTAAGTTTTTCATAAATAAAATTAACATGAGATGACCAGGAAAAATGTTCATCTACTTTCATTCCGAGATAAGTGATACATTTAACTTTTTCTATAGGTTCACAGGCGCAGCCACATTTATTTTGATGGAAGCAAAGATAGGTATGAGCACATAGGAGAGGAAGCGGATGAGTATTCTTTAATGGTAGATAGGGGGAGTGAATTATCAAGAACTTTGTTTTGTCAGCGTTAAGGACTATCCCATTGTCATGAGACCACTTAACCACCGCGTCAATGTCTTGCTGTACCAAGCGGAAAGTTTCCTCAAGGTCCGTACCCATTCTTATTATAGCTTATTTGTTTGCCAAGATATATGTAATTTTCTGTATATTTTAGGCGCTCGCCTCCCACTGATACTTGAATTTCTGTGCTGTTTGTCATTATCATCGTTTTTGATAAGTTCATTTCGAGACCTACTTTCTTGCTGGCACTATGTAGGGTTCCAATCATATGTTGTAGTTGTGCGTGGGTTTCTGCTAGTATGACCAGGTCATCTGCAAATCGTAGGTGGTTTAAATATTTACCTTTTATATATATTCCATAATTATTCCAGTCTAGTTGTCTGAAAATGGATTCTAGTATTGTAATGAATAAATTTGGAGATAAGGGATCCCCCTGTCTCACGCCTCTTTTGATGGGAAAGTTTGGGCCCTTGGTCTCTAGCTGGACTCTGGCTGTACTATTTTTATATAGACTTCTGATGAGCTCTATGTACTGTTGCTCTACTCCTTGGTTTTTGAGAGCTTCCCATATGCTTTCATGTGACACCGTATCGAATGCTTTCTGGTAGTCTATGTAGGCAATATAGAGTGGTCTCCGTTTCCCCTGGTATTTATCCATAAGTAGTTCCAGGGTATGAATGTGGTCTATTGTTGAAAACCCTTTCCTGAAGCCTGCTTGCTCTACTGGTTGGTTAAGTTCTAGTGTTGTACTCATCCTTCTGTTTATTATTGATGAGAAGAGTTTGTAGATAGATGAAAGTAAGCTTATCGGTCTGTAGTTCGAAATATCTTTGGGGTCTCCTTTCTTATAGATTAAAATAATATTTGATTCAGCCCATTGTGATGGTATCTCAGCTGTTTTCAGTATTTTATTAAACAGATTTGCTAAAGGTAGAGCTAATATTGTTTGGCCTATCTTTAAGGCTTCGTTGTGTACATAATCGGACCCTGGACTCTTGTCTCTCTTCAGCCTGGTTATTGCCTCTACTATCTCTACTTCTGTTATGTCCTCCACTTCTCTTTTCTCATCGCTGCTTTCTAGTTCAAGTCTATATGTTTTCGAGGAGGGTTTATTACTATACAGGTTACTGTAGAAACTGGTAGCCACATCTATGATCTCTCCACGATTGTGTTGCGTATTTCCTGAAGATGTAAGCCCCTCTATCCATGATTTACTTGATGTCAATTCTTTGTAAGCTTTTTTGGTACTTCCTGAATAATTGATGACGAACAATTACCGGAAATATATTCTGAGGGATGGCACGGTCGACATTTTTTGAGCGTGCCGTTGCCCCGGCGAGTCCCTCAGACATATAATTTCTGGTTTTTCGCATTTGTCCAACGGCGACTACTTGCACAGATATAACCTCGTGGCCAGGATCATCCATCAGCAACTTGCTCTTCAATATAGTCTTGTTGAGTATTAAGTACGGTACTATAACTACATACCGGCACCAGTTCTCGAAAATGGTCGTGCTACGCTCTATTGGGATCGATCTGTCATCACGGACAGGACTAATGTCGCTAGTAAGCCTGATATTGTGTTGACAAATCGATCTCAACGCCGGGCAGTGCTCGTCGATGTCACCATCCCGCATGACGAGAACCTCGTGAAGGCCGAAAAGGATAAGCTCAGCAAGTACCTGGACTTGGCTCACGAGGTTACCGCCTTGTGGGATGGGGCCAGATACAGAATAGGCACGCATTGTGAGGAGGTTCCTCTCTCTGCAGCACTACCCACTGATAGCTTGAGCCCTGCCTGCCCCGCTGTCAAGGGCACTCGTAAGTTAGTTTTTTTAAATGTTTATTTTTTGTATTAGTATTGTTATTTTACTTTTATATTTGAATATTGATTATAAAAAAACCTAACTCACAGAATGTGAAATAAATATCTGAATAATAATAATAATAACTTTATTTCAGACCAAGAACCTTAAATATTTTAGTAAACATTGTATCTTAAGTAGGTACGAGTTTTTAATTAACCTCAATGACTACGAGTGACAGCAATAAATTATTAAACCTAAATTACTATACGCTGATATTTATTAAGAAAACTCCATTATATCATCTACCCGGGGTGCATAATCTGTATCTATACTAATACTACATAATATTATAAACAGGTTAAGTTTGTGACGTTGTAAGGGGTAATCTCTGGATCTAGGGAACCGATTTTGAAAATTATTTTACCAATAGAAAGCCACGTTAATAGTGAATGTCAAGCACTATATGTATAAGTACTAACCCAAAAAAAAATGTTTATTGCCCCACGAATTGGGCAAGGGAACAGCTAGTCTAATATAAAATCACAAGCATCTAGCATAAATGAATGTTACAAATTTTTCTTGATCGAGAATCGAGTTTGGAACATATCGGGGTCAGAGGTAAAGGTAAACCCCTGAATAAGTGATTACCTACATGATCGAGGTCCTGATGTCATATGATGTTATGTAAGTCAGGCTCTGATACCTCCTTCGGTGTCCCACAGGGAAGCGTGCTGGGACCGACTCTATTCCTCATTTATATTAATAACTTAACCAATGTGAGCGTAGAAAATGGCTGTGTATTTTGATATACAGATGATTGTCTTTAACGGTAACGTGCTTTTTAATAATGCTGAAACTGAACTAAGTCAAGTCAGTACCTGGCTTAACTCAAACTAAATATGGTATATTTTTGCCATATAAAAAGCCGATTTCATATGTCCTAAGGACCTAATATTTCAAATATTTTTCCAAACTTTTTCCTCGCTTATTTAATAGTTAGCACCAGCGTCAAAATCCTCAAATTTCCCATTTCACAGTTGCATGCACACTGTTCGATTAGTTCATTCATTTTTAATGACTCCTATTGTATATCGGGATTGTGTTCGGTTTTGGGGAATTAATTAATGCCACTTCACTACCGGATAACACTTATTTATTTATATAATTTAAATACAGTAGGAGACGATTTTAACACTTAGGGACTGACTCACAGATTGTATGAAAGAACGAACAATATACAACACTCTTCCCTGCTTACATAAAATTTTGGCCACTACTTAGATCTTACTTAATTTAATATTAAACTTATAAATTATAATATTTATAAGACACCTTTTTTTTTATTTTACTTAAACCTTGCATGCAATAAATAAAGTTAGTCATCTTGACTACAATTTATTATTTGATTAACATGTCTCTTCCATCTTAAACCATCTACATCTACATAATAGGTAGCACCTGGAATGGAGTCCTCAATAATAGTACCCCTGGTCCATGGTGTTTTACCTTTCCTGTAGTCGCGTGTCATTACTTTTTCACCTACTGAGAAGTTGACATTTCTCGAGCCTGCACACGACTCTACCGCCCTGGCTTGTTTCAATAGCAAATCCTGGAAAATGGGAGTCGGTCTCAGTAGTGACAGGCGACTGCGTATTTCTCTGCCCAACATTAGTTTGGCTGGAGAGACCCCAGTGGATTTATGGGGGGTGGTTCGGTAATCCGCTAGAAATATACCTATGGCATAATTTAATGTTTTGCCACTTTCCACTATTTTTGTTACATTTGACTTGAAAGTCTCAACAAATCGTTCCGCCGCACCGTTCGTGGCAGGATGGTGGGGGGGTGAGTAAGTATGATTAATACCGAGAGCTTTACAAAAAACCTTGAATTCCTGACTGGTGAATGAAGTGCCATTATCTGTTACGAGATGAATCGGAAAGCCAAATCTTAAATATGTCTTTAAAATTTTTGTATGGTTAGGCTACTTCCGATATTTGCCATTTGAAATACCTCCGGCCACTTGCTAAAGCTATCCACAATTATTAAAAACATTTTCCCATATAATGGTCCCAAGTAGTCTGCGTGAATGCGATACCAAGGCGATGGAGGAACTGGCCATGGTTTTAAATTAGTTTTATTAGGCGCATTTCTGTATGCCAGGCAATTCACACATGTTTTAGTTATATCTACAATATCTTCATTTCATTTTGGCCACCAAAAATAAGACTTTGCCATGTCAATCATCCGACTGCTACCAAAATGGCTTTTATGTAATTCATTTAAAATGTCATTTCGAATAGAATATGGAATTATGATTCTATGCCCCCAAAATAGGCAATCTCTATCTATACTGATTTCGTTTCTTTTAATGAAATATGGTTTTAATTCCGCCTCAATTAATTTTACATCTGGCCAACCGTCATAGCTATATCTTAATATTTTTGCTAATAATAAATCTTTCTTGGTTTCCTTCCTTATGATTTCCCAGTTAATTATTTCCGGGTCAGAACTGTCAATGTAATTAGCACAGACCTCGAACTTTGCATCAAAATTATTATTGTTATCCTCTTTTAATGGCATTCTAGACAAATAATCAGCTGGGTTTTTGTTAGTTGGTATATGCCTAATGTTATATGAGAATGCTGACAGAAATATGGCATAATGTTGCAAGCGCTTGGCAGCCATTCTTGGAATTCCTTTGTTTGGGCCAAATATTCTTACCAGAGCGGCATTATCTGTCTCCAGCTCGAAATGTCTACCATATATAAAATTATAGAACTTGGTAATGCCAAAAGCTGTGTGGTTGCCGGCTTAGATAGCTGTGTGGTTGCCGGCTTAGAATAGTACCATTCCATGCCTTCCCGTGGATGTCGTAAGAGTCGACCAAGGGAATAAAGGCTTGTAGTACTGTTAGGCGATGGTCTTGCAACCTGTCACTAATACACTGGTAAACATCTTAGCCTGATTATGCAAAATGTGGTTACAGAATTATCAACAAGCTTTTAGAGTTGTTGGCAATTCTGTAGCTCTGCCTACCCCAAACTGGGAATAAAGGCGTGAGTTTATGTATGTATGTATGTATGGTAATGCCAAAAATAATTGCCAATGCTTCCTTGTCCAATGCACTATATTTCTGTTCCCTATCATTAAGCTTTTTGCTGGCAAATGCTATTGGCTTAATCACATTGTCCAATCCACGGTTAGACAAAACAGCACTAATGCCCGCAGCTGCCGCATCACAAGATAATATAAGTGGTAACTCTGCATTATAGTGATTTTCTTTTTATTAATGCTAATTTTCTTTTTATTAATTCGAATGATTTTTGACATTTGTCTGTCCATTTAAATTTACTCAATTTAGTACATTCATATAGTGGGACCATTATACTAGCCATGTCCTTAAGGAATCTGGAGTAATAATTAATTTTTCCTAGAAAAGACCTAAGCATAGTAATATTTTTTGGTGGTGATAACTCAAGTATGGGCTGTATATTTTCTTTTATTATACTTATTCCTTGTTTGTTTACTTTGTATCCAAAAACCTCAATATTTTTTCTGAAAATCTTACATTTCTCAGGTTTAATTTTTAGTCCAGATTCTTTTAATACTGTTAACACAGTTTCCAAGGTTGCAGTCATGTCTTTCAAATCATGACCACACATATATATATTATCTATAAAGACAATAGTTTTAGGTATGTGATTTGATTTCATACTCATTAATCTCTGGAATGATCCAGGCCCTGTACTAACCCCATATGGTAAATACAAATACTTAAAAATTCCAAGCTCAGTGTTTATCACAGTTAGCTCCTGTGACCTAGGATCTAAAGGTGCCTGCAGGTACACTTCCTTGAGGTCAAGTTCGCAATAGTATTCACCGCCTTTTAGGTTTTGAAAAATACTCTCAATATGAGGAAGGGGGTAATGATCTGTCTCTAAGTGTGGATTAAGAGTAACTTTATAATCACCACATAATCTGACCGACCCATCTGGTTTTAAAATGGGAACAACAGGAGTACCCCACTCACTGTATTTTACTGGTTCTATTCTTTTGTTATCTAAAAGTCTTTGAATTTCTAATTTAACTTTATCTTTGAGCGCAAAAGGAACTTGTCTTACTGGCAAAAACTTTGGTTTCGCGTCACTTTTTAGTTTTAATGTTATACATTCACCCTTAAAGTCGCCCCAACCCGGTGTGAATACTGTTGCGAACCTGTTTTTTATTGTTTCCACAGGGTAACAAGTTCCATTTACTTTTTGATCATATGTTTTATCATTTAATTCTAATGGCCACTGCTTAAAAATACTAAGCCAATTTCGGCCTAATATTCTAGATTTATCATTACTAACAATATAGACATCTACTTGTTTTTTGACATTATTCCAATCAACATGTATGTTTTTAATCATTCCAAATGGTTTTGATAGACTTTGGTCGAAGTTTTTAAATGATATGTTTGTTTTTTCTATATCTGTACCGGGGAACAAGGTCATTTGATCATTAATTGTTAAGGTGCTTACTTCAGAACCAGTGTCCAATTCAAAACCAACCGGTTGACCCTCAACTAGAATATTAATTATTTGTGGGGGGACTTTTTTATCAAAAAAAATATTAGAATACATACAGTACATTTCTGCATTATTCTCTTGATTGAATTAACTTTGAATATCGCCTTCAATTTCTTCATCCACAAACTCTAGTTTTTTTGTTTGCCATACACGGCACACTCTGAAAATATGTCCTTACAAAACAAAACTTATTCTTAAGTGAACACTCTGACCTAAGATGGTTGTCTTTTCCACACACAAAGCACATCATATTATTCTTCTTAGTTGAGGTAGGTTTATTTCTCCAGCCCTGCTTCTGCTGTTGTTTAGCCTGAGATGTGGATGTGTGTGTGTCCCGCCGGTCAACATAGAACATTTCCTTGGCTCCATCTGTATATGGAGACTCCATTGACTCCTTCTAACTAAAGTTTAATTGCTTTGAAGCTGCTTCTACAGTCCTAGCCATAATTATTAATTTTTCCAAATTTTCCTCTCCATTTTTTAATAATTCAAACTTTATAAGTGGTTTATGAACACCATCAATGAATTTTTCTTTCACTTGATCTTCCATATCTTTAAAATCACATCTTTTTGCAAGTTTTTTAGTTCTATAATATAGTCTTCAATTCCTTCGTTTACAGTTTGATTTCTTGAACGAAACGCCGCTCTGTCTAGCACCTTGGATGTTGACTTTGCATATCTCTTTTCTAAAAATGATATCAGAGGGCTCAGACAAGATGCACTACGCTAACTAACGTTTCTATTCGATTCGTTTTTAAACCAATCGCGTCACTGGTAGACCACGTTACTTTTCGTATCACGTCATCTTCCAGTGACGCGATTGGTTTAAAAACGAATCGAATAGAAACGTTAGTTAGCGTAGTGCATCTTGTCTGAGCCCTCTGGTCACTGTAATCTTTTTTTATGGGTTTTTCAGGTGCACATAAATGATTAAGTGTTTCTAGAACCTTTGGTGTTAAACTCGTAATCAATAAAGGTGTTTGTTTAGTCTTTGGAATATCGTTTAACGTAATAATGCATTCTAATTGTTGTTCGAATATCTCGAAGTTACTTCCGTTAAATGGCTCGATGCGACCGTAATTGTTGTTCATTTTGGTTTCAATTGGAATATTCTCCTGCGGAATATCCTCGAATTTTTCACTATCACTTTCGTTGTCTTCTTCTTGCGATTTCAACAAACTACCACTTCTTGTTAATTCTCTTAATACTTTTCTCAGGTATTCTATGTTATGCTCACTAGCACTTGGTAGTTTTAACTCTTCAAATATTGATAATAATTCTTCCTTTGTTAGGCTCTGGATCCAACTAGTTTTATTTTCTTTTATTTCGTTTATAAACTGTTTCCAACCCATTTGTCCCTCTTTGACTGAACGGTCATGTCATGTCATTCATAACAGAAGTGAAGTTGTCTCTGGTTCGTTCGAGGGTAAATGATTCAGTTTAAAGTGACTTGGAATGTACTTCAGGTTGGCCGATAAAAATTAAATATGGCCGTTGCTCTGATCAACCCACGCGTCCTTTTAAATCGTATTTTTTACTTTTGATCCATTGTCCTCGTCGCCATTTATTGTATATCGGGATTGTGTTCGGTTTTGGGGAATTAATTAATGCCACTTCACTACCGGATAACACTTATTTATTTATATAATTTAAATACAGTAGGAGACGATCTTAACACCTAGGGAAGCCATATGTAAGAGAGCGAGTGAGTGAGTGACTGACTCACAGATTGTATGAAAGAACGAACAATATACAACAACTCCTTTTATTCCATAATAGACTTATCAAATTACAATTACAATTAAAATTACATTATAATAATAGGTAGTTATTCTTACAATGATGTTTATTAAATAAATAAAAGTGTCTAATGCAATAAAGTATTGAGTAAAAATCCCGATATGATGGCGACCTCTTCTCTTAAACGGCCCAACCGTTTTTGATGAAACCTGGATGAGAACCATCCCGCTTGGTAAATGAGTGCTCACAAGGGGGTGTGGATGAAAAGGTCGAAAGCAGAAAGTTTTCCTTCGGGACTTTGTATGGACTAGTTAGGAGCTAACTTTGTAAAGCTATCAAGAATGTAGGTAGTCTAGTGTCTAATGTTTGACATTGAATTTATATCAAGAGCAAATCAATTATGCAATTGAGTCATTATAGTCATTATGTAAATTATATTAAGTGTTTTTATTGTGCTTGCTAAACGGGATTTTAGCGTATTAAAGTTAATATCCGTAAATAGACCTTGAATTGTTATGATCGGAAATCCATCCCGGAACCATGGCAAAAATGTGCTTATATGTTTATCATAAATAATTGTTTTTTAAGAAAATTGTGTTATTAAGTTTTAATTAAAATAGGAATTTGTAGGTAATATTAAGGGGAGAGTGGGGTGCGATTCAATTAAGATATATTAATACATTTATTTAGAATATTCTTGTGGTTGTTTATTTATACATTTCAATTCAAAATCTCGTCCATGACAGCTCTCTGTTGTCTTCAGGTGTTCCTATTTCGAATATCGGGACAAAAAACGGTTTAAATGTTTATACCTACGGACAACTTACTTGCACTGGTGGTAAACTGACCGCGACCTATGTCGATGTATGGGGATAACAGTTTTCCAACGGCAAAGTGAAGTTTGTCGCGAAGTCTATTTTGTTTGTAGTAGCGGCTTCGGAACCCTACACTGAGCATGGTCCGACATGCTCTTGCCCGGTTTTTTATTGTAACTACAGATGAATACACCAAGCGTATATGACATAGCTTATAACAATTGAACTATGAGTATCTTAACGGAAAAGTGGCCACTTTTTTTAAGGTGGTTATTCAACTTTGTCATATATGCTAAAATATACATTGTGTACCTATTCATTTAGACAACCAAAAACCCACCCTTCGATTTCAAGACAATACTTTAGTTTATTAGAAAATACATACAATAATATTAATGAGGGCGCCACTGGACATAACTCATAAGGCGATCAACCGTAGATGAGCATTTCTCAATTTTTTTTGCCACTTTGAGTGACATCTCCAAAAGTAAAAAAAATATGGAAGGTAGGTAGAGAACATCAAACTATGCAATAATTAAATAATATTCTAATGAGTCCCAAAAAATTTTGTATGGAACGTTCCTTTTGTGTTACCAAAAACCTATGAATATCGGTAGGTAGTAACGATCAATTCATATTCATATTCATATCTTTATTGGTAATTTAAATTACATTTAGTTTTTGTGTAAAATACAATATTATTGGTATGCCTATAATGGTGCGTTTAGACCAAGCGAAGGAGCGCTCTAGAACGTGTTTTGTCTTTATTTTTACAAAGAAAACGTAAGAGATAAATGAAATAATGCACAGAATTCTTGTTCGTTCGCTTGGTCTAAATCGGGCCTAATAGGAAAGTATCACAATATCAGTCAGTATTGATTAGGTAAAGACAAACATAACGCCTTATTGCAGCTGATAGGGACATAGTGTTTATATTGTAGAAGAGGGCCGGCCGTGGGAATTTTAGCTAAAATCCCTCCTTTTTCTCCAACCAAGGAGCACTTTATAAGGCTGAAAATACTCACGGTTCCGAGTATGTACATCCGCGAGGTAGCCAAGTACATGTGGACGCATAAAAATGATTTCAGGGCACGCCGCCCCGATCAGAGGCGAACTTGTAGGGACATAAACCCTGTGTTGGTCCGTTTGGCGCGCACTGCAAATGCGTTGCGGGCGGTAGGTGTTCGTATTTATAATTGAGCCTGAACATTAAGAATGCACCTTCTTATGATTTGTATGTCAGTAGGTTAAAAGTGTTACTTAATGAAAAAGCGTTTTACAGTGTTAAGGACTTTTATGGGTGATTAATATTTTTATTTTTATTAAGCGTTTTTAATGTGATCATTTTATTTTTATTTTATTAATTTATATTTGTTGTAATTATGACTTGTGTTTTTTGACATTAAATGATTTGACTTTGACTTATTACTATTTAATTTGTTTGCTTACTAGCAAATACAAATAAGTCCTTATGGTCGTAGAACGTTTATTTTTTAAGCTATTAAACGAAGCCAGGTGGGGTTCGGAAAATAATATTTTGCGGTAAGTATGTGGTTGTATACCTTGGGCCCTAAGTAAGATTTGGGAGAGTTTACTTGATTTGGCGAGCTTGTGAGGACCGGTGGCTAGCGGCCCAGCGCGGCGGCCGGCGGGGTAACCAAAATCCGTCGAAAACTTTTCCTTCGGTAAACTGATCATTTTTCCCTATTTCCCTAATTTTCACACCACATCTTTATATAGTATAAAACAAGGTCGCTCCCGCTGTCTGTTCGCTTAGATCTTTTAAACTGCTCAACGGATTTTGATGCAGTTTTCATCAGTAGATAGAGTGATTCAAGAGGAAGGATTATACATATACGGGCGTTGCAGCAAACGCTCATAAACCGAAGCAAAACAGAGGGCGGGTCGCTAGTTAAAAATAAAACGAAAATATTTAAGAGGATTGTGAAACTAAAAAAAAAAATTGTCCTGTCCTGAAATTTGCATTTTTTGACAGCTTTGCTATTTAAGCGCCGACTCACAATCATCTTAAAGCGTATGAAATAAAATAACGATAGTTTATTCTAGTTTACGAATAAAATAAAAAATAAAATAAAATAAAAATGCCTAATACGTACATATTTACATAAGTCAGTAAACAATCCTTCACCCATTCACATGATCTCTTAAGCAACAGAGAGTCCTCTGTCAAGGTCTTTATGTTATCAGATGCGCTTCGGTGAAGGAAAACATCTTGAGAAAACACACATCTGCGAAGCGGGTAGGGGTCGGGTTGCATAAAGTTTGAAGTCATATTTTTGATAGGCATACGTGGATTCGTCATACTCATCATTACGCATAACTGTATATAGTCATACATTTATGCGCATACATTTTTTAACCATAATGTTGGAGCGCATTAATAACAATTGTCATACATTTATTGCGCATAAAAACTTTTTTCTTTCTTTTATCAATCGGCATAACAATTTTGACTGAATTATTGACGATCAATACCAAACGTAGCAGTTAGTTTTTGATAAGGTCACAATTCTAACCTAACCTTACCTACTTTTCCGGTAGCAGTATGACTAAAAATAATTATAATTATCAATATTATGACTAAATAAATGTATGACTTTCTACATTATGGTTAAACCAATTATGACTCCGTATAATTATGACAGGGAACAATTATGCCATAGTACAATTTATGCCAAAAAAATAATATAAGCATCAACTTTATGCGTAATGTGTTATGACAATCGAAATTATGACAATGCTTGTTATGCGACCAGATGGCCACCCCTGCGAAGCCGTTGGTATTTACCCCAGTTCACATTCAAAAATAGTAAATTGGCATTATCTATGAAAAGGGACCTTATTGTCGATAGCGCTTACGCCGCACTGCGTCACGCGACGTTGTATTTATATCGGAGCATCGTTAATAATGGCGGAAGCGCCATCGACAGTAAGGTCCCTTTTCATAGATGACGTCTCGTTTAGTATAGTCTAGTTTATTTATTTATAAAAAAGTAATAATAATAACATTTCCATCTTTTCAAGTTTATTCACCGGTGGAATGACCAGACCAGGTAACATGTATTGCCTCTAGCATTCTATCTTAGTCGTCACTCGTCAGGGTTGGCGATGCGTTGGCAGTCTTAGGATTGCAGTCTTGAAATTGCAAATGTCTAGGTCGTAGGAACCTACCACTTACCATCAGTTAGCCTGGGTGCAGGTGGACTGAAAAAACAACGAAAATAGGAATAACTCGTCGAAAAATCAATGAAACTAATCTGTGACCCTGCCTACGAAGCTAGCGCTCCCGGGTTCAAATCCCAGTATGAGAAGATATTTGTGTGAGAAGCGCGAGTTTTTGTTCTAGAGCAGTGATCCCCAAAGTGGTCTATATCGACCCCCAGGGGTCGGCGACGACCTGCAAGGGGTCCACGTGAGCGGAATAAATAAATGAGAGGAAAATGGGGGTCCGCGATAGTGGAGCCCATTTAAACAGGTCGTGACTTTAATTTTGGCTTTCCATTAATGGAATAATCCATATTCATACACAGATAGTAGCCACATACTTACTTACGTAATATTTTCTTGTAAATATATAAATATACACATATATATCTATATAAATTATGTTTTAATTTTCTCTGCGTGTAAGTTTTTATTTTGTAAGAATTTTTTTTTTAATTGTAGCCTTTTTTAATTTTTAGCCGAATAGACCTTCAACGTTATCCGTGCAAAAATCCCGAATATTTCATGCTTAGGTTTTACGTGACAATGTAAATATTAGGTAAGCAGGGGGTCCTCCAAAACAGAAAAAATTGCCAAGTGGTCTACGAAACAAAAAAATTGGAGACCTATGTTCTAGAGTCTTGGATGTTTTCTATATATTTAAGTATATATTTCTCTATATAAGGGGTTCTTATTATTTTATCTAAACACCTTTCACCGAACGTTTAATTTTGCAGAATTTTCATTTAATTGTAAGGCATTTTCTCGCCACATTAGTTAATTTTTTTTTGTTGTCAAATGTGTAACCTAATCCTACCTACGTAATTATTGTTTAAGATATCCTGAAAACATCATGGTTTCAGCATAAAATAGCGTTCGATGAAATGAAAGTCGATTAAATGATGCAATCGATCTAGTGAAATTCGATATTAATTGATTCGATTTCGAAATGAAGGGTTAACCTATACAGGGTGTCCCAGAAACCGACGACGTCAATCCGCCTAGGGCTGATAGAGCAGCTAAAAAGCTATCGATTTAACCCCTATGTATGTTCAGCGATTTTTACTAGTTTCGGAGATATTGATCATTTTAATCTTAATTTATGTAATTTTTCCCTTATGTCCATGTCACGAAAAATAATGTATTTCATGTTTTATAACATAAATTTTCCAGTGGAATCTTACATAATTAGAATCATTACGAATCAGGGAAGTTTTTAGACCCATGTTCCCGTTTTTTTTAAGTAATCACTCAAAGTTGTTTTTTTCATACAAAGTGAAAAGCAAACGTTGGAACATTTAGTACCTACGGAGAAACAAACTATAGGTAATTATTGAAAAAAAAATCTGAAATCAAAACGAGCTAAATCTTTAAAAACTTCGCTGATTTGTAATGATTCTAACTATGTAAGAAATCACTGAAAAAGTTATGAAATAAAACATGAAATTAATGATTTTTCGTGACATGGACGTAAGGGAAAATTCAGATTAAAATGATCAATATCTCAGAAACTAGTAAAAATCGCTAAACATACATAGGAGTCAAATCGATAGCTTTTTAGCTGCTCTATAAGCCCTAGGCGGTTGACGTCGGTTTCTGGGACACCCTGTATAACTAAGTTTGTCGTTGTTTAGTACCCATACTAAAAGCCTAGAGCTAAATTTGGGACTAAGTCAATTTGTTTAATATTGTCCCCTGATACTTGTTTATTTATTTTAAATTAAGGGATTCCCAATAGAAACACTAACATGTCAAGGAATTTAATTTGTGACCCACCTTACGTCCAAAGTCAATCTGACATTCTACAGCAATAAGGTTGAGTTTCCTATCAATTACAAATGACTTGGCATCTCTATTGACAATGACATCTTCAAGCAGATTTTCTTTAAAATGGGTAGCAAATTAACTTCCGCGACCGTACCTATGCTTTAATTTTAATTTAGTTTTGATTTTGAATTTAGTTATATAGTTTTGCAATAGAAATCAAACTGGCGTTAATAATTGGTATAAGGTGTTGGTCCATTCATGAGGCCAACCGAGCAAACCCGGGGCCAAGTTCATTGTCAGTGAGACGAGGTCTCGGGACTCCGTGATCATCTGGGCTACTATTCTACGACGTTAAACCATACCTATTGCTTTTGACGTGTTTTGGTATTGCTTTTAACTCGTCCGCCATTACTGTCAAGTAAATAAAAGCTATCAAAACGTTGACAATACGATAACCCGTCAAAAGCAATAAGGTTTTACCATGACGAATCCCAGCCCTGACATAAGTTAAAAACATTAACGAAGTTTTGATTCCAGCAGGCCTTTCGCGTAACTCACTCGCAATCGCGATCGGCTTCAAAACAAAGAATTGGTTTTCATTTTGTATGCATTCAAGCCTTCGATTTTCCAAATGAAAACGATTGTGATTGCGAGTCTGTTTAGGCGAAAGGCCTGCAGATCACAAACAAGTAGCAGAAATGATTAAAATTATATTGTAATAAAATAAAATAGGTTTTTGTCAAAAATGGCAATGTTTACAGATTGTAATATTTCCTTTCACAGCCATGAACTGCGGACCTAGTATGGTTGCATTTATCGCCTGACAAAATGTGGATAAAGCATTCGTCACTCTCGTACTTATGTTATACTATACGTGTCTGAAAGTGACGGATGTTTTATCCACAATTTGTCACAAGATTAACGCAGCCATATTTGGCCCCCTAGGCTTTGTTCCATTATCCCTATTTAATCTCAATGTTTTCTTTATCATAACGATATAAATGTAATATTAATATTATTACCTCTATAATAACGATACTCACCAGCGGCACTATTTTTCATAACGCTATGAAGTTCTGACTGTACTTACTTCTCTAAAATAGTTTGCTGACGCTGTGTTGAAAATTGACCATAATCGAGACCTGTCAATACCGGTAAGGTTTACGCACTGGCAGGTCAACCAGTGTATCTTTGTCGATAAGCTGTACGTATTATCAAAGATAATAAACCCGGGCAAGAGCATCTGTGACCATGCTCAGTGTAGGGTTCCGAAGCCGTTATCACATAATAACTCAAAAAACGATTGATTGATTGATTGATTTTAGTATAAGTATAAACACTTTAGTCGCTTGTATCTCAGGAACCAATCAAGTATACATACTTAGTCGTTATCGTTTTCCTTTAAAATTCGTTATATGCTATTTCATTTAAGAAATTTTTCAGTTTTTTTAGTCTTAGTAGTTTTGGCATTAGTATTGGTTACACTTGACTCTCTAATTGGAACTTTAAATCTTAATATTTCACAAACGGATCCCTGAGGTAATCAAAAAAATGACACAAACTCACAATATTTTTTAAAAACCTATGCAACGACATCCGAGAAAAAAAACATTCTTACGTTA
The DNA here is from genome assembly GCA_946894065.1 of Acleris literana. Lineage (NCBI taxonomy): Eukaryota > Metazoa > Arthropoda > Insecta > Lepidoptera > Tortricidae > Acleris > Acleris literana. The sequence continues at coordinate 6,376,084 of OX335689.1, read as the reverse complement.
CGTGTAGGAGATGTAGGGTAAAAGTTAGTCAAGAGCAAACCGAGGGTTCCTTATTTAAATAAGCTATCTACGAGTAGAAGGTAGTTATTGGCTATTTGCTAAGGGATGGCGTAACTAAAGGTAACTTACATACTAAGAAAGTTTCGATTTTATTATAAGGAAGTAGAATTAGGTTCGAGAAAATACAATTTTTTTATGAACTTTACTTCCATGTAGGTCCATTCTAACTAGCCAAAATTTTAATACTGATTTTTAAAGTCTTTTGCTAATTTATGAAAATACAGCATAATTTGAGAATTTCAATTTTTTCGCGCACAATTTAAATTGTATATTGTAAGGATTTTTTCACATTTTTTAGTCCATAAACTATGTATGTATGTCTGTATGTATGTATGTATGTATGTATGTATGTATGTCTATTTCTGGGCACGCTCTGCAGCCTAAACGGCTCGACGGATTTTAACATGCGAGGTGTCATTCGATTCGTCTTAATTGCCGAAGTGACATAGGATATATAATAATTCAATATGGCGTCCCCGGAAAAAAATATGGACGGGGATATTATTATTTTTATTGTAACATATGGGTATCAAATGAAAGCTATTAAACAGCCCATTCCAAATATAACACTTACATAACTTATAACACTTTTATGCTACTATTTTGACAGGAAAATCAAAAAATACGTAAATGTTAAGTAATAAACTCCTTTCGGTAGAAAGAGAGTTTCGCTTCAAATGACAAGAGAAATCACTTGTAGCTTCGCGACATTAAAAATTTAAGCTCCAGAGCTCATATATTGCTTAGTAATAATTAATTAAACCACTATTTTATTAACAAAAACTAAAAAGAGTTAAATAAATTAAATTATTAAAAATAAACAAAAAACCCGACCGCAATAAAAAAACAACTGAAAAGCGAAAAACAAGCTATAAAATCTATAGAAAATTGTAAGAGCATGTACTTATTGATATTTATAACAATTTAAATTTAACTTTTATGCTACTATTTTGACAGGAAAATCAAAAAATACGTAAATGTTAAGTAATAAACTCCTTTCGGTAGAAAGAGAGTTTCGCTTCAAATGACAAGAGAAATCACTTGTAGCTTCGCGACATTAAAAATTTAAGCTCCAGAGCTCATATATTGCTTAGTAATAATTAATTAAACCACTATTTTATTAACAAAAACTAAAAAGAGTTAAATAAATTAAATTATTAAAAATAAACAAAAAACCCGACCGCAATAAAAAAACAACTGAAAAGCGAAAAACAAGCTATAAAATCTATAGAAAATTGTAAGAGCATGTACTTATTGATATTTATAACAATTTAAATTTAACTTGAATATTGGTAGAGGTATTGCAGGCGGGGACAAGCAATGAATTTCAAAACCTATATCTTGAAAAAAATTAACATTTGGACTAGCTTGTCCCCGCCTGGAACACTTTTACCAATATTCAAGTAAAATTTAAATTGTTATAAATATCAATAAGTACATGCTCATACAATTTTATATAGATTTTATAGCTTGTTTTTCGCTAATTAGTTGTTTTTTTTATTGCGGTCGGGTTTTTTGTTTATTTTTAATTACCATATTGATACGGAAGCCTAAAAAACCGAACGGCTACTCTTTGATATCTATCTAACAATCTCAACCTCGGTGTATCAACATTTGCTACAATGGATATTTTATTATCCTCATCACAAACATAATATGCAACCAGCCCCCTATTTTTTAAAGCTGAAAATGATAGGTGAAAGTTGACAATTCGGTATACTTTGCCAAGTCAACGAGTTCCCACATATACTAGGCTTCATCTTAGCTACGCAATGTAAACCGAATTGATGAAATAGGGGTTAAGGGGGGAATCAATGAATGATAGGTAAGTATGAATAAATTAAGTGTGTGAGATGTCCAGGATACTGCGTGGTCGCATCTCGGCACACTACACACTCGTAATTCAGAAGAGTCTTAATGCCGAAATGATCATCATCCCAATTTGAACGTACTTCTTTTTTTATAGTTCTAACCTTATGAATTTAAAATGAAAAAGCTCGAGCATAACATGGCTTTCGGTTTTTTTATTTGGGCAAAATTAAATTTATGTTTTTCAAAATGTGCAGGTGTGTCCGTCGCAACTACATGGAGGCTATGTCAACCTTAAGAAGTAACCTGGAATAAACATTCTTAACGTTACTTAAATGTTCAGTAGTTTTCACTTTTTAACCGACTCCAAAGAGGAGGAGCGATTACTCAAAGACCACAGAACCGATCTAAAAAAATTTTTTTTATTTGAAACGGTATACTTTCTATTTGGTCCCGTTGTCAACACGTCAGGATCTTATGATAGAATATTGGAGAAATCAAGGGAACTCCTCAAATATTAAAGACAAACCTACAGCGATTTCGGTATTTTTCGTTGTAACTCGTGCATAAGCTCTTGAAAAGCACTATTTAGTGAAGTGGAACTGATAACAAAGACGACAAATGGCCAGAACTCCTAAACGGTACGTAGCGGTAAGCTGAGCTGAGAACGCACGCCCTTAAATCTGATTTTTACCCGACGACTTACGTTACGTTACGTTACGACGGGACAACTTCAAATCGTCACCGGTCGATATCTGCTGTGTCGAGCTCAAGAGCGAGTGGTTTAAGAGATTCACCTACCCGGACATAATTTATTTTCCAAAATATCTCCACCGTGACCGGTTTTTTAACCGACTTCATAAAAGGAGTAGGTTATACGTTCCACTGTATGTTTTTTTTTATGTATGTTCACCGATTACTCCGTCAATTGTGGACCGATTTTGAAAATTATTTTTTGATTTGATAGAGTATCCTTTCGAGGTGGTTTCATTTTCACCAAATCTGAAACTGATCAGGGAATCAGTGAGGAATTGAAGAAACTCCTCAAATATTGTAGGCAAACATATAGCGATTTTAGTATTTTTAGTTACAAGTCTAGCATTTGCATTCAGAAAGTATCACTTGGTGAAGTGGAACTGATGATGAAGACCACAGATGGCCACTGGAACTCCTCCACGGTACCTATTTCAAGGGTGGCGCTAAGATATCTCGATTAAGATAGTTGAGCGACTACAAACTACAACGAAGAATATTTACTTGTTGAAATATGCCTATGATTTTGCCGCGGCGTTGCTTGCAGCGCGCATGAAATAACTTAAAGTTTCATATCAACTAAGAAGTGGGACTACGTAACAGCGTATTATGATCACTAAAAAGTATAACATAAAATAAATGTTTACAAAAACAAAAAACCGTCTACAAAAACGCAAAAAATAACTTTTTTTTAAATGTAGGTACCTAATAGGATAGTCCAACTGTTTGTTTTTTAAAACATTTATATTACTTACTGAGATTATAATTTGTAGAAGTGTCCCGCTGCTTATATTTGGCAGCTCCCAGTAATCAATCTCGCGTTACGATGACCATTGCTACCTTTAAAATACAAATAAAACAGTGCAATTTACGCATGGCACTCTTTAATTTCATAGAAATCCTTACAACCCCAAGCAGGACTTGTAAAACTTGCTTGCTCGCGTCTATAGTAAAAGACTGTTTAGATTTCTTTAAATACAGCTATAAATTTTAATAAACGTAGTATTGCAACACCTTACTCTCACAATTTCAATAACTAAAGAGCTCCTAAAATAATTACAAATAGTTATTGTGTTATTTTTATATCAATTATTCTATAGATTATAGTTTAATTATACAAGAGCTATTTAATTCAAAGTACGCTTTAATTGTATAGTATACGACAAGTACGTTAGTTCTTGATAGAGATCAGGACACGATGTACCTTGACTTTACTACAGTGCCGTAATATCATAGAAGGCGGCTAACTACAATATAGTGTTCGAAGCAATGTATACTCTATTGTTATCCACATTAAATTAAAAATGCTTATACTATTACGATGCAATTAGCAGCCTTCTTTGGTATTACGGCAGCTCCCACGACATGAGATCGTCGTCAAGATCTCTAAATTCTAATCTCTCTGTTACATCAGCCTTCAATATGATAACGCCCAGACATATAAGTGTCCCGATATCCGTTATATCTAGAAAAACTTAAAGGAAAGTGCGTTGTGGCTCTTAAAAATTTAGCTCTGTTACCATATCGTTCTTGTAGAACTTGAAAATAGTCTCTCGTTTCGCTTTTAGGTGTCGTTTCCCACGTCAACGGAATGTCTTCACAGCATGACGGATACGTAAATTGGCTACAAGTCGTTTCTGCATTGATTTCCTCGTATTCTACTGTAGTGGTGTAGGCGAGTTTTACGGCACGGTTTGTTACACTTTCAAACGAGTTGCACGTACACTCTACAAATCTCTTAGTGCTCAAAGTCATTGTTGGCTGGGTAGGTGTACTTGTTGTTGATGAAGAAGTTATCAGGGTCGTTGTAGTTGTTGTTGTTGGAGTTATAGTCGTTGTAGGTTTACTAGTTGCCGTAATTTCTGTCGTAGTAGTATAAATATATGGATTACATGTACACTTTATAGGAGATACCTTTTGAGTAGCTGTAGTAGTCTCGGTAGTCGTTGGCTGGGTAGTTATTATCGGAGTAGTCACGGTCGTAGTTGTAGTCGTTGAAGACAGAGTAGTTGTAATAGTTGTAGTCGTTGTTGAAGGTGTAGTCGTTGTTGTCGGAGTAGTCGTTGTAGATGAAGTAGTAGTTGGTTCGGTCTTTACTGTAGTTATTGTTGTCATTTCAGTTGTGGTAGCATAAATATATGGATGACACGTACACTTTACAAGAGTTACCTCTTCAGGAACTGTAGTAATTGTTGTGGTAGACTCAGTAGTAGACTCAATAGTAGTGGTAGTAGTAGTTTCAGTGATAATTTCTGTAAGAGAGACAAAATGCAAAGCAGCTGGACATGTACATTTCCCTGGAGATGCTATATTAGTAGTGGTAGTCGACTCGGTTAATGTCTTTGGCTCATTAGTAGCAGTGGTAAACTCAGTAGTAGTAGTAGTGGTAGACTCAGTAATAGTAGTTTTGGTAGTAGTGGTAGGCTCAGTAGTAGTGGTAGTAGTACGTTCAGTGATTATTTCTGTCTTAGAGGCAAAATGCAAAGCAGCAGGACACGTACATTTTTCTGGAGATGCTATATTAGTAGTGCTAGTCGACTGAGTTAATGTCGTTGGCTTAGTAGTAGCAGTAGTAGACTCAGTAGTAGTAGTAGTGGTAGACTCAGTAATAGTAGTTTCGGTAGTTGTGGTAGGCTCAGTAGTAGTGGTAGTAGTACGTTCAGTGATTATTTCTGTCTTAGAGGCAAAATTCAAAGCAGCAGGACACGTACATTTTTCTGGAGATGCTATATTAGTAGTGCTAGTCGACTGAGTTAATGTCGTTGGCTTAGTAGTAGCAGTAGTAGACTCAGTAGTAGTAGTAGTCGTAGACTCAGTAGTGGTAGTTGTGGTAGTAGTGGTAGGCTCAGTAGTAGTGGTAGTAGTAGGTTCAGTGGTAATTTCTGTTAGAGAGACAAAATACAAAGCAGCTGGACACGTACATTTCCTTGGAGATGCAGTATTAGTAGTAGTAGTAGTCGACTCGGTTAATATCGTTGTCTCAGTAGTAGCAGTAGTAGGCACAGTTGTAGTCATTGTCGTGGTAGTTGTAGACGGAGTAGTAGTAGTAGATTCAGAGCTCTTTTGTGGACCAAGATGCAAAGCTGCTGGGCACGTACATTTGGAATTTCTAAGTACTCTAAGTATATCCGAAATTGAATTTGGCTCAACAACCGTAGTCGGATCAGTAGACGTAGTTAGTCCAATATTCGCAATTAGATCTGTTGTTGTGGTAGCAGTGGGAGTTTTTCCACCGTTACAACTAACACCGCATTTACGAGCACCAAGAAAAGAGTGATCATGATGTGTAATATAAGTTTTTGTTGGCTCAATGAACTTAATCGACTCAGTAGTTGGTTTAATAGTCGCAGTGGGTTCTGTAGTCGTTATTGTTACATCATTACAACCACCACCACATTTACGAGCACTAAGAAAAGAGTGATCATGATGTGTAGTGTAAGTCGTAGTTGGCTCAATAAACGTAATCGACTCAGTAGTCGATTTAATAGTCGCAGAGGGATCTGTAGCGATATTCGTAACACTTTTACAGGCGCCACCATGTTTACGAGCACTAGGAAAAGAGTGCACATGATGTGTAGCGTAAGTCGTAGTTGGCTCAATATACGTAATCGACTCATTAGTCTTAAAAGTAGTGGTAGAAGGTCTATCATTACAACCACCACCACATTTACGAACACTTACAAAAAAGTTATTAAAATTTGTAATATTAGTCGCATTTGGCTTAGTAGTCGTAGCTAGCCTAGTAGTCAAAGTTCGTTCAGCAGTCGTAGTAATATTGGCAGTCGTTACATCTTTCCAACTCCAAGTGCTTTCACTAACACTATTAAAAACGTGAACATGAAGTGTAGTATAATTCGAATCAATTCCTCGTCTCGCTGGATGAACTTGAGTGGTCATCGCTGGTGTTGATACCAGACCACAAGTACAGTCTCCGCCGTGATCAATAGGAGTTAATGTAGTTACTTCTGTAGTTGTTGTTGACTCAGTAGTTGTTGGAGACTCAGTAGTTTGTCTTGATACCAGATCACAAGTGCATTTGCCGACGGGATGAATTGGAGTTATTGTAGTTACTTCCATAGTTGTTGTAGACTCAGTAGTTGTTGGAGACTCAGTAGTTTGTCTTGATACCAGATCACAAGTGCATTTGCCGCCGGGATGAATTGGAGTTATTGTAGTTACTTCAGTTGTTGTTGTAGACTCAGTAGTTGTTACAGACTCAGCAGTTGATATTGATACCAGATCACAAGTACAGTCACAGTCGGGATCTTTCGGTGTTAGAGTCATTGTAGGAGCTTCAGTGATTGTTGTTAGTTCTGTAGTTGGAGTTGTTAGTAATGATTCTGCCTGTTGAGAACATGTGCATTTTTCCCCACTTCGCAGAAAATGCATGAAAGGACTTGGTGTCGTAGTGTCCGTCAGTAGTTTATTGTCAAGATTTGTTAATGAATCAAATGGTGTATTTTCATCTCTTAAATCATAATCTTCAGGAAATATGAACGTAACTGTTGTAAAAAAATCTTCAGATGATAAAGTATTTTGAATTAAATCACCATTTCCTGATTCAATTACAGAGAGTCTCGAACTTTCTTTGTTGAGAGGAACATGTTCTAAGTTGTTAGGAACTCGTTTTGTTTTGTTGTCATCATTGCTATTATAATAGGCAACTGTTGTGGCAATATCTGGGCCAATATTAACAAAATCTATATTTGCTTTTCTACCTGAAACATTTAAGTCTGCAACAGCACTTATACTTGTTTCATTATTGCACTTCTCTCCTGAAGTTTCCGTATACTCTACAAATAAATTACGGAATGCATTTATAAATATACTTAAATCATTTTCTAAGTTGATCGCAATTTCATTCATTAAGAACTCGTTTGCCAAAAATAATTTTGTATTAGATTAATTCAGAAGTATAAAATTCAGAAATATAAATATATTTCAAGTTTCCTTTTTCCTTTCCTTTCAGTGCAAGTCACATATTAGTAGTTAAACGGGACTTTATAGCATAATATAATCATTATTTATAATAAAAAAATGTAATGTAACGTATTCTGCTGTCCTACCAAAGAAGGCAGCTTACTGCAATGTAGTAATCAAAGGATTATATACTCTACTGGTAACTACATTCAATTTAAAATGCTTGTACAGTCGAGGACAAAGAGATGTATACCCCCTAAAGTTACAGAAACATATACCCATTTAAAGAAGTATCCACGCTCTGTTAAAAAAACATGTATGTACGATTTATGAGGATTATATATCTCCACTCAATGTGACAAATTGAAATATACAGCACTAAGAATACAATTATGTCAATAATCTGATACAAATTCATGTCTTCATCTCTTGTTACAAAGATATGTATACGAGCCGATATTCTATTTTAAAATGTTTGAAGATGATAATGGAATATTAATGCTCGCTCTCTTTTCGGGTGTGACGTCATTAAAAAATAATAAAAACCCTTACAGATCCGTTCAAGCCTTTGGTTCATTGTTTTTAACAAAGCATGGATACTTCATCAATGAATACATAATCTTATAACTTTAAAATGTTTACATATCTTTGTACTCGACTGTACTATTACCATGCGGTTTCCCACCTTCTTTGGTTGGACGGCAATATTTATGAATTGTATTTACCTTTTATATGATCGCAGTTATGTTCTATCATATCACACAGGTCGGCAAACAGTTTTGTACTTGAAGAGATCTGTTCAAAACCGCAAACTGGAATCCAAGTGTGGTTACACACGTCGGCCAAAACGCAATGTCGTAGGGGCTAAAATGTCAGGGAAACATTCTTATGTATAATTTCGGTGTGAGGCTTAATATTATTTCTCATTCTGGTGTGAGGTATATAATTTTCATTATGGTTTGAGGATAAAAGGAGCTAAAATGATATTTGTCATTTTGGCGATAGTGGTAACTTTAATAATAATTTATCAAATCAAAAAGGACGGCTGCGACTTTGTATGTGTAGAATTCGTTTTTCGAAAAGGGATTTTCTTCCTGTTGAGGGCTGATTTGCCTGACCTGACCTGAGGAATATTTTTTTCAAATTTTAAATACATAGGTCCAGCGGCTTAAATGCGAGTTGTCTGTCAGTCACGAAAGAGTTTTGTGAAACGACGAAGAAGAGAGATGAAGGATAAAATAAAAAAAATAGTAGCATATATATCTTACTGGAAGGAAGTGCTGTACTGATGTTTTAAAGACGATCAAAATACAAACTGGAAATGAATTATATTATTTATTATTTGTTAGAAATTAACAAAACAACTCACACATTTGCGTGTTCATATACTTACCCGACATTATAATTGCGATTTGCATTTTCTGGTTCCATTATTTATTATTTATATTTACTGTTATGCTTCATTCTAAGAAGTTCGACAAGTAAAGTTTTCTTTTCTGCCGTTTTTCCATGAATTGCGCTCCTTTCCTCTATTGCCGTAAAATCGTGAAATAAAACTGAAGTACCGCAGATATTGCGACACGCCGTCAATAATAGTTTCAATTCAATTGCTACGATTGGTCACATATTTATGATATTCCTAAATGGCGTATATCAACAACAATATTTTGACTCAACCTCTAAAATGTAGGCTGAATACCGAAATCTGCCGCCTCAGACAGACAGACGCACGTAGTCGCACCATAAGACTTCCTTCTAACCCTTTAATTTATCACTTTAAAAATGTAAAAACCCACTAAAATTGGTCTATAAGTTTGGGAACTTCGAATCCACAGACAGATAAAACATAGTCTTACAAACTCAAAACTAGTGACCACTCGACCCTTATTACCAGAGGTCGGAATAGGTAGTGCTTATTAACCTAAACTTGACGCATGTTCATTCATGCGTGAGTGAGGTGGGAATACATTACTGAATGAAGATGCATCAAGTTTAGGTTAATAAGCACTACCTATTCCGACCTCTGCTTATTACTATTAAAATACCTCGTCAAATGAAAGCGCTTATTGTTTTGTAAATATATATTCACTATTCTAAATAGCCACTACTATCCTGTTCTGTAACTTCTCTTATCCCCTTGAATATTCGATATGCCATTTTACCTTTAAGCCATACAGTTTCTCTTTTCAACTCAAAGGTTTCGGTGCGTTCGGGCCCTGTGGTCGGAGCGAGAGGCGTGCTAGATGGAGTCGACGGCTGGAATATTTTTCTAGGCTTCACCTTTAATTGTAATTGTCGACGCTTCAGACTCTTTTCTGGATTATTTTTTTTGCTCTTGTGTAGTGATATCGGCTCTCTTACGGGAGTATGATATTGAGCGCACTCGCTATTGAATTTTAAATTATTAGGGCTGGCAACACCACTTCTCTCATTTTTCTTGCACGGCTCACACGGGGGCGGTTTTGGACAGTCGGGGAAGCAGTCGTGGTAATCCGTAATCGTATACTCTGGAAATTAAAAGAACATTGTAGAGTTTATAATTTCAAACCAGGAATATTCGTCCTGTATTTTGATGCGTAATGGAACTTCGCTTTTTTCCCTAAGTTTTAGAACTAAAATCGAAGCGCGTACTCATTCCATTTTTTTTTTTTCAAATTTATGATAGCTAATATAACTAATGATCGGCGACCGGTAGCAATTTTGCGATGAAAGTATAACATGGATATGATTATATTTAAATTTCATGCACAAATTATTTATTAAAAATGTATGCAATTAAATTGTCGAGCAGGTTAACATGTCTTAAAAGATGTAATATCGGTCTACAACTACACACCTCTCACGTCTGATAATGTAGAAAGTCATTCTCTTTATATAAATGGATCCTCAATGTTAAAAGGACGACGATTGACTATATCAAACAGAAAAAAAAAAAGAAAAATTACTATAACAAAATAAATTCAGTGAGTTTTTAACAATATAATTATGGTTATATTTTTAACAATACAGACTTATCCATATTTGTCATTACGTTTGACGTTAAAGTGACATAAAATGCTACCGGTCGCCGATCATTAAATATAACACACCCTACTATAACCCTATAACCCGAATGTGCCGATTGTATAATGATACCGTGACTGAGCATTCTTCGTTGGACATTATTAATAGTAAATTGTCCACTTTGTAGTCCAATTGTAGCTCATACATTCGTTAAAATTAGAAATTATCTTTCGTGTTGTGCATTAAAACTTGTAGAAATACAGTATTTCAACTGTAAAATCACGTAAATCAGCGAAATCGGCAAAATTTCGTATACGGCCTCTTAATCATTTCATCATTATAATCTAGATCCGTATATTTTTATCATAATATTGCATTATTTCTGATTGATACTTGTTTTGTGAGCCATTAATAAATAAAAGTAAAATTATACAGGGTGTATTTTCTACATGAGGTATAGGACATTTTTGTAGTTTAATTTTCATCATAAATCAAACCGAAAAAAGGATATTGTCAAAAAACTGTTTGTGGGCACCATTTTTTCAATATCGTCGCGCGAGCGGCAAAGGTACGAGGTGGCAAAGTGATAATTTGAAAAGAGCACGTCGAAATCTATAAAATCACCAGTTTTCAAACTCCCGAAAATTTTTCCCGGTAAAACTACCATCTGACTGAACTAGAATTGAATAGAATACATACAAACATAATCTCACGCCTTCGTTCCCAGAGTGGGGTAGGCAGAGCTACAGAATAGAATAGAATAAAAAGTATTTATTCATCGCACACAGAAGAAAAAAACAGTAGAAAAATATAAAGTGAAAAAAAGACATTGAACAGGATCCCTCTAAGCATTGTGCTGCAGTGAAACTGCGGCGCTGATTTTCAGAGGGACCCTGACTTAAAAACTAAACTAAATTAAACAAAAAAGGGGTAACAGTAAACAGGTAACATAACAAACACTAGCGACAATTCGATTTCTAAGGTGAGATAAAACAATATAATTACACACGGAAAAATCTTAAACTAATCGATTTAATTTTAAAATATTTGTACAGTTGGCCTTATTAGTAGGTGTACACTATTGTACCGTAACTACCGCAACGACCGAACCTCACGTCAATCGACGACGACGTACGGTCGCTCTATAAAAATAGCTACACACGCTACTGCTCTGTCACTTTACCGTCATGTTTACACTGCTGCACTAATCTGTCAAAGGCGTTAAAGCGACAAGGTACAAAAGTGTGCAGCTACATATATAGCCGACTGTACTAACGGTTTTTTATGGAATTGGGTTTTTGTAAGAACGTATACTTACTTAGTTTATTGTCGCAGTTGAACTCATGCATGTCGCATCCGTCTAAGAAAATACGCGGTGTGCCGTTAGTACCGTCCTTTGCGCAGATATCGATATAGGTGTGGTTGCAGAGCTTGGCCATGAAGCATGATACTAACAGCTGTAAATATACAAAAATATTAGTATACATTTCCGGCTGAGGGCTAGCACAAGTTGTCGGCGACTTGTTTGTCGCTCGGATCTCCGTTTATATCTAGTCTGTAACGAACGATAGAGTCGCACTGAGCGGCAAGCGAGAAATATAGAAAATTTGCTCGCCGCTGAGAATTGGCACAGGATGTTTTCGTTATCGAGACTACTTTGGTCCATATGTTAATGTACTTAAGGATTACTTATACTATGTTAGTGGTTATGAGGTGAGGAGCTCAGGGTCCCGCCGTCCATCCGCCTGGAGGCCATTAGGGTTACAAGATTTGAAGGGGGAAAATCAAGTGGCAGCCGCGTGCAGGTCCTGTGGAGACACTCTGCGCCATCGGGGTGCCATGGGATACCAACAACTTATACCTTATATAGCAAAAACTACAAAGACTACAAATCTGAAAAATATCTTAAATGAAAGCGCATAATATAACGAATTAAAAAAAAACGATCACTAGTAGACATCATGGTTCTTGAGTTCTGGTACACGCGACTAAAATGTTTATGTCTACTGAAAATCACCTATGCGTTTAAAAAGAAAATTTGTTCATACTTGTTGTTTTTTTGAGATATTTTTGTGTTTATAGTAACGGCTTTAATCTGTCGCAATCATCCAGGAAGAAAAGCGGCAGACTAATGGTGGGTCCCGATCGCACACACGTAAAGAGGTGTGGTTACATATCTTCGAGTAGAAACACGTTGAATTAAAGGATAGTTACAAAAACCGTTACCTTCTACAACTTTCATCAGGGTTACCCGACTAATAACACATTTTTGAATGGTTGGATGCTACGAGGTTACAGTAGATTGTTTAGCAAGAGACTAAAATACGTTATTGTAGAGGCTCGGAACATAGGGGATCGCCGGAAAAGGCTAATACGGGCAAGGCCATCCCCGTTTCCGCACAGGCTTTGTAATGGTTTTCTCAAACACATGTCTGTATTTATTTAACTATCCGACATCGTTTTTCGTTGCATAAGTATTTTTCGTTTTTCTCTCTCAATAAGCTTATCAAAAGATATTAAAGCTTAAGGTACATACGAATACGTGATGTATTTTACTACTTCGTTACATTGAAACAGCTGGATAGATTTTAATAATTTTGGTAGGTACCGTTAAAATCATATCGACCGGCCTAGTTATTGTCCCTAGCGCAGTTAAAAGTGAACAGTAGATAAATATGGCGGCTGTAATGCATGTCTGCTGTAGTTGGGCTGCATGTTTGCTTGTTTTTTAACACAAAATTTACAACTTTTACAGTAAAATAAGAGTAACTAATAATAATTTGTGTAGTTTTGCGAAGGTAAGTATGTAAGTTCGTTTGTTGTTTTTGTTTACTATTAATAATTAAAATGTATTATAATTTGATAATTGGTGACGAATTGAGAGCCGAGTTGTAATAAATAATAGCTTGAGATGTTTCTAGACATATAGTGGCTTAACTTACGTTTGTTTTCACAAAATGTTGTTCAGAAGGCAGTGGAATATGTATCACGAGAAACCCAATTAAGAAAGGGATCTGGAATACAAACATGCTATTCATTTGGTTAGACGAACCTTCACGTGTTTTCACAAACTAAGGCAAGTTAAATCTTTTTGTGGCCATAAAATACTCCGTTTTATGGGGTGCCATAACTTTTGCAAGCCATGTTATCGCCAGAAAAAGTGTATATATGTACTTATAGTACTGAATATTAACTAAAGCGAAAATAATTGAACCACATAAAGGTGGAATAAAATAAAATAAAATAAATAAATAAATAAATAAGATTCTATTTGTAATGCCGCTTGCGGTCGTAGCCGACCGGACCGCAGCGGCACTCTGGTTCGTATGGTTTTCTACAAAGCGGAGCGGCTGTGAGGCCTGCTTCACTGTCGCCGCGCTCGGAACGCATTTCATAGAAAACCATAGAAACCAGTAGTGTCGCTGCGGTAGGCCGCAACCACAAGCGGCATTACCATAATTGTATGTAACATAACAATCCTATAGCATACTTCTATTATGGCATAATATTTTTTCTGCAAGCAGAAAAGTAAGTTAGGTTGGGTTACAACTGCGACCCCAACAGAAACAAAACTGTGTCCGAAAAGTAGGTTAGGTTAGGTTAGAACTGCGATCCGAACAGAAACAAAACTGTGTCAGAAAAGTAGGTTAGGTTAGGTTAGAACTGCGACCCGAACCAAAACGCAACTGTGACAGAAAAGTGGGTTAGGTTAGAACATAACATCCATCCAAAATACAGAGTAATTTCGATAGACGCATATACAAACTCATGTATGGGTACTACCCATTTCTCTACCCATCATTGTTCGTCTCCGGTGTCGGCATCGAGACTCTGCGGCGAAGGCAGGCATCTTTTGATGCATTACTGTCAAATCCTGCCAAACGTGGTGGACAACCCGTCAACTCTAGCCAGAGTGTACCTTTGCGCCCCCCAAAAGAGCGCGCGCGGTGCCGGCCGCCGCACGCGCCCTCTCTTCTCGCTCGCGAAAGCAATGCGCGCACGCCACGAATGCACCTACCTCCTGAGCCATAGCTCTGCTCAACCGGTTTGTAGGTGAGGTCCAAGACGCTGACATATATGCGGATGGTTGGGCTGCTCTTGATAATAAAATTAATTTATTTCTGAATGTCTGTGTGTGAAATGAAGTATAGTATAGTTTTAATTAAGAATGTAATGTATTGGTTTATCTGTAAATTACAATTATATAATAAATAAATAAATAAATAACATTAGAATACCTAAGTAGACAAATAATTAAGGCTTAATTTCTAAATAATCAACAAAGCATAGGAAATAGATATGCATTCTGCGAAGTCCGAACGTTATCTTTCAAAAGTGTTTAACGTGGTCACGCGTTTATGTCAATTCCATACATTTTGTCAATTAGTTTACGCTAGCGTTAAGCATTTAGTCTAGAGCCCCAGGGCCTCTAGTCCACTGGGTCAAACCATGTACCATATAACCTTTGACATGTTAGTGTACAGTAGCGGCATCGAGTGATGGCACTTTTGAAGTTTGCTCGCTCATGAAGTTCCCTAAAATATTGACAGCAAGTATAAAGGAACAGATGTCAAACTTCATTGTTGCAGGTACCGGAATAGTGATGTACTGCTGGCGCTGTAATTTACCGAAACGCATTTCGTAACTAGCTTCATCTTGAGGTTGTTTTTA
The DNA here is from genome assembly GCA_946894065.1 of Acleris literana. Taxonomy (NCBI): domain Eukaryota; kingdom Metazoa; phylum Arthropoda; class Insecta; order Lepidoptera; family Tortricidae; genus Acleris; species Acleris literana. The sequence goes on along the minus strand of OX335689.1, from coordinate 6,360,868 downwards.
TTTGCTCGCACTCTAGCGTTCATCGTTTTAATCATAACTAACAAATAACATCTCAAAAAAACAATTCGCCTGATGATAACAAAGGACCGCTGACTGGTACAACAACGCATGACAATGAAGTCGCTACACTTTCACGTCACCGCCGCTGGCAAACTCGCGTCCTAGCTCGGAGTAAACGTGGTTTAACGATTATTTATTCACTCATTTATCAATAATATCACATTTTGTATATTTTGACACAATATTTAAAATTTCTGACAATGTCGTCTTTTTCTAGCCACACAGTTTATTTCGAGAGTTTGATCTACAATTTATAGCCTTTTATTTTTATGTGTTATTTAATAATGAACTTTTTATTAATATACTTCTCGCACTTGACTGAAATTTTTACGATAATAAAATGGAGTGTTTCACAACACTAATTCAGCTATCAAAAGTGCCATCACTCGATGCCGCTACTGTAGTTTGTCGGATCGTAGAAAGTGGAAGGAAGTAGACTGCCTACCCCTACGGGAAAGAAGCGTGATTGTAGGTATGAATGTATGTTATCGTATTGTTATGATAGCTTTAATGTTCTTTCAGTAATGGCGGCCGTGTTAAAATATACGATAGCATTTCATAGGCCATATGGTTTTAGGCAGCAGAATAGAGCCTCAGCTCGGATAACTAAAGGTAACATAACTGGTGACTTTGCCTTACGTTCCTACATTCGCGCGGTAACCACAATTTACCAACTTTTTAATTCTCTGTCGAATTAAAGGCCGAGCCACACCGGATGCGTGACGTGCATGTGCGCGTGCGCGTTCGCTTTCCACTGCGTTGTATAGTATGAATTCTCATTACGACATGTCACTATACAACGCAGTGTAAAGCGAACGCGCACGCGCACGTGCACGTCACGCATCCGGTGTGGCTGGGCCTTAAAGTGTATGCTGTTTTAACCAAAGTATAACACCTCTGGTGCCATTAAACCAGTTCCTGCTAAACTAAACAAGTTCCGGAAGTGAGCTAGTCTTCATGCAGTAAGATAAGCCGGAAGCGAGTGCATGGACCTTCCAATGTCAAAACGAGGTGAACAGGTTTGGTACTTGACTCTGCGCTGTATGAATGGTCTGGCTGGAGATGTTTGACATTTTAAAAACCGGTCAAGTGCGAGTCAAATGTGGAGACTTTACGCTAAGTGTACGGAGTCCAATCTCGTGATAATTATAATGAACTTCACATATATATTTAATTTGACACGTTGAAGGAGCACACAGTAGTACATAAAAGTTTTATAGATTAAAGGGCATTGGGTAAATTTGTTTGAAGAATATTGTCATTATTTTTTTCAGCGGCCACGGATGATTCTTACATAGTTATTTAAAGGACCTCTAAATACACATAGATATATATAATTTATGGCGTTAAATAATATCGGAGCGGAGATTTTAAAGATTTAAGTGTTCAGTTTTTAGTACAAAAGTACGCCCGAGTATGAATATTTAAATATCTCAGCTCCGATGCACTTAAGAGTATTCATTACATAATAAAATATGTTTATTTTTAATAATTCTATCATAATTTACGAATGGCCGCTCACTTTAAAAATATATGAATTTTACAAATGACAACACTTTTACCCAAACCCTTTTCATAATTTTTTACTCAATTGTCAATCAAATTTATAGACGTATCTTATTTTGTTTTATGACGTGGAAAAAAGTATCCTTATCTATTTATATATAAAGAATCCTGTTTTTTTGATCGAGGGGTAAATTTTCTCAAGGTGACTAGATTTCGTTTGGGGAAGAAGCCGGGTTATGTGGGACTAGCCACTGCAAGAGTACATACCCACTAATACCCCTTAGGTGGTTTACCGGCGGTGTGCCAAATGGTATGACAGGGTCCAGTTAGGTGCGACGACGAGCGAAGCGAGGAGGAGCGTGTTAGGTTAACATTGACCAAACAGCCAGAATCTACTTTTTTTTATATTTGTAAGTATATGATTGTAGGTATACCTATGATTTGTTCGAAGTCAAAATGTCATCCTTGTAAACCATTCTACTACTTGAAAGATGGTTTCTAAAGAGTGGCTTTATAAAAAAATACGTAATGTATATTACTCTAAGTAAACCATTCTACTACATGAAAGGTGGCATTTTAAAAAGTAGCTTGATAGAAATAAAACCAATCATACAGTTGGTAACCGTGAGGTTTGGAAATAAAAATAAATAATTTGATAAGTAAGACACATGATCTTTCGACGAAATGAAATTCTGCGAATAATTGGTTGCGAAGTGATAATCGGCAATTAATTTTTCTGCGATAGATAAGAGAACCTAAATAAATATTTTTTTATTCCCACAGAAAAAAGGTAAACAAAGGTGTTGCCGTTAACGAAAAACATTTGCAGTCTTCAAAATATTTATACTTTCCACATTTATAAGAAATCGACTTTCTATAAAAAAACTATATACTGTAATAAAGATTGAAGAATTCAATTTTTTGATGGAAAACTTTATTTTGATATAAATTCTTTGTTGTATTAATTTAAAAGGAGAAAACTGTTTTTGTATGCATAATTTATTTATTGCACTGGTATCATTGACTGGATACACCCGTGTCAACAAGTTGAGGGCCGCTTGATTGATGTGAGACGTCACTTCACTCGCTTCGCTTCACAATTCGTGCTCCCATCGTAATCACTTCCCAGGGACTCATTTGTGCGATTTTAATTTCAATTATTTCTCAAATTTATTTTTATATCACGGTACGAGCGTAATGATAACTTAATATTATATTTCTTGCTGGCCCAAACTTCGAGATCCCCTGAAGTGTCACTTTGACAGTGACGTAACTTTGTTTACATTTTTTCTGTGGGAATAAAAACCCGACTTTAAATATGTGGGTGTTTGTATGAAATTATCGCCATAATAGTTTTGAACTGCAATTAGATTAACGCTGGTCAACTAATTTAATAGCTTGTTTTTTTATTATGACTAAAAATAATTATGATCTCATCAATATGCCATAGTACAATTCTGGGGTCCAAGTGAAAAAGGGTTTAAGTCTAGTATACCCCGTTCATGTATACAGGGTGTACAATCCAAATGGGTCTGTATGGAGAAGTCGGAAACTATGAGAGATAGCGAGATCTGTTCTTAGGAACCATGACTAGAGATGGCCCAAACCGTAAATATTCGAAACCGAGTTACCCGAGTTGAAAATTGGTGTAAACCGGTTTCAACCCGGGTTGCTCAAACCGAGTTGATAGTACAAACCGACGCAAGCTCACGAGCGTTTCGTTCATCAGAAGACGAGTCAAACCGAGTCTACGCGTTTCATTTCACGTCTGTGCTGAGTGCGGTTTGGGTTGCTCAAACCGAGTTGATAGTACAAACCGATGCATGCTAAAGAGCGTTTCGTTTCGTGGCTTCGTGCATCAAGACGAGTCAATCCGAGTCTGCGCTGCGGGTTTTTCCGTCAAGTCGAGTGAGGCGGACGACCGTTTCGTTGCGGGCTCACGGTTTCCGTTCCGTTCCGAGTAGCTCGTTCGAAGCGAGTTAGAGAAACTTCAAACCGAGCCAACTCGAGTTGAGCACAACTCGGGTTGAACCGGTTTGTTAAATCGAGTTGACACATCTCTAACCATGACGTCGATTTTAGATTTAATAATAATTACATTCAAACTTTTTCATTAACTTATTTATTTAAAGAAGATTCCATTAGTGTTGTGCTTCTTGCGACTTGCAGAATTTATACACATTGATTTTGACCAGGTTCGATTCCCGGTTATGTATGAGAGTTAATAAAAAAGTTTGAATGTAATTATTATTAAATCTAAAATCGACGTCATGGTTCCCAAGAACAGATCTCGCTATCTCTCATAGTTTCCGACTTCTCCATACAGACCCATTTGGATTGTACACCCTGTATACCCTTTTTTATTACGAGTTAAGTCGAGTTGTACCGTTTTTCACTAGGACCCCAGAATTATGTCTTATGACACTTATTGCCGCACTCAGTGACGTCAATTAAATTTAATGCTGTTACTTTCTTTGCTATAGCATAAAATAAGCAGTGATCGGAATAGGTAGAGTATATTTACCTAAAGTTCGCAAAAGGACATAATATAGTGTGGTTACAACCGGATGAAATATTAATTTATCTTCATTGAATTCCGGATTTCCGGTATTTTTAATGCTAAATATACGTAATATTTACTTACGGTATGTGATGTTTTATGTTAGTTTATGATAAAAGGGGCCTGTAACTGATTTCTTTTAAGTATCTAAATAATAGGTGGAGTATATTTACCTAAACTTCGTAGAACAGAGACATAAACTGGAGACTTCCTTGCTACTGCATTTAGTAGTACCAGAAAAATGCCGGAAATCCGGAACTAAATAAAAATAAAATAATATTTCACCCGGTTGTAACCACTCTATATTATGTCCCTTTGCAAACTTTAGGTAAATATACTTTACCTATTCCGATCACTGAAAATAAGAAAACACTTCACTAAACAAGCTTTAAATTTAATTGACGTCTCTGAGTGCGGCAGTTAAAGTATTAAGCACAGGATCATTAATAACAAAAGACTTTTATGAACAACAACTTTATGCGTAAAGTATTTTGTATGACAATCGAAATTATGACAACAGTTATTATGTGACTAGAGGGAGACCCAGTTCTAGAACCACAGTGTACCGCCTATGTTAACTGTTATAAATTCCAATTTCTTCGGGCCTGATTCCAAGCGAACGAACAAGAATTCTATGGCATTATCTCTTACGTTTTCTATGTAAAAATAAAGACAAAACATGTTCTAGAGCATTCGCTCGTTTGGTCTAAACCCACCGTTACAATGCCACTTCTTGGGTGTTATTCTCTAAAACGGCGCTCTGTCGGGCGAACGAGTGAACGAGTGAACGCGCCACACGCACACCGGCGAGTTTAAGTAGTCCCGTCAGGGCGCACAAAACACATTTTAGCGCCTGCATTTTCAATTAGGCAGCCTTATACGTTCGATCTTATCGACAGAAGCCCTGCGGCCTAATTGAGAATAACACCCGTTGTCTTCCCGTGGATGTCGTAAGAGGCGACTAAGGGAATAAAGGCTTGTAGTGGAGTTAGGCGATGGGTTTGTAACCTGTCACTAATATACACATCTTAGCCTGATTGTGCAAATGTGGTTACAGAATCATCATTAAGATTCGTTGTTAATTCTGTAGCTCTACCTACCCCAGGCGTGAGTTTATGTATGTGTATGTATCTATAAATTTGAAATGAAGAAATAATAAGTCTGTTAAATGTGTGCGAGTACGGCGGTAAGTCAAAAACTTTTTTTTTTTAAGAAAAAATCTTTTTGTAAAATACGATCTTGCGGACATAAAGCGCAGTCTCAGTTTTATTTGGTTAATAAAGCTCTTATATAGTTAGATAAAAACCCCCGATATAATGGTGACCCCTTCTTTAATAGCTGATATCTCTTAACGGCTTAACCGATTTTCATGAAACCTAGCTAAAAACCACCGCTAAACCCGCTTTAAAAAAACGCATCCGTATCGGTTCAACCGTTTAAGAGCTACGGTGCCACACACAAGCAGACACAAACACACACACACACATAGCAGACATATTATTACATCTTTTTGCATCGGGGGTTAAAAACAACTAACCCGTAAATACCAATTATAATATTATATCCTAAATGCACGCATGCATGTTTCACTTACCTATATATTTCCTCACCTTCTCCTCAACCCATATATTGCTTGCCATATATAGCAGTATGTCAAATTCAAGAACCAAAGCAGTTTTAACTCTCGTATGTTAGTAATAAGGTTGATATTACAACAGGGGTTTTATCTTAGATACTGCTTATTGGAATTCTATAGTCTCATTAGTACGAGATGTAAAGTCTCCTAGTCTGGAAATAAAAAATTACAAGTCCAGTTATACAGGATGATTAGTAATTTGATACATTTCTTTTAAGGGCGGTTTAGAGCTGTATTTGCAGCATAAAAGGACGTATTGTAATACTCTGTCAGAAAATAAGTAGTTACATTAAATATTTTTATAAAATTACATAAACGATCTTGGGCACTTTTGTATGGAAATTGGGTGTGGCACAAACGGAATTGAAACCTATATATTTAAAATGTAATTAGGTAAAACATCATTTGTTACTACGGCCGCGAATACCTAGCTTACCGGAGAACAAAAATATGGCCACTTGAAAGCAAGATATATAGTCCATAGAAACTTTGGCAAATATATATTAAACTAAAATATTTTCTTAAAATCGGAGAGTTGATTTGTCGTATACAATAAATACACAATTTATAAGATAAGACCTTCGTGTAACTTTTTTGCTTAATCGCAAGTTATGTAGATGATTAGATTGATTAGTTTTATAATCTTTCATTGTAAAACATTCCGACATAACCATCATAGATACTTTGTAATCTTGCGAGTAACGTGTTGTTATGATTATTTCTAAATAACTTTTTTTAGACAAGTTCTGTAGAAAAATTAACATCGCAGTATTGTTTTAAATATTTTTCTACATGAAATACCCTAAACCCAGCTGTCCTGAATCGAGGAAAGTTGAACTATGGTTTTCATTTTGTATGCAGACAAGCCTTGGATTTTTAAAATGAAAACGATTGCGATGGCGAGTGCGTTAGGCAATAGCCCCTCAGTTCTATAATTATCCGTCACAATATTATATAAGCCAAAGTTTCGATAGACTATATCATGAATATAATCTTGTTTTTCAAGTGCCCATATTTTTGCTCTCCGGTGAGCTAGGTATTTGTTGCCATATTAAGAAATGATGTTTTAACTAATTCCTTTTTAATGACATAGTTTTCAATTCTGTTGGTGCCACACCCAATTTGCCCATGATCCTTCCTAATTTTTATTTATTGAACTTGCTTTTCTTAAAATGAAATCTACTTATAACGTTGAACGTAGCTACCTACTCGTATGACTAGCTTTTAAATAAAAAAGGTAAAAATTAGGGATGTTGCATAATGATGAGAAAGTAATAAAAAATGCTGACTGTATGACAAATTTTCCTAGTAAATTTGGTAAAAATCTTAATATTTTGAAAAAGTTAAAAGACCTTGGATTTAATTTCAGAAAAAAAAACGGTCCAGGTGCTACACGACCTTTTTTGCTGCAAATGAGCTGTACTACGAGTAAGTCCTCTAAAGGAACATATTTTTCTTCATATTATTATATGTAGTGATCGGCGATCGGAAGCATTTTATGTCAAATTGTTGACGAAATTATTACATGGACATGACTATTTCATTTCTTGTAAAAAAAATTACCTTACTAAAAATGTATGTTTTTTTAACGAATTTGTTAGAAACTTGAGTAATAATGATAACAACGAAATATCAGTTTACGACTATGCACCTCTCACATCTTTTGATGTCGAACGGTCATTCTCTTTATATAAATGGATCCTCAACGTTAAAAGGAATCGATTGACAATATTAAACGTAGAAAAAATAATGATTATTTACTATAACAAATTAAATTCAGTTACCTTTTAAGAAAGGTTTTATTTTGAACAACACCGACTTATCCATATTAGTCATTACTATTCATGACGTAGGACGTCAAAGTGACATAAAATGCTTCCGATCACCGATCACTGATTATATGCAACTTTACGAGTAAATGCTTTACAGATCTCAAGCAGGCTGTATGTTAGCTTTAAAAAAACCAGCACAATTAGCCCATTTTATAATTAAACCTTCCTTGTGAATCTTGTGATCAAATTCGTAAGATTCCCAGTAGGCATGGTAGCGGACTAGCGGTCCCGGAAACTGTACAGAAGGTTAGCAGCCTTAATACTATATAATAGTGGCGACGCTTGCGCCTGCGCAGTCAGTATAGCGCGCGTGACCGTGACTTTTGTTTATAAAGTAAGTGAGAATCGTTAAATAAGTTTTGAAGTTAGAATTGAGTATGGTTTTTGTTTGTGGTTTTTTTTTATTTTTTAATTAATAATATGAAAAAGTTTTCGCTGTGTGACGGTTTTTTTAGTAACAAAATTTTGGTGATTTTAATGGTGTCTTATTGTGATACATAAAGCTAGCCAAGTGTGCAGATTCGCACACTAAGGGTTCCGTACCATTCTTTCATAATTGTTATAGTGGCAATAGATGTTTTCAACTTCAACTGTTTAAGTAGGTACCTATCGCTAGTGAAAAAGAATATGTCTTTTGAGGTTAAAGTAAAAAATGTTATGAGTCTATTAGACTCTGTATATTATTACACCTTTTTTATCACAAGCTAAGTCGACTTGTATCTATATTCAATAAGGCCACAGCTATTACGGTTCAGCAGATAGTACAGCCGAGTTCATAATTATGTGTACACTTTAGTACCTTGTCTATTTAATGTCATTTCTAAACTGTTAAAGTGACAAGGTACAAAATTGTACACGTATTTATGATGTCGACTGGTAATAGCGGGTAGCAGTGTCCCGGGGCACCCCCGTCGTACGTTTTCATATTACCGACAGCTTAAAATCTTCAACTATACGACTTTTCCGTAATACCGTGCATAATCCAGAATTTATCGCTAATATATAAAATTCTCATGTCACAGTGTTTGTAACAAAACTCCTCCGAAACGGCTGGACCGATTCTTATAAAATTTTGTGTGTAGTAGTTCTGAGAATAGGACGTAAAGTATATTTCATAAGGTTTGAAACAAAATTACGCCGGGCGACGCCGGGCGCAGACAGCTAGTTATATATAAACGCCTTCCTCTTGAATCACTCTATCTATTACTGATAACCGCATTAAAATCCGTTAGGTCCATAGTCAATCTGACATTCTACAACAATACGGTTGAGTTTCCTATAAGTTACAAATGACTTGACATCTCTAATGACATTGACGACTTCAAGCATATTTTTCTTGAAATGGGTCACTAATTAACGTTCGTGACCGTACATACACTTAGGTGCAAAACTGTCTCAATATTAGCACCTTAGTACTGCCCTACTAAGCATAATGGCGATATCTCAGACAAAACATTTGTAGAAATTGCAACCTAGTTTCAAACAGAAGAGAGTTGAATCTGCTTTGGCTTTTGTATTTAGTTATTGCATTTTTTATGAGGGCAGAGTAGAATTGAATATGTTGATGATAATTAAAGGTATTTTTAAATGTTTAATATAGAGAAGTACTCCTCGAAATTCGCTACAAATCCGCCTACCAAATGATTTACCGGTCATTTACAATTTTTATGTAATTTTAACGTAAAAATGTTAAAATTTAACTTTTTTATTTGTCTAATATTTTAATTCTCTTTATGGCAACCCCAAATAAGGACCCCGATAAAAGTAAAGAAATTTAGTCTCTTTAAAATGAGTAGGACATTATTGAAATCAGCCATATTTTTTCGGTGGTAGTTATTGGCGACATTAGTTTGGTGCACGTTACACTTTTGCACCGAGACAAATTAGCCATACAAACTGGTTGTTAGTTGACATTAAAATTTTGGAATAACTAGAAAACTACGTCCCTGATTCAGGCAGTTGATACCTCATTTTGAAGAGGATGGAATTCCCTATTTTAAATAGTTTTCTTATTTGGGGTTGCCACAGACAAAATTACAAGTAAAAAAAAAAATTAAAATTTTACAGTTTTTGGTTCAAAATTACTAAACAAATTATAAATGACAAGTAAATCATTTGTTCAGCAGTTTTGTAGCGAACTTCAAGGAGTACCATTCTGTATTAAGCATTTGAAAATACCTTTAATTATCATCAACATATTTACATTCTACTAAGGTGCTAATATTGAGACAGTTTTGCACCTAAGTATAGGCATAGACGGTTTTTAATTTATAATAATAATAATAATAATAATTCATTTATTTGCATTTTATGGGTTTTACAAGTTCTTAACTGTTATTGTACAATGATCCAACATAAACCCCGTTAGGGCACAGCAATATACTTAATACATAAAAAACTAACTCTAATTTTAGCAGGCAGCTTAGTATTATTATATTTAATTTTATTATATTACTTCTACAAAACTATCTTGTTAATTTTTATTTATTAACAAAATAAAAAAACTCATCTATATTATAAAAACAGTTTTCTAACAGATATTTTTTTAGTTTATTACAAAATAATATATCTTTATCAATTTCCCTTATTTCTATAGGTATTTGATTATAAATCTTTACAGCCATATGATGTGTACCCGAATACACCATTTTCATATTTGTAAAATAACTAACTAATTTATTTCTTTTTCTTAAATTCTGGGACCTCAAACAGTCATCCCTTTTTACGTTAAACAGGTGTTTCTCTTTTTTTATAAACTTACATATTTCTAAAATGTACAGTGAAGTTAATGTAAGGATTTCAAATTTTTTAAAGTATGGCCGACAGCTCTCTCGGTCTGTAATATTTGCTAATATCCTAACACACTTCTTTTGTAGTATAAACACTTTTGCGACATCCGTACTGTTTCCCCACAAAATAACTCCGTAACTCAGCCAGGAGTACGCGTAAGCATAATATGCTGTAATGGCCGTTTTCACATCAGTACATTTTTTTAATTCATATAAGGCATAAGTGAATCTGGAGAGTTTTCCAGAGATTTTTCCCAGATGTGCTTTCCAATTCATGCATGAGTCAATTTCAACGCCTAATAGTGAGCATGAGTTAACAGTAATTATTTTATCATTTTTGTAAAAAAAGTTAGTTTCAATCGGAGCTTTCTGGTGTGGTTTAATTTGAATTATTTTAGTCTTGGATAAATTTAGTCCTAGGTTGTGGTCATCTAGCCACTCTGATATTAGTTTAAGATTAGTATTCAATTGTTCTTTCAGGTCTTCATGGTCGTTACATTGCAACACTAAAGTGATGTCATCTGCGTAAAGTATGGACTGAGTTTCTAAAATCTTTGGCAGATCGTTAATGATCTTGTGTTATTTATCAATAAACAATTTATTTTACGAAAGATTAAGTATCTGCCAAACTGTATCGCATGGTGGAAAGAGACTTTGTTTTACACCATGTAAAGATAACGTTATTCTATCCTATTCTATTCAACTTAAAATATTTATGCAGTATAGAACTAGGCCTCATAAATATAAAAAGATCGTGAAAAAAGTCAACAGGCTTTCACCTTTCGTTACAGTGAATATAAATAAAACTTCGACAACTTGTCGCTTTATGTACAGACTAGAGGACGCCCGCGACTTCGTAGGCGTAGAATTAGTTTCCCGCTACTCCCCCTATTTCTTCCCGTTGGGGGTCGATTTTCGGAAAATCCTTTCTTAGTGCTCACTTACATCATGAAAGGAACCCCTGTACCAAATTTCAAGTTTCTAGCTACAGTAGTTTCGGCTCTGCGTTGATATCTAAGTCAGTCAGTCAGGTTTGCCTTTTATATATGTATATATAGAGAGATGTAGTGAATAATCACCGACATCGTTGGTTTAACCGCCCGCGCCAAAAGTGGGGTGTTACAAGATTAACGTGTGAATCTGTGTAGGTACTTATCTGTGTTTGTGGCATTGTGTGGAACATAAACAGACGCGTTTTTTTTTAAAGTAAGCTTGTTTAACCCATTCATTGCAGATGACGCCGATCGGCGTCATTCGTTACACACAAACACAAACAATGCCGCAGACACCGATCGGCGTCATATTTTCAGTAATGATTCCATGGAATATGTCTATCCTTATATTATGTTTATCCTTAAAAAAAAACATATTTTTATTACTAAAATTCGATCTCGGGTGCTGGTGACGCCGATCGGTGTCCAATTTAACTTAAGCTGGATGCCGCGGACGCCGATAAGCGTCACATTCAGCTATAACTGGGTGCCGCTGACGCCGATCGGCGTCACAAGTTTAAGGAACCTTCTCGGATGCCGCGGACGCCGATCAGCGTCACATGTAGCTGAGCCTGGATGCCGCAGACGCCGATCGGCGTCATGCTTGAGGAGGCTTGGCAATGAAAGGGTTCGGGATGGTCGTAGCAGTCGCAATAATTATTGTTATTAGATTTTATCTATTTAATAGTTATGTCGAATAGCTTCGTATTTTATTTAAGATCTGTACTGGTTTGCTAAGGAAATAAAGAATTTTGAATTTGAATTTGAATTTTTGAATTCATCTATTTATCTCTCAATTAACTTTTCGATCGATGCTGAAGTCGACTGAGAAAACAAGATAATACGAGCTTTTCCGACCAAATACGATATCGTATGTTTATGGACGACACGGTACCTAGTTGATAGTGACCCTGCCCACGAAGCTAGTGGTCCTGGGTTCAAATCCCGGTAAGGGCAGATATTTTTGTGTGATGAGCGCTAATATTTGTTAATGAGTCATGGTTCTTTTCTATGTATTTAAGTATGTATTTCTCTATATAAGTATGTATATCGTTTCCTAGTACCCATAGTACAAGCCTAGAGCTTAGTTTGGGACTAGGTCAATTGGTGTGACATTGTCCCCTGATATTTATTTATTTGTCCCCTGAAATTTGACCTTTGGGCTTGTAGGTACTATTAAAATTAATAAAAACTATAGAAATATCCAGCATAAGACTCTTTATCCATGATCTGAGTCAAGTGTAAAGGATGTTCGCAATGAATAAACTTTATGCTGAATTAAACGCATGTTTTTTCTATAGAAGTTTGCCTGTACCAAGCATAAGAGATGCATAAAGTAAGTAGGTATTTACTGACTTAGCCTAACGTAGCCTCTACCTGTTCCAGATCAAAATGCGTTCCCTAATGATCCTGTTCTTCGTGGCCGCTGCGCAGGCGCGTCCTGGCTTCATCTACACGCAGCCGCTTCAGCCAATCGGAGTGGAATACGCCCACCCCTCCGCTCCCCTCGTCCAGGCTAACCCCGCCGTCGAACAGAACGCTGCCGTTGAGAGCCAGCTGCCCAGGGAGTTGTTGAAGTCCAGGGACTTTTATGATAATCCAGCTGTAGCCGAGGGCCTGGCTAAGGAGTCGTGGTTCACAAACAAGGAGATGCTGGTGGTGGAAAGAGAGGCCGAGAAGATTCCGAGGGAAAGCATTTATAAGATCGTGAAGAGTGCAGGGTTTTTGGATCGGAATTAATAGTGGACGAAGGATATCGTTGATCGGTAATGTTTATGTAACGTAAGAAGCACAGCAAGTAATAAGTAGAGGCGACTTGTTTTTCTTGTGACTGTTTATGTTTTTATTAAAATAAGAGCAGCGTTAACTTATTCTGTAAATATATTGAACAATATCATTTAAACACTTTTAATAGGCTGTACTGTAATTATTAAAGGTATCTCTCTACTATTAAACTAATGAATAATACTATATTTATCTAGGAATATAATTAATTGGTTAAAATATCTATGCCCACTCATATAACGTAGGTATGTACATATGTTCTTTGCCATATAATTATTTTTATGTTTATTACGAATATCGAGTCATTAAGATAGAAATAGAGTAGACATAATTTTATGCATTTTTAAATTCCTTTATGTAAACAAGTTCATGCACGCATATAATTAGAATAAATGAGTGCAGAGGTTAACTCGTTAAGTTGTTTTCTAACTATGTTAATTAATGTTCAATGTCATATTAATAATTTAAGTTAATTAAATTTCTTAACTTAAATGGCATCATATAGTTAAATAAAATAATTATAGAAATAAGTGTATTTTATAATAATGAAAAAGCTGTGATCTCGAGCAATTAGTACGAATTCGTAAGTTTTTGTTCAAATATAATTATAAAATAAAAAGTGAGACTTTGATATCTGAATATTTTATTCACATCTTATCACTACTTTCCTGGCTATGTTAGAATTGCTTATTATAGCTGTTACAATAAAATGTACTAAGTTATTTAAAAAACATTATTTAACATTTATTATATCTACGTACGTGGACATCATCTGCAAAAAGAAAATTTAAAAGTTTATGACCATCATTTTACTACTCATATAGGAAATAAAATGGTATGTGCAGTCGAGTTCATAAATATGTGTACACTTTAGTACCTTGTCTAATTAATGTCATGTTTTGACTGCCATATATGAAGTCACAGCGATTAAAGAGACAAGGTACTTAAGTGTACACATATTTATGAACTCGACTGTATACACTGAGAACGATAAAAACGTTCCTCTCCTTGTAGTACGAGTAATTTAGGTAACCGTGTTCCCTCTTGAGTCTTATATCATTAATTATCGTCAACAATCATCCCCTTTCTGATTTTTAATATATTTTAATGGTAGTACACATTATACAGCATGTAACAAAAATTCCGTTCATCTACCACAACATGTCTGGGGTTATAAATGTTATAATATGCTAATTTATTTATTTGTTTCAAACAATATTTTACAGCCTTACAGTTAACACCAAGACGCTGTAAAATTCAGTGAAAATTACACTAAAACTAGATTAGAGAAAATAAAATACAAAAAAAATTGACTTCCAAAAACAAATGCCACTGCTTCTGTGAGCTGTAGACCTCGCGACAAACTTAACTTTGACGCTGGAAAACTGTTATCCCCATACGCAAATAAGTAATCACAAAAACCCCCATATCTACGCCTTTTTGAAAAAAATCGAAAAATTAGATCTATAAAAAATCCATAATATCCATATATCCATATATAATTATCGAATCTGCTCACAAAATTTCACAAGAATCAGTTGATAAATTCGACCGGTAGAGGAGAACATCTGAACAAACAGACGTTGGACATTCGAAAGCATTTTTACCCAAACAGAGGGCTCAGACAAGATGCACTACGCTAACTAACGTTTCTATTCGATTCGTTTTTAAACGAATCGCGTCACTGGTAGACCACGTGACTTTTCGTATCATGTCATCTTCCAGTGACGCGATTGGTTTAAAAACGAATCGAATAGAAACGTTAGCTAGCGTAGTGCATCTTGTCTGAGCCCTCTGAAACGAAGACGCTTAGCGCTCGCTTGGTCAATTATTGACGATTGAGTCGTTCCTTAGAGATGATTTTTCATTCACATATAAAGCTTTAAAGAACTGGAAGGAAACCGCTCAAGATCGGATAGAGCGGAAGAGGTGGAGAGAGGCCTTTGCCCAGCAGTGGGACATTACGGACTCATAATAATAATAATATGAAGCTTAAGTACGGCGGTAAATAAACAAAATTAATATGTTACCCGTAACGCCCACCGGGTTTCTCCATATCGCACCCCTCCCCGTAGGTTGGCTTCTTGAAGCTCCGTCCTCTCTTGCAGGTCACCCAGCACTCGTGCACTGGTTTTTGAACGAAATCTGAAAAATGGAACAAAATTGCGCTTTATTTACCAATGGCATAGACTTGTAACATGCTTGACTTGCCTTTAGGACAATAAATGTGGCCAAATCAGTGGTTTTGTAACTACACACTCCGTGACGTCACAGTGACGTGCTCAGTTGCGACCAGACACCGAACCCGCGAGGTTGTCATTTATTTAAAATGCAAAATGGCGAATTGTATGTTTTGAAATCTGTGAGATTGTGGCAATGATATAATACTTATAGTAAAAAGAGGTAGATATTATGTTATACGCACTTCGATAGTGGCACCCTAAAACGAAGCCAATTGGTAAACCTTTACTTAGTCTTGCGCTGTCAACGGAACCGTGAACTAGTCTGCAGAGCAACATACACTCGTCTTTGGTTCGCTCTCGGGAATTAGCATAGCATCCTGCTTTCACTTGCCATCTATGAATTAGTGTGTAATTGCAATATTTACTGATTATGTGTGCGTAAGCCTGGCCATTTTTACACGCGGAATACCGTATAGGTAACATATCTACCTCTTTTTATATTATATCATTGGATTGTGGTATTTAGTGCGACGTAGTTTGTAAGAAATCTGTATCATGGGGCAATTGTTCCTTAGCCAAACATAGGATATATATGTATATATGTGACATATTTTTTGCACGACGTCGGTTAAATTCGGTTAAACTTGCTATAGAGCATAAGGGCGAGGACTTTAACCACGAAGACCTTTTACCTAATAATTAGAATCTGAGGGCCCTGCCAAGATGCATTACGCTAACTAGCGTTTCTATTCGATTCGTTTTTAAACGAATCGCGTGACTGGTAGATCACGTGATACGAAAAGTCACGTGATCTACCAGTGTCGCGATTGGTTTAAAAACGAAACGAATAGAAACGTTAGTTAGCGCAAAGCATTTTGGCAGGGCCCTCTGATATTTTAAAATTCTGCATTCTAGAAAAGCGCTATTCGTAAATGTTGAATAGGAGTCAAATAAACTACAAAAGGTATTTTTTTTATGTCCAAACCTACAGAAACACTTAAAGTAAAGTGTATCTAAGTATAAACTGTAGTTAGTATTTCACAGACATAAAGTTACGAGAGAGTATTAAAATCCACTTTACCTTAATCACATGTCTTCAAACAATACCAAGAGCATTCATAGTTTGCTATTACAACATCGCCAAAACCTTGCAATACGCTATTTGTATGCAATCAATGATTCCGCCGTTTACAATAGTAACATTACCAAATAAATGTTTACTAAAATGTCGACACTTCACTTTGCATAACAAAACAAACTCACTTTAGAATTGATGTTGTGTGTGTGTGTAAGCATGTAGGAACAGGTTTACCAGCTTATTCTGTTCGGGTGTTTTATCCACAGCTATAAAACTGACCGCAGAAATATTAATAAAAACATTTGGCAAATCTTTTCCATTTCAACTGACGTTACAAATATTAAAAAAGTCATTTCAGCTTCTGAACTCATGGTGACTGAATACCCTCAGAGAGATCTTATTATAATACATTGACATTGTCAATTTTCGATATTTAATAGGGAATATTCATGGCTTTTTTTTTCACAGCTTCAATAAAAACTGATTCATTTAACAAACAGCTCAGAAAATTTTTTTTTTAAATAGCTATAAAAACTACCACGATATCTCTTTCTCGCAAAACAGAATTTAACATGGAGGTTCTATAGCCGACGTGGTACATGACTAATTAGCAGTTTAAAATGCTTGAACCATAGTATTTCTTGGCCGATTTTTATTTATATTTCACTTTTGGTGATCTCTTTTACGGTATTTTCATATTTTGTTTACAAATGCGATTTAAAAATCAATCATCCATGCAATGTAAAAACATGCCACTACGTGAGCACCTCCGCTCTGTCAGCATTTATAGGCTGTGTGAATCGGATAGGAACTTATTCAGCCTGTGAAATATCACCTACATACCATACCTTTGCGACTGTCGCAGTTGAACTCGTGCATGTCACAGGTGTCAATGAAGGTGCGCATTTCCCCGCAGGAGTCGATCCCGCAGACGGGCACTTGGTCGTGGCGGCAGATGTCCGCTATCTTACATTCTTCTTCTAACTGTGCAACAAACAGGGGTGTGATTCTCTCAACAACGACGGACGGACGGACGAACGAGTGATTGTCCAAGCGGCGAGTTTAAGTAGTCCCGACAGAATGAACAAAACCCATTTTAGCGCGTGTATTCAATTTGGCAGCATGAGTTCTCGAACGTATAAGGGCTTGTTTACGGAGACGCGGAGCGTCGCGCGTGGCGTGCGGCTTGGCGTCGCGCGGCGGGTCGGGCGTTTTTTCCGTTTACAGAGACGCGGCGCGTGCAGCGGACCGCGTCATCACACGCGCAAACACAAACATATGGCAATGTACGGTGGTGTTGTTTATAAAGATGCGGGGCGTGATGCGGGGCGTAGAGAGTAGCGGTGTCCCCTACAACCGCGGCGGACTCTCGGTCGTGTAGCGGAGCGCGCGGCGGAGCACAAGACTGTCAGAAGGTTCCGCCGCGGGCCCCGCTGTGGGCGCAGTGGCCGAAACCGCCGTTATTGACGCGTGCGACGCTGCGTGCAGCGCGGCGATGCCATCCGCGGGCTCCGCCGCAAGTAACGCTGTATTTGAAGCAAACGCGTGTAAATCCGCTTCTCCGTAAACGCTTTTATACAACGCCATATGTTTGAATTTAGAGCAGACCCCGCCGCCCAACGCTACGCGCGACCCCCCGCGTCTCCGTAAACAAGCACTAAGGCTGCCTAATTAACAATGCACGCGCTAAAATGTCTTGTTCGCTCGGACGGACTACTTAAACTCGCCGCTTCGATTCGCTCGTTCGTCCACCCGACCGCTGCGAGAATAACAGAGAATAACACCCCAGGACGTTAGGTTTACGCGCAAATGTTGGCGCAGAAATAATCGCCCGACACCGGATCAGCTCAAAGTGAGACATTGAATAAAAAAAAAGATTTAAAAAAAAACCAGCCTTCAAAAAGCAAAAAATAACTTCTTTAAAATGGTAGGTAAATAGGTCAGTCCAACTGAAGTCTGATTTTGGTTAAAATATTGTTGGACGCCGACTTCAGTTGGACTGACTTATTTACCTACCATTTTAAAGAAGTTATTTCTTGCTTTTTGAAGGCGGGTTTTTGTTTTTTTAAAGTTTTTTTTATTTTATACTTTTTAGTGATCATAATTATGCTGTTATTCTCCCACTTCTCAATTAATAAGAAACAATAGAACATTTCAATATCGCCGCAAGCAACGCCGTGGGAAAGTCATAGTCATATATTTAAACCTAAATATGCTTCGTCATAGTCGCTCAACTATCTTAATCGAAATATCTTGTCGCCACCCTCGAAATATATACCGTTTAGGAGTTCCAGTGGCCATCTGTGGTCTTCATCATCAGTTCCACTTCACAAAATAGTGCTTTCCAAGACCAAATACACGAGTTACAATGAAAAATACCAAAATCGCTATGTGTGCCTATAAATTTTGAAGAGTTCCGTCGATTCCTCATGGATTCCACCATCAGATCTTCATTTTGATAAGAATGGGACCAATCGGGAAGCACCAGCTAATAAAAAAAAGAATCATCAAAATTGGTTCACCCAGTCGAAAGTTCTGAGGTAACAAACATTAAAAAAAAAAAACAGACAAATTGAGAACCTCCTCCTTTTTTTGAAGTCGGTTAAAAATTTGATATTGATCTGTGTTCGTACGATACGTTTGACTGCTAGCTTGTGTCGAGGCGGGGCTTTGCCGCTCCGATGCTGATAAGTGTGCGTTACAGTATGGAGTTTTATACAAAAAATACTGAACGGCTCGAGTTGAGGTGGTGCCGAATCGAAGCCGAGTGGTTACGTGTGCGGCAACCTTCAGCATCATCATTTCAGCCGAAAGACGTCCACTGCTGGATGTATGCCTCCCCCAAGGTTTGCTACAAGGACCGGTTTTGCGCCGCTTGAATCCAATGGTTTTCCACAACCCTAGCCACATTGGTCATCCTTGTTGGAGGCCTAATCCAGCTGCGTCTTCCGGTACACGGACGCCACTCGACATACAACTGCCGCTACTGACATTGCAGGTTGTGATTTTAAGCATAACTAAGCAAATTACGGCAAAACCCATTGAGAAATTAAAGGAAAATGCCGTATATCTGCAATTACATTCGTAAACTGAACCGCAAAGTTATATCATAGTTAGTAAACCCCTGAATAGAATCTTCGTGTCAAGGATGACGTGGATAAACATTGGAAGAGTATGCTGAGAACAAGAATGTATATACAGGGCGTCCCACGGCTATGCCACATGGAAGGAAATAAATATTGTAGATGGAACATTTTACTGAAAGAAGACATTATTTGAATTTAAAAAATAATTTAAATTGCATTCATAGATATTTAAATAATTACATGGTTGAACCGGGAATCGAACCCGTTACACGAGAATAATAATTACCCTGTAACTTTACCATACTGATCGAAAGGCTTCATCATAAGGATTATTTTTTGCTAAATAACATAGTGTCAGAAATAAAAGGAAGACCATGAATTTTAACATTTTTAATACAAAATTAATCAATTTATCAAATGCTCAAAATGAGTCCCTTCCTGTTGAATACAAAGTCGCACTCTTTTGATTATTTCGCTCCCTGTCGATTTTTGATCTTGTTGTGGTGGTTTATTTAGAATAAATAATACGTCTAAGTTCTGTTTGTAGCTCGTGGACACTTTCATACTGGTAATTAGTAATAGGTACTTATGATAATGTCAGTTGTTTGTCCTTACGGCAATGTTAGCTTTTCATTTTTCTGTTCAAAATTTCACATCAAATGTTAAAATTCATGGTCTTCCTTTTATTTTTGACACTATGTTATTAAGCAAAAAATAATCCTTATGATGAAGCCTTTCGATCGGTATGATAAAGCTACAGGGTAATTATTTTTCTCGTGTAACGGGTTCGATTCCCGGTTCAACCATGTAATTATTTAAATATCTATGAATGCAGTTTAAATTGTTTTTTAAATTCAAATAATGACTTCTTTCAGTAAAATGTTCCATCTACAATATTTAAGGTACTTTCCTTCCATGTGGCATAGCCGTGGGACGCCCTGTATATGGAAAAGGGCGTTGGAAAAACCTGATGGTGAACCGAACAACTGGACAGGCGTTGCCAAGTTTAAAGAGCTGTTTCGCTAGACGAGAAACGGGCAGTTGCATGCAGAGCTAAATGCCTTCCTCTAGTAGGGAAAGAAAAGAAAGAGAAATCGATCATGTGCGAGTTGGGCCGCTTACCAATAGGTAAACCGGGTACTTGTTTGCTACCAATATTTAAAATAAAAAGGGCATTCGGTGCTAAGGTGGAAATGAGAAACTGCCAACTTCATGCATATATACAGTGGTTGTCACATAATAGGCTATTTGATAACGTTGAAAATATACTAAAAATTGTGGTCATCCTATCAGATCATACAGTAAAACCACATATCTATATCACTTTATTTTAAACTAAATTATGTCTATTTTTTTGGAAATTACTCGTAAATATTATAAATATTTTCTGAAATTTAGCTGTGGCAGAAACGCTATGTGATTGATTTGCAGCTCTGGTGACGTCACACGCAAGTAGCTACAGATTATAAGGGTATGTCTCTTTTGTTTTTGTTTATTGTTTACTTGCGTGTGACGTCACCCTTGTCATATGGCCAGCGCCATGATAAAAACAGCGTCTTTAGCGCGGTTTTGAAAATTTAAACTTTAACATACATTTTTATTCATAATACAGTAGAATCTCAAGGAAATATCAATGTTGTGCTTGTTATGTAATAAAGAATAATTTAAAAAGGTTTTCCAAAATTAGTCAAATAGCCTATT
This sequence comes from Acleris literana, assembly GCA_946894065.1. Taxonomy (NCBI): domain Eukaryota; kingdom Metazoa; phylum Arthropoda; class Insecta; order Lepidoptera; family Tortricidae; genus Acleris; species Acleris literana. The sequence goes on along the minus strand of OX335689.1, from coordinate 6,339,660 downwards.
AGAGACGCTTGCGTTTTTTCCATAAAATTGCCTACAAAAAAGAACCACCAATCAAAAAGATCGTGACCAATTTTTATGCTAATTAATTACAATTTATTTTAAATCATCAACTAAGTACGTAAGGTTTAAAACAACTGATTTAGAGTGAACTACTTTTAAAAGCGGACCTTGTATTTTTTTGCGATTTTAAAACTTAGTGCCAGCACTGAAAAGTTTATTAATTTCAGAAAAATAAAACAACAGGTATTATAAACTTTTAGGGACAACTGATACGGAACCGAATTAACTTGGTTATATTATTTACCTTTGCAGATTCGACGTGTCCTTCACACTTATATATTGTCAATGTATAAAACACTAATCGTATCACTAATTTCATCGTCAGTAATCTAACATCGTGCTCTAAAAACGTCACTATATTTTCAAAGTGGACATTTTGTTTCTATCTATTTATTACAAGTAAGAACGTGCCGAGCTCTTTCATGGCGAAATATATCGTAATAAAAATATGTTTTACTGCCTTACGTAAAATATCGAGCGAATTGAACTTTTTCGAACGGTATAGTTAAAATTTAGTTGTATTAAACAAAATATTAACTACTTTTGTAACTCTACTAGTGACAAATAGAGTAATCATTTCATCGACTTTCATTTCATCGATTGTATTATTTCATCGAACTCTATGTTCTGCTGAAACCATAATGTTTTCAGGATAGGTGTGTAATGAATTGCATAAAAAAGAATGTATTCATTTTCATTTCACATAAAACAAATTACATAACTTTAATCTCTATAGTCTGGAAAGGACGAGGCATCAACATAAATGGCGAGTACATCACTCACCTTCGATTCGCTGACGATATCGTAGTCATGGCTGAGACCGTGGAGGACCTCAGTGCAATGCTCACTGACCTCAGTGGAGTTTCCGACCGAGTTGGCTTGAGGATGAACATGGACAAGACGAAAGTCATGTCCAACGTCCATGTCGCGCCAACTCCCGTGATATTCGGAGGCTCTGCGCTCGAAGTTGTTGACGACTATATTTACCTGGGACAAACGGTCCAGTTAGGTACTTTCTCAAAGTTGGACCAACTTTGAGAAAGAGGTCACTCGTCGAATCTGACTCGGCTGGGCAGCGTTCGGGAAGCTTCGTAGCACCTTTTCGTCCAAATTACCGCAGTGTCTGAAGTCAAAAGTCTGTGACCAGTGTGTGTTGCCAGTGATGACTTACGGATCTGAGACGTGGGCGCTAACAATGGGCCTTATAAGGAAGCTCAAAGTCACTCAGAGGGCTATGGAGAGGGCTATGCTCGGGGTTTCTCTGCGTGATATAATCTGAAATGATGATATCCGCAGTAGAACTAAGGTTACCGACATAGCCGAAGAATAGCCAAACTTAAGTGGCACTGGGCGGGGCACATTGCTCGCAGGACTGATGGCCGATGGGGTCAGAAGGTTCTTGAGTGGCGTCCGCGGACCGGGAGACGAGCTGTAGGTAGGCCTCCAACAAGATGGAGTGACGACCTTGTAAAGATCGCGGGAACGCGGTGGATGCGAAAAGCACAAGACCGGTCTGAGTGGAGAGCCTTGGGGGAGGCCTATGTCCAGCAGTGGACGTCTTTCGGCTGACATTATGAATCTCTATAATAAACCAACGATATACCTAACAATAAAAACGAAATAATTTCTTAAATCATAATATTCATAGGTTAAAAAGTAAACATTTCTAACGTCTTTGAATACTCTTAATGTGGTCACAGTTCTTAACCTAACCAGTACCTAAGATTTTTTTTACTTAAAAATGTGCCTAATAAAATTTTACAATTTGTTTTTAAGATCAACCTTGAAAGCAACCTTAAAAAGAATCGATGTATGTGACATGACGAATCGACCAAATAGATGAAAAGAATCGACGTATCAATCAGCACGGCTAGCACATGTTGTCCGCGACTTGTTTGTCGCTCGGATCTCCCTTTCTATCTAGTCTACAACGATAGAGACGCACTGAGCGACAAGCGAGAAAATACAACTTGTGCTACCAGTGCAGGCAAGAAGTGAATAAAAGTAATAGAATGATTTACAATCTAGATTACCTCAGTATAATCATGGAGCATAATTACCAGTGGGGGAGAAAAGTAGGGACATTTTACGGTATAGAGAAGTAACATTTATTAAAATTCTAACCCTTGAGGGATAAAACGGGGGCTGAAGTTTGTATGGGAACTTGGTCATTTTTAAAGTTAGAAACAGTTTTAAAAATTACCCCTCTACTTCTAATAGGCGAAAACAAACGACATATATAATTTGTAGAGTTTCGTGGTCAGTATCCCCCTATTTGCAACAAATCAATGGCTATAAATACACTTCCTTCAAATGAATGCGCTATAATCATTCACATGCTATTAATGTATTTTTTTATAATCTTGACTTCCCATATGTTCTAAATGCTCTCAACTCTTTTCAATACTTTCAAATTCAATAACATATACCTATGTACTCTAATAATCATCAACCATAAGCTTAAAATGGCATAAGATTTTAATATGTTATAGCCTAAAATCTTGAATCTTTACTACCTATACCTACCTGTTTGTTGTGACTGGCGGAAGCTAGCCGGGGGGAACGGGGGAAAGCTCATGACAAAGAGGGAACGGGGGCACAACCTCCTCCTAAAAAATTGAACTCATCAACATCATTTATATGGTTGTTTTTTTAGTTTTCATTGTACAGAATACCTTCAGAGCAAAAAATAGGAGCACAACGCCTTACTGGGTTTGAAAAATCTATACTATACTACATACTTTGTCTGGAAGAGATCGCTAATTAGCGATAAGACCGCCTGTTGTTTCCCTGTATTATTTTTTAAATGTGCTGTTTCTCTGTTTTGTTTTTTTATTTGGTGTACAATAAAGTGTTTTGTATTGTATTGTATTATACTATATTAATTATTAATTATATATTATATTATAAAGAGGAAGGAGAGTGCACAGTTGGCAGTATAGGCTCGGGGGCGCATTCCCCGGAATGAATGTACCATATCAACATCATTTATTAAGATAGTTAAAACTATAAGGCATGTGAATATTAAGTAAAAACAAGTTTATGCGAAACGAACCGGGGGGGGTGGGTAGAGCACGCCTGCGTCCCATAGGTTTATGCTTTTAAGTGCTTCGTTTGATAATAAGTCCTCCCCGAATGTTCGCTATGTCAGTAGTACACGACACACTCGGGTAGGACGTGCTGGCTTGTTTCCTCTTTGCCACAATATATGGGCAAAGGAGATCCTGCCTGATACCTGTTGCCGTTAGGTGTCTGTTGACCGGGCAGTGCCCAGTCAACACTCCTGTTAGTATAGTGAGATTGTACTAACCAAGATTAAGTAGATACCTTGTTTTGTTTTTGTTTACCCTTTCAATCATGTGTTTGGATTGTCTGCACACTTTTGTTTTCTCCATGCCTCATTGGTCTTTGTTTCTATTCTTCTGTTCTTCTAGCAATGACTCGCTTCGTAATAGTTGTAGATATCGGGAGTACCGGCTCCGGGCTTGATACTTTGAGCCGGGGGCTACAGGGGTAAAGTAGTGCACAACCGGGGTATGAGGGGGGAGGGGGTGCAAGCCCCAGCTTAACAAATGGATCATATCAACATCATTTATAATATAGGTTAAACCAATAGACATGTTAATATTTGGTAAAATTTGTTTATTTGAAAGGAACTGGGGAGGGGGGGTACTGGGGTAAAGCAGTGCAGTGACAGGGGGTTGGGGTTCGGGGGCAGCCACTGCCGTAACAAATGGACCATATATATTATTTATATTCGTATTCATATTCATATTCTTTATTAAGTATTGTACATGCATCATTTATAAGATAGTTTAAACTATTAAATAGAAGTGTGAATATTAGTCAAAATCGAAGATTAGGTTAAAGAACAAACAGCGGGGCTCAGGAGCGCGCCAAAAAAATGGTTACTTATTAATAATTATTTATAAGATAGGTAGGTTTCTTAGTTTTCATTTATCCTTCAGAGCAGTAATAGGAGCTCCGTTGACTTTTCTTTAGAACTAACTGGGTTTGACGGATAATAAGTAAACGAAATTATTAAAAATATTAGGGTAGTTTTACGTGCGGAAATCAGCGTAAGTTTGGGCTTTGATTAGGTTTAAACGGTTAGCCATTGTGAATATTATGTAATATCAAGTTTATAGAAAATGAGCCAGAGTAAAGGAGTAGAGGTCTAATCGTTCGATTAATGTTGGGAATGTACTTTTTTTAGCGGGGGCTGCGCCCCCTAGCCCCGCTGTTTATTCGTCAACCCCTGTACCCCCCCGGCTTGTTTCACACAAACTTGATTCTGACTAATATTCACATGATATGTTCGATTTTTTATGACGGGGGCTGTGCCCCCGAGCGCCCCTCCCCTCCGTTTTGCACTGCTTTACCCCTGTACTGGCCGGTTCCCCCTCATTATTCATATGTCTAATAGGTAAAACTATCTTATAAGTTATGTTGATATGGTCCGATTTTATGCCGGTGGCTGTGCCCCCGAGCCCCTCTCCCCTCGGCTCTGCGCTGCTTTACCCATTTACCCCAGGATTGCTTCCTATAACCTTGATTTTACCTAATTTAAAAAAACACATAGTTAATAGTAAAACCTATAGTACAAAGTAACGCTATTCTCTCTCTACTTCACGTGACTCTTCGTATCACGTCATCTACCAGTGACGCGATTGGTTTAAAAACGAAACGATAAGAAACGCTAGTTACCGTTATGCATCTTGGCTAGGGCTTCAGTATTCTACCCGATAGGTGTAATTACTGCGTAAGACATTGAGTATTACTGCTGTACTGGTTCTACTTTCCATTAGTCGCTTGGGGGGAGGCCCTGAGCATGACCAGTGATTTTATTTATTTTCGCTTTAGTTAATATTCAGTACTATAAGTACCTACATACTCTACACATTTTCTGGCAATAATATGGCTTGCAAAAGTTATAGCACCCCATAAAACGAGTATTTTATAGCCACAAAAAGATTTACCTTAGTTTGTGAAAACACGTGAAGGTTTGTGTAACCAAATGATTAGTATGTTTGTGTTCCAGATCCCTTTATTTACTGGGTTTCTCGTGATACATATTCCACTACCTTCTGAACAACATTATATGGAAAGCAGCGTAAGTACATACGTGACGTAAGTCAAGCCACTAAGTATATACCTCTAGAAATGTCTCAAGCTATTATTTTTTACAACTCGCCTCTCAATTCGTTAACAAATTATCAAATTATACATTTTAACATTAACATTATAGATTTTGGTCTCGTTAATGAAAACTTCCTGTGTCAAACCTAAGCGGCTAACAAATCTTGTATTTTTCTCGCTTGTCACTCAATGCGTCTCTATCGTTCCAGACTAGGTAGTTAGAAAGGTATATCGTGCGACAATTATCCCGGACAACTTGTGTTAGCCGTCCTGGTTCTAAATGGTGAGCTGGCAACGCGTAATAATATTTTTTATATGTTTACAGCTAAAAAATGCATGTTTCAATGCCACCGTCTGCAACCACACCTTTGTAAATCAGTGCGCATGGGACACCAAGAATCGTAAATCAATGCGTCTTTTCTTGGACGATTGCGACATGCATGAGTACAACTGCGACAAATCTCTAAGTAAGTAAATATACGTTCTTACAAAAACCCGTCCCCCTTGTTGCCCTTTTTTTAAATAAAATCTCTAGCCATATATCCCACGAAGAAAAATACTTACCCCTTTTCTATAAAAAAACATAAATCCTATCTTATAAATAAATGTCCGTACTCTCTGCAGGAGTATGAACACGCAATATAAAATATATTAAAAATGTAGTTATTGGGTTAAGTAATTAACTTCATGTATTATAATTTTTTATGTTGTATAATTTTAACATATTTGAGTAAAAGTCCATTAGTGCTAAATTATATGTAGTCGTAAGTAAAATTTTTTGCTAAGCTCTAGTAGAGTCCATGTTTTGTACTGGCTATTTAAGACAAAAACATCTTGTAAATACCATGGTTGCAAGGAATCAATGAATATAAACATGAATATGAAACTCGTATACACTTTCATTTTGGCGTTCTAAAAGTGGCCTCTTAAATCGTTTTTTCACGATTATCTAGGCTGATGGAACCAGTAATGGACAAGGCACCAATAATGAACACTTGATTCTTATTGTACAGAAGATAAGGGTTATTCATTTGTTTTGCAACAAATGAATAACAATCAATTTTGGTCCGTATACAATTTGAATTAAGAGTGGGGTGTCCATTACTGGTGCCTGTCAGCTAAAAGTGTCCATCATTGGTGCCGTCACTACTATAGGTATCTATAGCTTTGAAAAACCGTTTTTTGTAACATTTGACCTTGAATAACTTACGACTCAGACACGAGATTGTATATGACTCTTAAGACAATTTTTAGAAAACCGAAATGAAGGAGACCGTTTTTAGCCACTCTTAATTTTAACTAATATCTCAAGCAGTATGAAATTACATTTTTTTATATTTGATCTTAATATTAATCTTCAGTCTTAACTATTTATGAATAATATTTTTAATTTTACCAATGATATTTTATATTAAGATACGTCATCTGCGCGCAAAAGCGTTCCTCGAAAAGGAAGGTAATTACCTTACTACCGTTCAGTCGCGCTGTGGCCGCTCACACGCACGCGTCAAAAACAGTAAAGTTTTATTACCGAAATGCAACAAAATATAAGCCATAAAAAATGCCGTCTTATGTTTTTCGAGACTGTCGAAATTATACTGTAACTATAAAAGGAAGAAAGGATGTCTCATTTCATTCGTAAGTACCGTAAATATTTTTTACATTTTGTTTTACACCGCCATACTTTGTTTAATTTGCACCGGTGGCGTCACCGTCACCTGTGAAACATGAGATGCACAATTAGATATCGCATGAGTGCGATAAAGACGGGTAGCTATATGGCAGCCATGAGCGGGCACGCCGCGTCATTCGGGTACGCATTTGAAACAACTATTTATCTCTTTCTAAGAATAGCGTTCGCTACGAATTGCCGTCTTCGAAATATGGCAACGTAGCAACTGCCAGTAATTGGCGACGGTTTTCGAATGCGTTTAGTATGAGCATAACGTATCTAAATATAAAATATCATTGAATTTTACAGTATTTTTGATACTCACTTCAACTCCTAAAGTGGCCAAAAAGGGTTCAGTGGCCACTAACGGTACTGTACCTGCCCTATACGAGTTTCCAGCTTATTATTTCTCTTCCCGAGGTAAAACCCTAATTTGATTGGGCTAAGGAAGCAGTTCAAACATGACGTAAGTGACAAAGCAAAAAGCAATTGATACTTTTATAGGGCGACCGTGCGTCGTCGTCGAGCGACGTGAGGTGCGGTCGTTACGGTAGTAACGGAACAATAGTGTGCACCTATTTATAAGGCCAACTGTACAAATATATTAAAACTAGCTTCTGCCCGCGACTTCGTCCCCATGGAATAGTTACTTTGGGCTAACGCTAACTTTAACCCGTGACTTTGTTTACGTAGAAGGTTGAAACATTCTTCATTGGTGCTCCGCTCCTATTGTTCAGTCAGTTGGTAGTTTTACCGAGAAAGATTTCGGGAGTTTGGAAAATTGGTGATTTTATATATTTCCACGCGCTTATTTCGAATTATTACATTGCCACCTCGTATCTTTGCCGCTTGCGCCACCAAATTGGAATTGGTGCCCACGAATAGATTTTTGACAATATCTTCTTTTCGATTTATTTTACAATGAAACAGCCGTATTATAAATTAAACAAAATTTCCTCATATAGAAAATCGCTAAACATACGTGGGGGCGAAAACGATAGGTCACGGTCGCTCTATCGACCAGTTCCGTTTGATCTTTGACCAGTGTTACACCGGTATGTAGCCATTATGCGTTAAAATACAGGACAAATATTACTTTTTTTTTACTCGCGTTCTATAAACGGCTAATATTGAGATCGCTAAATGGTATCAGAATAGGTATAGCGTAACCGAATCGTAAAAATATAAAATTAAACTATAAATATAATATTTATTATAACATTGTTATAACTATGGTTATGGTCATTCCAGTAACCAGTCTTGGCGTTTAGTGAACACTTGACATCCTAATTTGCATAATAAACTATTAAAAATATATTAATATCAATTTAAATGGCATATATTAAAAACGAAATCAATTTTGAGGCTAATTTTGTGTTTAAAATAACATTTTTATTAAATTACTAAAAATAGATGATTAATATCCATCGATTTATTATTTCGTTACCATGGTTACGTTCAATATGGAGATCAACAAAATGGCGTTGCGTTTGGCGTTCCAACTTTTATGATAAATTGTCAGAACTGTTATAACACTAACAAGTAATTTGTTAGCGGAAAAATCGAGGAAACTATACAAGAAAAAATAGCGATTGTTTATTTTGTCATGATCATTTTAAGCTTGTAGAAAAAGTTATGTATGCAACGGTACATAATTAGCTCTTAAGATACACGTGCCTGTACCTTGAGAAGCTTCAATGTACCAGTTACATAAATAACTATTTTGAAATAGTTTGTAAACTTTACAATGTGCTCTTAATTTCCAGCTTATTCATATAGGGATTACAGCAACTGCTTCTCCAAATGTCCCATACCACTCCCGTGCCCGCCATGTGACAAGTTTCTGAGAAGCGACGTGGAAAACCCTCATAATTTAACATTCGATGGCAGATTCGAAAAATATCTTGCGACTGCTCTCGCGAGAGAGCCGATATCGCTATGCAAGGGTGGAAAAAAAGATTGTGGCAAAGAAAAATACCCTTTAAAGAAATTTAAGCGTCGACAATTACAATTAAAGAGGAAACCTAGAAAAACATTCCAGCCTCCGAAACACTCTAGTACGCCCGTCGCTCCGTCCACGGCGGCGCCCCAACACACGCAAACCTTTGTGATGAAAAGAGAAACTGTATGGCGTAAAGGGAAAATGGTATATCGAGTAGTCAAGGGGATAAAAAGATTTACCGGAGAGGATAGTAGTGGCTATTTACAGTAGTGAATATATATTTACAAAACAAGAAGAGCTTTCATTTTATTAGGAATAACGGTCGAGGGATCTATAGTTTAGAGTTTGAAAGACACTGTGGGGCTTTTAGATTGGAACCTTGCACAAAATTTAAACAGCGGATTTTTTCTTGAATCATTTATTTAAACTTAGATCTCCAAATAATAACGAAAAATGAAACGCTTTCCATGACATGGCAAAAAAAATAAAAACGCGCGAATAAAATTAAAGGCAAAACAGTTAACAAGATAACTTTAGTTACTGTATGTAAAGAATTGGTAGAATCTACATATTTTTTCTGAAATAAACAAATTCGACCATGGAAGTTAAAATAAAGAAATATTAACAGATTTTTTTTACATAAAATAATTGAAGTAATATATTAATATACTTGCAAACAAAAAATTTTACAAAATGGAATAAAGCGAATTAACATTAAAAGTTTTTTTAAACACTGGTTTAGGCCAAAATGTAACAAAGGTGAATTTAGTTTAACTTTGATTTATAGGCTATATCTTACTTATTTACAAGAAAATTAAACACATTAATGCAAATCGTTTGTTTTACAGTAGTAAACTATTAAACAACACCTAATCAGTTTAATTTTAAGATATTACGATATGGGTTTAAATATATAATGTTCCATTATTCAACAACTATCATTACTGTTACATTTTTGCCTGAAGCGATATTTGATATTTTTTGATATTTCTGAAGTGCAAAGTAATATAAATTTAATTTTGTTAATAATAGCTGAATATATGAATTACAATGCATATAGCATTGTTTTTGCCCTGTGAGTACTTTTGCTTAACGTACAATGTCAAAAATTAAGATTTAAAAAAAAAAACATCTTTGCCAAATGTTTAGTTTCCTAACCTACCTACTGGTAAAACTTCATCTTCTTCACAAAAATTCCTTACAATTAATATTTTTTCTACCAAGTTAAATTAATCAACTTATAAACTTAAAGATTATAAGTTGATTAATTTAACTTGGTATGCGCGGTGTAAAAAGCGTATGCGCGGTGATGAACTTTTCGCGGGATACAATTTAATACACTCTCGTTTAGTGGGGTTTATAGCGGGGGTCGCATTAATTTCGCAGGTTTTTTACTCTTTTAAAGTGACAAACTAAAAGGTTAAGAAGGAAGTCTTATGGTACGAATACGTGCGTCTGTCTATCTGAGGCGGCAGATTTTGGCATTCAGCCTACATTTCAGACATTGAGTCAAAATATTGCTGTTTTTATACGCCATTTAGAAATATCATAAATATGTGACCAATCGTAGCAATTGAATTGAAACTATTATTGACGGCGTGTCGCAATATCTGCGGTACTTCAGTTTTATTTCACGATTTTACGGCAATAGAGGAAAGGAGCGCAATTCATGGAAAAACGGCAGAAAAGAAAACTTTACTTGTCGAACTTCTTAGAATGAAGCATAACAGTAAATATAAATAATAAATAATGGAACCAGAAAATGCAAATCGCAATTATAATGTCGGGTAAGTAATTAAGTATATGAACACGCAAATATGTGAGTTGTTTTGTTAATTTCTAACAAATAATAAATAATATAATTCATTTCCAGTTTGTATTTTGACCGTCTTTAAAACATCAGTACAGCACTTCCTTCCAGTAAGATATATATGCTACTATTTTTTTTATTTTATCCTTCATCTCTCTTCTTCGTTTCACAAAACTCTTTCATGACTGACAGACAACACACAGTTAAACCGCGCGCTGGACCTTTGGATTTGAAATTTGAAGAAAATATTCCTCAGGTACCTAAGGTTTGCACTATGTAAGGGTTTTTCGAAAATTTGTCCCAACAGGAACACAATCCCTTTTCGAAAAACGAATTCTACAAGTACAAATCGCGGTCGTCCTCTTTGATTTTGATAAATTATTATGCAAGTTACCACTATCGCCTAAAAGAAACATAACATTTAGCCCCTTTTAACCTCACAACAAAATTATACATATCATTTTAGCCACTTTTGACTGCACACCATAATCATACATAATATTAAGCCTTATACTGAAATGATATATATCATTTTAGCCCCTTTTATCCTTACACCATAATGATACATAATATACACCATGTTAACTTCATACCACAATGATACACAATATTAAGCCTCACACCAAAATTATACTTCAGTAAGTTTCCATGACCTTTTAGCCCCTACGACATTGTGTTATGGCCGACGTGTGTAACCACACTTGGATTCCAGTTTGCGGTTTCGAACAGATCTCTTCAAGTACAAAACTGTTTGCCGACCTGTGTGATATGATAGAATATAACTGCGATAATATAAAAGGTAAATACAATTCATCAATATTGACGTCCAACCAAAGAACTGCATGGTAATAAATAGAAGTAGCATTTTAAATTTAATGTGGTTACCAATAGAGTATATAATGCTTTGATTACTACATATACTATAGTAAGCCGCCTTCTTTGGTAGGACGGCAGAATACGTTTAATTACACATAAATATTTTGTTTTTCTTTGCAATAATAATAATATTTGATGCTATAAAGTCCCGTTTAACTACTAAGTTGTGCCTAAATGGTTTTAACAGAGACACAAGTTTTATATCTGTACTATATTTTAACATAAATAAAAGAGTTCATTTTCTGACTGACTGGCAGCACTGAAAGGAAACGAAAAAGGAAACAGGAATATATATATATATATATATATATATATATATATATGTATATATTATATTATTAAAGTACAAAATTATTTCTGGCAAACGAGTTCTTAATGAATATTGCGATCAGCTTAGAAAATGATAAAAGTATATTTATAAATGAATTCCGTAATTTATTTGTAGAGTATACGGAAACTTCAGGAGAGAAGTGCAATAATGAAACAAGTATAAGTGCTGTTGCAGACTTACATGTTTCAGGTAGAAAAGCAAATATAGATTTTGTTGATATTGGCCTAGATGTTGCCACAACAGTTGCCTATTATAATAGCAATGATGACAACAAAACAAAACGATTTCCTATCAATACGGATCGTTCAAGAACTTCAGTCGTTAAATTAAAAGACGATTACTTTAATAAAACCTCTTTGACAACTGAAGAATTTCTAACAACAGTTGTTTACGTAACTGATACGAAAGCAAATATATATTTAGAAGGTAATGCTTCAGATGTAGCAACTCCGTTTACGTATTATGATATCAATGACGTCACCAATGATGACAACAATATAGAACGCGTTTCTTTGAATACAGATGGTTCGAGACTCTCAATTATTAAATCAAGAGAAGGCGTTTTTGTCACCAATGCTTTATCAACTAAAGATTTTTTTAAAACAGTTTCGTACTCAAATGTAATTGCTAGAAAAGCTAATATTGATTTGGTAAATATTGACCCAGATGCTACCACTACAGTTCCTTATTACGAGTATGATATCGATGACATCAATAATGATGACAACAACTTAGAACGTGTTCCTCTCAACAAAGGTAGTTCGAGACTCTCTGTCACTGAATCAAGAAATGGGGATTTAATTCAAAATACTTTATCATCTGAAGACTTTTTTACAACAGTTACGTTTTTATTTCCTGAAGATTATGATTTAAGAGATAAAAATACACCATTTGATTGGACTTATTCATTAACAAATCTTGATAATAAACTACTGACGGACACTACTACAACAAGGCCTTTCATGCATTTTCTGCGAAGTGGGGAAAAATTCACATGTTCTCAACAGGCACAACCATTGCCTACAACTCCAACAACAGATTGTAGTCGTATATATGAAGAACATGCTCACTCCTGTAATGATGCTGATAATGCTGAAAAATGTGGTTGTGGTTGTAATGATGAACCAATACAGACTACTGAATCAATAACAACTACTGAATCAACAACGATTACCGAACCATCAACTAGTGAATCGACAACAACAACAGAACTAACAACGACAACTGAAGCTCCTACGATGACTCTAACACCAATAAATCCCGGTGGTGACTGTACTTGTGATCTGGTATCAACACCAATTACTAAGTCAACAAAAACTACTGAGTTTACAACAACTACTGAGTCTACTACAACTACTGATTCTACTACAACTACTGAGTCTACTACAACTACTGAGTCAACAACAACTACAGAAGTAACTACAATAGCGCTAATTGATCCCGGTGGCGAATGTACTTGTGATCTGGTATCAACAACAACTGAGTCTACAACAACTACGGAAGCAACTACATTAACTTCAATTGATCCCGGCGGAGACTGTACTTGTGATCTGGTATCAACACCAGCGATGACCACTGAAGTTCATCCAGCAAGACGAGGCATTGATTCGAATTATACTACACATCACGGTCACTTTTTTGATAATGTTAGTAAAATCACTTTGAGTTATAAAGATGTAACGACTGAAAATATTACAGCGACTGCTGAACGAACTGTGACTACTAGGCTAGCTACGACTACTAAGCCAAATGCGAATAATATTACGAATGTTAATCGCATTTTGAGTGTCCGTAAATATGGTGATGGTTGTAATGATACTATTAAGACTACTGAGTCGAATAAGTCTATTGAACCTACTACGACTTACACTACACATCATGAGCACTCTTTTCCTAGTGCTCGAAAATGTGGTGGCTGTAAAGATGTTACGAATATAGCTACAGATCCCACTGCGACTATTAAACCGACTACCGAGTCGATTACGTTTATTGAGCCAACTTCGACTTACACTACACATCATGATCACTCTTTTCTTAGTGCTCGTAAATGTGGTGGTGGTTGTAATGATGTAACAATAACTACTACAAAACCCAGTGCGACTATTAAACCAACTACTGAGTCGACTAAATTTATTGAGTCAACTGAAACTTATATTACACATCATGATCACTCTTTTCTTGGTGTTCGTAAATGTGGTGGTAGATGTAATGGTGAAAAAATTACCACTGCTACCACAAGTACTGATGTAATTGCGATTATTGGACTAACTACGTCTACTGACCAGACTACGGTTGTTGAGCTGAACGCAATTTCAGATATACGTAGAATACTTAGAAATTCCCAATGTACGTGCCCAGCAGCTTTGCATCTTCATTCACAAAAAATCCTTGAATCTACCACTACTACTTCGTCTACAACTACTACCATAATGACTACTACTGAGTCTACTACTGCTACTACTGAGCCAACGACATCAACTGAGTCAACTACCACTAATAATATAGCATCTCCAGGAAAATGTACGTGTCCTGCTGCTTTGCATTTTGTCTCTATAACAGAAATTATCACTGAACCTACTGCTACCACTACTACTACTACTGTGTCTACCACTACTACCACTACTACTACTCAGTCTACCACTGCTAGTACCGAGCCAACGATATCAACCGAGTTAACGGCCACTACTACTGAGTCTACCACAACTACTACTACGCTTATACCAACTGCCGAGTCTACTACCGTTCCTGAAAAGGTAACTCCTATAAAGTGTACGTGTCATCCATACATTTATACTACCACAACTGCAATGACCACGACAACTACAACGACGACCGAACCAACTACTACTTCATCTACAACGACTACTCCGACAACAACGACTACACCTTCGACAACGACTACTCCGATAACAACGACTACACCTTCGACAACGACTACAACTACTCCGTCTACAACGACTACACCTTTGACAACGACTACAACTACGACCACTACTCCGTCTACAACCACTACAACTACGACAACTACTCCGTCTACAACGACTACGACTACGACAACGACGACAACTACTCCGTCTACAACCACAAAAACTACCATGACTACCCCGACGATAACTACCCAGCCAACGACTACCGAGACTACTACAACTACTCAAAAGGTATCCCCTATAGAGTGTACATGTCATCCATATATTTATACTACTACGACAGAAATGACGGTAACTACTAAACCTACAACGACTACAACACCCACCGAACCAACTAGCACTACTACTACTACTACTACGACAACAACTCCGTCAACAACAACAATTACAACGACCACTACTCCAACGTCAACGACTCCTCCGTCAACAACTACTACAACAACACTGACAACTTCTTCATCAACAACCCAGCCAACAACGACTTTGAGCACTGAGGAATTTGTAGAATGTACGTGCGACTTATTTGAAAGTACAACCGATCCTACCACAACAGTAAAACACGCCAATACAGTACAACACGAAGAAATTAATGAAAAAACGACTTGTAACCAAATAACTTTTACGTATCCGTCATGCTGTGAAGACATTCCGTCGACGTGGGAAACGACGCCTAAAAGCGAGACCAGGGACTATTTCCAAGTTCTACAAGAACAGTATGGTAACAGAGCTAAAATTTTAAGAGCCACAACGGAATTTCCTTTAACTTTTTCTAGATATAACGGATATCGGGATACTTATGTGTATGGGCGTTATCATATTGAAGGCTGATGATTACATCAAGAGATCTCTATTAAGAGAGATTACAATTTAGAGATCTTGACGACGATCTCGTTTCGTGGGAGCACTGTAAGCCGTAATACCAAAGAAGGCAGCTAACTGCATCGTAATAGTATAAGCATTTTAAATTTAATGTGGTTAACAATAGAGTATGTATTGTTTTGACCACTAAATTGTAGTTAGCCGCCTTCTATGGTATTACGGAACTGTAATAATGTCAAGGTACATTGTGTCCTGATCTATAAAAAAAGCAGACGTACTTTGTTATTTAATATGTAAATATGTACTTTAGAACCTAATCTACAGAATTCAAATAAATAATCACAAGGATTACTTGTACTTATATTAGGAACTCATTAGATATTTAAATTGTGAGAGTACCTTGTTGCAATAGAAAGGTTATAAAAATTTGTAGCTTTATTTAAAGAAATCTGAACAGGTAGTCCTGCTTAAGGTTGCAAGGATTTCTATGAAATAAAAAAGTGTCACGCGTTGTAGTGTTTTATTTTTAATTTTTAAGGTGGCAATGGTAAAGATAACGCGAGATTGATTACTGAGAGCTGCCAAATGTAAGCACTGCCCTCCTAAGCCAATAAGCAGTATATGAGATAAAATCCCTGTTCTAATATCAACCTTATTATTACCAAAAGAGAGTTAAAACTGCTTTGATTCTTGAATTTGAGATATTGCTTATTGGCTGGCAGAGCAGTGGGATACTTCTTTTTTTTTTGCTAGCTCATTTTGTATCCCAGTGCTGGGCAAAGGCCTCCCCTCTTTTTAGCCACTCGTCCCTATCCAGAGCGCACTCATGCCAATCACAAGGATTATCGCCATATTGCTTTATTTTCTTTCTTATTCTAACCTAATAATACTATGCATCCATCTCTTTCATAAACACTTCTTTTCT
This sequence comes from Acleris literana, assembly GCA_946894065.1. Classification (NCBI taxonomy): domain Eukaryota; kingdom Metazoa; phylum Arthropoda; class Insecta; order Lepidoptera; family Tortricidae; genus Acleris; species Acleris literana. Next base: position 6,323,159 of record OX335689.1, on the reverse strand, counting down.
TCTCATTCACTCATCAGCATATCAAGCATTCTGTCCCTTTCATACACTTGCGTTCCATTTCACCTTACAAACGACTCTAGATCATGCCGCCATCTCCTTCTGGGTGTACCTCTACTACGATGTCCGTCGTGTGGAAGCCATAGGTGGTATTTTTGGCCCATCTCCCATGTGCATGGGGCAGATATGGCCAGCCCAGTCCCACATTAACTTTGCGGTCTTCACCCCAACATCAGTAATACCAGTTCTGGAGCGCAGCTCTGTGTTCCTCACCCTATTGGATCTTCGGACACCCAGTATGCTACGCTCCATTGCTCTTTGGCAAACCTTGAGTTTCGACTTTTGAGCCTCAGTCAATGACCACGTTACGGGACAGTTCTACAATCTTTAATTTCACCTTTTTTTTTAAAAACGTCCTGCTACGTACAACTTTTCGACAAAGATACACTGGTTGACCTGCCAGCGCGTAAACATTACCGGTATTGACAGGTCTCGCTTTTGGTCAATTTTCAACACAGCGTCAGCAAATTATTTTAGAGAAGTAAGTACAGTCAGAACTTCATAGCGTTATGAAAAATAGTGCCGCTGGTGAGTACCTATCGTTATTATAATGTACTAATATTATATTAATAGTGAATATCGTTATGATAAAGAAAACTTTATGATTAAATAACGATAATGGAAGGAAGCCCAGTTCATGTTTGTGGAAGAAAATATTACAATCTGTAAACATTACCATTTTTGACGAAAACCTATTTTAATTTAACACAGTATAAATTTAATTATTTCTGCTACATGTTTGTGATCTGAATGGTTCTAGATGGTAAAACCTTATTGCTTTTAACCTATTATCATATTGTCAACGTTTTGATAGCTCTCATTTACCTACTTGACATTTTGACATTAATGGCGGCCGAGTTAAAAGAAATATCATAACAAGTCAAAAGCAATATGGTTTAACGTCGTAGAATAGAGGCCCAGATGATCACGTGTCTCGTGACCTCGTCGCACTGACAATGAACTTGGCCCCGGGTGTGTTCGGTTGGCCTTATGAATGGTCCAACACCTTATAACAATTATTAACGTCCGTTTCTTTTCTATAACAAAATTTTATCTGAATTTAAAATCAAAATTAAATTAAAATTAGAGCATACATGTTAGTGTTTCTATTGGGAATCCCTAGAATATTATACTTTACCTAGTCCCAAACTAAGCTCTAGGCTTGTAGTATGAGTACTGGACAACGATAAACGTACTTATATGGAGAAATACATACTTAAATACATAAAAAAACATCCAAGCCTCAGGAACTAATACTCGGGCTCATCACACAAATGTCTGCTCACACAGGGATTGGAACCAGGGCCCGCCAGTTTCGTAGGCAGGGTCACTACTAACTGGGCTAATGTGTCGTCAATCAGAGGGCTCAGACAAGATGCACTACGCTAACGTTTCTATTCGATTCGTTTTTAAATCAATCGCGTCACTGGTAGACCACGTGACTTTTCGTATCACGTCATCTTCCAGTGACGCGATTGGTTTAAAAACGAACCGAATAGAAACGTTAGTTAGCGTAGTGCATCTTGTCTGAGCCCTCAGATAGCAGATTAGTTTTATTGATTTTCGCCGTTATTCCTTTTTTCGTCGTGTTTTCAGTCCACCTGCACCCAGGCCACCTGATGGTAAGTGGTAGGTTCCTACGACCTAGACATTTGCAAATTCAAGACTGCAATCCTAAGGGCCGTATTAATAAACTGATCTCGATTGTATTCCCCGTCTCAAGATGTATCAAAAATGACAGTTTTCTATGGCTTCACGTTTACTTTGACGTATCTTGTGACGGGCATATCAATCAAGATGAGTTTATTAATACGGCTCTAGGGGCCGTATTAATAAAGTTATCTCAAGTCTAATGCTTGTCTCGAGATACGTCAAAAATGACAGTGTTCTATATTTTGACGTTTACTTTGACGTATCTTGTGACGGACATCTCGGCCAAGATGTGTTTATTAATACGGCCCTAAGACTGCCAATGCATTGCCAACGCTGACGAGTGACGACTAAGATAGAATGCGAGAGGAAATACATGTTACCTAACTAGTTCCTAATAATAATAATTCCACTGCTGACAAAAGTTTAGATGCAAGGGTTATTTATTTAGTAGGAGATCCGAATAGGAGACGATTTGGACCGGGCTGTTTATTCGATAAAAAGTATTTTATTTCTATTTTACCAAAAATATGCTAAGAAATATATGGCGAATAGGTAGGCTGAAAAAATACAGTCCAGTATTTTATAGTTTATTACAGTATTTTATTGCATTACAGTACAGTATTACATTACAGTATTTTAAAAAATTACACTAGCTTGTTTAATGGACAAATTACATACCAATCGAAAGTAAGAAGCCTACAGAATATGCAAACGTTAGTTTGAATATTTTTATCTCGTCAAGCTATTGGGTAGGCAGGTATAAACAGGTAAGTCGGTACCAGTAATTGGCATCAAACCTAACGTTTGCATATTCTATAGACTTCATACTTTCGATTAGTATGTAATTTGTCTATTAAACAAACATTTGCATTTTTAAAAAAAAGTTTTTTTTTTAATGATATAAGTACAGGACATTTTTTAGCCTACCTATTCGCCACATATTATTTAGCGTATTAAATTTGATATAAAATACTTTTCACCGAATAAACAGCCCGGTCCAAATCTTCTCCTATTCGGATCTTAGACCATTATTATTTGTGGTAAATTCAAACAGCTTCACATATGTGTGTTTACTTAAAATGTTTCCTTCACCGAAGCGCATCTGATAACTTAAAGACCTTGACAGAGGACTATCTGTTGCTTAAGAGATCATGTGAATGGGTGAAGGATTGTTTACTGACTTATGTAAATATGCACCGGGCATTCTTTGGTCTGTTTTTTGATTCATTAGTAAACTGGAATAAACTATCGTTACTTATTACATACGCTTGAAGAGGATTGAGAGGCGAGACTTTGTTTTACAATATCACACTGGTAGATCAAAACAGTATCAATTCAAAATCCTTGCTAGATTTGTTTAAAGTTCATAGAAGTTGTATTAAAGTTGATTTTAAAATACAGTTGAATTTTGAGTTACTACTGTTTTGATCTAGGAATGCGTCGCACAGCCAGATCAAAACAGTATTAACTCAAAATCCTTGTTAGTTTTGTTTCAAGTTCATTGAAGTTGTATTTAGGTTCATTTTAAAATACAGTTGAATTTTGAGTTACTACTGTTTTGATCTAGGAATGCGTTGCACTGCCAGATCAAAACAGTATTAACTCAAAATCCTTGTTAGTTTTGTTTCAAGTTCATTGAAGTTGTATTTAGGTTCATTTTAAAATACAGTTGTATTTTGAGTTACTAATGTTTTGATCTAACAGTGCGTACGTAAAGATTTAACTTATTTCAATTAGAAGTATGTACATAAGTTATATTATGAGCACATTACTTCTTATCCTTTTTAAATTAATACTTACTAACACTATTTTCAAAAATGGTTCATTCAATAATTTATAATTAACATACTTAGCACATTTTTGCTTTGGTTCCGGGATGGATTTCCGATCATAACACTTCAAGGTCTATTTACGGATATTAACTTTTATCCGCCAAAATCCCGTATATCAAGCATAATAAAAACACTTAATATAATTCTGCCCTGCTAATCCAATACGCAGTATTTCATATAAAACTCTTGTAGCAATATCAACTTTATTACTAACAGAAGAGAATTAAAACTGCTTTGGGTATTAAATTTGGGATACTGCTTATTGGTTTACTAGGGCAGAACTGACATAATGACTCAGTTGAATAATTGATTTGCTCTTGATATAAAAAAAATTATTAGAGACTAGAATTGATAGCTTTACAAAGTTACTTTTCTCAAAAATGTCTGAAAATGTTGACATACATATTGAGACGCGAAGGACATAGTTTAATGACAGATCTCAAATTAAAAAAAAAAACATTGCGTGCTCGCTACACAAGCCCGCAATGTTGCATACAAATTCCATTACTATCTAGCTTGTAATTTTTTAAAAAGTGAAAAACCCCATAATAAAATGAGGGCACAAGTCTTATACATCCAAATTTTATTCCAAACATAACTTTTTTATCTGTGTCTGGAATAGCTTATGTTTTTTTTTAAAACAAAGCTTGCAATTCTCCTTGTCATAAACAAAAAGGCGGTAAAGAGTGATAGTTTTTTCACATGAAGTTTGTTTGTATGCAATTAAAAAAATGAGTTCAAGCGATGAAGATTTTACTCCAACACAAAAAAAATCTTGCGATTTTTGAGAAAAGCACTATATTTGCCTCGGCAGGAACAGCAATTGCGGGCTTTGTATTTTTATTTTTTTTACTTTGTATTTTTTACTCGCAAGTTCGTCCGTTTAAAACAATACTCGGCCCGCAATTGCCTACTTCCATGCCTAGGCAATAATGTACTATTAAACGCTGTTTTTTTTTCCTTCTTTCGAGAGTGTAACGCCTTCAAGATTTGTATGTCGATTGGAATCGGCGTCTTGTGTGAGAATTTAGTACTTTCTAAAATTTCCCTAGTAGAACCAAACCAAATGAAAGCAAATACGTAGAATCAAAACTACTGGGTCTATTTGAATGAATCAAAAAGTATTATGTTTGTTTATTTATAAGCTGTACTGTGATCAAGTGATTTAGCGTTCTTCATTTGTTTTTTTCTTAATTAATAGCTTTCACATCTTGTTTTAACAAGGTGTATTTCGCCAATGTCTAGTTTTAGACAATCACCATTACCTTATTAGAGAAATAAGTCCTTGGATATCACACGCGAGGACAATTTTTCGGAGTATTTACTCTTGTGAACTAAACAGAAGCACATGGAGTTAGCTTCACGCGCTTCTGTCAAGTGTTCGTCAATCTTATACTGGCCATCTAACACAAATGACGGTATCTCAGACAAAACTCCTGTAGCAAATGCAACCTTATTATTAACGACAGAGGATTGAATCTGCTTTGGCTATTGAATTTGACATACTGCCTATTGGCTTATGAGGGCAGTATAGCCAATGTATCTCAAAGTGTGACATTAATCATCTGCCAATCTAAACGCGATCAACAGGAAGTGAGCTAGTCTTCGTGGAACTATATCCGAACCGGAAACGAGAGCATAGACCTTTGAATGTCACGTCGAGGTGGACTGGTTCGGTAATGTACTCGACTCTTTATGATTGCAATGGTTTTAAATTGTAATTGTAATTTAAAGATGAATATAGGCAGAAACTGCAATAAAAGTCAATGAAAGTAAACGTACGAATTTCATTTCATATATTTGTTTATTTTTATGACCGTTAAAGGATGTGTCCATAAAATTTTAATTATAAACGTTAGGAGAAAGGTTTATGACTAGAGTTGGGACTTTTGGTGGCAAATCGTGGTTATACAATCCATGGAGTCGCTATTTCCTATTTATTATAATATATACCACTTTGATTTTGACCTTCAGTATTTCAATATTACAAAAATAATTTATTCATTAAACCGCTAAACTAATTTAAATGAATTTTGGGTATGGAGGATATCTCTGCTGTGAAAGTGTTACAAACAAGCAATTATTAGTAGTTATGGAATAACTGAACTGAAAATGTATTTAGCTCAATTTAAAATATGACCATCGCACTGTTAGATCGAAACAGTAGTAACTCAAAATACAACTATGTTTTAAAATCAACTCTAATACAACTTCTATGAACTTGAAATAAAACTAACAAGGATTTTGAGTTGATACTGTTTTGATCTAGCAGTGGATATGGTCAAATCAAAGTGTCATGTATAATAATAATTGGAAAATAGCTCCATGGATTCTAGAACCTCGATATGCCACCAAAATCCTAACCCTATTACTTTTAAGTCACATCATTAATCAATAAGTTAAATTTTTAATATTGAGCTATCATAACGTTGAATGATAACATGTAATGAGCAATAAGAATAGAGCCCCAGTATTGAATTACCTTTGCACAATTATGACTAAATTAAACAAAACTCAAATAATCATAAGCAGCGATCGGACAAATGAGCGTCATTACTCGCAATAATGTGGACATGACTCCAAAGATTTTAATTAAGCAAATTAAATTACATTAATTGATTACCTCCGTACCCTAAAAATTATTTTGGTTCTTTGCAAGGCAGTAATAAATAAATAATACAAAGATGTGAGGAGTGACCATCAATATTAATCTACTTAAGTTTGCTCCACTAACATGCGTGGATTGCAAAAGGAGCTTTTAACCTCATAAGTTTATTTTAGCCGTGAAAAGGAACTAACCTAACCTAACCACGGAAAATTTATAGAAAATACTGTTTATTTGCTTTAATAAATCTTCACAATAACCAGTTTTTGTATTATTTATTTATTAATGTCATGCAAAGGATCAAAATAATTTTTTGGGTCATAAATCAATTAATGTAATTTAATTTGTTTAATTAAAATCTTTGGAGGCATGTCCATATTATTGCGAGTAATGTCACCCATTTGGTCCATCTCTGATAATAAGTAAGCTTGTATATTAAAACCATTGACTGCGTATTTTTCGCGTTAGTGAGTGATAAAATGCTGGATAAATAGTACCTACCTACTCGAACATAAAAGCATACGACCGCACTCCCACTCGAATCATATCAACAGTATTGACTTGACTCCCACGCTAAGTCTAGTTAGCCCTAAAAGTTACAATATTAATACAATTTCCACGAGTACAGTGCAAATGAATCTCAGATTACAGTGTCCCTAGCGTCTGGTTTCTGGACATTTAATAAGTATCAGTCAATGCAAGCATTTGTATGTAGGTAGAGTCACCAACGCAAACGTGTCTTGTTACGTAACGCCCACGTACCGACCGAATTGATTTTTCCTACCACCATTGAAGCTTATATCGCGCCTGCGCAAAAATAACACGCACACACCCTCAAATATCCCCGCACACATGCGCACTTATCGATTCCTTCCCCAAACCAATTTAAGCTGTATTGCTTCGGAATACAGTCGAGTTCAAAAGGCTAGGGAAATATAGATGTTATTTTTAGATAATTCGTCCCTATTACGGTGGACAAACGCGCCCTCTCCCATATAAACCGGGAAACCTAGTCGCGGAAGGTTTTCTCGAAATATATTTTCTGAAAATTCGCGTTTTATATAACAGTTTCGCCTTTGTTAAGCTGTCAGTTGTACGTCTTTAATCGTATGTGTTCATGGAATATCATTTAGTGTGTTTAAGGGAGAGTAAGGGTGTTTAAAACGGAACTAAAAATAGAACTGTACCCGAGAAATTTATAGGGAAATCTAGTGCGATCTTCCCATTCATAAATTCTTTGGTTCGGTGGACGGTCGCGACTGGATAGTTGCCGGGAGAAAAACTGGTGAATTAACTTGATTGAGCGTGACTCAGCGGGCAATCGATAGCGTCCCTTGAAGAGGTTTTCGTGAGAGCCGAAGAAATCCAAAATGTGAGTTTTTATGTTCTTATATCGATTTAAACTACTGCGTTATTAGAATTCTTACCATCAAAGCTGTGTGCTTTAGGGGATTATAGCAATAGAATAGATCCTAACCCTCTTGTGTAGTTGATTTGTCTTCTTTAACGACGACAACATCCACGCCATGTATCGACTCTTTTGACCCCGTTACACGTCATTGTACTTTACTTAAATACAACAATTAGATTAAAGAGACCTATTTAAAGTTAAAGCCTTATTTGCAAACAAGTTGAGCAATATACACAGAATGGCAAAAGCCCAGCTGTTGGAAGAGTGCCCAGAAGAAGCAACAGTACTTCGATAAGTGGGTCTAAGTCAGGCAATGTGCCAAATTGCCTTAATATACGATAAGCACGTTCTCAACGAATATTAAACAAATAGGAGGCATTATTAAGACATAAGACTCTCATAATGATGAGGGGGATGTTACAACAGTATAATAAATGCACAACGGGTAGGTTTAATCTGGGTAGTTAGGACTTTTGTATTAGAAGCACATTTTGCAATTATCTAGCATTCAAAGCTTCTTGAGAATCAGCCTATGATACAATAAAATTCACCAGTTTCGCGTATCAAGTGTCCAATCCTAAAGACAAGGTATCATATCAGCCCTGACCATTCCTTGGTTAGAAGCGTAAATACAATCTGTTCAAACTTCACTTGTTTGTTGGTTTCTTTGTCAGCATGTTTTATGCAAGTCATGCAAGTCAATTCTAAACCAGATTCCACAAAATTCCAATTGTGGAATATGGTTCACAAGTGCAGGCTGAGAATTCTAAAACAGATGCAAACCCAAACAAAGATGATCTGACGATGTCGGACGGTTGCAACAAGATCTCTGCTGTGCTTCAGAAAAAACTAGATAGTTCAGTCTCAATTAACGGATAATGACTGTAGAAAAATAATAATTGAGAATTTGAATTCAAATAAAGATGTCAACATGTTTCGGAAAGCAGTATTCGTATTACCATTAACAACTGACAGATTCCATGATATGTCGATTCGATTGGATATGTATGTCTATGAGAGGCTCTATTTATGAGCAAATATTTTTAGTTTTAGGTATTAAGAATAAACATTTTTTTTACTACAGTGTGGTAGGTACTAGTTTTTTAAATGAATGATAAGGCTAACATTTTATAAAGGAGATTGACAAGGTATGGACCAAATGCTGCCCAGACGTGAAAATACTTCTAACGAGTTTCTAACGTTACTATCCATTAGAAAAAACAAATTTCAATATTGGTTCGAGAGTAAAAAAAGAGGTTTTGTTTTGTCGTGTTTGTTTTGTTGACGACTATAGATGTTGTCGTTGATGCAGTCATCAACATAAAGCATCTTCATGCTAGGGACAACTGGCTGTTCATTGCATTATTATGTGCCTAGTTTGGTTTTTAGGATGAAATACACCAACTCATTGTTAGGCGCCCTGCTCCATTCTTCGATAGAATTATTATCAACGAAGATGACGACCATTAGTAAGTAATGTATATTGATGATTGATGATTTACTTCTCACCAAAAAGTCATTTTTTTCATGACTCCTGGGGTAGATCTTGAAGCGATTTAGTGTAACGTCTCGTGTTAGCGTAAGGAACATAATGCACTATGTGTTCATTCTGGGCAGCACTTGGTCCAACACCCATACAAATATGGTCAATCTCCTTTGTTTGAAAATAGTACAACTTCTTATTTTTAATACAATTGGTAAAGCAGGGGATACTGCTATTCGCAGGTTTTGGATAAAAAAACGTATACTTTTTGAATGAAAACCCCTGCCTTACGGTGTTATTTAGAAAATAAGTATTTTTTGGGCAGAATAACCATTTTGAGGTTGGCCAATCTAAATGGTTTTGTCGAACGAGTGTTTGAGTGACAGTGACCTATCCTGCACGGGTAGCACAAGCTGTATTTTCTCGCTTGCCGCTCAGTGCGCCTCTATCGTTACAGATTAGATAAAAAGGGAAATCCGAGCGACAAACAAGTCGCGGACAACATGTGCTAGCCGTGCTGAGGATGGGGTTTTTCTACATGAATATTACAATTGCAATGCTATTATTCTCATACAGATGAGATCACTCTATAACTAGGATATCAGGACCTGGAAAGGACCTGCTCCAAATGTAATGTGGATTTAATTGATACTGATGGATAATATTCCCGAATTTGTACAAAAAAACTGACTTAGAAAACCTTATTATAGTCGAGTCAAAACTGTCGCCATAGACAAGATGCATTGCGAGATCGTTATCGCTATCGAAAATGTATAGGATCGACGTCACGTCAAGCGCTTATGTCAATCTCATACACTTTGACAGTTTTCGATATTTTCCGGGATGGGGGACTATCTCTGTACCATTCACGATGTTTGGTTAAGGCGTTGGATCATAAAGGCGGGAAAAACGGACAAACAAATACTTTTAGTTATTTATTTTAATACTTTATTGCACAAAATTAAAACAGTGTACAAAGAGCGAACTTAATGGTACAAGCATTCTCTACCAGACAACCTTAAGGGGAAACAGAAATCAAAAAGTAACTAGGTGCAATAAAATGACAATCCTTTATCTAAAATTGGAAAAAATGTTGAATTTGATTTGACTTTTGCATGTAAAATATTAGTATTTACGTTAAGCTATTTTTTTAATTAAAATAATATAGGTTAATTAAATGGCTGCCTTTTACATTAACAAATTGATCAAGCCCGCATGAGCCTGAACTTTCTATTGATGATATCTACTGACTCTGTTGTTACAGTTTGCTAGCAGAATAACAATGAATTTAGAGCAATATTATGAGATACCCACTACCTGTTGACCGCGATTCTGTCTACGTAAAAGTCGTATTTCGTATTAGGGGAGTTTCAAAAAAATAGCACCCTATTTATTTTTTCCCAGATTTTGGAAAAAACATGCACATTTGTTGTGGTCATCGTTGTGAACAAGTAAAAACAGTATTTCCGATGTGTCCCCAAACATTTCGTTCCTTGTTGTCCGTCATATTACCAAAATGTAATACATTTCTTGGTAATGGGTCATACACAGATTTAGGTTACCGTCTTTCCTGTGACATACCCGAAGTTAACGTTTTTAAGGCCTAATTTGCTGGCAGAACCCACATCTTCATAAGCGCAGGTCTACTTTAGTCCTAGGAAATAAAAACATTACTTAAATATGCACACAAGCCTTTAACTATTGAACACAGGAAAGACAACTTTTGTTTTTGCGTTAGTGTGTGACCCTATAATAAACCTGACCATTTTATTACATACAGGGTGTCCCAGAAACCGACGTCAACCCGCCAAGGGCTGATAGAGCAGCTAAAAAGCCATTGATTTAACCCCTGTATATGTTCAGCGATTTTTATTCGTTTCGGAGATATTGATCATTTTAATCTGAATTTTTGTAATTTTCCCTTATGTCCATGTTTCGAAAAATCATTAATTTCATGTTTTATTTCATAAGGTTTTCAGTGGTATCTTACATACTTAAAATCATTACGAATCAATGAAGTTTTTAAACCTATTTGCCCGTTTTTTTTAAGTAATCACATAAAGTTTGTTTCTCCATACTAGGTGTCCCAGTGTTTGCTTTTCACTTTGTATGGAAAAAACAACTTTAAGTGATTACTTAAAAAAAAACTGAAAAAAAAAACGGGCAAATAGGTTTAAAAACTTCGCTGATTCGTAATGATTCTAATTATGTAAGATACCACTGAAAACCTTATGAAATAAATCATGAAATTAATGACTTTTCTAGACATGGACAAAAGGGAAAATTACAAAAATTCAGATTAAAATGATCAATATCTCCGAAACTAGTAAAAATCGCTGAACATACATACGGGTTAAATCGATGGCTTTTTAGCTGCTCTATCAGCCCTAGGCGGGTTGACGTCGGTTTCTGGGACACCCTGTATATTATGTTCTGGGACAAATCAATAATCCAATTTTTCTTGTTCAGAACGATGGTCCTAACGGTTTTTTTTTCAACATCTGGAGAAAAGAATATTCAGATGCTATTTTTTGAAACTCCCCGTTTCCGGAACTCAAGTTATCTCCACACCAAATTTCATAATAATGTGTTTAGCCGTTTAGCTCTGCAAGGGTAACAAACAGACATACAAAGCTAGTTTCACATTTATAATATTAGTAAAGAGAGACATGAATACGCAACAATGTGCTGTTAATTCAAAGTAGAATAACCCTCGTAATCATAAACTCGAGTGTGCTTGGAATATGCTGTGCTTGTTTGTCATTATGACATTTTAATTTGGCAGAAAAGGACAATGAAATCTTTAACTAAAATGGGTTTATTGTGCGTTTATGAATAGAATTTCATTCTTTTATGGCTTTTTAAAGGAAAACAAGCGCGCTGGCCACCTAGTGGAGAGTGCATTCAAAGTCAGTTAATGACGATTTTTCATATACAAGTTTGAAAAAAAAAGACGATTTAATTACTTATCTCTGAAATGTCTCTGAGTACCTACGACGGTTAGATATTCCAATTATTTAGAATCTCAAGACTGCGAAAGCGAACAAAAATGGAATGTCTCTATGGTAGTCATGCCACCGGTCGTCTCCACTCCAACCGACAACAATGTGAAGATTGCTGCTTGGCGGTAGATTAAAGAAAATGCTGGTAGCGACTCGAACCCTGCAATAACTATTAAATCAATAAAAACTGAAACTTAGCTAAGAACTACCCGATTAGGACTACACACAAGTTCACAGTTTACAGTTCTGCAATTGAATACGACTTAATAGCCTGTTGTTTGATCGGTAGTTAAACTAACGAATGGTCAATTTTTTTTACTAGTTAATGGTTAAAATCTCAAGGCCTTAGGACCTGTTGTTTGATCAGTAGTTAACGCATTCACTGCCACCGACGCATATATGCGTCACCGTGACTTCCAACCAGTGCCCTCAACGCATATGTGCGTTCTTACAGTAGGCAAGCTCCGTATAAAACAAAAGATGTGGCACCTGGCGAAAGTTCGAAAAACAGTACTGGCAGTGAATGCGTTAAACTAATTGTTAAAATTCGAAAAAGGAATGGAAAATTTGACACATTTCCTTGAGATTTTAACCATTAGTAACGTTTTTTGACCATTAGCCAGTTTAACTACCGATCAAAACACAGGCCTAATGGCCGATCAAACGACAGGCCATTAGTGCCTAAAAAACGAAATAAAGTAGATTTAAAGATTTATTTTAATGACCTAACTCTCAACACTGTTGGTTTTTAATCTCCAATGCAAACAAGGGTGTGTTGAGGGCGCTATGTGTGTGTGAGTGTGTGTGTATATGTCTGTCTGTGGCACCAAAGCTCTTAAACAGGTGGACCGATTTGGATGCGGTTTTTTATTTGAAAGCAGTGTGTCTAGCCGTGGTTGTTAGTTTCATGAAAATCGGTTGGGCCATTTAAGATATTATCAGCTCTGAAAGAAGGAGTCATTATATCGGGGGCTATATCGGGGGGATAAAAATCTATGTAATAGTTTACCTAGACCATTTTGACGCATGGTCCTTTAATGATACATCCGCAAGTAGCCGAAGTTTTTTTTAAATTATTTATTACATATAACAACGACATATTTACAAAGTTTAGTATAGTTTGTTACAGAGGATTAAAAGGATTGTGAAGCTAAAAATTTCCATACAAAATGCGATAACATTCCTCTCCCCTTAAACCTTAACCGATCCTTACGATTTTTGAATGTGTTGTAGATATCATGAAAAACTATATCTGTACGTTTTCCTTTCCAAGAAAATATTTCTTAGAATGAAACAAATAAAAGAAACAGAAAGCAAAAACGTACCTACGGACCTAGTTCTTTATAATAACTACAACATATACAAAAATCGTGGAAATCGGTGGAAATCGGTGAGAAACGTTATCGCCCGAAGCTAAATTTGTATAGTTTTTTTTTGACAGCCACGCGATTTTAGCGGCTCTTCACAATCCTCTTAAGGCAGTGTAATGTAACGTGTGGCCGTGTGTAATTGTGTATGTGTAATGTTATGTGTGTGTTTGTAGTAATGATGTAGGTGGAAAGCTTCTGAATACATACTGATATTTAACCACGCGTAGGTGTTGCTGTATATTCAGTGGAAAAAAACTCTGTGATGTTAACAGAAAAGGTCAGAGGTTGTTAAAATAACGTTGTAAAATAAACATATAAGGATTTATTACCCCTGGGTTGTGGGTACACAGTTGAAACAACTTAATGTTGAAGTTGTTAAATAGTACTCGTAGAATAGAATAGAGAATATTTATTCCACGCACACAGAAGAACACAATAGAAAAATATAAAGTAAAAAGAAGATTTACGTTGAGCTCTCAGCATTGTGGCGCTGATTTTCAGAGGGAGACTGCGACTAAAAACTAACCTAAATAGCGACCTATTCACTAACCTACTCAACCAACTTAACCCATTCACTGCAACCGACGCATATATGCGTTCACTGTCATGCAAGTTTGTTCCTAGGTCACGCCCCCTGCCAGTGAATGCGTTAAGAAAGTGAACTATTTTCAATAGACTTTAAAAAGAGGATCGTAGCAGGGGCACGTTTTATAAAGCTACAAATTACAATTTTACAGGTCTGAACTGGCAACACTGCTCAAATGGCTGGTCGTCAATTGTAATTTGTAGCTTTATAAAACAGGCCCCTGGTGGGAAGAAGTAGTCTCTGCCTACCCCTCTGTGAAACAGGCGTGATTTAATGTATGTATGTAAGAGGAGGAGGTTCTCAGTTCGTTAGAATTTTTTTTCTTGACGTGACCTTGCCTATAAAGCTAGCGGTCTTAACCAATTTTTACGATTTTTGAATGAGTTGAAGAATGAGAAAAAAAAACAAACCAGAATGTACCTACAGACCTAGTTCTTTATAATAACTACAACATATACAATAAATTTAACAAAAAGCAAGCTTTCAAAACCCGACTGTGTTGCTAACCAACTATAAATCGTTATAAATCCTAAATGATCATTCAAAATGAAAAATGATGAAAGAAATCTAAAGATGATTTTTAAATCCCTATTCAATGATACCCCACTTGTCATAGTTGGTCGACTTTTTTTTTAATTTGGACATTATGGCGTCTGGCTGCCGCCTTTTTTTTTGACGTGACCTTGCGTATAAAGCTAGCGGTCTTAAGTTCAGTTTTCAGTATAGGCAAATACAGTGCGATAGCTTATAGAAGGTGCTTCGGGTTTGGCGGTACTTGTTCTCACTCGCTCTCATACGCTATCATTAATAGCGAGTGAGAAACAAGTACAAACCCGAAGAACCTTAGTGCTCACAGACTGTACTTGAAGTTAAATAAGAGCTTGTAAAATCCAAACTTATATTATAAACTAACCCAGCCTCGCTTTACTTCGGTTTATGTGACTTTTCTGTAACAGCCGTATATAAACCAGAACCTAACTGACGGTGAAAACAGCATCAGAATCCGTTGCGTGGTTTAGTTAGTTTTAGTGGACATACAGACAGATAGGCAGACGCGGAAATTGACTTTTTATACCATATAGGGGGAGAAGACATGTGAAAGTCTCAGTCTGTCTGTATGTACGATTTCACGACTAAGCCAGTGAACCGATTTTGAGGTAGCTTGAGTCCCGAGGGAGGACAAAGAATACTTTATCCCGGAAAATTGCGCAGTTCCCGAGGGATTGCCGATAAATAGCCTCGGCGCGGACGGAGTCGCCAGCAACAGCTAGTTATTCATATTTATTAGTTTCGTAAAATGTTCCTACTTTGCTAGTGTCCTTAAAAAAACTAATTAGTCCGTCTTTTACATTATCAAAAAATATTGAACACGTATTTTTTCTTTTCTCAATTAAACAAATAATGACGAAGATAAAGTGCGTTGAAGTTTCGCGTGACATCACGCCGTGGCACACTTTATACCACGTTGTGACTCCCGAACTTTGATGTGCGTTATAATTGTCAATTTTGATTGATTTGAAAAAGCAAAAAATACGTGTTCAATATTTTTTGATAGTCTTACTGACGGATTAATTAGAATTATTACTTTTTTACCCAGGACACACCCCTATTATGCTCCATGGTTATATTGAGGTAATCTGTAGGTATTGTAAATCATTCTATTGCTTTCATTCACTTCGTGGCTGACCTTGATCTTGACCTTGACTTATAAGTAACAAACGAAGTAGTCACTATGGAGCATAGTTACCCATGGTGGAGCAAATTAGGAACTTTTAACTGTATTCCTAAATAAAGTGCTGAAATTCATTAGTTTCATTACGCTTCATAATTAATGATAAATTCTCTATTATACCGTAATTATTATTGTATAATAACATTATCCTTATGCGTGGGTTTTAGTTAAATGGAAAACACAGAATAATGTTATTTAAGCAAGAAGCTTCTGTCAGACATGTTATAATTAATTTACTCCCACGCGTAAAAAATGCCGGAGCTTTTATATTTGAGTGTTTTCTCGAAAGGGCAATATTCAAAACAACTTAAGGTCACCCTTACTTATATTATAAAAGCAGAATTGTGCTAGTTTTTTTCGTTTGTTAATTCAATATGTAGGGTTCGCCTCACACGAACAATGTGGAAAATTCTACTACAGCTAAAGAGCTAACGTAACGTTGATAATCCGTTAATATGACAAAGGCAATATGGTTTTACCGGAAAACAGGCACATCTACTAAATGAATTGTATTGCACTTCCAACCTTATTATAATCTTTGAGAGTTCAATAATCCTTTCCTCTTTACGGTGGGTTTAGACCAAACGAGCGAATGCTCTAGAACATGTTTTGTCTTTATTTTGACAAAGAAAACGTAAGAGATAATGCCATAGAATTCTTGTTCGTTCGCTTGGTCTAAACCCACCGTTAGGAGAGCAGATTAGCAGACCCGTGGGCGTCGAATGACGTAAACGTGGATCGTGACGTCAGGATCCAATAATATTTAATTTTCATGTCTCATACACTGAAAGTAGGCCATTTTCCTATCTTAGAAGTGGGTTGAAAGTGATGCATGTCAACCCTAGGGAAAAGATTCAAGATTCAAGATTCAAGCATTTATTGATAAAATGGTACATTTTACACGTCAAATTTTTATAATACAATTAATTATTGAGATATTAAATTATTGCTTAATAGATAAACATTTTTCTTTAAATTTAGGTAAGTATACATTATTATTATAATTAGGTTAAATCCAGCTAAGTATACATTTAACATTGTTCTTATAATTAAGTGGTGTACAAACTAAGTAGTAGATTATTGTCTATGTTTGGGTCAATGATTTGATGTCATTGACAAATTCGTCAATTGAATAACACGCCATCTGTAGCAAGATGTTTTTCAATTTATTTTTAAATATTGCGTCACTTGATGCGTTTTTAATGTTTGACGGGAGAGCGTTATATAGCTTAGGGCCTACTACGTCGAGTGATTTACGAGCCTTTGCCAGTCGCCGCGATGGGATCACCAGCAAGTGCTGACCGCGCGTGTTCCTGCCGTGCTGCTGGGCTCGAGTCCTGTACGAGTCAAGATTCGACCTCACGAATAGACAAGCCTCCAGAATGTAGACACTTGGTAGTGTTAGTATTCTATGTTCTCTAAAAAGGTTCTGTGCAGGGTAGTCAAAAGGTTTATTAGCGATTATTCGAATAGCCCGTTTTTGGATTTTGAATACATTTTCACGATCTGCCGCAGTAGCCCAAAGATCGATACCATATATCAATATGGAGTGAAAGTAGCCGTAGTAGGCGTAAAAAAAGTAATTTGAAAAAAGAACTACCTATGTCAATGGGCCTGTGCAGTAGCAGAAACCTATACAGCCTCTCTGTAGTAAGATTGTTAATGAGCCATGCTAAATTCTTATACAGCCACGCTTTGGTAAAACTATACTGAGTCTTACTTTTATAGGTTTTTTGTTCCCTCATAATCAACATGGACAAACATGGAGTGTTTAACTCGAGTGAAAGTCACCAATTATTTCACACTCGAAATATTGGCGCTCTCGCTATGCTCGAGTGCCAAAATATCTCGTGTGAAATAAGTGCCTTTCATCCCTCGGTTAACAATGTAATATTTTATCTGATAAATTTATCCTTCTTAAAAATATTCGCTATTTATTTCAGAGTTATTGTTATTTTAACAAAATGATCAGGCGTTAAGTCAGCAAACTGATGATAAGCCAGGGGTCGTATACCGGTATTAATTTCATACAGAAATACAGGTATGAAATTTTGGTATCTCGCTTATTATTGAATATTTTTGTTCTTCAATGACTTTATATAATAGTTTAGTATTATTACCTGAATTACAATCGAAAATATTAATGAAATTTTCGAAATTAAGGTAGATATTTTATTAAGTAATACCGGTAGCGAACCCTGTGATAAGCATGCTTAGATTTCTTTAAGAAGTTTTTTAACGGAATTTGTACGATTCTACGTGCAAAGGCGACATTTCAAACCTTAGTTTCTTGAGCAGAATCCAAAATACCCAATTCTATGTTCAAACCCAGCAGGCCCATTATGGTCGCTTTTATCTCTGTGGATAAAAAATCTGTCACTTTTTGACCAGTATGTTATCGTCTGCGATAAATTCGACCATGTATGTGTGTGTATGCAATCGCTTTATTGTACGAGATGCAAAATCAAAATAAGTAAATATGTACAACATAGGGAGGTACAAAGGAGAACTTAACCCTTTGGGAGAATAATAAACCCGCTTCTGATCTATTATGGTCCCTTTTGTCGCTGCGTATAAAGTGGATAAAGTATTCAACACTGTCGCATTTACTTTTCCTTGCCCTTCTTTTTATAAAGTGATGGATATTTTATCCACAATAGATATTTTATCCACGATAGACGTGATTAAAACAACATGTACGTTTGACGTGTTATCGCTTTGTTTCTAACGCACCCTCCATTACTGTCCAGTAAATAAGAGCTATCAAAACATAGACAATATGAAAACATGTCAAAAGCAATAAGGTCTACGTCTAAGGTGTAGAAACTCAGCTGTACTATACTTTCCACTTGACATATCAAAACTAAGAACTAATCACGCCAATTTTCAATAGATATCAAAGCGGCTTGCTTTGAACGTGATGTAGGATAGCGCTCCAGGGATTAAATATATCATATATCACGTACGCATGAGAGCAGGCTACTAACGACACGTGAGATTCGACAATCGTCATTATTCTTGAGACATACATAAGGCATCTGTGTATTTATGTAGTTATCCACATATGTGGTCTGCCACAATAATAGTGGGACTTCACTTGGCGTTGCGTATTTGTGTATATGTTAAGACAAATGGCATTGAATTTAAATTCTATCTCAGACATACTCTTGTAGCAAGTGCAAGAAGTCTGTTTACAACAACGTAATAGTATATTGTTAACCAAGGGATGAAAGTGATCAATTACATTCCGAGATATTTAGGCACTGCACCAGTGCTAGCAAGAGAGCGACGACGACGATTGAAAGGAAAGTAATAGTACATTGTGTATTAAGGGTGGTAAAGACAGAATTACAAACGAGAGTCTGTTAGAAGCCCTTAATGACTCGAGCTTTGTATTTCCTTTACCATCCGTCTAACATACAATGTTTTTCATCACAATTGCGAGGAAATGAAATAGAATCAGCCAAAAGATCATATTTTTAACTGACGATTGTCACTAATAATTTTAGCCGCGTTGGCGATATCCGGCGGACCGGGCATTATCCATTTCTTCTGATGACGACATGTTTTTTATTGATTTTAATATGTGCACAAAGACACCCTTTTAATTATTATTTTGCAATCACATAGTTTATAATCAGTATTTATAAATTAGCGGTAGACTACAGTCAACATCATTGTCTATGACTTACCACAGATAATACCAAACGTGTTCAGGAGTCCGATTCTAGTGACAGTCGAGATCAATATTTCATAATTATGCGAGATTTTTTAGAAAATTGTATGCAACTGACAATTCATCTCGAATGAAACTTCATATCGATTGGCACAAGCGCTCATTCCCGAAATACCAGTATTTTAAAATACCAGATTCTCAATATATCGGAATCCCAAAACAAAACATTCAAATTACGGTATTGTTTATTATCTTCACTTGGGTGAAATATTGGTATTTCGAATCTGGTTATTTGAGAATTTGGTAAAAAGATTATTTTTGTATTTTGAAATGCTGGTATTTTGGGAATGAGCGGGCACAAGAATTGGGGTCCTGGTGTATTATGATAGTTTGAGTCCACGTATTATATTTTACGTAACACCTGGCCATAATGTGAGTTTTATCGCACGCTGCGCGCACGGTAAAACTCGCATTGTGGCCAGGTGAAGACGTTAAATTGTGTACTCATCACGGGCAGTAAAAAAGAAAACCCTCTATCGCATATTTACAACCCTCGCCTACGGCTCGGGTCTCAAATACCTGCGATTTCGGGCTTTCCTTCTTTTACAGCCCTTGTTAAGTAATGTACTATAAAAAAAAGCTATACGCACGATAGGGCGTAATGGTAAAAAAAGGCCCGCGGGTATTATTTTGGATTTACGGTCGATTTTTCTAGCATATTAGACCACTATTTACGAGCAAGTGTGATGAAAACAAATATGTCCTATGTTCCTGTCACGAACTCTGTCTTTATTGTCGTACAAAAACTATGAGTGTTTTGACACAATTTCAAAACGAGTTTAAAAAAACAAAAACCCGCCTTCAAAAAGCAAAAAAAAAACTTCTTTAAAATGGTAGGTAAATAGGTCAGTCCAACTGAAGTCTGCTTTTGGTTAAAATATTGTTGGACGCCGACTTCAGTTGGACTGACCTATTTACCTACCATTTTAAAGAAGTTATTTTTTCCTTTTTAAAGGCTAGTTTTTGTTTTTTTAATATATATTTTTATTTGTACTTTTTCGTGATCATAATAATGCTGTTATTCTCCCACTTCTCAATTAAGAAGAAACAATAGAACATTTCAATCTCGCCGCAAGCAACGCCGTGGGAAAGTCATAGTCATATATTTAAACCTACATATGCTTCGTCATAGTCGCTCAACTATCTTAATCGAAATATCTTGTCGCCACCCTCGAAATATATACCGTCTCTGTGTGTGTGTGTGTGTGTGTGTGTGTGTGTGTGTGTGTGTGTGTGTGTGCGTACGTGCGTGTGTGTCTGTGCGCGTGCGTGTGTGTCATGTTGACACACAAAAATGAAAATATGACATGTTGGGGTGGTCGTAGGTTGAAAATAAAGTAAGTAAAGGCGTTTCCCACCCTGAAGCCTTATTCCCACCGAAAATCGGTCTAAAGCTACTTCTCGAGCCATTACTGATGTTTGTTTAAACCCAAGCCATTACTATATATTAATTTAACCTATCACGCTATATGTGTCACTGTCTAGCCTCACTAATAGCGTGGACTCATTAAACTGTTACTGTTTACAAACTCATGGCATGCATTAAGCTAACTAGCATTTCTATTCACTTTTTATTTTTTATTTTTTTTAGAACCAAAACAGTCTTACAAAATAAATCGGTACGTTAGCTATAAAGCCTACAAAACCTTAATTATAGACCTATAGTTTCCTATATTAAATGTATAATAATAAATAAACTTATTCTTATGACCAAAATTATGCTTTACTGTAGGTACGTATCTTTAACTGACGTTATATTTAGATATTTACAAGTAATACAAATGAGAACATGAATTGCAACCAATATCTTAAAACTTAGAAGTACATAGGTATCTAGTTTCTATCGTTAAGCTATATTTACCAACTTATACTAGATTCAATCATACCATGGTAACTAATAAAGAATAAACTTGTCTTTTATATTTTTAAACCAGTCGCGTCACGGTCGATGACGTGATACGAAGAGACACTAGGCTAGTGCCTCTAGGTACTCGTTAGCCTTACTCATGCCACAAAAAATTGGTTCACTGTTGGATCGCATTTTTTTTTACGCATAATGTATCTTTACGCATAAAATCGTTTGACCTAAAACGCTTTTTACAATAGAAACGGTTTTATTTTAATTATTATAAAAAACGAACCTAACCTAATCTGCAAAATAGACGTTTACTGAATTTTGCAATAAATCGGTGCCTAAATCGGTGTTTTGCAAAAAAAATATATGCGAAAAGATAAATATGTATGCGTAAAAAAATTATGAGTTCCAAAGGGATACCCAAAAAATTTCATGACCAATTTCTTTGTGAACAAGGCTATAACTTATTATTTCACTTTCTTAATTTTTTTTGTAAATAACACATGTTCTGAAAAAAAAACCCGCTATCTATTACGGTTCAAAAGGTTTAGCTCTTTAAAGTGAGGACGGACGGACGGACAACGTAGCATATTAATAGGATCGCGATGGGCTCCCTTCGAGCACGGAACCCTAAAAACATCGACTTTCCTAATTTGCCCTCGAAACGCTCTAGGACTTCTATATACTTCAAAGTTCATGACCCCTCTTGACCCCTCACGCCTCGAACATCGCCTAACAAACCGAGCAGTGGACGACATGCTGCGCTAGACCAGCTTATATTCATGCAATTTGTAGTGATGGGTACTAAAGTTTATGAAAAAAATGTAGAAAGCCCCTTCAAGATATTATTAGCCGGTTTAGGGTAAGGTGATATTTTCATCCCCGAAGATGGAAAGGGGTAAAACTGATTGACTCATCGATCAACGCACAGCCTAAACCGCTGGACCTAGGGACTTGAAATTTGAAGGGAATATTCCTTGGGTACCCTAGGGGTGCAATAAGAAGGGATTTTTGGAAATTCATCCCCTGACGGGTTAAAATAGGGGGTGTAAGTTTGTATGGAACTATGGTCATTTTTGTAGTTGGAAACGTGGTAATTGGTACTTAAACTACTGTTTATAAATAAAATCCTATTAATATTATAAATGCAAAAAAACGTGTTTGTTGGTTACTCCTTCACGCTGCAACGGCTGGTCGGATTTGGATTAAATTTGATATGGAGATAGCTTACAAACAAAACAAAGGAAAATAAAATCATGAAATTCTTATACGGTAGACAACAGGCGGTGTCATCGCTATAAGCGATCTCTTCCAGACAACCGTAGAGGGAAGAGACGCAACAATATAAAAACATACACATGTACATGTGTGACATTTTTTTCTCAATTAATGGCTTTGACTCCTTGTTTTAACAACAAGGACAATTTTTTTCGCAATCACCATGGACTTATTAGAGAAGACAGATCTCATACTGTTAACAACACGGACCTAAAAAAAAAAAAATTTTTTTAGGTCCGTGGTTAACAAGTATACTTTTCACGAGAATAAAACTCGGAAAGTATAGCCAGGGATATCTTCAAACGATCGCGTAAGCCTCTTTTTATTGCGTAAAAATAAAACCATCCAAGAAAAAAACAGCAAAAGAAAACAAAAGACGGCTATAAGATTAAGAATCTAGCGACGACCCTTCAGTAGATTTTATTGTGCAACTTGAGTCAACTGTGATAACTATCTTTTATCAAATCACATTTGCGACAAAATGAAACAGAAAATTGAGTGATATTAGTTTGTGGAATAAATGGAAGACCAAATTTAACTCAATTCGTTTTTATTGAACGGGGAGAGTAGAGTTCGAGAAACTTCTATGTGTAGGTACAACCTACGGTAAGGTGTGATAGGTACTGTAATATGGCTTAGCACATTGAAATTACGCCGACAAATTTGCGAAAAAACTAGCTTTCTCCACATACAAGTAAAGCAAAGGTCTTTTTTTACATTATGACATTGAGTGAGGTATCTTTGGGTAGCTATACTATAATATTTGTCTGCCGTATTTATTTTTAGTTATAATTAGTGTTAAGTCATAATTATCGCAAGTCGTAATGCATTTTTAAAACAACTATTACTTATTCAGGTTTTTTTTAAATTCAATCCTAACCTAGCCTTTTGTTGACGTAATATATTTAAGAAATTTTGAAAAGTTTACGGTTTCAGCGATATAAAAATTATAACTACCAATAATTATTATAATATCATATCAGCAAAATAATTATACCCAAAAAAAAGGGAAACAACGGGCTCCCATTTTGCTTAAAAATTAAAATTGTTTATTTCGTGTAACCCACAATGACACATTATACATTATTATTTTGTTGTTATTATTTTGTTATTATGAATACTTAATCTAAGGTAAGGTACACTATCAAAATCCGCAAGTCAAATGTGCCGGTAAACGATGGTTTAAATCTAAAATGTCAGTTTAATTGTTGGTTAACCCCGCACTTAGAGACTATGACAAGGGACCGTTTATTTAGGTGTGAGTAATCGGAATTAGTAGCAAGTTAGTCAGACTGGAACAAGGGCGCGGCGTCCGAAAAAATTGTCCTATAAATTGTCGCTAATAATAATTTGTTGCTAGGTTGGGGCTTAGTAGGGGTATGTTTGTGGCATGGTTTTCTTTTTTTTATGTTTTTTAGTCGTGATTTTAAGTGTCAAGAACGAAACGCGTGTAAACTAGGAATTATTGAGATTCCTCTCAACAGTGACTCTGCTGCTGCAGGGGCTATATTCCAATCTCTCTTTTTAACTTGACGGTAATGGTGGCCGAGTTAAAAACAATACGATATGTCAAAAGAAATATGTTTCTAACGAGTAGTATAGAGCCCCAGAATGAGTTATAATTAACTACTGACTATTTAATAGTAGACCTATTTACACATACTAAAACTGTAAATCGGGAGACTCGTCTTCTCGAAACGTCGAGGTAAATGTTTATTTTATTACGCAAACACACACATTCACACACACATTCACACACATACACACACACACACATATATACACACACACACACACACACACACACACGCGCACACACACACACACACACACACACACACACACACACACACACACACACACACACACACACACACAAACACACATGTAAACAAGCACTATTGAATTGTAAGAAGTGTTTCCCTTGTATAAAATTGTTAACTGGCACTTACCTTACTTCTACTATTGGGATCTTCGTTTAAAAATAGTGACATCTGGAAGACTGCCGATGCTTATAGCACAGGACTCATCTCCTATTATAAGCACTGGCCTTACCAAATTTTAGAAGGATTAAATGGTCTCCCTTATTATGTCTAAACAGTAAGGTGCAAACTATGTTCCTATCGTATTTTCTGGTGTTAGCTATTAGCATGTATAGCTTAAGTTAATCATCCTTTTTATGTATCCATGTTTTATGAAAATAAATTATTATTATTATTATTCTAGATATTTATTTAATTTTCTGTACATTAGGTTTTTTATAACAAATATTCAAATATAAAAGTAAAATAACAATACTAATACAAAAAAATAGACATTATAAAAAACCTAACCTACGAGTGCCGCCGGCAGCGGGGCAAGGCTCAAGCTACCGGTGGTTAGGGCTGCAGAGAGAGGAACCTCCTCACAATACGTGCCGTATCGAGGAGTACTGCCTTCTGTGTCTGGCCCTTGATCCAGCCATCTAGCGAGAGTCTCTTGAGGTGTTGGTCGAGACTCTTCGCTATAAGACCGTTTGCCGAAACAACTATCGGGACAATGATCGTTGAGTCAACATCCCACATGGCGGTCACCTCGTGAGCCAAGTCAAGGTACTTGCTGAATTTGTCCTTCTCGGCCTTCACAAGGTTCTCGTCATGCGGGATGGTGATGTCGACGAGCACTGCCCGGCGTTCAGATCGATCTGTCAACACGATATCAGGCTTATTGGCAACAATAGTCTTGTCCGTGATGACAGATCGATCCCAATAGAGCGTAGCACGACCATTTTCGAGAACTGGCGCCGGTGCGTACTCATAGTACGGCACTTCAGACTCTACAAGACCACATTGAAGAGCAAGTTGCTGATGGATGATCCTGGCTACGAGGTTATGTCTGTACAAGTACTCGCCGTTGGCCAAATGCGAACAACCGGAAATTATATGTCTGAGGGACTCGCCGGGGCAACGGCATGCTCGACAAATGTCAACCGTGCCATCCCTCAGAATATATTTCCGGTAATTGTTCGTCATTATGACCTCGTCAGCAATTGCACAGATAAAACCTTCGGTTTCCCCAAAGAGGTCACCAAATCGTAGCCAGTTCACAGACGCTAAAAAGTCTACGTCGGGCCTTGTTAGGGCCCGGTAGAAGCGTCCGTGTAGCTCCTTGCTCTTCCATACGTTCTTGCGGTCTTCAGTGCTCAACACCGTTGGTTTGCGCCAGTTCTCGTTTGCCAAGGAAAGAGGCGTGAGACTCTTGTCTACTGCAACCACATCACGATGCATCCCACACTCATTGCTAAGGAAATAATCCCTGAGATTGCACACCTCGTGGTTGTGGAGATTCTTATTATTATTATTATTACGCGATTAAGTACCGATTTATAGTTTTAGTATGTAGACCTGTCTATACTAAACTTAACGACTTCACTATAATACATATAGTGTGGTCTTCTACATCGCCTATATTAATGTCGTATACAGGTCAAGGTTCATCTGAATAGCCCTGCATTTAATAACTGACGAAGCCAATAAAAATAGCTTGACATATTGACTTGCCTCTTCGCTTGCCTAATGTAATCCAGCTATATCAAGTTCCTTTTGAGCCAGCTTAATGTAGTTAGGGTTGTCAACTTTCTAATATTTGGGGGATTTTGTTTGGACAACTAAGGCTCCGCTTGATGTGGGTCTATTTGACGTTTGGTTCGGTGTATTGTGAAAATCATAATAGCGAAAATATGTTTATTTGTGTAACGGGTTTTTGGGGTCAAATTAACTTTTTGTAATAGTTATATGATGAATCGAGCTCACGCAGAAGATGCCTATTGACCCTAGATTTAAATAGGTACAGATTGTAATTATGCACTTGAAAATACAGAGGCCGGAAGCGCTATCCACTCTTTTGCAGTATGCACTACGAATGATGACCTTCGTGATCCAATGAGGATGATGCAAATCGCTTCGTTCGGAAAGGCGGAATAATATTTATTTTAATTATTACTATATTATCCCGTATATCTTCTTGTTATCTTGAATACATACCTACGACCTCTGCCCTTGTGGTTGCCGGGTTAGAATAGTGCCAGTTCACGTCTTCCCGTGGATGTCATAAGAGGCGCCTAAGGGAATAAAGGATTGTAATACTGTTCGGCGATAATCCACTGGACTAATACACTGGTAAACATCGTAGCCTAATTGTGCAAAATGTGGTTACAGAATTATCAACAAGTTTTTTGAGTTGTTGGTAATTCGGTAGCTGTATGAAGGCGTGAGTTTATTTATGTATGTATTCCTACGCATATTTAACCTGCATGGTTGTTTTCAGGGCGACCGAGGGCGGTCTGGCGCCGACGGCCGAGGGCGACATGCCGGTGGGCGGACCCAAGACTCCGCAGCAGGTCGCCGCGCAGCGCCGCCTGCAACAAACGCAAGCGCAGGTCGACGAGGTAAGCAGAGAAGGATTTCATTCATTTTCATCTCTCATTTTTTTGGATTTGGATTTGGAACTGCTAAAATGACTAGCATCTTATCGATTAATTGAGATATCTTTTCGCCACCCTTGAAATAGGTACCGTTCAGGAGTTTCGGTGGCCATCTGTGGTCTTCATCATCAGTTCCATTTCAACAAATGATATTTTCGGTTAGACATAGGCCTTAGGTAATATAGAGTGGTCCGGAAAAAATGTAGCAGCACATAATATGGATTATTTGTTTATTTTGTGGTAATATTTAAGCAGTGCATTTGTTATAGTAATCTGTAGATACTATTCAATAAAATAAAAAATAACAATCGTAAAAATGAACGGGCGATCTCAAGTTTTCGCCTTTTATATTACATCTCACCTAGAACTTTTTGAACAGCGTCTTGTGAGAGAATTAAGTAGGTGTTTGTCATAAACATAGTTTTTTCTTTAAGTTTGATGGGCTACTTAATACCTTATTAAATTTTCGTTTACTCAATCAACATATATATATATTAACAATCAATAGTTAACTTTTTTGATTTGACTTCACTTTGAGGTAGTTACATGGAATTTCAACATTGGTGTATTTACCATTTTTATAGAAATTTGTCTCCCATAGAAAAACCTCTGTCAGAGGTTAGATTGGAGAGACTTCCTTACTACCCAAAGTAAAATCCAGTTTATTGGTATAACTTATCCGTAAGATGATATTCCTAAAAGCATAAAACAAGTTGTGAAAATGGAAATTCAATTGTGGCATGGTAGAAAACGGGAAGCGAAGATTGTCAAATTGTGTTGTTCAAAAGGTTATCAAATCAAATCAAATCAAATCAAAATCATTTATTTCAGCCATCTTTGGACCATAATATTATTACAAAGTGTTAGTAAATTAAATTTAAAAAAAAAAATTAACCTAATGTTAGTATTACATATTTTTACTGAGCACATAGGTTTTAAACTAAGCTAACCTACTTAGGCTGATATGCCAGTACGTGAACCAGACAACAATGATTCACATACTGACAATCGAACCTCTGAGCGAACGTCGCCAAGATGCCGTTGGAGCTGGCCCGCACCCTGCGCACCAGGGATGTGCAGCGTTTTCGCATGATGGCGTAAAAGCAGTCCACTCTTGCATCCGCGAACATACCTGATGCGCTGCAGAATCGAGGCAGCCCCATCAGCATCCTAAACGCGTTGTTGAACTGCACGCGTAGGGCGCTATACTGCCTTTGCGTGTAGTTTATCCACAGGCTGCTCGTGTAAAAGTTGGAACAATATGCTCTAAAGAGCGTCAGTTTAACCTCAGCGGAACAACGAGCAAACCTGCGGGCCACCATAAAGCCGTTATAAAGTACCTGCTATAAATATTGAGAAAACTTAAAGAATCTCATACATTTAAATATGATTGTATTTTTATTTCATAGTATGATATCTACAGATTACTAAAAAAAAAAACTTCTTCATAATTAGCAATAAATAAAAATTATATACCAGATAATACATTGCTACTTTTTTACTGAACCACTCTATATTGGTACCAACTGTACTCAGCAAGTTAAAGCCAATGCATTTGCCAGGTACATTAGGTAAATACTTGTTTACCTAATTGATATAATAATGCAAAGTAAGCTTAGAAATAATATTAATGGACATCGTCAACAGGGATTATCCCTGTTAAAGATGTATTAAAATAAAAAACTTTTTATTAATGATACAGTTGTCAACAAATAAAAATTGTAAACTAATCGTGGCTCACGTTCTGTTTACGTTAACATTAACCGGTTTGTCATTATTTTATGGACAACAATGAAGGCGGTTAACAAGCTAAAATAGCCATCCCCTCTGGCTAAATTTCCCCTTTAAAAGCACTTAATAAAAAATTATTATTTAGGGCAGAATAAGCTGGAATATTAATGGATGGCTTTCATTAATTTATATCATTTTGTTAAAAGCACCTATTTTCAACGACGAAGCACCTTAAAATGATAATGGCGAGCGACAAAAGCATTTCTACGTATTTGTTTAAATTTTCTGCTGTCGAACAACTATGAAAAATATGTTTGTACTGCTAAGTACTTATTCCAAAGTTTTTAACCGGACTCGCAAACATTCCTACAGGATTGAAGAAATAGCTATTTTATTTCACAAAAGATTTAAAAGATCACTTACTGAGAGTAAATTTTCGTCTTAAACATAGGTAAGAGAGGGTAGCATGCATGTTCCAAAAATAAGTACCTAAGTAGGGTAGGTAGTGGCGAGAACAAGTTGCTATTTTTTTCATCTTAGTTGGAACTAAGGGCCTGTTAAACCAAACATTCTATAACACACTAGTTAACCATCGGTTACACATAGCGTAACGTTTACTTAACTTTAAATTAAGAAAGATAACAATGTAACAAAGATGTTAATTATTATTTATTACAGGTGGTGGACATCATGAAAACGAACGTAGAGAAAGTACTGGAGCGCGATCAAAAGCTCTCGGAACTGGATGATAGAGCAGGTAAAAAAAACATTACTAAGGCAAGGTAATTCTCACGTTTAAGTGACGAACTAAAAAAACCGGCTAGCTAAAGGAGTCCCGCGTGATCGTAAACATAAGAAAGAATTAGGTACCTACCAACTTTGGTAACATGTTTCGTCGTAAACAAACAGCTCTGTCAAAGACGGTAGGCACCTAACTCTATCTTATGCCGATGAACGATGCCGGTCAACTCAACTCGTCAGATAATCCGTCTACGAGAACGAATATTGTGAAGCTAAAAGTTTCCTTACAAAATGCGCTAACGTTTGCCTCCCCTTAAATCTAGTCCGATTTTACTTTTTTTTATATGTTTTAGATATTATGAAAAACTAGGTCTGTACGTTTTCCTTTCCAATCAAATATTCCTTGGAAAGAAACAATTAAAAAAATAGTAACGTATAAAACTAGATTTTTATAATGACTAGGTACGTAATCAACTAATCAAAAATCGGGGAAATCGGACCTGATTTAGATGATGAGAAACGTTATCGCCCGGAGCTAAATTTGTAAGGAAAAAATTTAGAGCTACGCGATTTAAGCGTCGCTTCACAATCCTCTTAAGGGCCGAGTTCACCAACGATTAAACGGACGGTTAAGACTTAATCAGCTGTTAATCAGTACATTTGACAGGAAATCAGTTCATTAGCGGTTTAACGGGAAACCGCTAATCGTCCGTTTAATTGTTGGTGAACTCGGTCGTAAGAGATACAACATCCCGGAAGTTTTTGTTATGTTAATTTGTCAACCATGAGTTTATACGTTTCAGACGCACTTCAGCATGGTGCTTCGCAGTTCGAGCAGCAGGCCGGGAAACTGAAAAGCAAATTCTGGTTGCAGAATTTAAAGGTAAAGAACTTAACATATCTTACATTTTACATATTCATTATTTAGTAGGTATGCATGGCATGCTTCACGCAAAATAGCTTTTTATGTGACTGGCGCGTAATGAGAGGCATTAATACACGAGTGCGGTTTTATTAATCGAGCCGAAAGGCAAGTTTCATAATAAGATCACACGAGTGTTTTAATGCCTAATTATGTACTGTCGCATTTATAGCTTTATCTACATGCATATCATAAGTTTTCTACATTATTTATGTGAGAAACCTGTTTATGTGGTTGCCCTGCATCTTAATGTACCTGTATCTAAATACACCGATACTTTAAAGTGAATATTAAGATGCATACACATCGATAACCGATACTTTAATGACATGCAATACTTTAATTTTAACATTAAACTACAACCACAGCCAGGTTTCTTAATATAGGCCAGTTGCTTATCGTTTCTGAACATATTATAGGGAATTTATGAAATTGATGTAGATAAAGTATTAAATGACTTCACTTGATTTTCAGATGATGATAATCGCCGCAGTGATCGGGATCATCATCCTGGCTCTCATCGTCGGTAAGCGCCCTCCCCTCCCCCCTACTTTAATACATCTAAATCCGACTAATCATGACGTTATTTTCAACATTTTCAGCAAACTGTGTGAACTGAAGCGTACAGCATCATTTCACAGTAACTCGTTATAACGTTTGTAGTAATTTTAACGGTTAAAGATTGCATTAAATCTAAGCCTAATTGGTAAGTGGGCGTTGTCGTTGTCAGTATATGATAATTGTTGGCTTTGTCTGTCCGTCTACGTATTCTGTCTGTAACGAACTATGTTTCATGCCTTGAACCACACACTATTAGCAAAAAACTTTGGAGCGGGTAGTAGCGTTGTAATTTTTAATAGTGTTTGGTTAGTAACTGATTGGTCCTCTGTTATTTGCTCTTTAATTAACGTAAGAAAATTACTTACTAGAAATATATTAAAGCTCGGCATTTAAGGACGTGTGATTTCACTAAATTATGAATTCACAGAGAGCTTAATCGATTTATCTCTTAAATCCCAAGCTAAATTTTTTTGTTTTCAATTTAATAACACGGACACCAAATAATTCCTTTGCTTTTAATATTCTTTAAATTATAAAATAATAATTTTAAAAGTCGTATATTCACAAGGATAATTCAAAAATGGTCTATATCGCTATCTTTTTATAATTACTATTTAATTTTGATTGTAAATAACAGAGGTCTACTTTGTTTTGCCATCATTACGCTGTTTCTGGGTCTGCTGTGTATTATACTTCTGGTGTATTTATTTGAAAATAAAACTTATAACGGGTAATATATCTGATTACGTTGCTTTTCTCTTCATCCAAGAATGCAATGCTTCTCCCACGGTGTCCCCAGAACTATTCGCTTTTATTTTTACAAAAATGTACTAAAATATACTCGAATTTTTAGTGTGTAATGTGTTGAATTCATAAATGGGTATAGACAATAAAAGCTTTATTTATACATACAGACATTAATCCAATGCTTACACTGCTTTTTGTAAAATATTTAAATACCCACATTAACCCATTACAATTTTAAATATAATAATTATAATTATGTATGTTATAAATATTTATACCTACATAAAAAAAAAATGTTAAATTCTAGTGATGATCTTGATATATTTACATGAACAACTGTGTCAAGTTTTAAAGGATTCAGAATTAATTTACATTGTATTTAATCAACTTGTTATGTCGTGTCAAAGTTTATTGCACTATTTTATTATGTATGTTTAATTTTCATTTTTAAATTCATATGTTTTGTATCGTTATTCAACATGGGTAAATTGATGGCAAATCTAACACTCCTTACTGTTCCAGGTCTGTAAACATTTAAAACTGAGGATTGGCAACTAAGGTACGTGCATATATTCAAAACGTTGATCTATTTAACTCAGAAAGACATCCAATAAATCATGAATACATACCTACGACCCCTGCCCTTGTGGTTGCCGGGTTAGAATAGTGCCACTCCATATCTTTCCCCGTGGATGTCGTAAGAGGCGACCAAGGGAATAAAGGCTTCTACTGTACTGTTAGGCGATGGGCTTGCAACCTGTCACTAATACGCTGGTTAATCTTAGCCTAATTGTGCAAAATATGGTTACAGGATTATCAAGAAGTTTTTAGAGTTGTTGGTAATTCTGTAGCTCTGCCTGCCCCACTCTGGGAACGGAGACGTGAGTTTTTGTATGTATCTACATACCTACGAGTAACGCAACTTTAGATGAATACGATTCCATATATAACGAAGTAACTAGTGAAAGTTTCAAAACGTTCCTAAATTTTTGGAAATCCGCTGTAGAAAGTCCTGAAAACAATTTTGAGAACATTATAGAGTATTGAGAATGTTCTATTTTCATACAAAAGTTATGAATATTCTTAGAAACTACCAAGAGTTTTCAATAGAGTAGTTTTACAATGCTATACCCAAGTTACTGCTTACTTACTTTATAATAGATTTTCTTAAACTTTCATGATACCTATTCCACATATTTGTAGTTAAACGAGACTTTATCCCACTACGAGTACTTAATCTTACTTTATATTGCCAAATTTGATTCAATTCGGTCTTAGTGTAGGTAATACTGCGACAATTATTGATCTAACCCAACCCGTTTAATTTTTCAGAAACTCGCTGCCGAACTCCACTTAAAGCACATCCTGATGTCAGTATCATTTTATTTACATTGCAAATTCAACCAGCACCATCTTCAAAACAATGATCTCTATGTATTCTAAAAGTATTTACCCTCTAAGGCCATCTGCACACGTAAATACAGCGCTAGACTCTATTAATTTCTACCCTGCATTATCGTGTACAGATCGCCTACGTAAAGAATTTAGTGACTGTATTTTCTTTATCTTTATCAACGGACTTTAAAAAACGTATTTTTAGAAAAGTTTTCGTTAATTTAAACTACTTATATCTTAGAGTAACAACTGTAATTTGCTAAACGCTATACACAATCTGAGGCTTATTGAAATCTACCATATCTCCGAATATCTATCAGATCCAATGAGATCGGACTAAAAGAATTTTTAGACGTTTGTTTATTTTTATTCGGACCAAGTTTCTTATAACGATTGTTACCTATTGCGTTTATTTTTATAGAAACGCCGATTTATATAAATATCATTTTTAATTTTCGAATAGTTTAACTGTTGATCTTTGATATAACATCTACTTTTACGTACGGAAATTCGTAAATGTTTTAAATGTTGAATATGGTTATTGACTTGGATAGTATAGGGGTTGCAGTTGAAAACTTGTAATTCTGGTCCATTTTCCCTTTTTATTAAATAAATAACTTTCGCAAGTTAAATTTTAAACTAATTTTATCGCTTCTATGTACCTACGCTAAATATACATATATGATTTAGTAAACTTAATGGATGTGAAGAACAATCGAGTTTAGGATGGTTTGCTTATTCGCATAGTTTTAGTCGTTTAACACAAGGTTACACGCATTTTGTAGCGATATATCTAACGTTATAAACTTTTTGGCGGTGATTTCTATTTGAAACGAAAATTAATAATATTCGAGTTGTTGTTGTAATAAATTAAACTAGAATGAAGTAAAAAAAATAATGTTCATTCTTACGACATCTGTGTCGTAACTGGCCAATATTTTTAAATAATATACATAACCATGTGTAACGGATATGCATCTAAATAACTTTTTCTGAGTGTATTGTATGTAAAAACAGCTTCGTAGTTAGAAATTGTAAAAAGTTTCACTATAATTAGGTGTTTTTATTGTAACCACCCATAGGCTTAAAGCGGGTAATATAAGTAAATAAAAAGTATATAATCAACCTCGGAGACAGTGCGCAGTGCTGGATCATAACAAACCTTTGTAGGTTAAGTGGGTTTTCAAAAATAGAGGTTTATATGACATGTAACAATGAATTAGTTTTAGATTAGACACAAGGTAGGCAGGCCTTTTATAGAGGTCATGCGAGGGCGGTTTGTGTAACTTTGAAGGTAGAAACGAGACCAAATATGTCTCCTCCTATCTATAATTATGTGTGCAAAGTTTATGTAAGTCTCTTTCTTTTGAGCCAAAGAACTGAGACGGGCATAAACTTGACAAGAAAGCAAAAAGGAAATGCACTTCGTGTTGAGTCGTTTGGTAGGAAAAGTATATTTAGCCTACGGAAATTGTTACTTCTATCGTAAAGCCTGCATTCTCGAAATAATAAAGTAATGTTACGAAATGTTTTAAGATCTCGTTATGCTCTTAGTAACGGTTAACATCTGAGTAACTTTCGTACAATGAAATTATTTCGATAATGAAGACTCTTAAACATTCACTGTAAGGTAAGGTAAAAAATACACCAGAAAATATGATTAATAATATTTTTAAGGTAAAATTAAGGCATTATATTTATTTAAAATATCTGTATTTCATGTAAAATCATTGTTTTTAAATTTATATTAGATTCTCGATCAACGTTTTATTTATACGCTCGCGTACAGTGCGCGCGTGATTTGAATGCCGAGCTTAGGAATGTGCTAGTACGGGACGGCATTATACAGTGTAGTGCTCACTGCAGGCGGGAGAGGAGAGGCGTGGCGCCCTTCACCTCAGGCCCCGACAGCATTCAATTCGCGCGCGGACTGTACATTTGTGCTCATAACTCTATGGTTTCATTAAATCCATCGTTAATTTATTAAATCTTAAATAAGTTAAACAGTATATTCAGGGGCACGTTTTAATATTTATTTTTGAATTTTTTTCTTGTAAGTTTAGTAACTTAAATACCTAAATGCATTACCAAGTAGGAGTGGGCGTATTTTTTGCAATGATTTTCAATCGCAGATTTTTGTAAGCCACAAGATACGAATTAATAATGCATTTTTTTTTGTACCAAAATTGCAAAAAAAATACAAAATAAAAATTAGGTTTCGTTTATTTATTGGAATGCTTTATGCAAAAGTAGCAAAAACACTTACCTTTATATATATATTCTTCGTTGATTTTAGACATTAGGTACATGTTCATTGGATATCACTCTATAGTATATGATTACCTACCTACCGGTAAAAATTGCATATTATCGCATAATTTGTGGAAAAATAACTGAAAATTAAGACAGAAAGAATGTTTTTCTGATCACGTCTTTTAATTTAAGCATTATCGTCCTGTTCTGGACTATCTTAACAGTTTTAAGTTTACCTTATTTAAGATAATGACTTTTTTTACTAAAATATTAAGTGAGTTCAAAAAATTAACTTTTATGTTGTAACTTAAGTAGGTATAAAATACATTAAATTCGTTATTCAAGCATTAGATTTTAGTCAAACAATTGGTTTGGGATAAACAGAAAAGAATTGGTATTTAAGTAATGTAATCAATCAACCATGTATACATAGCATAATGATTTATGTATGTATTATTGCTTATAAATAAACCAACTTTCATTATGTTAGAATATTTGTGCGCCTTTTATTTCACCTGCAATATCCTAGTCGGAATACCTATAACTACCCAATTACACACGTCAATGATATCCAGGGATAAAAAATATCATTACACTCTTTTACATTTTACAATAGGGTACACTGCGTAAAAAAAACTGCATATTTTTGTAAAAATCAAAATAATGTAACGATTTTTTTATCCTCGAAAAAAAAAAACCCCAGAAACATGCCCCCATAATATTAAATAAGTACTTACAGAAAATAATAATAGGTAAAGCAATTTAAATATTTGGGTAGTCTTATCACCAATGACCCGAGGTCTAGGTACACCGGATATAATTGCCCGAATAGCCATGTCGATGAAACCGGTGAAATTACAAGCATAGAGGCATTCCATCTTAGTCCTCAGGGTTGGCAACGCATTTGAAGTCTTAGGATTGCAGTTTTGATACTGTAGTCTTGAGATTTCAAATGTCTATGGGTCTCATACTCGTAGATCCCACTTACCATCAGGGGTACGTTTTATAAAGCTACAAGTAACAATTTTACATGTCTAAATTGGCTGGCCGTCATGGAAGCGACTGGAAGCTTTCGAGATGTGGTGCTGGAGACCAAGAGAAATATAGCTGGATAGATAAGAAGACGAATGACGAAGTACCTTAGCATTGTGAAGGAAAAGAGAAGTCAATTGCAGACAATTTTTAACATATATAGGGAGGGGAGAGCCGGGTGGGCCGTGCCCACCCCAATGTATCTCAACAAGGCAGGGGACAGGCCCCTACAGGAAAATATCTCTAGATACGCCGATTGCCTCGCCTATTAAGTAATAGGCGAGGAAAAATGTTTGATCACCAGTTACGGCACGACGAGTAAAAATAGAAGGATTTTTTTACCTAGACCAATTAAAATAAAAAGTAGGCGTCGTGCTGTATCAGTCGGTGTGTTAAAGAGACGGCTCGCAACAGGAAAGAATGGAAAATACCCACTCCACCACCAAGAGCATAGATCTTAAGTAAATAGTGATTTACTGATGATGGGCATTTTTGTTGCGTGTATTTTGTCTTTTTTTAGTTTGTATTTTGCAAGTACGTTTTGAATCGGATTCCGTAATTAAAATGGACTGAAATTTGAAATTCAAATGAAAACTTCAATTTAATGCCATTATAATGCCTAAGAGCTGACCTGAAGTTGGACGGTGGCAAGAAAGTCTCCGCTGTACTTAACGTTGATTCCATTAGTTGAGTCAATCTGGGATGATTCATGACAGTTCATATAAATTCGTATTTTTATAAATACTACATTGAAACGAGACCGCGTTCAGTAATTAAAATGATTAGTCATCTCTTTATATATGCATTGCTCGCGAATAAAGTAGGTAAGTGTTTTTAATTAGGAGATACGGCTGTAACATGGGATCATCCTTTCTTTTTCGTTGGAAAAACGCGTCCCATCTCTAGTCGGAGGCTAGGGTGAGTATGACTGACTCCAGAGCAGGAGGCTCAGACTACCGTCTAAAAAGCCAACGAGATGTGTCGTCTCCGTCGAGTTCGAAAGATCACTTCGCAGCTCTCGACGCTGACGCCCTGACGGTGTTCTCGGCTAATGGATGCCTCGGGTGGTCTGCGGCATCCTCATTCAAGGGGGGACCTTAGGCCCTACTTTGAAAATCTAAGTTCGAAGTTACGTTAGCTCCAACCCTGTCACTCGTCATTCGAGACTAAATCGAGAGAATGGGATGGAACGAACGTAACTTCGAACTTCGATTTTCAAAGTAGGGCCTCTTGTGCTCTCTCTAATGAGCCAAATGACTGAGGATGATCTTTGCGCTCGGGCACCATTATGGCGGGGGTGCCGTGTATTTGGCATATTTTTACTGTCCGAAACGTATTTGGCATAACATATGGGTATAATTATATTGTTTCGATGAATGTTGAAATCGTGATTAATCGAAACAATATTATATAGAAACAGATAGTGGCGGGAAATCTTAATATTGACACTCAATGCCGCAATGGTACTATCCTATTTTGAAATTAGGAATTAAATAATTCTTGGGTGTTTCCGTTCAGTTTGTGTAAAATAAACCCTAAGTTAAATAAACCCCAAAGTTAAATAAAACCCAATAAATAAATCCCATAAGTTTTTATTATTATTTGGGTAAAAATCTTTTTCGTTGCATTGAAATTTGACCTCAAGAAATGTGACAGAGTGGTTGTCTTTGTACGAAGTAATATTTTATTTTGTTCGACGATGTTTGACAACACTTTACTGATTCGATAAAATAATAATTTAGATTTAAAAAAACATTACTAATTACTTAAAGAAAAAAATTACGATAGTGACAGAGTGGAGAATTTCAGTGCAACGAAAAAGATTTTAACGCATTTACCAATTACATGTAATTGTATGTATATATGTAAAAACTTTATCGTACAAAAGAAAAACCAGAACAATACAATTAATATAAAAATTATGTACAAAGGTGAAGTTATCCCTTTAAGGGATCTCTTCTAGCTAACCCTTGAGAGATTTTTTTCGAACATAAAAAAAATACTAACCATTATAATAAAATATTACATAATTTTATACTCTACGAGCTAATATTTTAAGATTAGCGTGATAACAAAGTTTAAAAACTTTTGGCAGCCGATTATGACGTACTACGTGTCCAATCATGTTACCACTGCTTTTCGGAAGAGAATACCAGGCGAAGTACATAAGTATTAATATTGTACCAATGCTTCTAAATTAAAAATATTGGCTAGTATAGAATTATGGATGTCTGTGCATGCACCACAATAATCAGCGTCCTTTTTGGTAGGTACAAATTGGATCATGTTGCCAATTTTACTCCTAAAGGCGCCCTATTTATTATTCTACATCATCTCACATTCTTAGCGATTTTATCGCAATTAAGATGCCACATTATACCGGCTTCGGTGAAGTATCGTGTTGGCATCTCGATCTTACCTCGATATTACAGAACGAAAGCGACTACTTCGTCACGAATATTCTTTAAATCCCGCGTATGTGGCCACAACGTTACCACGAAAAATAAGAATCTTGTGAGAATACTCATCTGACAGCTGTCAAGCATAACCTTATAATCTTTGCTGTCAAGTATCGTAAATATTGCAATCCGCAAAGTTATTTTTTCGATAAAGTTTTGTTTTTAATTACAAAAGTAATTATGTGAATATAATATTTACCGACCTCCTAATCAATTACTCTAATAATTAAGGTATGTTTACGATAATTATTTTGAACAAAGAAATAACAGCGAAAATAACTTGCGGAAGGTAATACGTGTAACGATAAACAAATTTAAATGTATACATCTTTAATTGTTGTTTCATTAGCCGTTTCATCCCTTATTATTCCGCTAAGTTATTTGCTTAATAATAATAGTAAATTATTCCAATGCCGGTGTAAAATGTAAAACGTTATGTTGATTATGTTACACTATAACTTCATTGTAACCTCTAAATATTTCACAATATTGTTTAATAATTTATTTTTACAGCTACAATTAAGTAATCCTCTTTTTTCGATGCTACGTACCATTAGATATTATGCTACACTTGATGAAAATATATATAATTTAATGTTGTTATTTTTTGTTTACAATTTTTGAAGGGCATTTAACCTAACAAGATGATAGAGTTGCCTCGCATTACGCGGGCCCTGAGAGCTCATACACAGCTCGACAAGCCCCGATGCCTGAAACCGGTTGTGGACCCAACAAAACCTAACCTGGTTAAAAGGAAAACGCAGAAGTAAGTATGTTTTGCGAACTTTATTTTTATTTCGGAAATTTTGTAGATTGAATTGTTGCTTAAAATGACATATGTACTGATTCTACTATTCTACTTGATAAAAAAGTGTTTGTTCATGCTTTGTTCAATATGTTTGTATAATTTGTGTATTTAGCATTACTCTCGTAAAGCCCACCGTACTACAAACAGGGACTTTTTTGTGAGTGGGACTTTGAATCTACCATCAAGACAATAAAGTTCAATTACGTTTGTTTGTTAATGCTATTTTCAGTTTATGAAGATAGGAAAATAAACCTTATGCCTATTGCAACACAGTTTAAATTAAATTGCCTTTATTATGTACATTTTATTGCACACTGGGCTTTACGAGGTTAAGTCTTCTATTAGCACCGCTCTTTGTGCAATAAATATTAAATAAATAAATACAGTGCAATAGCACCAATACCTCTTAGAATGTGCTTTGAGTTTGTACTTGTCTCTCACTCGCTCGCATACCCTCTTATTAAGAGCTAGTGAAAGAGAAGTACAAACCTCACAGACTTTATGTCTATCTCAGCAGCATCTGTTTTTAGCACAAAAAAAAAAAATCTAAATATTTGTAAAGGGGTCTAGAATGGGGGGTCGAAAAATGAAAGTGATTTGATTATAGCAAATGGGGTGTCATATGAAAGGACTCAGTCTGCGCATTTCAAAACTTTTTTGTATTATATTCCATGTCATACTTAGGCCCCCCCTTATTTCCGAAATTTATGGACCAAAAAATCTGCAACATTCCTGATTTAAAGATAATTACTTATATTATACGGGAAAAATAAAATGAGCTTGTCAAACTTTATAGTTTTGGAAAAATTATCAAAAAGCTTTGAAAATTTGTATTAAAATTTAGGCTAGTCAAAACGGACCTTATTGCATACTTATTAAAGTTCATAGCAAGATGAGTATTTTCTTATGCATTTTCTAACCATATTATCTTAAATACGGAACCCTCAGTGCGCGAGTCCGACTCGCATTTGACCGTTTTTTTTATATTGTGATTGTTTGCTACGCCTGCTTGGGACTAGTGGGAGGAAAGACGTCATTTTGTTACCAACCACGTTACGTAGTAGCTCTGACTTAGAAATGGTAGCCATTTGCAGAAATTCGGTTATTTATTTCCTCAGTATTTAAAAAAAAATATAAAATGTGAGTTTTTGGGACAAACCTCTTTAAGCATGTTTTTTTTTCAGGACACCTTTTAAAAAAGTTTCTGTTGTCAATTGTCAACAATTATTTTTTGGGACTCATAAGAGGAATTCCCCCAGTGGTTCTGTGAATACTGAATTGTCATTTTGTTTTTTCTGAGATCACTCGACTTTATTTGGATAATACTTGTTTTGTAATTTTATAATTAGATTAAACTCTACTCTTACACAGTCATCAACTTAATATGCAAAACAAACCTTTTCAGATTCAAATCATTCACGGACATTTACAACTACATAAAGAAAAATGAAACAAATGCTGAACTACTTAAACTCCTTGAGAAACTCAAAGAGTCATGTAAGCCACTAGCTGGAGACCAGCCTGATGATATCATTGAGGACGCTGCGGTGATGACACTGAGGATGTTTATGGACCAGGATATTGTGATGCTGAAGCATCTAACTCAGTTACGGCAGACTTTTGGAACAGTGATTCCATCTACGGCTAATAAAATTTGTGAGGTTAGGATAAAACTAACCACAATCTAAATAACATTTTTAATTCAACAGATAGCCAAGCTCAATTTAAAAAAAAACTAATTCTGTAATGCCCACATTGCGATTCCACTGCGAGGGGGGCGGGCCCCGTACGAAATCCGTTTGGCTTACAACGGTGTCTCTTCAAGAGCT
The DNA here is from genome assembly GCA_946894065.1 of Acleris literana. Taxonomy (NCBI): domain Eukaryota; kingdom Metazoa; phylum Arthropoda; class Insecta; order Lepidoptera; family Tortricidae; genus Acleris; species Acleris literana. Next base: position 6,281,619 of record OX335689.1, on the reverse strand, counting down.
TTGCTTACAGCAGAAATACTTGAAGTCACCGTTGTAACCCAAATCGAGTAAGTACGGGGCTCTCTCCGCTTGCAGTGGAAGGCGGGCATAAGCACTATGTAATGCTCTATTATCATATTTATTTATTTATTTAAAAAGTTTACTTAGCATTATTAATAATACTGACAATTCACAATGATTCCTATGCAAATACCACATATTCAGAAATATCAAAAACCTGTATAAAGTATTGCATAAACAGGAAAGGACAAGAAATATTCCATTCCGAGTTTAATATTTAAATATGTTAATTCTCTTTCAGATTGTCACAGGGATATCAGAAGCAATATCAGAGGATACCAAAGAATATATAAAAAAAGAAACCTGTGATGAAAATAAAGAGAATATAAAATTGTGGGGTGACCACATACAATGTTACTATATCCCCTACAAACCAGTAAAGAAACCACTTGCCAAGCTGCTACGGAAACCTGCTACGGACAGCAGTTTTGTTACGGATTTCTCTATGAAGTATAGCAGTCAGTGTGAGAGTGAGGTAAAAGTTGCGAGACCTGAGGCAGTCTCTAAGGTATAGTTATTGAAACATCCCTTAAAACAAGAAAAGTTTATCAATGACTAACTGCTGTCCTGACAGATTCCAGATTTTTTAATTTTATAGATTCATACAGAACACTCTTTCAATGTCAAAGATCATTTACAATTATTTACAAGTCAAAACCAGAAAACCAGGAAAAAAAAAATGTGAAGATTATATAAAACAAATTCAAAATCAGAGTATGTCAGTACACAGAGAGAGAGAAAAAAAATGTATATAAATAAAAAATCATTTATAGGCGTCTTTGTCATTTATACAAATCATTAATCTTGTAGTAGGCCTCGCGAACTAAATGGTTTTTATAAACAACTTAAATTTATTTAATGACAGACCTTGTACATTTTTGGGAATTTTGCTATAAAAACGCACTCAATTGCCCATAAAAGATGAACTCACTTTTTGCAGACGATAACGAGGCACGGCAAGTTTATCCTTATTTCTAGTATTACGCGAGTGACAAACATTGTCCTGCTCATGTTTATTTAAAAAGTAGTTCAACATCGGCCCTTTAAAGTCTTTACATTATTCTTGTTACAGTTCGGTAAAACCTGGTTAGAAACAAAAGTGACAGAACTATATTCCAACACTCCGGGCATCTCCAGCGCCGACATCATGCAGTCAATCATCACCCTGCTCAATTCCCCGATGACCAACGACGACATGCAGAATGACCTGTTTGAGTTGCTCGGATTTGACAAGTTTGAGTTCATACAGGAATTACTGACGCATAGGCAGGATGTCGTTAACAGTTTGAAGGCGCCACCGCCGCAGCCATCCTTGTCTGAAAGTAAGTATTATCTCTCTATGTCTTTATCATGTCTTTCAACGGTTGCGAATGTTGTAGATTTGTGATGTCTTGTATCGTTTGTACTAATTACTCTGATTAAAAGCTAATAGGATTCCTATAGGACTTGTTTTCCCTTGACATTACAGTAAGCGAACAAATAACGCACAATAACTAAAGTATGCTTAGGTACAGTATGTTTTTTTAAATCGCTTTCTCATCCTGCGTTAAAAATATTTGGCCAACGTCAAAGTAGACATCCATGATACGTTTGAAGGAGAATCCGGCTCAATCTAAGACGATATTGTAGTTTGGGATCCAAACTGTCGAACCTGCGTTCCCTACAACGGACACAGCTTAGATTCGTCTGTGAACATTGGGAGCCAATCATGCCATTTATTGGATTCTCTTTAAATGTTCCAAAGTCGAGAATGACCTTGGGAAGATGACCCAAAGCCTCAAACAAAATCGGTGTCAACATTCTTCTACTCGGGTCTACTTCAGACTGGTACGGAGGACAAGGGAGGTTTTGAATCTTTAGGAAACTTGTGACGCATTGGGGTGTTCCTTTATGAGATCAATACCTGTTCATGATAACCTCATTGCAGAGGGCCTCTAAACGGGGAAGGATACGAAAACATGGTTGGCCCTTTTATTTAGTTTTGGCATTAGAGTTTTACAGAAAGTGACAAAGCATACTTTAACTAAAATAAGTGTTAGCTATGCAAGTTATTCCTATGAAACTGCATATAAAAGAAAATTATTTAACCAGTTCCCAATGCCAGAAAACTAATTACTTTGACAGGGGCGTTTATAATAGAAAACGTTGTCAATTTTGTTCACTTGTGTATACAACTTAATGTAAAGTATGATGTTACGGTAAACCCATTTTTTTCAAACCATCTAGCAAAGGTGTTTTTTTAATTCCAGTTGCTGCAATCCTCCCAGAGAATAAAATGCCACAATACCTGTGCCAAGTGTCTGTCCAGTCGGAGCAAGAGAAGATGCTCGCAAAGCTGGTTAGGAAAGAAGGAAAGAAGACAAAGAATGTAAGAAAGAACGAAGAAGAGGAGGAACCGGAGATCAATATTGCTCAGATGAGAGCAAAGAGGTGAGCATAATGACGAGGTGGTTAGCCTATTTGGTAGTCACCCTTCCTAAAAAGCTAGCGTTGCTAGTTTTGGCTCGTGATATGGGCAGATTGATGAGCGCGAGTTTATTTCTGTGTTTTGGATGTTTGCTATTTATTTATATAATTCTAGCTCCTTTGCCAGCGACTTTGTCCGCGTAGAATTTGTATTTTTGTCATCCCACGGGAAACGTTCATTTTACGAGGATTAAAAGCCTAGTTACTCAGGGGTAATGTACCATTCTAATGGAGAAATAATTTTTGATGCAGGTGCAGTAGTTTTTGAAGTTATTCATTACAAACATACAAAAATCTTTTTTTATTTTTAGGATATCAGAACTAACGAAACCTGTGGTACCATTTTCAACATCGAAGAGAGAAGTGGACCCTATTCTTCAAAAAATGTCGTACTTCCAAACAAAAGTGCAGTACCCAAACGTGTACGATTCTTCTATCAATGCCAAAAATGCAGCAGGTTAGTTAAAATCTATTAAACTTGAATACATATGAAGGGCGGTAAGGCCAAGGAAAGACCTAAAAAGATAATATGGCATGGTTTGAAGTAGTAGAAGAAGACTTCATAATAATGGGAAATAATTAAAAAGTTAAATGTACTACCACTGTAGATTATAGTCATCAGACTTATGTAAGTGGTCAACCTGTAGTGTAGAGATATGATTAGGCGTAATAAAGTAGTGTTGAAATTTCTGCAAACCCCTCCTGCTGTCTTCCTGGTGTGCTGATTATTTTAGGGATGGGAAGCTGGTTCTGACATAGATAATGTATCCAAGGTGCTAATTTCGAGTTAATTCTTCAGGTTTTGTATCTGGTATGAAGCTACTGCTCCCTGAAAACGCAGTGAGGAAGGATTATAAAGAGTACGAAGAGGTTATTATACCTAAGAACGACCTCGGCCCCTTAAGTGTTGGAAACAATCGGGTGCCTATATCGGACTTGGATGAGGTAATGTTACCTCATTTAGATCACAGATAAGTTATTTTGACAAGCTAAGGTTATTATATGCTAAATATAACATCTGTCCGTTAAGACAGCTCAGAGGAAACGCTGACCGTCTAATTGACGCCCCTATTATTATTATTGTGTTTTCTACTAAATAATGTTCTTGAAAACTTAGGGTGTCGTTTTGTTGTACAAATGAGGTCACTCTACCTTTTCCGTTAAGTTAATTACATAAAGGCTTGAAACTATATCATATAACCTATAAAAGGTGTATTAATATATTTGTACAACTAATTATATGGTTGTAACTATAATCAGGCTGTCACTCTGTACAGTACCCCAATGTTGAACTCTTAAGGCCTTGTCATACATTCAAAAGAAGCATCAAACGCTAAGCATGACAATGTCGATTCCAATGACAAGGCTCTAAGAATGCTCAACATTTTTAGCCAAGTCAGTCAATGCTCGCGCAGTCTTAACTCAATGTCCATTTTTGCAGATCGGTCAAATGGCCTTCGAAAATATCAAAGAGCTGAACCGTATACAGTCTGTAGTGTTCCAAACAGCTTATAACACCAACGAGAACCTTCTGATATGTGCCCCGACGGGCGCGGGCAAGACCAACATAGCCCTGCTGACTGTGGTGCATCAGATCAAGCAGCATATCGAAAACAACGTTATTATGAAGAATAAGTTTAAGGTTTGTAATGTTGTTATAGAAGTCGCTAGTCAATGCGCAGGTCCGAATTTTGCTCTTTTTTTGCAGAGCTATATGTATTCCTAGTATTGTTTTCTAATTTTTTTTTAATTTATATCTGAAATATTTACAAATACTGGCGTCTTGAAAAACGTATGCACTCCTCGGACGTCCCAGAGGAAGATAAATATGGTTAAAGAAACTTTATTCTCATTCGAATTACAATTCACTTACATGAGAACATTTAAAAACTAAGTTAATATTTAAGGTTAAACGCACAAAATTATTTTAAAAATTAGTAAATGCAGGTAAGCAGACAATTATCATGCAACGTAGTTCGTTAGCTTACAAAGATAAGAAGCTTGGTAACATTCATATAAGAATAACATTTTATTGGATGCGGCTTTAACGTAACATTAGTGTACATATTTGTTATTGCACAGAGTTTTCTAGTTAATACTAATAAATACTTATTTGTATCAATTATGTATGTAGGTACATAATTCGCACAACCAAAAAAAAGGTAGGTATTGTGTAGGTATATTACATATATAGCATTTTTTTTTAAATTTTACGTATATTTATTAAGGTAAAAATATTTATTAGCTATTTATTTAACGTATCGTTATTTACAGCGATGTTAATGATTAAGTGATTTTATTTGGTTTTAAACGTGATTTGAAATAAATTTCTAATTGAATTAGGTATATTTTATCTATTGATATAGTTTGAAATTATTAAGTATGTGAAATTTTAAGTATTTTTTGAAGCTATACATAGACTTGGACTCTTTTATATCTTTTGGTAATTTATTATACAATTTAGCACCTTCGAAGAGTAAGCTGTTTTTTCCATAATTCGTTCTAGGAGCACGTAGTGTTAAATTGTCGGCATTTCTAAGTTTAATTTTTTGAAAGTTGTGTTTTTTGGTAAAAAATATTTGTGTTTGTATGTTTTTATTGAGGATTTTGCGGATAAGCAAGCAAGTGTAGTATATATACGTTTGTCTGACATTCATTATTTTTGTTTCGGTGTAAACTTTTTCCGTAGATGTAAGGAAGTCAAAGTTAAATAAGACCTTAATCAATTTATTTTGTGCTATTTGGATTTTGCTTATATTCGTTTTGGCGGCGGTTCCCCATACTTCAATTAAATAATCAATATTTGGTTTGACCAACGAGTTATATATTAAGTTTTTAACTTTACGTGGAAAACAACCAGCAATGCTACGAAGTGCCCCCGTGAGAGACGCTAGTTTTGCCTTAACTTTCTCTATATGCGGTTTCCATGTAAGTTGAGAGTCTAAAATTAAGCCTAGATATTTTTCATGTGTTTTCCTATTAATCACTCGCCCATTTATTGAAGGTTGTATGAAGTCGTTGATTTTTTTGTTTTTTGCAGAGAAGATAACGTAGTTAGTTTTCGCAATGTTTATAGTAAGGAGATTTGACTGATACCACTAAATAAATATATAAAAAATAAATAAATAAAAATAAAAACTTACGTACATACATACCTTCACGCCTGTCTCCCAATGGAGTAGGCAGATTATGGAACGTCAGGTGCACCGGTCTGAACATACAACTTTCGCTTCCTCTACATTCATCAGCCTCTTCATGCACGTTCGTCGGTTTCGGGTGCTTTTGATTTGGCCCTTATTCAATACAACGGAAAAATTTCATAGAAAAAATTATTGCATGAGTTAGCATGCCCAACTTTTTGAACCTTACCCATTAACAATACATAAGCCAGTTCAAGTACCCATTGATCAGTAATTGTTTACGCAAAACGAAAGATCGCGAAGGAGACAACAGACGGCCAAATAATATGTAGAAAAAGAAAAATAAAATCCCTCAAGTTAACCTTTATCCGCTCAACCAGATCATCTACATAGCCCCGATGAAGGCGCTGGCGTCGGAGATGACGGCCAGCTTCGGCAAGCGTCTCCGCGGGCTCGGCATCGCGGTGCGCGAGCTGACCGGCGACATGAAGCTGACCAAGACCGAGGTGCAGCAGACGCAGATGATCGTCACCACGCCGGAGAAGTGGGACGTCGTCACCAGGAAGGGGGCCAGTAAGTATAGACATTTCTTTAGGACATGGAAGAGGAGAGTGACCGGGTTCAGTACCGAATCGTCTATGTAGCAAAATTTCCAGTGACGCAAATTGACCAAGAAGCGAAACCCCTTATATGAACTTCAGGCCCTACTCAGTTTATTGTTTGTCCACAGCCGACACGGAACTAGCTTCCATAGTAAAGCTACTCATCATTGATGAGGTCCACCTCCTGCATGGAGACAGAGGGCCGATAGTGGAGGCGATAGTAGCGCGGACTCTTCGGCAAGTCGAGTCCAGCCAGAACATGATACGCATCGTGGGGCTGTCGGCCACGCTGCCGAATTACTTGGACGTTGCCAGGTTAGATTTATTGAAATTAATATTCATGACTTTTTTTCACAGCTTCAATAAAAGGTGATTCAGACCCCCAAAACACCCCCCACTGGATTTGCGCATGTTTGAAAGTATTGATTGTTCTTCAGATTCTTGCGAGTGAACCCCAACATTGGGCTGTTCTTCTTTGACTCCCGCTTCCGCCCGGTGCCTCTGGAGCAGCAGTTCATTGGAGTCAAGGAAGTGGGCAGCGGAGGAGGCGCTCATTTGAGACAGGTACACTTGGCTTGGATTGGGTTTTAGGATATGTATTGTATCCTTAAAAGATTTTTATATTCTGCTATCACGAGTGACTATCGATACCAATAGGAAAAGGAAAATACTATAAATTTGTAGTAGTACTTTGTTTCAATTTTACATCGAGCATAGTGTGTGCTTATTAAAGTTATCTCAAACCAACAGATTCAAATAATGAACGACATATGCTACGACAAAGCCTCAGACATGGTGCAAAAAGGCCACCAAGTCATGGTGTTCGTCCACGCTCGGAACGCCACACACACGACCGCCATGGTACTAAAAGAGCTAGCCCAGAAGAAGGGTCATCTAAAAGACTTTGAGCCGGAGGACTCCGCTGGGTTTATGAAGGCCAAGAAGTCTATGAGTAGCAGCCCTAATAAGGTGTTGGGGGAGCTGTTTGCTTTTGGGTTCGCGTGTCATCATGCTGGTATGCTGAGAAGTGATAGGTATGTACAATGTACATGGATGATTGTACCATGATATTTATCTTTTGTAAAAAAATAATTGAGCAGCAGACTGATAGATAGAGTACGTTGTATTTGTTGACGATTACGTTAAAATCGAATTTGTTAGAAAATTACGTGTATAGTTTTTTTTTGCTGTCTAATTAAAAATGAAATGAAATTGCTTGGCAGGGTTTCATTATATGTCGAGAGGCAAACGTCACGTAGTATATGTATAGGGCCGAGTCGAACTACAATGTCATATTTAATTTCATGGTGCTTTAATTCAAAACAAGATTGATTGATTTTCATTGGGCCTTAAGAGTTGGAGAATAATGTTGCCGACCAATCAGCGAACAGGCTGACAAAAATATTCTTGCCCTGTTCATTCATATGAACTGCTGGTTTGTGACCCCAACCCAAAACATTTCTGACGATGTTTACGAACATAGTAGGAAAAAAAAACCTCAGTCAGAAGATGACGTGAGCCGAAAATCAGAATGTCCCCGAGGGATTCATAATGATGTTTTTTTTTTTCAGGAATATGGTTGAGAAATATTTCTCTGAAGGCTACATAAAAGTTCTGGTCTGCACGTCGACTTTAGCCTGGGGTGTGAACTTACCCGCCCATGCCGTTATTATAAGGGTACGTTTAACGAATCACGCCTTTATTTACTGCACAATTTAATAGTACAATAGAGTAAAATTATCATTTCAGTATGAGTGTTTAGCTTGGTAATCAATCATTAAGGGCCGTTTTAATAAACGGCAGGCTTATTGGCTAACGCACTCACAATCGCAATCGTTTTCATTTTGACAGTCCGAAGGCGAGTCTGCATACAAAATGAAAACAATTCTTCCACTTTGAAGTCGATTGCGATTGCGAGTGCGTTAGGCAATACGCCAGCTGATCTTAGCTTCAATGCCCGTCTCAAGATACGTCAAAGTGAAGTGAAGTCAGGTCATTAGAAAACTGAATTATAACTTTGAAATAATAAACCAAATTAAATTCAACCTTATTCCACTCAAATATCATGTACAGCTCGCTCGAAAAGAGTTAAGAAATTAAGGGTGCCTATTCTGAGAAAAAATACCAACGCGAACAAATTATAACTTGAGAATTACTACATACTGTTATGGTGGTAAGCACCACTTGAGAATGAAGACTATAAACTTAATACTAATTAATTCTCAATTACCTAGGGCACAGAAATCTACGACCAAAGCCATGGCACATTCGTGGACCTCAGCATACTGGACGTATTGCAAATCTTCGGGCGCGCCGGGCGGCCGCAGTTCGACAAGTCTGGCACCGGCATCATAATAACCGCGCACGACAAACTGACGCACTACCTCAAGTCGATGACCAATCAGTTCCCGATTGAGAGCAACTTCATCAATTTGTTGGCAGATAATTTGAATGCTGAGGTAAGCGATTGGCTTAGGGGTTAACTCGTGATCGTAAGGTATCGAGTTCGAACCCCCGCGGTCACCATGTATCAATGACTTTTTCTAACTTAAGTGCATTACCCGATGCCCTTACGGTGAAGGAAAAACATCGTGAGGAAACCTGCACATTCGAACAGCTGAGTGTGTAAGAGGGTAATTGCACAAAAGATCCTAAAGGGTCGAAGTGTATCGGAAAGGGCCCATCTGCAAGATAAGATAAGATAAGACAAGTGATTGACCCGTGGTATTTACGCTGGGGTCGCACACTTGCACCCATCGTCCACCGCAAAATGGCGCGTCAAAGTAGTTGAGAACCGGAATAACCCCCTTAACTTAGGCATGTGTCTTAAGAGGCTTCATTATGTAACAGTTGCATAAGAACTAAATTAATTTTAATGTATTCGTTATCGTTTTTAGGTGGCGCTGGGAACAGTTACAAATATCGACGAAGCGGTCGAATGGTTGAGTTATACGTACCTATTTGTCCGTATGAGGATCAATCCACAGGTTCGTAAAAGATAAACCTATTAACAGTTTTGGGTAAAAATTAGCCGATCGTGTAAACAATTTACATTGGCAAGAACAATGAAAAGATACCACCAGCATGTTATCATTCCGACGTAATCAGTTTCTGTCAAAGTTTTTTCCGACTGTTTTTCATTTGAAACGATTTATGAACGTTAACTGCGGCGGCAATTCTGTTTCCATATTAAGACTGCATCATCAGATCAATCAAGACATAACATAGCTTTTCTTAAACCTTCAAGATATGTTATAAACATATTTCATCAAGTTAATATTTAGTAATGATTATATTACACGATTAAGTCCCGTTTAACTACAAATAACCATAAAATTCACTGCTAGATCAAAATAGTATCAACTCAAAATCCTTGCTAGTTTTTTTAAGTTTATAGAAGTTGTATTAAAGTTGATTTTAAAATACAGTTGTATTTTGAGTTACTATTGTTTTGATCTAGCAGTGCGCATAACATTGTCATCGGGTTACCAAATCGAATTCCAAATTTCAATATCAGTATCTCGTTCGAAATTGTCTTGCATGATTTGAACTTTACATATTAACATACAAAGAAACATTTCAAATAAAATAAAGATAGAGACACTTTGTATTTACCTTTATCTAGGTATACGGTCTCACATATGGCGACGTGCAAGACGAGCCCATGTTGGAGACGAGGCGCCGAGAGCTGATCACAGCAGCCGCCATGACACTTGACCGCACGCAGATGATCCGCTACAACGAGCGCACTGGCGACCTCAACGTAACAGGTATGTGCGACGATACTTAGTTCTGGTCCAGGTGTGAGGTCGCACATACGGCGACGTGCGAGAGTAGCCCATGTCGGAGACGAGGCGCTGAGGGCTGATCACTGTGGCCACCATGACGCTCGACTGCACGCAGATGATCCGCTACAACGAGCGCACTGGCGACCTCAACGTGACAGGTATGTGCGACGATACTTAGTTCTGGTCCAGGTGTGTGGTCGCACATACGGCGACATGCAAGACGACCCCATGTTGGAGACGAGGCGCCGAGAGCTGATCACAGCAGCCGTCATGACACTTGACCGCACGCAGATGCTCCGCTACAACGAGCGCACTGGTGACCTCAACGTAACAGGTATGTACGACGATACTTAGTTCTGGTCTAGATGTGTGGCCGCATATAACGGCGACGTGCAAGACGAGCCCATGTTGGAGACGAGGCGCCGAGAGCTGATCACTGCAGCCGCCATGACGCTCGACCGCACGCAGATGATCCGCTCCAACGAGCGCACTGGCGACCTCAACGTGACAGGTATGTGCGACGATACTTAGTTCTGGTCCAGGTGTGTGATCGCACATACGGCGACGTGCGAGAGGAGCCTATGTTGGAGACGAGGCGCCCAGAGCTGATAACTGCAGCCGCCATGTCGCTCGGCCGTACGCAGATGATCCGCTACAAGGAGCGCACTGGTGACCTCAACGTGACAGGTATATGCGAAGATACTTAGTTCTGGTCCAGGCGTTTGGTCGCACATACGGTGACGTGCGAGAGGAGCCTATGTTGGAGACGAGGCGCCCAGAGCTGATAACTGCAGCCGCCATGAAGCTCGACCGTACGCAGATGATCCGCTACAAGGAGCGCACTGGTGACCTCAACGTGACAGGTATATGCGAAGATACTTAGTTCTGGTCCAGGCGTTTGGTCGCACATACGGTGACGTGCGAGAGGAGCCCATGTTGGAGACGAGGCGCCCAGAGCTGATAACTGCAGCCGCCATGACGCTCGACCGTACGCAGATGATCCGCTACAAGGAGCGCACTGGTGACCTCAACGTGACAGGTAGGTGCGGCGATACTTAGTTCTGGTCCAGGTGTGAAATTAAATTTGATAAAATGATGAATTACCGATGACGATACATTTAAAAACTTTGTACACCATATTTTTTCCGTGAATGTACTTTCCTCCGTTTAGGAATCAAATAGAAACTAGGAAATTATGCTGATACCCCTAAGGTTCCATTTTTATACTGAACCCCGGTCTTGTCCAGATCTTGGTCGCACGGCGAGTCACTACTACATCACGTGCGAGACCATGGAAGTGTTCAACTCGATGGTACGCAAGTCTATGACGCAGGGGTATGTGTTGGAAATGCTGACGCGGTGCTCGGACTTCCAGCAACTCAAGGCAAGTATCACTGATTGATGCAGATAATTGCTTTGCAAGCCAGTTATTTATATTGAAACATTAGAACATTAGGGAATTTGAATAGATTTATTAAATCGCATTTCTCCACAAAGTATGAAAATACTGTAAAAAAGATCACCAGAAGTGCAATTAAAATTAAAATCGACCAACCAATAGCATTTTAAACTGCTAACTAGAGCATTCAGGGCGCATATGTCAAATTTTCACTTCACCTCAAAAATCGTTGAAGGCTAGCTTTCTAACCTAACCTAACTTAACCTAACCTAACTTAACCTAACCCTCTAAATTACCTTCTCAACAGGTCCGTAAAGAGGAGCTGACTGAACTGTGGAACTTGAAGGACCAATACTGCGAGCTCCGGATAGAGGATACTCCGGAAGATATCCATTGGAAAATAAACATTATATTACAGACTTACTTGTCTAGGGGACGGGTCAACGGCTCTTCCTTGCAGTCAGACCTCAATTATATCAGTCAGGTAACCATTTTTAATTATATCTGATTCGGAAAGAACGACGTGACCGTGAACGTAGTTATGTTTTTTCATACAGAAGTTAGAAGAAGGACCGAGTTAATACTCTCTAAAATGTCTCTGAGTTTTGTAAGGTTTTAACCAGAGACGGCGTACTTTTATATCCTATAATATATTTTTTCCTTTTTTAACGGTGCGACTATAAGGGTTGACTTAATTGTCATTAACTAAATCTGAGTGCGGCCTAAGGTGTTTCGTTTTTCACATTTTGCATTTTTTTATGAATTCGCTCAAATTCATGCTTGCAAACACACACTTTGACCACTTTTTTAATGTATTTTCCTGATTATGGAATTCTCCGAAGACGCAACAGGCAAAAAAAATTGTGATGATGGTCGATATCATTAGTGTTTGACACAACTTGACTGGAGATAGTTGTTTGTTTTTGGAAAAATAATAAAGATTGAAAATCTGCTATGGCATATACATGTACCCGCTTACTAATAAACGTTGAGTAACGGTTGAATAGCTATAAAATGTTTTGTCCTTATCTCTGCCCTCCTAAGCAAAAATGCAATAACTAAATACAAAAGCCAAAGCAGATTCAACTCTCTTCTGTTTGAAACTAGGTTGCAATTTCTACAAATGTTTTGTCTGAGATATCGCCATTATGCTTAGTAGGGCAGATCTGTCAAATTCAAATGTCACAATGACAGATAAGGACAAAACATTGTATAGCTTTACCACCGTTACTCAACGTTTATTAGTAAGGGGGGTAGTCAATTTGTACAACCTCTAAATGTCCTTTCAACTTGAATCTAGACATTTTCATTTTTTACATTGTAAAGAGCGAAGCCTGCAAAAAATGAGACACTCTTAAAACACTTATCTTCCAGAACGCAGTACGCATTATCAGAGCCTTATTCGAAATAACACTTCGCAAAAACAACGCGTACATGGCGGCTCTGTACCTCAAAATGGCGAAGATGTTGGAACTTCAGCAGTGGGACTTCTACAGTGACATGAGGCAGTTCAACTGCTTCCCTATCGAGGTGCTGAAGCATATCGAGTATCCAATGCTGAAGCCCGATCAGATCAGGGATATGGATATGAGGGAAGTTGGTAAGTGTATACCGTGTTCATTCTTGTCTGATCTGATATAGTAAACAACTTTCTAACCTCAAAATTTACTTTTTTTGGCTAATACGGCTCTTTTATCGTAAACTGACTTGGCTAATGTATTGTCTGTGATTGCTTAATTTTATTTAAAATAGCTGTAGGCATTATAACCTGTTCATTTCTTCAACAAAAAATGATCCTTCGAATTCAAGGAAATAATTTAGTTTATTAGAAAACACAATAATAGCAATAAGGGTGCCACTGGATGCTTGGCGTAGTCTTACTAAATGTTAATTAGCTTATATATGGATACTTTTCTGACCAACATGATGTTCTATGATTATGTATTCATTACATAATGTGTGCTGTATTATAAATTACATATTATAACATTGTTGTACAGGTGACCTCCTAAGAAATCCCAAAGCGGCGCGACATTTAAAGAAGTGCGCTGATGAGTTCCCCCTACTGGAGATGGAGGCCACGCTCCACCCCATCACCAGGACTGTGCTGAGGATACGGCTCACCATCACACCCAATTTCAAGTAAGATGCTGCCCTGCTAAGCCAAATAGCTGGTCATTTTTTCAATCATAAAATACAATAAGTTTTAAGTAAAAAGTAAGTTACATTACTTGGTAATAAATTAATCTGTCTATCTATATCTATATAGCCTATTTATTGTACCACTGCTGGGCAAATCTCTCAATTTCATTTCTCCAGTCATCTCTTGTTCTGGCTAATCCTTGCGAGTCTGGTTTGAATTTATCCAAATCGTCCCACCATCTTCTTTTTAATCTGCATCTACTCCGCCTCTGCCTCTAATAAAAATAGCACAAATAAAATAATTACAATTACATTAAATGTAAAATAATGATGTAGCCTTAACTAGAATATAGAATTGACTGGACAACAAGTCCTTGCAAACGTAAACAGACCGGACCCCACAAACAGCATCCGTTCACGAATATGACGGTTTCTTTTTAAACTAAATCCTTGATGCACTTTTGAATCGAACATAAGTGTTTTTTTTACCATGATACCAGGGTTTTTTTTTTTAATGCAGATGGAACGACAAGTACCACGGCAAGGCGCCTGAGGCGTTTTGGATCTGGGTAGAAGACCCGGACAACGATATTATGTATTACAATGAGTTCTTCCTGATCACGAAAAAACAGGTAAGAGGGTGTTCAGAAAATATGGTTAAACCGACTGTTAGTTCCCAAAGTAGGTGAAAGACAGACAAATCATATCGAAGAGCTATAACTGCACGAATTCTACAGAAAGATATAATTTCAATTATCAATCACATGAGTCATATAAACAAGTAATAAACACATAATTGTAATACGTTGATACTTTTGATGAGTGCACAAAAACGAATACTTTTACTAACCCACTCTTGTAACATTGTCATTGTTAACCCAAAAAAAATTGAGTTTTATTTACAACATAATTAATTATCCTCTAATTTATGAACAGACAGGAGTTTTTGTGGCACGAATAAAATTTTCCTAGGGACTTCCGAACGATATTCATTTATCGATAAATTGTACTTTCTTATGACAGTTATGACTATGAGATAACGTTTAATATGAACATGCAACTTGTATACCTATACTTGGGAGCAAGGAAATCGAGCCACTTAGTACTGAATTTCCATACACCGTAACTCAAAACTTACAAGTGGCATAACCATTACGATAAAAATAGATGATTATTCACTTATCCACTTTTTTTTTTAAATCTTTTCCATATATTTTCCTAAAACTGAGTAGGTATTATATTAGAGTATACTTTTATAGTACACAATATCATACAATTTACCTAAATAGGCCTTTGTTGCAGGTCACTCTTAGTTTACTTTGTACGGAAATCGGTTTATAAGTTTTTTTTTTATTAAAATTGATATTTATGTTATTTATACAATCCCTAAAAAGTATGCCTATGAATTACTTAAATTAAATATTACCTATCATTATTAGTGATCGGAATTAGGTGAGCTAAAATACCTATTCTTCGCAAGAGGACATAATATAGAGTGGTTACAACAGGGTAGAAAAATATATTTTTTCTTGAATACCGGGTATTCGATATTTACCCGGGTATGTATTTTACACAGTCTAGTTCGAATAGTACAAGTCTTGAGCTTAATGTAGTATGTTTTTTACAGGTATTTAAGATTATTATTATAAATATTAAAGGGCAATCTTATAAAAAACATACTACATTAATCTCAAGACTTGTACTATTCGAACTAGACTGTGTAAAATACATACCCGGGTAAATATCTAATACCCGGTATCCAAGAAAAAATATATTTTTCTACCCTGTTGTAACCACTCTATATTATGTCCTCTTGCGAAGAATAGGTATTTTAGCTCACCTAATTCCGATCACTGATCATTATATAACGTCGATGGGTAGTGATGAGCATTTTAGTTAATTTTTATTTTATCCGATGAACTTATTTGAAACAGTTATCGATCAATTTAATATCGGACGGAAGTCCCTACTTAACTGACGTTTTTGCCACAAAAACTCCTATTTCTGTTCATGAATTTTAACACCCTGTGTTAGTAAGCTAATAAACCGCTACTTATTTACGTCGCCTATAAATAAATAATTAAGAAATCATTTGTGGCCTATTCGAATAATTTTATTTGTATATTTTTTAAGCATTTCATTCTGTTAAAATATACTGTACGTTTTAGGTAATAACCAACGAGCCTCAAGAGCTTATAATAACTATTCCAATTACCGAACCGTTACCGCCGCAGTATTACATCAGAGCAACGTCGGAAAGGTAAAATTAATCATCTATTTAATAATTAAAATTTGCATGTAACTTTTACTACACTTTTCTATGTCACGGATAAAAATAAGTTTGTATTCTATAGTAAATCGTGTCGTTTTCTGTGGATACATGTGTTTTTCTTCTTTCTTTCTGTCTTTCTTTCTTACACTTATATATTTTACAGGTGGTTGGGGTCTGAAAGTGTATTGCCTCTAACATTCCAGCATTTGATCTTGCCCGAAACTCATCCACCGCACACGGGTAAATCATATCCTTGTTTTATCCTTACAAATAATTAAATCTAGACAAAAATACATAATTCGACGAACCGTACTGACAACTCTCAGTGCACAAATGTTTGGCATAGTACTGTGCTGTTCCTTTGTGACCTTTTGCAGGTTAAATGGCTTGATGGCTTTTGAAATGTGAGGTAATGTTGATTTGTTCTTTATCCAAGAAGTGTCATAGATTTTTGATACTAAAATTCTAATGTTGTAGAGGAACTGCCTATTTAATGCCTGCGAAATTTTAATGTTTGTTAATATTAATTTAATGTTGAAGGTATGAAGTAAATACGAGTAATCCTCTTTATTTTACTTGTTATCAAAAACCAATACAATAACCAAATAACATAGATTACATTACTTTTTTAAACTGAGTAGGTCCCTCGTAGCTGATGCCAATGCCAAGGATGCTGGCAGCATTTCCTCGCAGAATAGCAATTAATACGTTTGAGTAGTTGTACGTTGTCCTTAGTATATTGCGGGCTTTAAGAAGAACCCCTTTATTCATAAACCTGCTATAAACCTATTTTAATTTAAGTATTATTTGTCCCTTTCAGTCAAATTCAAATGTCACAATGACAGATAAGGCCATAAGATATTTACAGCATACTTCTTTAGCTATTTATAAGAAAGACTTAAAGCGATGAATATTACCCAAAACATTACCTTGCAGACTTGCTCGAACTTCAACCGCTACCAGTCACTGCCCTCAATAGCCCCTCCTTCGAAATGCTGTACAACTTCAGCCACTTCAACCCGATACAGACGCAGATCTTCCACTGTCTGTACCACACGGACAACAACGTGCTGCTCGGCGCCCCGACCGGCTCGGGCAAGACTATAGTCGCCGAAGTCGCCATGTTTAGAGTGTTCAACCAGTACCCCAATTGCAAGGTTAGTTGTGCCATTTCGACCCGATACAGACGCAGATCTTCCACTGTCTGTACCACACGGACAACAACGTGCTGCTCGGCGCCCCTACCGGCTCGGGCAAGACTATAGTCGCCGAAATCGCCATGTTTAGAGTGTTCAACCAGTACCCCAATTGCAAGGTTAGTTGTGCCATTTCGACCCGATACAGACGCAGATCTTCCACTGTCTGTACCACACGGACAACAACGTGCTGCTCGGCGCCCCGACCGGCTCGGGCAAGACTATAGTCGCCGAAGTCGCCATGTTTAGAGTGTTCAACCAGTACCCCAATTGCAAGGTTAGTTGTGCCATTTCGACCCGATACAGACGCAGATCTTCCACTGTCTGTACCACACGGACAACAACGTGCTGCTCGGCGCCCCGACCGGCTCGGGCAAGACTATAGTCGCCGAAGTCGCCATGTTTAGAGTGTTCAACCAGTACCCCAATTGCAAGGTTAGTTGTGCCATTTCGACCCGATACAGACGCAGATCTTCCACTGTCTGTACCACACGGACAACAACGTGCTGCTCGGCGCCCCGACCGGCTCGGGCAAGACTATAGTCGCCGAAGTCGCCATGTTTAGAGTGTTCAACCAGTACCCCAATTGCAAGGTTAGTTGTGCCATTTCGACCCGATACAGACGCAGATCTTCCACTGTCTGTACCACACGGACAACAACGTGCTGCTCGGCGCCCCGACCGGCTCGGGCAAGACTATAGTCGCCGAAGTCGCCATGTTTAGAGTGTTCAACCAGTACCCCAATTGCAAGGTTAGTTGTGCCATTTCGACCCGATACAGACGCAGATCTTCCACTGTCTGTACCACACGGACAACAACGTGCTGCTCGGCGCCCCGACCGGCTCGGGCAAGACTATAGTCGCCGAAGTCGCCATGTTTAGAGTGTTCAACCAGTACCCCAATTGCAAGGTTAGTTGTGCCATTTCGACCCGATACAGACGCAGATCTTCCACTGTCTGTACCACACGGACAACAACGTGCTGCTCGGCGCCCCGACTGGCTCGGGCAAGACTATAGTCGCCGAAGTCGCCATGTTTAGAGTGTTCAACCAGTACCCCAATTGCAAGGTTAGTTGTGCCATTTCGACCCGATACAGACGCAGATCTTCCACTGTCTGTACCACACGGACAACAACGTGCTGCTCGGCGCCCCTACCGGCTCGGGCAAGACTATAGTCGCCGAAGTCGCCATGTTTAGAGTGTTCAACCAGTACCCCAATTGCAAGGTTAGTTGTGCCATTTCGACCCGATACAGACGCAGATCTTCCATTGTCTGTACCACACGGACAACAACGTGCTGCTCGGCGCCCCGACCGGCTCGGGCAAGACTATAGTCGCCGAAGTCGCCATGTTTAGAGTGTTCAACCAGTACCCCAATTGCAAGGTTAGTTGTGCCATTTCGACCCGATACAGACGCAGATCTTCCACTGTCTGTACCACACGGACAACAACGTGCTGCTCGGCGCCCCTACCGGCTCGGGCAAGACTATAGTCGCCGAAGTCGCCATGTTTAGAGTGTTCAACCAGTACCCCAATTGCAAGGTTAGTTGTGCCATTTCGACCCGATACAGACGCAGATCTTCCATTGTCTGTACCACACGGACAACAACGTGCTGCTCGGCGCCCCGACCGGCTCGGGCAAGACTATAGTCGCCGAAGTCGCCATGTTTAGAGTGTTCAACCAGTACCCCAATTGCAAGGTTAGTTGTGCCATTTCGACCCGATACAGACGCAGATCTTCCACTGTCTGTACCACACGGACAACAACGTGCTGCTCGGCGCCCCGACTGGCTCGGGCAAGACTATAGTCGCCGAAGTCGCCATGTTTAGAGTGTTCAACTAGTACCCCAATTGCAAGGTTAGTTGTGCCATTTCGACCCGATACAGACGCAGATCTTCCACTGTCTGTACCACACGGACAACAACGTGCTGCTCGGCGCCCCGACCGGCTCGGGCAAGACTATAGTCGCCGAAGTCGCCATGTTTAGAGTGTTCAACCAGTACCCCAATTGCAAGGTTAGTTGTGCCATTTCGACCCGATACAGACGCAGATCTTCCACTGTCTGTACCACACGGACAACAACGTGCTGCTCGGCGCCCCTACCGGCTCGGGCAAGACTATAGTCGCCGAAATCGCCATGTTTAGAGTGTTCAACCAGTACCCCAATTGCAAGGTTAGTTGTGCCATTTCGACCCGATACAGACGCAGATCTTCCACTGTCTGTACCACACGGACAACAACGTGCTGCTCGGCGCCCCGACTGGCTCGGGCAAGACTATAGTCGCCGAAGTCGCCATGTTTAGAGTGTTCAACCAGTACCCCAATTGCAAGGTTAGTTGTGCCATTTCGACCCGATACAGACGCAGATCTTCCACTGTCTGTACCACACGGACAACAACGTGCTGCTCGGCGCCCCTACCGGCTCGGGCAAGACTATAGTCGCCGAAGTCGCCATGTTTAGAGTGTTCAACCAGTACCCCAATTGCAAGGTTAGTTGTGCCATTTCGACCCGATACAGACGCAGATCTTCCACTGTCTGTACCACACGGACAACAACGTGCTGCTCGGCGCCCCGACCGGCTCGGGCAAGACTATAGTCGCCGAAGTCGCCATGTTTAGAGTGTTCAACCAGTACCCCAATTGCAAGGTTAGTTGTGCCATTTCGACCCGATACAGACGCAGATCTTCCACTGTCTGTACCACACGGACAACAACGTGCTGCTCGGCGCCCCGACCGGCTCGGGCAACACTATAGTCGCCGAAGTCGCCATGTTTAGAGTGTTCAACCAGTACCCCAACTGCAAGGTTAGTTGTGCCATTTCAACCCGATACAGACGGAGATCTTCCACTGTCTACATTTGGGAAGTTGGCGTATTTTTGCTTTTAACGATTTGTTGAGACACTTCTGAAAAGTATTGCATATTTTTTTCCAGGTAGTGTATATTGCTCCCCTCAAAGCTCTAGTGAAAGAGCGCATAAAAGATTGGAAAGTGAGACTGGAGCAGAGGCTGGGCAAGAAAGTCGTTGAATTAACAGGTGCGTGTCTCCAATATACATTGTTTGATTCCTTATTCGATTATTATCATAGCTGGTCAACGTTATTGTGTAAATATGTATTTTTTTATAATTTTATAAGTATACAGTAACGTCAATTTGCATGATTCCTTTTTACCCAGTTCCTGTTATCAAAATTGTCTAATATTTGTAACCCAACGACAAAGTCTTTACTAAAGCAGATCTGAAACGGGTTATACATATAAGTTTAAAGTGTGTATCTTTGTGTCTGTCTCTGATATCGTAACTTCCAAATGGATGGATCGATTCAGACGCAGTTTTTTTAAATAGAGAACTAGTTTAATCCCAATGGTTCTTGTCAGGTTTGATGAAAATCAGTCGGATCGTTTACGAGTTATCAATTCTTAAAACAAAGGTCACCATTCTTATCGGGACATTTTATGTATTTAACAGTATAAGAACTGATATATGTTTTAGGTGACGTATCTCCCGATATACGTGCGATACGTAATTCCCACGTGATTGTGACAACCCCTGAGAAGTGGGACGGCATTAGCCGGTCGTGGCAGACCCGGAACTACGTGCGGGACGTGGCTCTGATCGTCATAGACGAGATACACCTGCTGGGGGAGGACAGGGGACCCGTGCTTGAGGTCATTGTATCTAGGTAAGGACCCTACATGACCTTTACCACGTGATAGTGACAATCCCTGAGAAGTGGGACGGCATCAGCTGCTCGTGGCAGACCCGGAACTACGTGTGGGACGTGGCTCTGATCGTCATAGACGAGATACACCTGCTGGAGGAGGACAGGGGACCCGTGCTTGAGGTCATTATGTCTAGGTAAGGACCCTACATGACCTTTACCACGTGATAGTGACAATCCCTGAGAAGTGGGACGGCATCAGCCGCTCGTGGCAGACCTGGAACTACGTGCGGGACGTGGCTCTGATCGTCATAGACGAGATACACCTGTTGGGGGAGGACCCGTGCTTGAGGTCATTGTGTCTAGGTAAGGACCCTACATGACATTTACCACGTGACGTTTGCCGAGACGCGGTCTCTACACAAGAACACGACGGCTCCAACGGTCGTCGATTCTGCGGCAAACATGACCGGCCCACTGCCACTTCAGCTTGCTATTTCGGCAGGCTATGTCGATTACTTTGGTTCTCTGTCAAGCTAATTATATTATGCGAAAATTGTTAAGGTATCCATTTATGAGCACTAGCCATTAGCACCTAGGTTTTGCAGGAATATCACCAGTATGGCCATCTGAATTTCAATAACCGCAACGCCTATGTGTGTGCTCTTCGGATATTTTAAAACGTGGTCATGTGTTTTTGAAACTGTTAAATGTGACACGATTGGAAACAAAATTGTCGATAGTTTTATTTTGACATGATATCTTTTTCGCATGTTTTTGGTTGAATCTTCAAAACCCTACGATCTTCAACGATGATTTTTGACTCAATATGTTGTTTTAAAGTAAACAGCAATTATTCGAATTTGACGCTGCAATCAAGGCGCGCGCAAACTCTCCATCCCACGTTCTTCGCACGGAAGCACATAAAGGCATCCCTTATGGTTATTGGGTGGGCATGACAGCATATCTGCCGCGCTAGCAATATTGGCAGTAAGTAAGTATGGAAACCATACATACTTACTGCCGATATCGCTAGCGCGGCAGATATGTTTCCTTTTAAAAATCTGCGTAAGAATTAAAGTTTTAATGGCTTTGTTTCAGGACGAATTTCATAGAGTCTCACACGTCACGCAGACTAAGGATCATAGGGCTGTCCACGGCGCTCGCCAACGCCAAGGATCTGGCCAACTGGCTGAATATAGGCGAGATGGGGCTGTATAACTTCAGACCCTCGGTCCGCCCTGTGCCACTCGAGGTAATGAGCTATATTTTAAATTCATACGATACGTTTTAAATAATTATAGTATAATATGCTCGAGTGCCAATCAAGAAATAAGAGTAGCAAAGCAAGCCTATTAATTCATGTTAACCATGTTACTAGGTGCACATATCAGGGCACGCGGGGCGGCACTACTGCCCGCGCATGATGACCATGAACAAGCCGACGTTCCAGGCCATCAGGCAACACTCGCCTGCTGCGCCGGCGCTCGTCTTCGTCTCCAGTCGGAGGCAGACCAGGTAAGAGACACTACTCCCCGCGCATGACGACCATGAACAAGCCGATGTTTCAGGCCATCAGGCAACAGTATCCTGCTGCGCCTGCGGCATAGGTAGTGGAACGCGCACACGCACGAGCACGTCTACGCGCACGGTGTGGCTCTGCCTTAAAAGAGACTGTATCGTATGAATTAAGTTGTAATTTGCATAATAACATGTTTTGCAAGTGACACATTTAGTATATGACGTAAGGCGTTCATTAAAATAATTAATCAGGTTGTTTTTCTTGTATCCAGACTAACCGCCCTAGATTTGATAGCCTACTTAGCAGCAGAAGACAACCCAAAGCAATGGCTACACATGAGAGAGTCTGAGATGGAGCAAGTTCTCGCGAACATTCGAGAGTCGAACCTCAAGCTGACGCTAGCGTTTGGGATCGGCATCCATCACGCGGGGCTGCACGAGCGAGACAGAAACACCGTCGAGGAGTTGTTCGTTAACCAGAAGATTCAGGTAAATCACATTTTTTAAGTTCCGTATCCGATGGAAGCCCAACGCAAATATTAATATGCCTGCGCTGTCCGTCCGTCCTAACTTTATAAAGCTGTATCTTTACGAAAAATGCAACTTTCCCCCCTGGGGCACGTTTTATAAAACTACAAGTTAAAATTTTACAGGTCTAAACTGGCAATACTGCTCAAACGACTGGTCGTCATTGGTCGAGGTTGTGTCAAATGGAAACTTGTTACCTGTAAATTGTAATTTGTAGCTTTATAAAACAGGCCCCTGCTGGCCTATTGCCTAACGCACTCGCAATCGCAATGGACTTCAAAGCGTAACAATTGTTTTCATTTTGTACTCGTATGCAGGCAAGCCTTCAATTTTCAGAATGAAAACGATTGCGATTGCGAGTGCGTTAGGCAATAGCCCCTCTGAACTATTATGATCCCTTCGGGTACCTATTATTTTATCGAAACACCTTTCAACGAACGTATCATTACGCAGAATTCTCATTTCATCGAAAGGCATTTCTCGTCGCAGGACTTATTTTATTTTTAGTAGTCGTAGATCTAACCTAACCTAACCTACGAAACCCATGCTTAAAATCACCTAATGATTCAAAGTAGGGTTACCATCCGTCCGGATTAGTCCGGACATGTCCGGACTTTAAGGCTATTCCGTACTTTGTCCGGCTCTTTAATTTGTCCGGTTTTTTTTTAAATTAGATGGTACATGAGTACACATCGGTAACTCGTGGCATTTAGGTAGCACTTGACAGATTAGTGATAAGACAAGTTTTCTAAGTGTCTTTTCAGACAAGATAAAATAATAAATTAATATTACCTACATCCATACATTACATTAATATTACCTGGTCCGACAGTGATGTTACGAAGAGCGTGAATTCCATTGCTTCCAATGCTGTTGGAGTCGATAGCGTTAGTCGTAATATGATCCTCCCTTTACTTGACCTGCTTGTCCCTATTATCACCAGCATTCTTAACAGTTCTGTCTCGTCCAAAGTTTTCCCTTTACTGCGGAAGGATGCTGATGTTATCCCTTTGCCTAAGAAGTCCAACCCGTCCTCCTTTTCCGATTACCGGCCAATTTCCATTCTCCCTTTCCTATCTAAAGTGTTGGAGCGACTGGTGCATCAGCAGTTATCTTCTTTCTTAAACCGGAACCTTCTCCTCAATTCCTTCCAATCCGGTTTCCGCCCTGGTCATAGTACGGCTACCGCTCTCGTTAAAATCTCGGACGACATTCGGGTGGGATTCGACAGTAAAAAACTGACCTTGCTGACATTGCTGGACTTTAGCAATGCATTTAATACTGTCGATTTTGACGTTTTGCTTGGCATTCTCCGCTCTCTTAACATATCTCCTGAGGTAATTGAATGATTTCACAGTTATTTATTAGGTCGTCGGCAGCGAATAAAAGTGGAAGCTTCCCGATCTTCGTGGTGCAGTACGCTGGCCGGCGTACCGCAGGGCGGCGTGCTGTCTCCATTACTTTTTTCTATCTTCATTAATTCTATTACGGATAGCCTTCTTTCTTCATATCATGCAAATTTACTCTCAGGGCACTCTTGGTGATCTCGATGCTGTCATTAGGGTTGCTAACGATGATTTGGTCCGGGTACTCGAATGGAGTAACAGTTACGGCCTCAAAGTGAACCCAGCTAAAACCCAAACTATTCTGATTGGCAGTCCTAAGTTTATTTCTCGTGTCGACTTTGATAATCTTCCGCCGGTGTATTTTGATGGTGTTCGTATACCATTTTCGCACCACGTAAAAAATCTGGGTGTCATCATGGACCGTACCTTTGCTTGGACCCCCCAAGTAAATGAGATCAGTAGGAGGATGTTTGCGGCAGTGTGGTCTCTTAGGCGCCTCCGCAACTTTCTTCCTCTCGCTACTAAGATTGCGCTCGCTCAATCGTTACTTCTCCCTATTTTAGATTATGCAGATGTGTGCTATCTTGATCTTTCTGAGGAGCAACTTAACAAGCTTGAGCGAATTCAAAATTTGTGTATTCGGTTCATATTTGAGTTGCGCAAGTATGACCACGTCTCTACTTTCCGTTCGCAGCTCAAGTGGCTTCCAATTCGTCTTCGCCGGCACTATCACATTCTCAACGTTCTTTACAGCATTCTTTTCATTCCGGCAACTCCCCACTATCTCAAGGAGCGTTTTAGTTTTTTTAATTCTGTGCGTTGCTCGGAAAAATTTATCTTAGCTGTTCCCTCTTCTTCTTCTAAAGTTTACAATAACTCCTTTACATTTCAGGCTGTTAGGTTGTGGAACTCTCTTCCTTTGGAACTGAGACAGGCTAAATCACTTCCTATTTTTAAGAATCTTTTAAAAGAACACCTTTTGTCACTTCGTTAGTTTGTTTTTTCTCCTTACCTTTTATTTTGTATTTATGTATTTCTAATTTACGTACCTATATGTATTTATTTAAGGGATATTTATATGTATTTTTAAATTGTTTAATTCAGTTTGCACCGCCTGCCTATTTCCATTGTTTATATTTAACCATCTCTTCTTTGTAAGGTTGTCTGGAAGAGATCACTATTTAGCGATAAGACCGCCTGTTGACTCACTATGTAATCTATATTTTAGTTTCTTGTATATTCGTTACTTGGTGTATGTGGTGTTTCAATAAAGTGTTTTGTATTGTATTGTATTGTATTGTATGGTCTTAATCTTATCATATGACGAAGTAGGTCATATGTTATGTCATAGGAAATGTCAATGTCAATGATATTGTCATTAATTTACTCGTAATAATTATTACGAGACGTGTCGCGAAACATAGATGTTTTCCAAATAATAGAGGAAATCATTAGAGAGCATTCAGAACTCCTACTACAAGGTGACAAGGTAAAATGCACCCGTTGCGATGTTTGTTTATATAGTTTGCAAGACATTTAATATGAACAAGCACTTGAAGTCCACGAAGTTAGAAGCCTTAAACTAAAAGAATCTTTGGAGATCGTATTTAAAATTGAAAAGTCACTTTCATCACTGAGACTGCACCCCAAAGGTGAACCTGTTTATCAAAATCTGAAAATAGTATTATCAAAAAATCCAGGATGTCTTACGACAAAGAATATTAATAACTTATTACAAAATAAAAGAAGTTGAAATCGAAGAGAACATCAATAAAAATACGCTGCAACTTTACAATAGAATGCTTTTTTTACCCATTACGTCAGTGGAAGTTGAAAGATCATTTTCTCACACAAAGTGGATTTTCTCAAGTAGAGGACGTAGGCTGACTTGTAAAAATTTAGGACAAATATTAATTATTTATCACGAATGTCATATATTGAATGATTGAAAATACTTTTTTTTCTAATTGGTTTCCTTTTCTCGACTCATACAGGAAGAACATTGTCACATCACTAGTCTGTTAGAAACTGTCAAGTGCTACCAAAATGCCACGAGTTACCGATGTGTATACATGAGTAATAAAACTACATATCCCGCACCCCGCATCCTACCCCCCTCGCATTGCGAGCGTCTGATACCATGCCTACCATGCCACTGTAACTAAGTAAGTAATGTTTCCATTTTGTGACTAAAAAGTCCGGACTTTTATCGAAATGTCAGGCTTTTTGTCAGGACTTTTCAAATTCTAAAATGGTAACCCTAATTCAAGGAATCCCCCAACGTCCCCCTAGGTACTGATCTGCACCGCGACGCTCGCGTGGGGGGTGAACTTCCCCGCGCACCTGGTGGTCATCAAGGGCACGGAGTACTTCGACGGCAAGCAGAAGCGCTACGTCGACATGCCCATCACCGACGTGCTGCAGATGATGGGCCGTGCTGGGAGGCCACAGGTAATTACTGCTTATTTTTACTAGGATCTTTTCTACAATTATTTTACCTCTTATAGACAGTGAGCGGTTCGAATATGCAGGGTAAATATTGTCTTCAGTATATTGTCAAAAATAATTATAACTACCCGCGGGTACTTTTAATGTAAAAAATAGCAGACCAGAGACAGAGCAGAGAGAGGGTAGTTTCTTCCCTTTTGTCCGGGTCTGCCCAAAACGTAGTCTGACTAATTCGCGTTATGCCTAGACCCAGTCGATAGGTAGCCGCATTAAGACTTAGGCCTCTTGCGTTTTTGTCCAAATGCGAATTTCCCCTTCTTCCCCAAAATTCAATTTAACAGAGTCGACGGAGCTCCGCTTGCGTGGAGCTCCTATTTCTGGGTGGATTTGGCCCTCCGGGTCTGCTACAAAACTAACATAACCTAAACCTACCTCATTTGTGATACTTTGTCTATAGGCGTAACGTGTTTTAGCCTAACTGCTAATTAGGCGTATCGCGAAATGGACAAACAGCTACTTAGGCTTACTGCGTTTGGGTCATATTGCGAAATAGGTAATATAAATAATAGGTCAATAGCGACCTAGACGAATAGCGAATTTCAAATGAAGTTTTGTCATAACGCGAATTAGTCAGACTACGTTTTAGGCAGACCCGGATCCAAGCGTTTCTTCCCCAAAAATCGTCCCCGATAGAAATACTGCTAGTGATTATATTAGCTAATTGTTAAAAAAAAAGCGTAATTGATTGTACAAATATTGTTCTTTGCTAGAAATTCGACAAAACGCCCCTATACTTTTAATGTCTTCGTTTGACCTAATAGGGAATATGCATGGATTTTTTAAATCGCATTTCTCAACAAAATATGAACATATCATAAAAGAGATCACCAAAAGTGAAATTAAAATTAAAATCGGCCAAGAAATACGGATGATACAAGCATATGCACTGTGACGTTATGTAACACGCCGGCCATATAAATTCCATGTTAAATACTGTTTTTCTAGAAAGAGATAGGAACAAATCTTTCTTGGCTTATATCTTGGTTAATTTTAAAATGATTTTTCTCAACTGTTTGTTACATGAATCAGCTTTTATTGAAGGATCTGACAAAAAAACATGAATATTCCCTATTGTTATTTCAGTATGACAACGAGGGCGTGGCCGTGGTGTTGGTACACGACCAGAAGAAGAACTTCTACAAGAAGTTCCTCTACGAGCCGTTCCCGGTCGAGTCCAGCTTGCTGGACGTTCTCGCGGACCACTTGAACGCCGAAATCGTTGCGGGTAATCCAACAAATAATAACGTCGTAGGGCGCACCATTATACAAACAGGGAGTTTAATGAGACTTTGAATCTACCGTCAAGGCAATAAAGTTCAATTACGTTTGTGCTAAACGCGGATAATGCCATTTTCACTTTTAAAAGATAGGAAAATAAACCTTATTCTCATTGCAACACCATTTAAATTAAATTGCCTTGATTATGTACATCCTATTACACATGCCTTACGAGGTATATCATGGCAACGCTCATTATAGGAAAGAAAAAGAAAAGAAAAATACATTATTTCACTACACATACATTCAAGTCAAGACACACAGAAAAAAAGTAAAAACAGAAAACAGCAATTAACAGAGTAGGTAGTGAGTGTGTTTTCGCGGCAGTGAATCGACACTGGGTCAGTATAATGCTGAAGTATACAACACCTACAGCGCTGAGAGTGTGATAGACGGACGGAACGCTATGCGAACAAATACTTAAATGCAAAAATATATACTATTCAAGAAATACTTATATTTATTGGCAAAATAAAGACAAAAACTACATACTACCTTACATAAACACATTTAAATTAGAAATTCCTACTTAGCCAGTATACAGCACCGTATCGACAATTTGATACTATTAAAAAGATACAAAAAACAAAGAAAACTAAACTATAATTTAAGGACAAAGTGCTGGTTAAGAAATTAATTATGATATTTGGAGTGTCAACAAATAGCCTTTAAGCGTAACGCTTACAGGTGTACTTGCTGTATATTATAGAACGGGTTTCACGCTTCGGTAACGCTGTAGGTGGTATTCTGATACCGTTAACGATATCATTATATCAATATTAGCGGTTTATAATACGCGAGTAGAAACGAAATTTTACATATTTGTAAGAGAACACTCTTCAAAAAAAATCGTGTGTATCTATCATACGCAAGTCACAGCTATTTTACTCAGAGACTACGGAGACGAAGTGGTTAAAATTTGGCAGTAGTTTAGTGGGTGTATTTTATAAATCATTAAACAATTTTTTTGTAAAAAGAATAAATAATCTACCACAATTTCACAACTGTTTTTCTGCTATTCCACAACTTGCCACAGGTACGGTGCAAACCAAACAAGACATCCTGGACTACCTGACCTGGACGTACTTCTTCCGGCGGCTCCTCAAGAACCCCTCGTACTACAAACTGGACAGCTTGGAGCCCCAGGACATCAACTACTATCTGTCCAACCTGGTGCAGACCTCGCTGAGCGAGCTAAGCGAGGCTAGTTGTGTGGAAGTTGAGGAGGTGCGTATTCTATAATCAAAAAACATTTACAGATTTAGTGAAAAAACATACGACGTCGTATTTGGTCGGAAAAGCTCGTATGTTTTCGTAAAACAATTCAATACCCATGTTGTATATTTGTTCATTTTAATTTTATTTTATTTAGGATATTTGTCGTTAAACGAGACTTAGGAGTAATCATTATGATTGTTTGAGTGGTTTTTGCAACATTTTTATTAGTTGGTCGATTGGTTAATTGATACAATATTAAATAGCTTGTTAAAAGGATTTCAATACATCATTTCTGTTTAATTCTTGACATCTAAAATAGGTCTCTAGTTCCGTATCATACATCATACATGTCCAGAGGTCGGAATAGGTAGTGCTTATTAACCTAAACTTGATGCATCTTCATTCAATAACGTATTCCTATCTCACTCACGCATGAATGAACAAGAGTCAAGTTTAGGTTAATAAGCACTACCTATTCCGACCCCTGTACATGTCCTTAAAGTTAACTTAAATCTCTATAATTAGAGATTTAACTTAACTTTAAGGACATGTATGATGTAATATCACCCCCAGGTAAGCCTAGGGCTCTATTCTACTTTATAAAACAATATTGCTTTTGACATGTTATCGTATTATAATTCTGCTGCCATTACTGTCAAGTAAAATAAGAGGTAAAATAACGTTTACAATACAATATCATCTCAATATCAAAATTGTTTTACCGAGTAGAATAGAGACCGTAGAGAGAGACCGTGTACGTTTCTAACCTAACCTAACCTAACCCAACCCTGGCCCAACGCATTGGCCCAATGTCTACAGCGGCGATAACATACTTCCAGGACCAACGCACCCTCCACAGCACATGGTTGGGCCGCATCGCCTCCTACTACTACCTGTCCCACAAGACCATGGCGCACTTCAGCCGCAACCTGCACGGCAACCTGGACCTCGACCTGCTCCTGAGGGTCCTCAGTGACTGCGAGGAGTACGCCACGCTGCCTGTGCGACATAATGAAGATGTACTTAACGGGTTCGTTATTTTTTACTAACTGAAGGTAACTGCAATGAAGTATGAATAAGTTGGAGTAAAAGACCAATAGAAACAATTGTAGGCTTAGTAATTTTGGAGATGAAGGAGTGAATGGTCAATGTTTGCCTAATTTCATAAGTTTCAGATCAAATTGGCTGTGACAGACAGACGTGCGAGGATCACTCGCCTGTCTGTTAGGGGTTAAGTTTATAAAAAATAAGTTAAGTGTTTATTACTCCTAAATAAATCACTAACAAGAAGAACGCAGCAATACGTTGGAACGAGATGAAGATATCTCCATACGTACAGAACCGGATCTAGGGGGGGCAACCATTGTACCCTGCCGCGGGCGGCAGTTTCAGGGGCCGCCAAATGCATAATTGTTTAAAGAAATAACTTTTTGCATAACGCTGGACCTGGTGAAAAGGGGGCGCCACTGTTCTGACGCGGTTCGGAAAAAACAAAGATCCGGGGCTGCATACATATCTAACGTATTGCGGCATCCCTCTTGTTAGTGACTAATTTAGGGAGGTTTAATAAGTAATAAGCGCTTTATTCTGATACCCAGCGAGCTGTCCCAACAATGCCGTCTCCCCGTGGACTCTCTCACCCTTGACTCTTCGCACGTGAAAGCCTTCCTGCTGCTCCAAGCGCACATGTCGCGCCTGACGCTGCCCAACACGGACTATCTGACCGATACCAAGTCTGTACTGGACCAGACTATTAGGATATTACAGGTGAGATCATGATTTTTATTAAGGCAAGCAAATATAGGTAAGGTTCAAAAAGTTGGGCATGCTAACCCACGCAATTAAAAATTTTGTGAAACTTTTACGTTCTGTGTCGAAAATTTGCCACACAATTGTAAGAATACTTTTCGTTGCACAGCGAAACTTTTTTCGCCTTTGCTGTTTAAGGCTTACTACTCTTAACCCTTTAATTTGTATTAGCTCGGTAACTCGGCCGTGGACAGGGCAACCACGCGGTGCGGTGCGGGGCAGCGCGACCTCCCCCCACTGATAATTCGCAGGCGCCATCATCGATTAAAATCGATTTTAACTTACTTACATTAAATCACGCCTGTTTCCCAGATGGGTAGGCAGAGACCACTTCTTTCCACCTGCTACGATCCTGACAAATCTCTTTCGCTTCTGCCACATCCATACATCGAGTCATGCACGCAAGTCGGTTTCGAGTACTTAAGATCCGGCCCTTTTCCAGTATTTCTCCGATTTGAATCGAAAAAGTACGCCCAGGGCGGCCCCTTCCGTAACTTAAATTTTTCAATTATCTTTTTTGCCTAATAACGTAATGGTCGATTTGTAGATTACTCCGAATATTGTCGGACAATAGTAGGAGATCCGAATAGGAGACGGTTTGCACCGGGCTTGTATTCAATAAAAAGTATTTTATACCAAATTTTATATGATAAGTAATATATGGCGAAAACTTTCAGTACAGTACATAATTAATTAAAAATTTATTAATAACCTTTGTTTTAAAAAATTGCAATAGCTTGTTTAATAGACAAATTACATACCAATGGAAAGTATGAAGCCTATAGAATATGCAAACGTTAGGTTCACTATTTTTTTCCCGTCAATCTATTGGGTAGGCAGGTATAAACAGGTAAGTCGGTACTAATAATTTGCACCAAACCTAACGTTTGCATATTCTATAGACTTCATACTTTCGATTAGGATGTAATCTGTCTATTAAACAAGCATTTGAAATTTAAAAAGAAAGTTCATTTTAATATTTTTTTAATGATAAAAGTACTGGACTGAAATTTTTCAGTCTACCTATTCGCCACATATTATTTAGCGTATTAAATTTGATATAAAATACTTTTCATCGAATAAACAGCCCGGTGCAAATCGTCTCCTATTCGGATCTTAGACCATAAATAAATAAGCGGCAAATTAGAAATAAACAATTATACATTTAAAAACATTATTGTTTCAGGCAATGATAGACACAACAGCTGAAAACGGCTGGTTGTCCGTCTGTCTGTCCTGCCAGATGCTAATGCAGTGCATCGTGCAAGCTCGCTGGCCGACCGACTCCCCCCTAACAACTCTACCCCACGTGGAGTCCCACCATCTGTACATGTTCACTCACATGGCCAGCGAGATGAGGAAGCCTTGCACCATGCTCAACGGGCTGAAAGTTAATTGTGCAAAGAATTATGAGGCGCTGGCGAAGCATTTAAGGAGGGAGTTTGATACGCATCAGATTGAGCAGATACATAGGGTAAGTTATACTACTCAAGAGCAATGAAAACGGGCCGCTTTCTATGGTAATTCAATACAAAGTGACCCATTTTCATTGCTTTTGACTAAGTTAGTATTTATAGTACTATGAAACGGGACTTAATC
Organism: Acleris literana; assembly: GCA_946894065.1. Classification (NCBI taxonomy): domain Eukaryota; kingdom Metazoa; phylum Arthropoda; class Insecta; order Lepidoptera; family Tortricidae; genus Acleris; species Acleris literana. Next base: position 6,249,086 of record OX335689.1, on the reverse strand, counting down.
GCATAATAAACGTAGAGGAAAATCAAATTTCAACAAGGTTTATAAAAGATAAAATAAGTTGATTCACTAAGTAAGCCACTTTTGCATGTCCAAACTCTGCCAGCGTATCTTTAATACTAAAGCGGTCAAAGACCCACCTTAGGTCCAAACTCAATCTGACATTGTACAACAATAAGGTTGAGTTTCCTATTAGTTACGAATGACTTAGCATATCTAATGACATAGACAACTTCAAGCATATTTTTTTTAAATTGGTTGGATTAACGTTTGTGACCGATACATATGTGCGAACCTTTAATTGGCAATGTGTTAATGTATTGAATCTAAATTCTGAATTGTTGGTTTTCCACGGATTAATAAATAAAGTTGGTTGTTAGTTTCATTAATTAAAACTGCACTATAAGCCACTTATTTGGACATCGTTAACAGTATCATAATGTCACTCATATTATAACCACAGCGTCGCAATACGGATATCAGTTATAGCATTTTCGATAAAAAAATAACTTTATTTTTTATAATAAGCTGTAGGTTGGAAGGTGTAAAAATTACATCAAGATATTCACTCGATATTCTAGATAACGTTAATTTGGAACTTCGACCTTATTTTCAGTGTTCCAGAACCCATGATCTACCTCTAAACCTGATAATGCTTTTAATTTGCAGACGATATGCGAGCTACCGACGGTAGACTTGAAACTGAAGTTACGAGGGCTGTGGTTTGACGAGATCGGTGAACAAGACAAGGTGGTCCGGCAGCCGCCGGGCAGAGACGACTGGATACCCTTACATGCTGACCAGGTATAATTATAAAATCAATTACCTGATTGCGTAAAATAACTGTGTTACTTATGTACAGATTGTACCGTAACACCCCAGCACAATATCAAGGCCTTTAAAATGTTATAAATTCTAAATGATCATTCAAAATGAAAAATGATGAAAGAAACCAAAAGATAATTTTTAAATACCTATTCAATGATACCCCACTTGTCATAGTTCGTCGACTTTATTTATTTTTCTTGTCACAATATAGCGTCTGGTTGACGCCATATTAAATTTTGATTGCTGTCATATCTTTAGTGACAGTCACAATATTAAGACGAATCGATTGACATAATAATCATCCATATCGACCCCCGCGTTTAGTTTCTATAGCGCCACAAAGGAACAAATATAAATACATACATACATATATAGGCTGATAAACACATTACTCTCCTTTGCGTCGCGCAGTCGGTAATAAAATATGGCAATTTCTTATACATATTTCTCTTAACTGAGTAGGTCCCTGCGGTAGCGAAGCGGTGCAAGAGAAGTGTGTCTTTGTATTTGACGTAAGGTGTTGAAAAGGTATATTTGTATTGTATTGTGTTGATATTTGGACAATGAATGAGCTACCGATACCATCTTATCCAGGAATACACCATAATCCTGGACATGCAGCGCCGCGGCGGCAACGCTAACTCGGTGATTTGCCCGCGGTTCCCGCGCGGCAAGAACGAGGGCTGGTTCGTGACCCTGGGCGGCGTCGACTACGGGGAGCTCCACGCGCTGAAGAGGGTGCCAGCTCGGGGCACCTCGCAGGTCACCTTCCACACGCCGTCGCAGACAGGTGAGATAAAAACAGGTCGAGTGCGAGTCGGGCTCGCTCACCGTTCCGTACCGTCGCACAGTAGGTATTATTAATTCCAATTTGATATCGATTTCGAACCGAATCAGCGCGAGCCCAACTCACACTTGACCATTTTTAAGTATTTGTTGTTTTTCTTCAGAGTTTTTTTTTATCATACCAAAATTGACGCTTGTATGTTTTACCGTTTTGAAGCTACAAGAAAAAAAAATGTTGATAAAACGGTCCTTGTATTGGGACATTTGGGACGCCCTTTATTATTTTACTTTTTTTTTTGTTCGTAAATCCGCCGTATTAACACATATTCTGAAAAATACAGCAGGCTTATTGCCTAACGCATCACAATCGTTTTAATAAAACCAATTGTTCCACTTTGAAGTCGATTACGTTTGCGAGTGCGTTAGGCAATAGGCCAGCCGGTATTTACTTACTACGGCATCCCGTGTCAATAAAAGAGACTAATAGTTCGCTGGTAATTGATCGCTGACTGCTCACACTGTACTAGCTTAAGTTAGGCGCCCGCTAGAGCGAGAATAACCATTGTACATTTGTCGTTGTTTCTTCTTTGCATAGATTCTTATCTATTTATTTGATTTACAGGCCGTTACATCTACACATTATATCTAATGAGTGATTCCTACATGGGTCTGGACCAGCAATACGACATGCAGTTTGAGCTCATCGACCCCATACCGCAGGAGCGGCTCGAGCGTGTCTATGAAATAAACAAGACAATTATAGAGTGAATATTATCTGTGCATAAATTATTTTGATTACTGTTTCTCGTGGTTTTTCAATTCCTGAACAAATAACCATCACGCTATTAATAAATAAATAAAAAGCAATATTTAAAAACCCCACTGCAATTTTTGCTACTGTTGTCGATATAAGTATATTAAAAACACTACACACACAAAATCCGATTAAAAATGTCTTGAAAAAAAATGTACCCAGTGACACTCGCGGCATCAAGACCAATTTAATGACGTATCATTTATCAAAATCGGTTGAGCCATTGAGCAGTGAGAGGACATAGGAACGGACATACATACCTGTCAAACACATAACCGTGCCTTTTGGGCTTCGCGTAGTCGGGTAAAAAGTGAGAAGCATATGAACTTCTCAGTCTCTATAGTGTTGTAGTCTAGACTTTATGTAAAAACAACCATTTAGTTGGATATGTTTTTTGAAATAAGAACCTCCGTCCATCAAAGCTATATCGCGCGGTTTACTTGTGTGCGTGCCTCGACCGTACGCGCCGCGAGCCACCACAAGCAAACTCAACAGGACGCGCCAAGCCGGTTTTACCGGGGCTGCGCCGTCGCCGCATTTGGTTACATGCGTATTAAGTATCCAACGACTAGCATCGACGCAATCCTGTGGCGCCCGAGCTGCAATAGGTAACAGAAACCTAAAGGGCCGGAGAGGAACTACTTTCTATACTTTCTAATTATAGGTACTATGACTTTTCTTGTTTTTAAACTTCAAATAGATATCTTCTAAATTTAGGTACTACTTTTGCGCCAGAAATTTGAACTGTTCTCGAGGGAAATGTGGTATGTGAACTATAAATAAAATAACTAACTGTTTATACATTTATTACGATATTTACAACAATGAGATATTTATTTATAAGCCTATAACAAAAATAGACAATCTTTGACAAATGCAATCAGTCACTATAACTATTATCTAAAGGAAGCCTAATCATACTAAGACTGTGGAGAAGCTACATTTTGTATGTATGTAAACACATAAACAATTACAAGACTTGTTACATTATCATTAGGAAAAGTCTCTGGAATTTCAATTGGTAGCTCGGGAAGAGAAAAAAGAGCATACAAAACTACAAACTGTTTTATTAACTCTTCAGTAATTAAGCAGTTGAAGAAAGTGACAGATTCCCAAAACACCAACTCGAAAGCAAGAAACTTTAGTCATAAGTACAGTCACGAGATTAAATTTGGTATCCACCTAAGGTCCAGTTGAGTTTCCCAAAAGTTACAAATGACTTGATATCTCTAATGACATTGATGACTTCAAGCATATTTTTCTTGAAATGGGTCCCAAATTAACGCTCGTGACCGTACAAGATTTGTGCAAAACTATTACATAGATTGCAGGAAGCTGCGAGTGTGATCAAATGCAAGTATTAAATGTTCAATGTCAACAAGGGCTTGGGTTCTAATAATTGTGACTAGCACTTGATTACTATATTAAGCCAACCTTTCACATCGGTCAATCAAAATAATGAGGCATCGTGCAGTTAAAATGTGTGCGACATGGAAATATTTCCGCCAATCTTTATATCTTTATTAAAAACTGACACAAATGGATCGCGGATCAGATTATTGGCCATAATCCAAGATGACCATAAACTCCACTTAAGATGATAAACATTGGCACATACATTATGTAACCTGCAGAGGCCACCAAAATTTTCTAAAATCTGTGACATATTGTCCTAAAATCTTAAGAATATGTTACCCTAAAGGTAGATATGGCATATCTATGTCAATATCATTCAAGAATTTGGCCAAATCGGGAAGCTTGCTATGTAATTTAGATGTAAATTGAAAACAGATGTATCATAGTAATTTGAAACAATGCAATAACATTATACTAAACACATCATTAATATGAACACCTTATTACTTTACAGTGGTGTAGTGGCACAACCATGATGTAGGTTGTGACAAAGTACTGAAGTATACAGTTATATTTGAGATGCTAACTGTACATACAACAAATTTAAGAAGCAACACTGAATAAGTACAATAAACAAACATATATACCGCAAATGCACCTAAGCTAAGTGTAAGTGTAGGCGGCTAGATATATTGTTACAACAGAGTCAAAAAGAAAGTAAATCACACAAATAAGAAGCTTATTATTAGTCTAGCATTTTTCTCTATAGATCAATTTCTTTGGTTACAACACTCATACAAGGTCAAAAATTGTATGAGTGTCGGCAGACTGTTATTTACGTTTCTGCTCATAATCTACAGCTCTAGCTTCTGAAATAATCTGCCGCTCACGAGTCAAAATGCCATCAAGTTGTTCAGTAAATGCCTCAAAGGAAAACTTGGTTTCAAATCTCTTTCTGCCAGCATCACCTAATCTCTCTCCGAGATCCGATGTCAACATCAAAGCACTCATTGCTTGAGCAAATGATTCACTGGTAGGCTCACACAGAAAGCCTGTGACATCATTCACTATGGTTTCTGTTGGGCCACCACTGTTAACTGCTATTACAGGCTTACAGTAATACATCGCTTCTAAAGGCACAATACCAAAGTGCTCATTTGACGGAGTGTATACTAATGCTTTGCAATGATACAACAGTGACACTTTCTCAATATCTGATGGTGATTTTAGGAATATAACCTTATCGTCAATGTCTAGTTCAGCTGCTAAATCTGTCAATTCTATATAATGCTCCATATTTTCTAAATTAATAGGATCAAAGCCACCTGCCATTATCAGTTGTGCTCTTCCCCATTCCGCTTCAGGAACTATGTGCTTTAAATTTTCAAAGGCTCTTAAAGCCAGTTGCAGGTTCTTCTTCCTTTCATACCTATTTATAGACAAGAAGATAAACTTGTCTGTGCCCAGAGGTACCACCTCTTTCAAAGGCACTGGTGTTGTAGATCTGAAGAACTCTGTGTTTATAGAAGGATAGCAAATATCCGGAACTTCTTTTATATTCTTAAATGCATCTTTATACACTCTGGCAGTGTACTTGCTATTAACCAATACTTGATCAGCCTTGGCAGTAGTTAATTCTTCAAGCCAATTTAATGGAGCTCTATAAATTTTCTTCAGCAGTCCTCCCTCAGAAGAAAGGAGCTTGTCAGGATGATGGCAATAGAAAACTACCCTGAAGGGTCCTCTAGCCATTTTTAGAAATGGAATGCATAAAGATATCAAATCGCAGAAAATCAGCGTCGGTTCTTCGACCGGAATTACGTACCAAGCTAAGTACACCGCCGCATATACCATTCGAGCGTAAGCACATGCTGCTTTGAAACGACCGAAAATAGAACGTGGGATCCAATCTCCAACCACACTGACGGGAAAACTACCGTCCCTCGTTTCCGGGAAGCAGTGCGTAGGGTCGTGGTGATTTGTGTAGAATGAAACCTGGTGCCCTTTCTTCCTAAAAGCCAATGCGGCGTCTAAAACCAACCGCTCAGCACCACCAATACCCAAGTCTGGGTGTAAGAATATTATTTTAACCATTTTATCGCGTTCTTGTCCACTAAATGCCTTTTTCTTGATTAAACAAGTTTAATCGATAAGTGAAAACACGTAAACACTACATTTAAATCATTTTTACAACAACAACACGCACTCTTCGTCGAAGTACGTGACTAAAAATAAAATGCGCGAGAGAGAAGAAGCAATACGAGAAAATGAGATCTAACTATCGAACTCGAACCACAGTTCGCCACGATAGAGAGAGCCACAGATTAGTCAACTGTCAAAACGTACTCGGCACAATAAAATTATATTGTTGCTGGGCCTTGATTAAAGATTGAAGACTTGTAACTTAGACATAAGGTTGAATTTGCTCTGTTACTAACGACCTGCGTTTTGGTTTTCTATTTGCTCATTCAAGATTTTTTTGGTGTTAAAAAGTAGTAAATATTTATAAAATTATTTGATATGTGCTTCCACCACATGAAAGAAGTTCATCAGTTTTCTGAGAACTTAAACAATGAATTTTAACAAACTTCTAATACCTACTTGGATCTTGATTCCTAACACCAGCAGCTAAATTTAAGCAAATAGTTCTTGAATGTCTAAAAAAACTAGGGGGCAGTCCTAATTAAGAAGTAATGTTTAACTTTTAGATAATCAATTTCATTCATCATCTCATTTTCCATTTTCATTTTTGTTTAGGCAAAAAGGGTTTAAACTAACCTAATAAATAATAACTCATAATCTTACCAAACCAGAATAATTTCAGTCAATATTTAAGTGTCTGAATTTAAGTTCATCCTAATTAGGATATCGCAACACAATAAAGTGAACACTGCTTTTACACAGTGTAAGGCATAAATGAAAGATATACAAGTTTTTATTAAGCAAAATTTATTATCCTGTCTATGAGTGACTTGACTAGTAAAAATTTGTTTGTATCTTAATTAGTGCATAGACCATCATTAAAGTCTTTAATGAATACAAATTAAAGAGTTTACGTTAATTAAATACTTGGAATAAATATTTAATGAGATTTACAATTCATCTTTCCTTTCAATTTTTACTAGATCTACATGGAATGTAAGAGTTGCTGACTTAGGAATCTTGGGTGGAGCACCAGCTTCTCCATAAGCCAGTTCTGGAGGAATTACCAGCTTTCTCTGTTCACCTTCACACATGCTCATGAGACCCTGGTCCCACCCTTTAATAACCTGACCCGATCCCAGGGTAAATGTTAAAGGGTTGCCTCTTGGGATAGAGCTATCAAACTCTGTTCCATCATCTAATGTGCCCTGGAATTTAAAAAAAATTAGCACACTGGCAGAGAAAGATACTCTGAGAAACATACTAGGCATTTAGTTAGATAGTAGAAGGAAAATAATAGAAAGAACATACGGTGTAATGCATATGCAGCAAATCTCCTTTTCTGCTTTTAATGGGACACTCTGCGGGTCTTTTCTTTACTCCAATTTGTAACTTTTTAGATGCAGAATTCGCTATAACAACATGAGAAATGACGCTCATGAATATCAACACGAACAGCGCGATTTTACACACGATGGTCACTGTAGAGGTCATGATTTAATATCTTCTATAAGACAGAATTATTAATACCAACTAATGTGTGACTGGGGGCGGTAGAAAACGATTAACTCGTGCTCAAAAAATACTCAACCAACACTGCCTCCACTCCAGTGCGAGCAACAACACAAAAAATGATTGATTGATTGACGTGGGCTACATTCGGGTTAGGTTATTTACAGCCTGAATTATTTGGTACTCGTCCTCTAAAAAAATATTAAAGCGAAACTAATTTTATATAAGATAATATTATCATGGGTATCAAATAAAAATAGGTTTAGTAAAAGTTACTTTTTAATAATATTTAAGTAAACGGAATCAATAACCAGGCCTGAAATAGCTCCAAGACAAACGTCAATCGTCCGGTGTTGTTTATTTCTGCCATCCCGTGAATGCATTTTTCGGTTCTAGTATATTATTATGAGTAATTAGTTATTACTATCAGTAAAAATGAATGCACCAAGGCAGTCTCTGAGATTGGAAAGTTACAAAAAGTTCTTGCTCAATAGAAATACCGCGTCTTCGCTAGTTACCGCATACATTGAAAACTGTTTAGTGACTGATGATGAAGCCGCTAAACACTCTTTTCATAAAATTATGGTAAAGGACTCAATTTTTAGATTTATTCCACGTAAAAGCCTTACCCTCGGTGGCGTATATATATTTTACTTTATAAATTAATAAATAAGTGCACAAAAAAATGGTTTCAGGTCCACAACTGGCCGGATAGTGATGTATCACTCTTCGAAACTCTTGCAGAATACTTTCAGTGCTCGTTCATCCCCGTAAACTATACATCTCAGGGAGAAATAGCCACATTTTACACTAGTAGCCTCAGCTTGGTTACGAAGACGATTAAGTTTGATTTCATGTTTCCCTATAAGCGTAACATGTTCAATTTGGACCTGTTGTTCAATGACAGGACTTCTACAGACTGTTTTGACCACAGGGTGTCAGTGGACGATGTGGTATCTGGGGTGGTCAGTAACAGACTAAGCGACAAGTTTGATTTGAACTTGTCTAACTTTTGTAATGACCCTGGTAAGTATAATTTTAGTTGTATCATGTATGTCACCAGGCTATGCAAAAGTTTAAAAAGTTGCTTATTAATACTTTACATAATTTAGCATGAGTTTATTTGATTTAGTGATGGGAGTTATCACTTGGGGTGATACTGCTATTTTGCACAATGCCTATAAAAGTGGCATATTTCTGCTTGGGGTTGAGAGAATGAAGGATTTAATGCCTCTGCTGGTACCCTGCTAGATGTGCATATTTGTGCAATGGTGGCTCCAGGAGTCAAATTTTTAGAAGTCCTGCTGGGGGTATTTGCCAATTGAAGGGTTGAGAGCATAAGCAAATGTAATATGATTTTCAAAAAGCCCTTTTTTTATTGCTCTTCTTTTAGAAAAGTCATTTTATTCTTTAACTGTTTATAAAGAAGAGGTTCCTATTTTATCTTCCAGAGTTTTCCGAAAAGAAGATTCACTTCTACAAGCTTGGCCTGTTGTGTAACTACAAAATTCTCATGATAAGAATGGGCAGAGATACAAAATCTTTAAATCTAAGAAATAATAACTTAAGGTAAATTAACTTCTAAACAGTTGACTATTTTTTCATATTTTACTAAATACTAATAAATAATGTTTATTTATTTTTCAGTACAATACCTGTGGATCTATTAAATTTCTTTATTAAGGGAGACTTGACTCAAATAGATCTAAGTTACAATAATGTAAGTGGTGGTTTTGTTTTATATTTAAAAAAAAAGTAGCTATCACTATCACTAACATATTCCACTAGTGTTACTGAGGACTATGTTCACATTTTAGAGAACTTTGGCAGGTACAGGTTGATTCACAAGAGTTGGCACAAAATCAAAGATTGAATGAGTGAACGAAAGTATACAAGTGTGTAAAATAATAACAGGTTTTTGGTTTGAAATTCGAACATCGGTTCAAAGTATGGCACTCACACAGTGATAGGTGACATTACTTTTGTTCAGTCCATTCATGCCAACTTTATTGAATCTATCTGTACCATTTTTTTTGTCTTAAACTGTACTTACTAGTCATTATAAAGAAATCTCGAACCCATTAGCTATGATTGAATAGGGATTCAAAGCCTTCAAATGAATTATAGAAAAGTTATTATCAGAATATTCCAATTTCAGATTCCAACATTGTCCGAGCTACAAAGAATTAGTAGCAAAATAGAGAAGTTACGGATTGAAGGCAACCCTTTATGTGAGGACCTAGACCCTCTCTCTTATGTCAAGCAGATTTTCATGAGATTTCCGCGGCTGACTGAACTTGTAAGTCGTTTCTTTTTCTATTGAATAATGTCTTAACCTCATAACCTCGTACCACCGCCCACCATACTGCAAACAGGGAGTTTTTTGTAAGCGGGACTTTGAATCTACCATCAATGCAATAAGGTTCAATTATGTTTGTTCCATAATTCCATTTTCAGTTTATGAACATAGGAAAATAAACCTTATTCCTATTGTAACACAGTTAAAATGAAATTGCCTTGACTATGTACATCCTATTGCACACAGGGCCTTATGAGGTTAAGGCCCTGTGTACATGAATTTGTACATAATACGGCCACCGAAACAAAGATCCGTTGCTAAAGATATAAAATAGAATTTCCCTTGTTTTTAAGACTGGAACATAAATTAAAAAAATATTTAATTCAAAATATGTTCTTATTCCATAGGCAAATTGGCTATTATTTGTTACGCTTTCATGGCTAAACTGCTGAACCGATTTTGATGAGATTTGGTATGGATGACTTTTAAGTCCAGGGGAAGGATGTAGGATAATTTTTAACCTAGAAAAATGGACAGTTCCCAAGGGAATAGCAATGCAGGCAACAGCTAGTAATTTTATATTTTATGGTGTAATAAAACTTTCTACAGTTTGCACTGTACAAAGTCAACCATCATCAACATTCTTAAAATATTTATGTTTACAGGATGGTATAACCCTAAATCAAAACGGCCACATCCTGCCATTCTTCAAGAACTTCCTGGAGACACCAAACAGAATGACCAAGATGTTAGTAGAGAAGTTCCTGACCTTATACTTTGCGCACTATGATACAACAAGATTTAAAATAACCAACTTTTATGACCTCAAAGCGACCATCACATTGAACACATCTTTTACTGGTAAGTTTGGAAAAAAAGTTTTTTATTAGTATTAATTAACCGATTTAATCATCTTACACATGACACCAACTTCTTTTTTTTTAATTTCGTTTGTGTCTACGGGGATTACTCTAAAATACAATATGACACTTGGCGTAAAAATTATGGAAGTAACTTACTCAATTCACAAGCCTTCTAAAATGGTGCAAATGTTGTCCACTTTGGAATAGGCAGGGCTGGGCAAAATACATCCTTAGCCTTAATTGAAATATAAATAACAAAATACTATCTCGGAAGTATTTAAAATACGAAATACAAAAATCCTCGCCTCGTGTGGTTGCCGAGTTAGAATAGTGCCACTCCATGTCTTCCCGCGGATGTCGTTAGAGACGACTAAGGGAATAAAGGCTTGTAGTACTGTTAGGCGATGGGCTTGCAACCTGTCACTAATACGCTGGTAAACATCTTAGCCTAATTGCGCAAATTGTGGTTATAGAATTATCAACAAGTTTTTAGAGATGTTTGTAATTCTGTAGCTCTGCCTACCCCATTCTGGGAACGAAGGCGTGAAATTATGTATGTATGTATGTATGAAATACAAAAATCTTTAAGTAATGTATTTGAAATATAAAATACAAAATACAGTATTTTAGCTAATTTTATTTTAAATAAAAAATACTAATTACAAAAAGTTATACAGCCCAGCATGGGCTAAAAAGCAGAAAAGAAGATTGACGTAAAGTAACAGGTGCAGTGTTGCCGACTCAACTCTAAAGATCGACATATTTTTTCGTTTTGCAGGAGGGCCACACCACCCAGAAATAGGAGCTCCGTCGACACTCTTATTTCAAATCAATCCCTCCTCCTATTTCTGGGTGGTTTGGCCCTCCGGGCCTGCTGCAAAACGAACATGACCTAAACCTACCTCATTTTCATATTTACATGTCTATATTTTCATAAGAGTAAGAATTCTGAAAAAGTGGGAATTTCAGGAAGTAGATATTACATGAAGTGTGAGTTTAAGTAAGTGTCCAATGTGATAAGTACGTAAAATAAACCCAGTGTGAATTTTGAGAATTGTTAATCAGAGGAGTTAGGACACAAGTTCCGAAAGGCTTTCAAGGCATAGGTCGAATTACCTTTCATCCTGTATGTATAAAGCTAGATCGCTAACAATTTGAACATACTGTTTTCAGAAGAAGAAGAGCAATCCCTACCGGCGTATGCCGGCCACTCCCGCAACGCCCTGCACCCGGTGAAGCGGCGCTTCATGCTGACCAACAGCAAGCAGTACGGCGGCCGCAATAACGTCATGGCGGTGCTGAAGAGCCTGCCCAAGTCCGAGCATGACCCCACCTCGTTTTCTGTGGACGTGCTTCGACATGACGTGAGTGGACATAGATAAAGTGGTGGTGTATAACTTCAATTGTATCTTTTCATCGTATTTCATTTCATCAAACGCTATTTTGTTTTTTTTTGGTATGTGGGATCTGTGACCCTTAGACATTTGAAATCTCACGACTACAATCTCAAAACTGCAATCCTAAGACTTCAAATGCGTTGCCAATCCTGAAGACTAAGATGGAATGCCTGTATGCTAGTAATTTCACCGGTTGTCTTTTCCCCACACCGGAACACAGCAATGCGAACACTGCTGCTTGGCGGTGGGTTAATGGATAAGATGGTGGTAGCGATCCGGACGGACCCTGCACAAGGTCCTACCACCACTAAAGCCATGCTGCTGAACCCATGATGTTTTCAGGATATCTTTAACATTTATTACATAGGCTAGGTTAGTTTACACTTGTGACTACCAAATCATGCGGCGAGTAATCGAATGCTCTAGTCCCTCGCAAACCTCGCAATTTTCTTATAGAGTGCGAGGGACAGAGCATTCGACTCGCTAGCGAGAACGGTAATTGACACTCATGGTAAGGGTACATTATAATAAATTTTTTTTACAGAAAAAATGCCTAATCCTCTGTGTCGACGGCATATACCGAGAGAAGTGTTTGGAGGTGAACGTGCCGTACCTGTACTACCAGTTCCGGAGGACGTTCGTATTTAGTATATACCTGCTGAGTGCCAAATCGGTGTACCACATCGTAAACGAGATGTTTACCGTCTCGTTCGCTACCAAGGAACAGATAGAGAACAGTTTCAAGGTAATTTTTTAAGTATATTTCAAAGTTCATTTATATTTCTTGATGCAAAAAGTACAGTGCAATTGCTTCTAAAGTCTTTTGGGTTCAGGGCCTATATTCTACTAAAGTTTGTGTGTGTGTCCGTGTGTGTTCATTTGAAAGCTGGTTTTCTTGCGGTGGTAACTTCGCAAGGTTTCATGAAAAGCAGTTGAGCCGCTTAAGACATATTAGCTCTGAAAGAAGGGGGTCACCATTATATCGGGGGGTTTTTATATATCTAATGGCCTGCGTAAACCGGCGGACGGCAGGGGAGAGATTCGAAGAGGATTTCCTCCGCCGTAGCGCACACTGATGAGGGAAAATCCCTCACGATACCGCGAGCGTCCGCCAGCGCGGGGTCGGCGCCCGGGACTGCAGAGTGCGCCCCTGTTTGTGCTCTGGCCCAGCGCGAACTGGCGGACGGGAAGGCAGAGGAATATTTTACGCGTGCTCCGAGATGTGATTCAGGAGCGCGTAGAGGTTACTGCGCCTACCGCCGCGGTATCTTCTAAGTTGCTCTTCAATGCCGCGGAGTCAAATCTGCTGCGATGCTCCGAGGTAGGTCTCAAAGCATTGAAATTTATACCTTATTTCCCTTATTTCAATTGAAATAGCAAAAAATACACATTGATAAATTTAATATCCTCTGCCGTCCCGTCCGCCGGTTTGCGCAGGCCATAAGCGTAGTACAGTCTGAGTAGCTGTAAATTTTATTACTTTGTCGCAGTAACGTATTAAAGTAACAGTGGTTTGAATTTAGTATATAAATTGCTGCGACAAGGTACGAAAATGTCCAGCTACTTCTGAGTTCAACCGTACACCCAGAGGCCCTACTTTGAAAATCGAAGCTCCAAGTTAGTTACTTAGTTCCATCCCTTTCTTTCGATTTAAGCTCGAATGACGAGTGACAAGGAATTTGGATTTTTAACCGACTTCAAAAAAAGAGGAGGTTATACGTTCCACTGATATATTTTTTCCGAGTAGGGCTTCTAGCCCAGCGCATTGACGTAGGTCAATGTGTACAGGGCACAGGTTCATATCTAGTATTTGTACATTCTTCCAGACCCCAATTAGAAATATGAATTCCCTGGTGCTGATAAATCCGGATCCGGAAGAGACCGATGCCATCATGAGAGCGTTCACACACATCACGCAATTGAAGAGAGCAGAAGTGGAATTGTGAGTATACGGTTGTAAGAGAAAGTGTTATCTCATTCTACATATTCATCTGACTAATACATTTTGTTTCAGGCGTCTGAAAATCCACCACTGGGACATCAAAAGTGCCATCCTAGAATTTTTGTACGAAATGAAGAAGAACAAAATTACGGCTGATAAGTTTCTTCAAGACGAGTTCGAGGATTTCTCAGACACTTCCTCCCTGATGGATGATATGGATTTCACTGATTAAATAATTATTTAAGAAGTATTTTTTTATTTATTGTTTTACCTTCCCTAGCTTGACCTTCTATAGTCGCATCGTTCTAAATGGCCTGATTTGACAGATATCAACTCAGTACAGATCTTTTCACGTAAAAAGGCCGCTGAGGGCGCTGAGCGACAGTGGACGGGATATGTTTGCGCATGGGTACAAGCGCCAACCAAGTGTGCGCGCATAAGCATACCGGCGGAGTGTTCCCCCGTCCCGCCCCCTTCATACCACCAATTTCTGTGCTGTCAAATCAGGCCTCTTAGAACGGCGCGAGTACAACAGAGGCCCTACTTTGAAAATCCAAGTTCGAAGTTACGTTGCCATATAAAAATCGATTTCTTTTTACTTTTAAATGTTTCGTGAGATTCTGGTAGACCTATATATGGGAACAAAATATCAACTTAATCGGTGCACTAGATGAACGTTAATATAATCGTGTGCGTGTTAAAGTCGGCTACGCTGGTTCTGGAAAAGAGGGAGCCTGAAGTCGCGTCCCTGGCGTTAATTGATTTTTCTCAAAAATGTCCGGAAATGTTGACATTCCTATCTACATATTGAGACGCGAAGTACATAGTTTACTGACAGTTAGCAAATTTAAAAAAAAAAAACATTGCGTGCTCGGTACACAAGCCCGCAATGTTGCATACAAATTCCATTACCATCTAGCTTGTAACTTTTTAAAAAGTGAAATGGGCCATAATAAAATGAGGGCACAAGTCTTATACATCCAAATTTTACTCGAAACATAACTTTTTTATTTGTGCCTGGAATAGCTTATGTTTTTTTTAAAACAAGAATTGCGTTTCTCCTTGTCATAAACAAAAGTGCGGTAAGGCGTGATGGTTTTTTCACATGAAGTTTCTGATTGTATGCAATTCAAAAAAATGAGTTCAAGCGATGAAGATTTGACTCCAACACAAAAAAAATCTTGCGATTTTTGAGAAAAGCACTATATTTGCCTCGGCAGGAACAGCAATTGCGGGCTTCGTATTTTTAAACGGACTCGCACGCTCGTCCGTTTAATCCAATACTCAGCCCGCAATTGCCTACTTCCATGCCTAGGCAATAATGTACTATTTTTAATGTATTTCTTACTGCCGGCACCACACTTCGCTATTCGCTATTTCTTATTCGGCTTATTCGCCTACATTCGACGAAGTGTGGAGGGTTTATTCGTCTATGTTTTCTTTATTCGCACGCATAACGCTTAAGCGAGATAGCAAATATATTAACAAATACGGCGCAGCCGCATAACGAATAGCGAATAGCGAAGTGTAATGCCGGCATAAGACATACCAGAGTGTATATGAATTCAAATAAAAAATTGAGTGACAGCTGTCAAGTCAACTGTCAATGCTGACATTGACAAATGACAAACGAAAAGTATTTTACATTTACGCTTGCTTTGCTTCCATTGTGTTTTTTTAAAGAAAACTTTATGTTGCAGTTTAACTGAACACCATGGATTGATTTAACTTTAACTAACGGTTTTTCTAGTTTGACAGAACGGTTAAGAATTCTTAGTTAGGAAACGTGTGCTATGTCAAACAGTATGAATCCGGGATCAAACATGCCTTCGATGGGTTCCATGAACCCTTCTGGCGCGATTCAATACGCGAATAACCCGCTGCAAAGTCCTCAGTTACAGTCTAGCTCGATGCAGGGCTCGCCGACGCAACACAGCCCCATGGGCACGCAATCTCAGATGGGCGCAAAAGTGAATCAAAGTGGCGGAGGGGATCAGACTACACAGGTAAAACAATTTACTTTTATGGGAATGTTGTACTTTGCGAAGAGAAAGTTTTTTTTAGTATACTTACCCAAAATAAATGAATGATCGCATTCACTCCTGTCCCAGTCCCAAAGTAGTGAGTCCCAGCTCAACGTGACAAAGTTACCGAAAGTCGTTAAATTTTTGAAAACGGCTCTCGTATTGTAAATCCATGGTATTATTACAATTTAGTTTATTGTAATATCAAACCAGAATATATATTTAAGTACTTATATTATATTTTTACTGGTATCCCACCGAACACCGTCAACGCACCATACAAGACTAAAATGTCATATGGCATTGCACTATCCAACCTCGACACTGGCAGAATCATCAAAACATTGATGGGGCCATTATTCTCTTAAAAATTGAATTGAACTGATTTCTGCCTTATTATATTGTTTATACAAAATGGGTTTTTATGTTTTTGCCATAGTAACTAAAGTGACATGTACTTTGTAAGTATTTGATGGTTTTGCTAATCTTTAAAATAAACTCTATCCATTCAGAGTACAAACGATATAGATCCCATGTCAATCAAAGAGGTGCATATATTAATAGTTGATCACTGGCTATTCACACTGCCAGGGAAAACTCTCTCTCCAACAAAAGATGTCAATAAAATAGATGCATATATTAATAATATTCATATTTAATTTAGACTCAACTTGAGTCTCACTCATTGCGGTGGAACAAGCGCCTGGAACTGAATGTGCACTTTTTTATTTAAATCACTATTCTGCCCTCCAAAGCCGGCAACTAACCGGCTAACTAGCCGGTAACTGGTATCTCAAATTTAATACAGGAGTTTTATCTGACCCTTTTACCGTTTGGATTAGCAGGGTAGTATTGAACATGGTACTACAAATAAATGATTTAACTTTCAGCTTCTAAGCAGACCACGGCTTCAAGAATTGGTGAGAGAAGTGGACCCTACTGTGCAGCTAGATGAGGAGGTGGAAGAGATGTTGCTTCAGTTAGCGGATGACTTCATTGACACATCTCTGAATGCTGCGTGTGCCCTCGCCAAACATAGACATGCTTCGACTGTGGAGCTAAAAGATGTGCAGTTACATTTAGGTAAGATTAACTCCATTTTAAACTTTGCCTGCAATTGGCTAAGATTTTTGCATGCAATATGAACCTAATTTAAGGATGAATATGTAATGTCTCCTGGCTTATGGGACAGAATAACAACAAAATGTGAATCAAACCAATTAAGTCATTCAAAAGTTACCCATGCATTTCTTTTTCAGAGAGACAATGGAACATGTGGATACCAGGCTTCGGCAACGATGAACTGCGCCCTTACAAGCGCGCAGCTGTTACCGAGGCTCATAAGCAGCGCATGGCGCTCATACGCAAGACCATCAAGAAATACTAGTGGCATTAAATTTTTATTGATCAGTACCACTAAAACAACTTGTGTTTTGTGGGTATCTCTTTCGTTTTAGCGTAAGAAGTGGGGCATTACCGAGCAAAATAATAGTAAGCTACCACCATCTCATCTCTTAACCTACACTAAGCAGCGTTGTTGTTCCAGTGTGGGGATAAGACAACCCTTGAAATCTATCATCACTATTCTGTCAGAAGGCCTGTGTGCTTATTTCCCTTCTCCATGTTTCTGGCAACTTGTTCTAGCCGCCCTAAAAAGATTCAATGTTTACTTAAGTCTATGTTTAAAATACAAATAAATAAACACAGACTTGAAATTAGAGATGGTTAAAGAAAATCACGCTGAGACGGCTTTTGGGTTTAGGTTTAGGTTGTTATAACTGATTAAGTGTTTGAACAGTGACAAGTACAACCACAAGACTTTTTTCTGGTGCATTTTGGGTTAAACATTGTTTCATGTTACCAATTCCACTTATAACAGCACTCATTTTTTTTAACTCCTTTGCTAAGCTATAAGAAACTTCAGTAAAACAAAAGATTTATTAGTTAGATGTAAGGTATGACTGTTTGGAATAAATAAGTTTTGTTATTGTGACATGTGTGTTTTTGTTGGAATCCTTAAATGTCGTGTTCCTCCATGTTATTCTCGCGACTTGGGGCCTGTTTTAAGAAAGCTTGTAACTTTTATTACAAGCAGAAATCCCTTTCAAACAATATGCGTTGAAAAGAGACTTCCACTTGTAACACAAGTTAAATGCTTTCGTGAAACGGGCCCTTGGTCTCGTCTCGAGTGACAAGTGTAAGAGATAGAACATCTGAAGTTTCGAATTATTGTATTATACGGAACCAGCGAGCATAGGCGTTATCGCACGCCTATGCTCGCTGGCATAGATTTGTATACAAGATATACATACGAGACGGTACCTAAAGGTTAACCCTTCTTACTTACGCAACTGTTTAAAATATCAAAGAAACTTTTCTTTTTGGCTACGACATTCGGAATAAATGCTTATGAGGGGTTAATGGATAAGTAGGTATGTAAAAAGAAAGTCCAATTCGTTTTAACACAATTTATTTCATTAATTTATAACAGTAATATCCTCTTTGATACAATCATTTATTAATGGTTCTTGATGAATGACATGATTGGTGCAATATTAAACTATCACAATGCAAATAAAATAAAAAACAATCTTAATTACAATCACAATAAATAAGTCACGTGGTAAAGATAACCATTTATACTTAAAATAATGTTTTATTGTTCAATTGGTCTTATCATTTTTTCACTGTCTAGACGATGGTCAGTAAAAACATAATTGAATAAAACATTTATCTAAAGTGTAGATGTATCTAAAAATATCACAAAATAGGTGGTGACAAAATAACAACAAAATAAGACAAACTATAGTGTGACCATTATTCAGGACCAAAACTGTAAATATAAAAACGTCACTACAACTTCCAGAGTTCCAGACGTATCAAACCTTTTTTCACTGGATTTCTTTTCGAGAAAATATGTTTTAATGGGCAAAACTTTGATCTTGAATATTGGTTTACATTTTACAAGCTAAGTAGCATCACATTACAATACTGAAAGTACTTAAAAGTACTGGGCTGGGGATTATGTAATTTTAACATTATTTTTAAGTACATTTATAGAATTAATCTAGGTAGAATATGTCAGTTTAATTTTTATTCATGCAAGCGGACTTGCACTTTGGAATGTCAAAAATATTAAAAACATCAATCAAGTTCTCGTCTAATTTTGCTATAAATGTGTTCTAAATTTATGCAACAATCTATATTTTACTCCTATGTGAGATAAAGCTTATCTAATCATAGAGTGATGAATTATCACATAATAAATAGGTCATGGCTTGGCCACGTGATAATACTAAATCATTTTTCCTAATACCATAGCAACTAAGGTTCATAGCATACTCTATTGTAACTGATAACCCTTGAAATATTAAACACTAACACTACAGAAATATGTTGATGGAGACAGAATTTGCCTTGAAAAAACACGAAAAAGAATTCGGTAAGAATTATTGCTGATATTTGATACTTAATACCGAATTATCTAAGAATCCTACTCCACATAAGGCCAATACTATATGCAATGCTTGTTACACAAACACATTCGCATATTATTTGCTATTTTATCCATACTCAAGCGTACAGTGCAACTAGAAAGTAATATAATAAAATATTTTACTAGCAACACCTTTTTTTTATACATTCAAATCAGTTACCATATAAAAATGCTTGACAATCAATGTGACGCTTGTATTTTTTACCTTTAAGTGTCGCACTGCACGGGACATCTGAATAATTCTTACTCGAAGCGCAAAATGCAGTTTAAAAAAAAAAGATTGGAATAGAATAGGATGATTAATTTGACTGAAGCCTTCTACATCAGTTGCAAAAAAGCTAAAATTCTCGCGACCTCCAAGAAACAGCCTCCTCATATTTTGTGTTTGAATAACAGTTCGGGATTACCCGACACTATTGGTTCAGCCATATCTTCGCAATAACCAAGAAGCATGTTTCTACTCAAATAATTGTTACTTTATCGAATTTAAGCGCTGCAGGCTTCGTTCTTGGCAACGATGTACAGATGATCCGAGGAGTCCATCTTCTTCCAGAGTAGAGCTTTAGACTTGATGGTTACTGGGACCTGGAACAAATAAAAATATATTAATTATTGTCAGCCTAAAAAGGTTGTTGATCCCTGAAGAAAATATATACACAGGATCTCTGTAAAAATCGACAAAGATATACACAAAGCAACCAAAACGCCGGAATATACAGGCTGGCCGGAACATTGACGTCCAAAAAAAATATGATTATTTTAATCAGAATTTTTGTAATTTTTCCTTATGTCCATGTTATGAAAAACCCTTAAGTTCATGTATTATTTTAATATTTTTTCATTGGTTTCTTACATTGATAGAATAATTATGAACTTAGGATGTTTTTAAAACTACATGTCACCTTTTTTTCATGATGACTTTTTGTGTAATCACACAAAGTTACTTTCTCCATACTAATTGTAGGTACCCCATGTTTGTTTTTCACCTAGTATGGACAAACAAACTTTGTGTGATTACACAAAAAGTTGTCATGAAATAAACCTGGCATGTAGTTTTAAAAACATCCTAAGTTCATAATTATTCTATCAATGTAAGAAACCACTGAAAAAATATAATAATAATACATGAAGTTAAGGGTTTTTCATAACATGGACAGAAGGAAAACTTACCAAAATTCTGATTAAAATGATCCATATCTCCGAAAATACTAAAAATCGCGGAACATACATGGGGGTGATTCGCAAACCCCACGACACGAGGAACCAAAATTTTTTTTTTTGGGCGTCTTCGTTCCGGCCACCCTGTATAAACGGTGTAGATAATTCTGTAAAGTGCTGAGTTGGGACGGTTTCACAACAACTGTCTAACTGTGTGTAGCTTTTTTATGTATTTATTTTAACTTTAATTGTGTGTTGTAGTGAATGAATGTTTTTTTTTTCTTTCTTTCTTTAAAGTCAATGTTGAGATCATGAGGAGCGATAACCATTTTTATCGTTCCTATTTACTCTATAGTAAATTAATGACGCATCTTTGAATGTTTACACGTTGGAACTCCTATTAGATTAGCGCGAAAAACAATCAATTGACAATTTAGTTACTACAAAAACTTACCTACTCAAAAACTCGACATAATAAAAATCTAAAAATAAATTTCCTATTTCAACCCAAATTGTAATTTCTACCTTGAGTCACGTTATAACTAATTGCGTCTAGCCAGATCAATCTATATAATTTATTACCCAATCACAGCATAGTTTTCAACGCCGCAAGACTAATGCGTGTGGAAAACGGCCAATAAACGAATAGTTTATTAGACACACCTCTATTCTATTCTAAACGATAATGGACACGTAATGAACAACAAAGCAAAGCTTAGCCAAGCCAATTCAGACTTGTTTGCGTACGTGTCTATAAACATGTACCTACGGTCAGGGACTTTGGTTGTTAAGTCACTTTAGAACCCTGCAGGAAGCTGATAATTATTCGTAGTATTTTTTTTAATGCTAGACTAGTTAAATGAGGTAGCGGGTCACATGATGTGAAGTGATCACCGACGCCCATGGACACCTCCAACACTAGGAGAGGTATCGCAGATGTATTGTCTTTGAAAAAAGAGTATGCTCTTGAAGGTCCCCAAGTCGATGAAATAGAAAATAGAAATAGAAACATTTATTCGACGATCACAAGAAAAAAGAAGCAAAATAAATTGAACATAAAACAAACAATGGCAACACAGAAAACAAAATTAAACAATGAAGAAAAGGAGTAAAATACAATTGTAGCATAATGTTGCCATGGGTGATTCTGTGACGTCGAAATTGACGCCACTCAGCACTTTGTCACGGCATGAGGGGTTTCTAGTGATATGACGCTGTTATTTATGGGAGTGTACACTTGTTACTGGAATCTCTTTTAGGAAAAGAGCATAACAATTAAACTAACCAATAGAACTTGAAAAATGAAATACATTCAAATATCTGAATAGATACAGAAATATACATCATCACAGGAAAGCCTCTCTGCATTTAATGTGATGATATAGGACCAATTAGATTAACAATTGCTATCGATAATTTAACACCAGTACCAGCTGTGTGTGAAAATTGAGGTCTTGTCGCCGTTGTCGGCAAAAAACCGCAACTCTGAAAGTGATGCTATCGTGGTACTAAACTGTAGAAGTAAAGTAAAGTTTTTTTAATTTAGGTACCGAAATAGGTATTATTTGCAAGTAACAACAATAAGAAGAATTTGTAAGTGACAATTGATTTTCTGTCTTAATCTAATCTAATCACGTTTGAGTATTGCGCATTGATGCGGAATTGATTAATTACTTAAATTAAATGTTAAATCGAAACGAAGTTATTACTGAAGAAATTGAACAACCGCCAATTCTTGATGAGGAACAGATCATTTAGAGAATATCTATAAATTAATGTCTAATCTTTGTAGTTTAAACCAAGGCACGTGGATACTTCATTATACAACGACATTCTGTATTTCGGGAACATTGCCAAGCCGTAAAATGAAGTTCAAAGCGTGGGCTAAGGTGACTATAATTAGCCAGTATAGCTCCTTTTTATCCTGTTTATTTTACTGGTAAAGTGACGAGAATAGAATTGAAGACAAATTTGCAATATGTCATAGTAAAATTAACATACGACTGCAACACTGATTTGATAACATGATATTCTTCTTCTTTTTTTTAGCATTTTATTTAAAAGGCCGCACCCAAGTTGTTGAGTACATGCCTATGCAATGTATCACTTTTTTTTTTTACGAGTATATATATACACAGAAGTTTTATTTAAAAAATCAGGTGTTACTGTTATTTCGTATGCAAGACATGCATTAGGCATTTTTTTAAATATGTCGATTTCTGCATTAATATGGTATATGGTCTTTCAAAATCACCAATCTTATTTTTTTTTATTGCACAAAAATACAACAGGTGAACTTAATACCTAATGGCATTCTCTAGCAGTTGACCTTTCATTGGGAAAATAAGAAAATTGTTACTGTAGGCGGTGTGATATTGTACGAACGTATTGTATTTTCATGATCACAATACAAAGAAGAGGTCATAATCCTAACGAATTTTATTCGAATATATATTTCCATTTAGAACCAAATCAAGGTAAATCCCTGTTATCGGTAAAACGGAGTGTTCAAATAAAGATACTGGAGGTAAAGTTACGCTTATCTTGGCAAATAAGATAACAACTATGACTAACTCCATGGCTTTTAACAGGCAAGGTCAATTGTGTAAACAATATGGAAATTAATAGGAATGGCGACTAACTCCATGACTTTTAAAAGGCAAGGTCAATTGTGTAAACAATATAGGAATGGCGACTAACTTGCCTACCTACATTATTTGTATTTTGTGTTTTCTTCTATGGCTAGATACAAATCCGCTATTGACTGACAAGCAGACAATTCATACACCTGATTATTGAAGATTATTCTTATTATTCATTTATTTATTTATTTATTCATTGTTTCATGTACAATACAGTATTACAAGATGTTGAGGTTGCAATGTGTAGGCAGGTACATGGCACCCTGTAAGGGTATTACAATGTCACAATAATATTAGTGATTAGGTATGATTAGGTATGATTGGTTGGTACATTGTATTTTTTTTTATGGTATAGGAGGCAAACGAGCAGACGAAATTGCTATTTCGATATTTTCTTATACTTAAGTTAGTACCTTGTTAATTTGGTTACTTATGATCTATAATATTTATAATTACTCATGGTCAATATTATTAAGTATTATATGTTATTTAAACTATTATCATTGAAAAAATCTTCTATACTATAGTAACATTTGTCAATTAAAATATTTTTGAGTAGTCGTTTAAATTTATTCTCATTTTCTTCTTTGACTAAATTCTTAGGCTTAGCTTATTGTATACTTTTATTGCTCTGAAGTATGGACCGTCTCTGTACATGGCTAATTTGGATCGCGGCAGGGCTAGCCGAAAGTTTGATCGTGTGTTAAAATTAAATGTATCTTTATTCGTTTTGAATAGGTTCATGTGTTTACGGACGAACAGTGCAATTTCTAGAATATAAAGACAAGGTAGTGTAAGGATCTTGAATTTTATAAACTGGGGACGACAGGTGTTCGGCACGCGTATGTTGGCCAGGATGCGCACGCACTTTTTCTGCATGACGAACAGGTCGTGCGCATCGGTGCTGGCGTATATCATACAAGCGTCACATTTGGTATAAACCCTGAAAAATATATATACTAAAAAGTGGTCAGGCGTGAGTCGGGCTCGCGCTGATTTGATTCGGAATCGAATTCAAATCGGAATATAATAATACCCACTGTGCGGCGCTACGGAATCCTGGGTGCGCCAGTCCGACTCGCACTTCACCGGTTTTTTTATTACGAGCTAAGTCGTTTTGTACCCGTTTTCGCTA
Source organism: Acleris literana (assembly GCA_946894065.1). Lineage (NCBI taxonomy): Eukaryota > Metazoa > Arthropoda > Insecta > Lepidoptera > Tortricidae > Acleris > Acleris literana. The sequence continues at coordinate 6,224,695 of OX335689.1, read as the reverse complement.
GGGAGGCAGAATTGATACAATAACAGTTAAATGTATATAGATATCCTTTCTGTTGAGTATAATATTATTCTTAGTATTGCGCAGCCAAATTCGCACATTCAATTCTAATTTGTAATGTACATATTTTGTTAGTGTCGTCTCTATCGGACGAAAGTCAGAGATTACGTATTAGTAATAAAAAAACAGATTTACGTAGTTCTACTGAGAATGTCATTCGAAACTACTACCTCTACCAACTCTACCTCCACCTCTAACGATACGATAGCTCTTATGGTGGCCGGGTTTAAAACAATAATAGAACACGTCAAAGGCAATATAGTTTAACCATTTAGAATAGAGTATCGTAAGGGTACCTATTATTTTATCTGAACACCTTTCAACCAAATAACGTATCATTCATTACGCAGAATTTTCATTTGATCGGCAGGCATGTCTCGCCGCATGAGATAATTTTAGTCACAAGTCTATCTAACCTAACCTACGTAATTAACATTTAAGATATCCTGAATTCTGGTTTCAGCAGAAAGTAGCGTTCGATGAAGTGAAATTCGATAAATTTATGGGTCACCGTTCTGTAACCAAGGCAAACCTTGGATAAAATAAAACATACTACTAGGTAGATAGGGTTATTCTAAACATTTTTGGCCACATATTTTATTGTGCCAAGTGTATTGTATTATAGAACGTGATCGTTTTTACTCATTAATAATATCATAAATGATAAAATACTGGAGTGGATTATTATAAAATGCACTACTTTAATAGGGTATTTCCTCTTATCACACACATCACATTACATATGACGATAATACAATGTGTATGGTGAACTCGGTAAAAAGGATATGCTAAGTATATTAACTGACACGTGTTAAATATTACAGCTATTGTAACGTGGAACATGGCCACTTCCGAGTGACTCATTGTGAATTCTAGATCTATCTAAAATAAATAGAGTTCTAGACGAATTTAATTTTAGCCGCTAGCTGTCTTTTTTCAGTCCTTTCATACGTTTTGCCAGATTTAAAATTTAAAATACGTGATGCCAAGTTGATAATAGAGATTTAAGATCACATATACCTAACCTAATAAGATAATATTTTATTTACATACAACTAAGTACAGAATTCAACATTAATACAATTAAAAATTAAAATTATACTAAGCTACTTAAATATTAAAGATATAAATAATAATGACCGATATAAAAAGAACACCCCCTCTAGCAGGTCCGCTCGCGGCATGGTCCCCATGACACACTGGCTGCATTACCTCTCTGGATAGCTAGCCCAATCCTTTGGGAGAGGTAAGCACCAGCTCTAGGATCTCCGGAGGATTCTATGAGCCGAGAGGACAGGGCCTTAATAAAGCTTTTCATATCAGCTGACCAAGGTCCCATGGTTTCCACTGCAAGCGTCACAAATTCGTAATTATTTAATAATGACGAATATTTGCGGTGCTTAAGTGTTTGGGCCTGATCAGCTGCTGCACCGGCCCGATTACGGGTTGACTGGACGTGGGAAAGGGCGAATGTGTCAACGCACGTCGCGTCCCACACCAGTGCCCTACCTAGTTTCCACGGCACCAATGTAGCTCCGTCTGGTCGCTTGCCATCGTCTCTATGCAATCCTGCTGGTTCCAGGACAGCTGGTACAGAGGCAGTGGCAAGCGAACGACGGATCAGATCATTAATTGTGCCGTGACGGTACAAACGGCCGGCACTTCTGAAGCATGAAAGGCCATGTCGTCCCAGCTCACTCACTTCCTTCCCGCACGCGCAAGTATGAGGTTCACAGAATCTAGCACCAAGCCGCAAGTTTATTGCTATGCGCAAGCTGCTTGGGTCCAAGACTGTGCCTATATATATTTTTTTAATTATTATTTTTAGTAGACTTTCTTGCGGTGCTTCTTCTCCGCAATGATGGTCTTGTCCGAAGCCTTAGTAGATTCATTAAATATTACCGACGTGTTTTTTAAATTTAAGTAATTTTCATACATAATTTGACTATATGTTTAAGCGCCTGTTTTTTCTTCAATATAAAAAAAGCAAGGCTATTTTAGTCACAAGTAATTCTTCTCGCAGCAAACCATGGGCAGATATTTGTGTGATGAGCGCGAATATTTGTTCCCGAGTCATGGATAGTTTTCTATGTATTAAAGTATATATTTCTCTATATAAGTATTTATATCGTTGTCTAGTACCCATAGCACAAGCCTAGAGCTTAGTTTGGGACTAAGTCAATTGGTGTGACATCGTCCCCTGATATTTATTTATTATTTTATTTTTATTCTTTAGCAGCGAACCAAGTTCCTGTTGATGACAACACCCGTACATGTACACTACATCTAGCCGAGCGCATCTGTGAGTTTCCCAGCTTACAAAAGTAGGGCACCCGTTTCACAATGAATACGCTCGTATCGTCATTATGTCGTCATACACTTGAAAATATTTTCAGAGCGCTGCCTACGCATCTCGTGATATATTTTGGATCTCACGTGAGACCCAAAAACGATATATAAAACCCTTGATCAAAATATGTGGTATGCAAGAAGGTCGCATTGAGAAATAACAAGATTTAGGTTTTTTCTTACGCCAGTAACTATTATTTATTTTCTAGTTTTGGCATAAAGGTGAAATTGGCTTAAAACACATTATTTCTTGTAATCGTTCCTCTAGGTCTGTTTTTAGAAGATAAACAGAAGACATGTAAAAAAATACCTTAATCGATTATTATTTTTTGAACAAACGTATATGAATATGTACCTACTTACTTATTTTTATGTATATCTATATTATGTACTAAATAGCATGGAATTCGGTAGCCTTCTTTGGGACAAATGTTTGATCGACATTGAGATTAAACACATGTATGTGACCTACAAAACATCTGTCCTAACGCGTGTCTAATTAACATCATGGTTAACGTTTTACAAAAACATATCTATAGCACTAGACAGGTAAGAAGTCAATCCAGACACATTGCACAACAATGAAGTTTCTGAACATCGATAATGTTGACAGCAGTAAAACAATGCTGTTATTACTATTCCTTTCCTTCACACACACCGCAAATAAGTTTAGCTTTGTTTTGCTGCTGTCAACATTCACAACAATGTTCAACACATTCCTAACCATGCGTCTTCGTTTCCTTACAAAATAAACCCATTATCGGGTTCTTAGAACCATCTTACTGGTAATATTCCACAGAATAAGTCTTAAACCATCGCCGCAAAGTATTTACGAGCTATAAAATCTTACCAGCCTACGTACGATCACGGAAGTTAATTTGCTACCCATTTCAAAGAAAATCTGCTTGAAGATGTCATTGTCAATAGAGATGCCAAGTCCTTTGTAATTGAAAGGAAACTCAACCTTATTGCTGTAGAATGTCAGATTGACTTTGGACCTAAGGTGGGTCACAAATTAAATTCCTTGACTGTACCTGGCGCTATAAACAAAGTATAAATTACCCCATTGTGTTGTCGCTCTGAGCCGGTACGACGACGAGTGGTGTTAGATGCTTCGTTCTAATGCAATTAGCATTTAATTGTGATTATTTGTGCTTGCAATTATAATGCGCAGTTGTGCAACAACTGAGCGGTTGTTTTAGGATTCAAATAGAAGTGGCAAATTAAGGATTTATACAGAAGCCAGCCAAACAATTGAAGAAGAACATAGCAAGATAAACGCTTTATCTGTTTTGAACACCAATATCGAAGATAAACGTGTTTGAGTTGAAATAATTCTCCTAAATTGGCCGTTCTTTGGAGGGTTATATCCCCGTCTTATCTCTGCTAATCATATTAGCTTTATAAGCTCACGAGATCAAACAGCGAGACCTATGTGCAAAATATATCTGAGTGCATAGAGAACCCTTTACTCCATTTCAAAGTTAAGCCCTTTTTTTATGTAGGTACTTACTGAAGTTTTGTTAAATCAAATTTTCAAGATTCACTAAAACGGTTTTTCATAAACAAGAATATTAAGGTATAAGCATAAGTGACATAAAACGAACACTAAAGAACCAAGATAAATTATGCCAAGGTACTGACGTCAAGAGATAAGCTGAAAATCTTGTTTAGGTACTTAGGTAATTCTTCACCTCATATCATCTCAACTTTGAGCTATCCTATAATATAACCGACGTGTTTTTATCTCCCTCAACTTTAATAGGAATTGCGTGTTATTCAAAGTCGCTATCATGGAAATTTTCATAGATTTTTTTGTGTTTTTATGAAGTAGATCGATACCCTGTTACCGATTTGGTTGCGATTTGCGATTCAGTGTACGTGGATTTTTCCCTTATTTTTTATTAAGTTTCAATAAAACTTTTATTAGTTTTCACTAACCTTGACATTAATTGATATTAAATCCGAATTTTATTTAATTGACAGAAATGACAGAAATACAAATAACCTCAGTGTTACTGATATTATAAAAAAAAGTGCGAATTTTGTGAATTTGTAATTAACTAGATAAACCACTGAACCTTTTCAAAAAATATTTCACCGTTTGAAAGGTACATTATTCCGGATGGATTATTTTTTATTTGTTTTCATATAAATAGACTATTATGACATACTTATAGAGTTTTAACTGTTCTCTTTCCCCTTGTATAAATATAGTATAATATTCGAAAAACCCTTTTGGTTTCGTTTTCCTCTTAAAAAAACATTGTTATCGAGAATGGTTTTCCTGTAAAAACAAACCTAAATATCGATGATACATCTCTGCAAGTTAACGTCGGGAAATCCTCATCACCATTTAATTTAAATGAACCAACAGTCCAACATATTTAAAGCAAGGGTCATAATTCATAATCATAAACAATCCTTACCTTCTTGGTTAGCTTGCCATCATCGCCAATGAGGAACTCCTCAAGTCCAAAGACCAGAGGCGACCAGTTCCCGAGGTGGAAGATGCGAGAGGAGGTCCCTCGAGTCACTCTGAACTCTATAGTCTTGGCCATTAGGACGTTTGTGATCATGTACACCGACTTCTTGCCTTTAAGATCTGGAACCAAAGTAAAAAATATACGTGTTTTAGGTAGTGTTGCCAAGTCCGGTCTATCAAAAATCAGGACCGAGCTTAAAAAACTCTGAACTTAGATTATCAAGTCGGGATAGTACCTACAAACATTTTAAAAATCGTGCTAATTACCTAGTTCTCATGCAATGCCAACTGTGGTGAACCGTTTTCGGCCTTCGGTTGTTATAAAAAAGTATACTTAAATATGATCGCTCTGACGATGATCTGAAAATCGGTACATCTCCATGGACTTCGAAAAATTGGGACATCCCGCCGAAATCAGGACGTCTGGCAACACTAGTTGTAAGGTATAAGACTACAACTACTAGGATATTATATAGAGTAAGTAAGTCCAAGGGCAAACACAACCGGGTTATAATGAGATTTAAATACCTATTCGTGCCATTATGAGCCGATTAATGGCTTTCACGTTTCCAATTAGATTTCAAGCCAATCAACATTCGCAGATGTGAAAACATTGAACATGGCATTCTGTCGGATAAATTCGTATTCTACAAGCTTTGTGAGTTAGCTGATCCCGTTCGTTGTCAATGACTCCGAGCTTTAAAGAATTGCCGTAAACGAATTCCGTTTGGCGTCATATTTTCACTAACAATTCCATTGAATATGTTTCGTAAATAAATATTGTATTTTCAAATTATATCTTTAGTTAGCCTTTAAAACTACTGGTTGTAGTCGGTTTTACAGAACAGAACATATTTTGTTATTACTAAAATTCGATTTTGAATACCGGTGCCGGCGTTGACGCCGATCGGCTTCCAATTCCAATTTAACTAAGTTGGATGCCGCAGACGGCAGAAGACGGCGATCGATACCGCTGACGCCAATCGCTTAAAATGAGAAAGCAATGTTGGTTCAATACATTCGTGCATCCTTAGGTTGAAATTGTTTACAAAATATCGCAAGGAAGAAGTATAAAAACATTGCGGCATAACGATAACACATCCGTTGGACGCCAACCCAATAGGAACGGGAGACATATACCCTTACCTACCATTAGTTAAAATTACCGTCCTCGCTAGCGAGTCGAATTGTTTGTCCCTCGCACTGTACTGTGAGAGACAGAGCATTCAACTTGCTAGAGAGTACGGTAATTGTAACTCATGGTACGGGTACTGTACCAAAGCATAATATTCGCGACTGTGAATGTCATGTCTTCCCTGGCATTTCAAAAGAGTACTCTATATTCGATTTTTTTAAAACCCATTTGATATGAGTTAGAGTTAGTTTAACGATAGACTATTAGTACATCACAGATGCAATCAAACCGAGACATGCGAAAAAATAGAGGCATTCCATCTTGGTCCTCTGGTTACGGTCTTAAGATTGCAGTTTTAAGAATGCAAAAATCTATGATTTACAGATCCCACTTACTTTACATTAGGTGACCCGTGTGCTCGTTTGCCCGCTCCGTGTTTAAAAAGTGATAATCGCTCCCCAGTTACCGGTACAATAAGTAAAGCTATTAATACTTGGGAGATTCTCGCAGAGTCTTAGTGGACATCACGAATCAAACTCTAAATTCGTTTGTACAATTACGTAACAGCGTTTAACGATCGTGAAGCCTTTCAAGCTGTACTTAGTTGTAACTGGAACGTTAATTATAGATTGTCGATTATCGATTGTCATCGCTTCGTGTAATAAGGATGTCACGTAAACAATAATATTTTGACGCGGAATAAACACGTAACGTACTCCATTAAGGAAACTGCCAATGTTTCTAATGCGTTTTAACTGGCATGCGTTGCATCTACCTACGGGACCGATCCACAATAGGCACTTAAAGGTATATAATGAGAAGGTATACATAAGACAGACTACTTTATAGATAAATAGCTGTTACGCGCGACTGTAGAAGTCGTTTATCGCTGCTCCCTTGGGGCTGGCTAGTTTTCCCGGATATAAAAGTATCCTATGTCTTTCCTCGAGACGGTTCCGGTATCCGGGAAATCGGTTTAGCGGTTTAGCCGTGAAAGTGTAAAAAACACATGAGTTACTTTCACATTTATAATATAACTGGATATAAATACCTACCAACCGATCTTGGAAAACTGAAAGGAATTATTGACGCGTGGTGACTACCGCATACGACTGGATGTAAGTGTTTTTCCATTCATCATTCATAACATAACGCAAAACACTTGGGTCACTTGGACTTGTATTAACAATCTGATTCTTTATCCAAACAAACACAATGGCATCTTATAATAGAGTTAATTTAATGCTTAACGACGAAGCAGTAAGCCTGGCTGGTAATAAAACATTACAATGTACCTGGAAGCCTCATTCATCATAAAATTGCCTCTACCTACAGTGCAATAGTTCGTAGGTGCTTCGGGTTTGTACGTGTCCCTTACTCATTAAGAGTGAGAGGGGTACAAACCCGAAGAACCTTCTAAGTGTTCACAGGCTGTACCTTTGTTATTGACGTCCAGGTAGATGTTGTTCTCCAGGTTTTTGTCCTTGGGGATGCTGGTGCGTGTGAAGTTAACCATGATCACGCGGACCTTGTTCTTAATCGTCTCGTCTTGCAGCGTGATCTACAAAAGAATTATCATAATAAAGCAAAAAACACTTGACCGTTACTTGTAGTTCGTTTGGGTTTAATTATACCCAGGGCCGGATTATCCATAAGGCGGGTTAGGCAACTACCTAGGGCCCCCGCATCGGCTAATGTTTGTAATGTTTTTAATTTTGAATTTGTATTTTTTTTATATGTGATAGTTCTAATAATTTATATTTGTTGCTTTATTACCTTGTAATGTAACTTACTTTTAAGTATTATTGTATTTTATGTTTGAAAAAATGACCTTCTGCTGGAGTTTCTTGCGGCGCTTCTTCTCCGCAATGATGGTCTTGTCCGAAGCGCTAGTAGATTCACTGTATATTACCGACGTGTAAAAGAGCCCGTATGTGGCCAATTTACTGAATAAATATTTTGATTTGATTTTGATTTGATTTGCTAGGGACCCCGCGAACCTGAAAAAAATCGGCTAGGATCCCCGCGCACCGGAAAAATTGTGTAATAGGGAAGCCCCCGGAATTGTATTGCCTACGGGTCCCTGACATGGTTAATCCGGCCCTGGTTATACCTCACTAAATTTAACCCTTTAATGCATAGCACGGGTAAAAAAAAAAACTAAATAAAGTATATTGTTTGAGTTATTGCTGAAATAAGAGAAAAATAAATACGGGCACATTTAAATTTTTTCTGGCTCAATTCAATTTCAAAATACAATATGCTATAGCTCCCTATGCGTTTTAGAACGAAATAAGACAATCCAATAGTGTCTTGGCACGCAATTAAAAAAAAAACTTAATGTTAAACTTTTTTTTTAATATGCTTGCTTGTTTGCATTGACTTTGTTGTATTTATGACAATGTTAAATGTCTTTTGACACTTGCAACTTACTACTTTGCAATAAATTTCAAAATATAAAAATATTATTTTATTTTACCAAAGCACGACTACTGATTGACTGTATCCACATTAAATAATTCTATATCCTTGCAGATTTCCTAGAATTAGTCTAGAAATTCTGCAAGGATATAGAATTATTCATATAATTATGATAAATGCACAAATTGTGTTTGTTTATGAATTTATCCCTGTTTATGGTTGCATTTTTATTCACCATATAACCATGATAAATAACTTTTGTGTGGACAGTTGCTACTAATAACTAATATTGTTGTAGAGCAAAGATAAAAGAAACCCGTCAGCCAAAATACAACATTAATCATTAAGCAAGAAACAGGTAAAATTTACAAAATGCGATGTGAGTCACGCTCAACAACGGATACTCAGAAAATGCTTTAATAAATATTTACAGTTACTGGAATCATTCAAATGTTTACCTTGATTATAAAGTACTGATAAAGTTTATTTCTTATCCAAGTAGCTGTGCATTCATTGTTTAGATAAGTTTATTGAATTATAAATAAAATATTAGCAGTTGATTTACAACATTGTGATAAATTATAATTGTTTAATCGAAGGCTTTGATTAAAGAATTGGTTGGTAATTCTGTAGCTCTGCCTACCCCACTCTGGGAATAAAGGTGTGAGTTTATGTATATGTAGTGTATGTATGTAATTCCAGTGCTTTTCAATGCTGTAATAATTGCTTTATAAATTTATAGCATTGAAGTTAAAACTGAATGAATGGATACAGCAAAATTGTACAAATATTGTTAAAACATGGATTTCTATGCCCGAGTCAATTTGAATTGCAAATTCAACAAAGTTAACACAAGCAACAACACCAATGAAAAGTAAAATAGGTATTCAATTGAATTATATTAACCCCAAGGTTTGGACCAGGTCATAAAGTTGCATCTATTGTTAAGATTTCAATTACAAAATAACTAGATAAGAATCTCTACTTCAGAAAAATACATATTAGTAAAATGTGACATAGAAATAAAAAAAATATAAAAAGTATTGTGAAATAATAGTTCCTCAGGACCTAAAGAAATTATTGCAACATCTTTACGTACGTTCAAAGGTGACTTTCATAAATAACTCTTGTTTCATAAGTAACAGGGTCACACTGTAGCAAAGGGGGGGCCGTATCTGGGACTTAGAAAATTTTTTCAAAAAAATGAAAAATCATAGGGATTGCAAAACACTTAGAATAATTTTCAAGTTTATGTTAAAATAAGCACATTTTGATTAGAAAACTTTTCTCTAAAATTAAAAATGGGCGAGATAGACGAGTTCAAAGATTGATAACTTACAAAAGACTTAGAATATTTTTGTTGGTTGTGGTGTCATTATAACGCTATTTTTTTATGATTGCAACGTATAGAACACGTCAAAATAAGCACATTTTACTTGAAAAACTTTTCTCTAAAATTAAAAATGGGCGAGATAGACGAGTTTAAAGATTGATAATTTACAAAAGACTTAGAAATTTTTTGTTGGTTGTGGTGTCATTATAACACTATTTTTTTATGATTGCAACGTATAGAACACGTCAAAATAAGCACATTTTACTTGAAACACTTTTCTCTAAAATTAATAATTACGGAGATAGCAGCGATCAAAGATTACAATAGCGGCGCCGACGGAGGTCCGCTTCGCGGACCTCCTATTCTACGTAGTTTTGGCGCTTCGCGCCTGGACAACAAACTAACCTAACCTAAACCTATACCTATACTGCGCCCTACTTAATTAAAAATTACGGAGATAGCAGCCATCAAAGATTACAATAGCGGCGTCGACGGAGGTCCGCTTCGCGGACCTCCTATTCTACGTAGTTTTGGCGCTTCGCGCCTGGACAACAAACTAACCTAACCTAAACCTATACCTATACTGCGCCCTACGGCCTTCGGCGTTGACAATCTGGCTGGCACCTGCAGTTGGCCTGCTTTATTCCACGCCGACCGATTCCTGGGTAAACTCACTTCTAACTTTAGAGAAAAGTGTTTCAAGTAAAATGTGCTTATTTTGACGTGTTCTATACGTTGCAATCATAAAAAAATAGTGTTATAATGACACCACAACCAACAAAAAATTTCTAAGTCTTTTGTAAATTATCAATCTTTGAACTCGTCTATCTCGCCCATTTTTAATTTTAGAGAAAAGTTTTTCAAGTAAAATGTGCTTATTTTGACGTGTTCTATACGATGCAATCATAAAAAAATAGTGTTATAATGACACCACAACCAACAAAAAATTTCTAAGTCTTTTGTAAATTATCAATCTTTGAACTCGTCTATCTCGCCCATTTTTAATTTTAGAGAAAAGTTTTTTAAGTAAAATGTGCTTATTTTGACGTGTTCTATACGTTGCAATCATAAAAAAGTAGTGTTAAAATGACACCACAACCAACAAAAATATTCTAAGTCCCGGCCCCCCCTTTGCTACAGTCCAACCCAATTTCGTGAAATTGCGTACATTTGGTTGGTACCCGGCAACACTAAGCCTCAAGGGACAGGTCAAGGTCATAAGCATAAGATCAGAAAAGCCTTAAAAAATATAAGATAAAAAGTTCTGTAAGTTTCAAGCTTACCTTAACGCTCTCATGCGGAAATTTAAAGTCGGCCTCCTGAAAATCGCCCGCTTCCAACCATTTCACGTAATCGCCATTAGATTTCGCCTTATTTATATTCTTGCTCAATTCGCCGAGCGGCGTAAACATTTTACCGTTAGTTTCCTTCTCATTCGGCACAAATAGAGACGTGCATTTGTATAAATCAGCTTCCGTGATGTGCGGAATACAAACCAATTGGCTGCTGCCGATTTCTATTTCAATTTCGTCTCTGATGAATGGCCACGCATCCTCAAGTTTGAGTGACTTCAGGTTCTCCAAGCTCACATCCTTGCGGATCTCGTGCGAGTACAACGACTTCACTACAACTTTCAATTTCTTACCCATGTTGTTTAAAAAATTCACTCCGCTGATAATTAAGACACAAGCGACGTGCGTTCTAGACGACTGTCACGACACAACTAACTTTTTAATTCATCTGCGTTCCGTTCTATAGCCAAGGCACAGGCGTGATTAAGCCGTGAGCCAGGCAGACATCACACTGCGTTCATAGTCAAATCAGCCACGCAAGAGTTGCTTCTATTTAAATATTACAACATTAACTTTAAATAAATAATTTTTATTTGCATTGCTTAATTTATTCCGTATTCGTGCTTATTCTCAGTGTATCCTTGCGAGCGGAACACTATCCATCCATCGATATTAAATCCCCACTAATAATATAAATGTAAGTTTTCTGTATGTTTTTATGCTTTTACGGCTTGAATAGAGATAGATTGAGTCCCGGGGAAGGACAAAGTGTACTTTTTACTTCGGAAAATCTGACAGACCCAAAGCAATAAACGAATTTTATGCGGACGAAGTCGCGGGCAGCACCTAGTAAGATAGTAGTACAGTCAAGGTCAAAAATAAATATCCGCACAAAGTTGCAAAAATATGTACACATAGACCTTATTGCCATAGTAATAAGGTCTGTGTACATATTTTTGAGACTTTGTGGTGTATACATATTGGTGACCTTGACTGTACAATAGTTTTCTATTTCCTCCTGTTGAAACCTTTTTGTTGTCTTTAGAAACAGCTGAGATCACACATGCAGAGATTTTAGGGGGTTTAATTTAAGTACCTATGGTGGTATGATAAATTAACCACTTCAAATTCAAGTTTTTGGATTTCCATACACACGTACGTTATGATAATAGCTTGTGGGCAGGCCGCGAAACCAAGTCTGTGACCGCACCTAATACCTCAAACGAATCAATTAACTTTGCCCAACTCTGTTAACTTTCCCATCGCAATAGGTACAGTCGAGTTTCATAAATATTGTGTTAACTTTAGTACCTTGTCACTTTAATTGCTGAGAAAATTCGTATATGGCAGCTTAAACATGATATTAAATACCTACCTAGGCAAAGTAATAAAGTGTACACACATATTTATGAACTCTACTGTACATGGACAACTTATAAATCGTAATTTTTACATTATTAGAATTGGAAACAATAAATTTGCATTGGTGCATAGTCAAATGATCTGGCGGATTATTATGGCATATCCTCGTTCGATTTGATCCACACTTCCAGGGACGCCCTGTATAATGCTAGACTAAGTATCTAGTAGGTATTATTGTAGTAGGTATGAAATATGGTTAAAAAATGACTGACTGCTGGGTTTCTTGCGGCGTTTCTTCTCAGCAGAGGTCTCCTCTTGAGAAGCACTGATAGATTCTTGACATGTAAAAGTGCCCGTGCGGCCTACTTATTGAATAAATGTCTTTTATCTTTTGGCTAAGTTGCCATAGGCACCGGTGCCTCTTGGGACTTCGTAGTTCACCTATTTGGTAAGGCGTAGTGAACCTGCCTGCCTCCAAAGCTATCGCGGTGAAGTTCGGTTCCGGCAAGGGCATATATTTGTGTGATGAGCGCGAATATTTGTTCCTGAGTCTTTGAATGGTCTTCTATTCAAAATTTATAAAATCTCCAACATTCACAGTTCCGAACCAAATTTTTCGATAGTAAACCTAACCTTACTTAAAACCATCTTAAAACAATTAAGTTATACCTACCTTCAGAATAAACATTGGCATTCGAAAAAGAAAAATCGACAAGCATAAGACAAATTAATATTCAGAAAAAATAACGGAACTTTGGTGTCGCCCGTATTACCTACCTACTTAGCTACCCATTGATTGGCCATGGCAATGCATTTTTGACACAATAGCATACCTACTTTACCGTTTCAAAAACATCTCATCAACAAATTACAATGCATTTCACAATCTTATACTACCGCAATAGGAAAAACTCATCAAACCGCACCACGATAAGAACACTGCACCCGCCACGCCGCGACCACGCAACGGACACGCTACGGTCAGGTGACGCCTTTTTTGCAGAATGATTGGCGTCTGGTCAACGGCTTCCACGGGAGTCGCGTGACGCGTGAGTGACTCATTGATTCATTGCCTACCACGCTGATCTCAGCTGAGTGATGACTCGCTATTTGTAGAATTAACTAGCTTATGCCCGTGACTCTGCCTGCGTAGAAGTCGTCGCTATTCCCGCTGAAACAGTGTAATTTTTTGGGGAAAATGTTGGCTATGTTACTCTCTGTTTCGCGAGACACCTCTATGTTAACAATTACATCAATCCGTTGCTGCTTTTAAAATATAAGTAGGTAGCGATTTCAGCAGAGCAGCCAGTTGTCGCTCTCTGATATGGGCGCCGGGAGAAGGGTGTATGCACCAGTGTGCACCGTCATGAAAGAGATTACGCAGAAAACTATTAAGACTTATTAAACCAGTCACGTCTGCCGCATGCATCCGGATCGGTAGGATAGCGTAGCCCTAGGCACCAAGTGGGTGCTGCAAAATGGGCGACGTAGATAGACGGGCAGACCAACAGAAATGGTTGGACGACTTGGACGCATTCCTCAGCAACAGGCCGGAAGAAACACCAAATGATCAGGCAGTGGGACATCCATATTAGCCTTTGTATTATAATATGTTATGTTTATTTAGCCACTATTTAAATAAAACTTAAGAGGGACGATGGAATAAAATCGAGGCCTCAATAGCGTAGCTGTCAAAAAATTCCATGGGTACAAAGACATTAGGTAACTGTACTTAGTAGTAAAATATTAAATCTCTTTGCATAGGTAGGTACAAATTTAGGCCATGGGCGATAAATGTTCACACCCCCTAAATCAAGTCCGATTTCCACGATTTCAATATGTTGTAGATATTATGAAAAACTAGGTTTGTACGTTTCCGTTTTTTTCTTACTTTGATTTTGTCAAGAAATATTTTCTTGGAAAGAAAACCTAGTTTTTCATAATATCTACTTACAACAAATCAAAATCGTTTAAATTGGACTAGGTTTAAAGGGAGAGAAACTACCGAATTTTATATGAAAATTTAAGTTTTACAATCATCGTGCTGACCCTCCCTGAAAATAATTATTATATCCTGAAAATAATTAATATATATAATAATAATAATTATTATTATATATATTAATATATCCTGCCAGCGCCCTCTACCCACAGAACAGGCGTCTGATTTGTGACGACGCGCTTGCCTAGTCGGTAGTGACCCTGCCTACGAAGCTAGTGGGCCTGGGTTCAAATCCCGGTAAGGGCAGATATTTATGTGATGAGCACGAATATGTTTCTGAGTCATGGATGTTTTCTATGTATTTAAGTACCTATATATTTCTCTACATAAGTAAGTATTTATATCGTTGTCTAGTTACCCATAATACAAGCCCAGAGCTTAAGGGCGGATTTTTATTCCCACAGAAAAAATAGTTAGTTTGGGACTAGGTCAATTGGTGTGACTGTCCCCTGATATTTATTTATTTATTTATTTAAAACCTTTGTCTATTTGTGTGTCTGTCTGTCATTCCCAACGTATAAACCGATTTGAACGCATTTCAAAGCTTGTATTCAAGTGTGCGTTCTTGTCTTGGCTGTGTTATAATAAACATGTAGGTCTGTATTAAGTAAATCAATCAAAACTTAACATAAGCTTTAAGCTCAAAACACTGGACGCGGGCGCAGGTCGGGTCTGGAATATGGTCCGCATCTATCTCTATGTATGAACGACGAACACGTTACAGGCACGACGGCGTGCTCGGGTAGTGCGCGGATCCGTCGCAGGGTCCAAGAAACACGACCCGAACCGGACTCGCCACGCCCGCGTTCCGATATGGTTACGGACGGTATAAGGTCGTTAGTTAGGACTATATAACTCTTACTTACTACCCGATTTCCTTTCAATTCACGGCTAAGGTACCAACACTAAATTTAGAATTCAATTTTGCAGCTGGCTTGCAGTCAATGACACTTCGTTAAAAACAACTTCGCAGTTCAAGAGGGGTTTCGCTGGGATATAATTAATTCCAAGTCTGTCACGCATATAGTAGGTACCTAAAGACGAAACGGACAAATTCCGTTGTTTTAAGCGCAAATGGGGAGCGGGTCGGCCGCGTAATGTGCAGACATAATATCAAAGATTGAATTGATTATGACAGGATTTATGGGATAGCTAGAAGAATGAATGATGAATGAGGAAGTCGTGCTCTATTAAAAATGCTGAAAAGAGACATTATACTTTTTTTTTAAAGTATAACTGAGGCACAAATAGTGTAAACCCACCAGTGAATGAACACTTAAGCATTTTTTCAACTTTGAAAAATCATTACTCTGTATTTATCAATAATTTTAATGGTTTCAAGTGTAATCAATCATCATTTAATAAGCAAGAAAGTAATTTAATCGATTTTTTATTACGTTTTTAGTATTTGAGTTATAGGAGAATTTATAAAAAAGTACCCAAAAACCCAGTAAATGAACAAAAAATCTAATAAGAGCATTTATCTTTTTTTGTCACTAATTTTCAAACCAAAAACAAAAATATCGTTAAATATAAAGTTAATTAATGAAATTTGATAGAATTTTTAACAAATTTTTAGATTTTGTGCAAGTAACCGCTTTTTAATAGGTTATATTGTGAAAATATCACAAAATATTGAGGGAAGGTAGAATATGGGTTCTTATTTTGTTACTTCTTTTTTGGTCAATTTCATAAAAAATTGCACGTTATATACTTCAATGAATGTATTATATAAAAATATAAAATAAATTTAATGTAATTAAGTGAAAAAAATACGTTTAATTATACATTATTTTTGAAAAATTCGTACTGATTATTTTTTTGTGTTACCTTGACCGCAAAGTATATTTAAAGTCTAGTTTAAATGTTAAGTAAGCATATCTGATTAAGATTTTGTATTTTGAATTGTAATTGCTTATTCATTTGTTTTATCGGTAGCCGGTTTATTTATTTTTATAGAATAGAAATGAAATAAAACCCAAATAACGTCAGTGAAATTGTTGGGACAGTAACAAAGAAGGACATTGGTAACAAAGGAGGAATTGTAAGGCTATGTGTATCATATACCTCAAAATTAGGTTAATATTTTTTATAAATACTAGAGGTGAAATTTTTAAATAAAAAATGTTTTTTTTTTTTCTCTGGATTATTCTTTTTTTTCCCCTTTTTACATTTTGCAGT
This sequence comes from Acleris literana, assembly GCA_946894065.1. Classification (NCBI taxonomy): domain Eukaryota; kingdom Metazoa; phylum Arthropoda; class Insecta; order Lepidoptera; family Tortricidae; genus Acleris; species Acleris literana. Next base: position 6,208,078 of record OX335689.1, on the reverse strand, counting down.
GTTCCATGATTTTGCATTTATAAAAGTAATAGTTCGTGTTAAAAAAGAGTATATTGTATTTTTTACTCATAGCTCGTTTATTAGCTGACGAAAGATATTAAAACAATACAATAAAAGCTGCAACTTCATTTAAAATTAAATAACCTACAAAACAACAAAATTTTCAAAGTATGAAAAACCGAATGTCTCATTTTAAAATCCGTTACTTTAAATTGAAATATTTTAATGATTGTCAAAGGACCCTACATAATGTTTTGATTGTAATCTGTACCTAGTAATACCTTTTACAATTCATTGTGTATTGAATTTGTTGATTTAGCACCAGTAATATGACGTATTTTTTTTATTTTTTTTATTACTCGTGTCCCAGAAATAAATCCAAAATGTAATTTCTTATTGTGTTACCCATTTTACTAGCTTAAATAAAATAGAAACTACTAAAAACTGGTATTATTTGCGTCGGACAACACTAACAGATGTCAAATTCTCACGCGGCAATGTTTTGTGCGGTCGGTTGTAATATAAAAACTTTGAGAGAGCACGTGCTGGTTCCTGTGACTGATATTGGTTCCTATTGTGTTAGTGATCTTACGAGATAAGTTTAATCATTTACTTATATTAAGTTACTCTTTAGGATAGTTAATATTATTATGTACAGTTTGGTATATAATCATATAACATTTTGCTTTAAAACAAGCGTAGAATATTTTTCAAAAACATTGAACATGTCGCACATGACAATCAATACCGTCTTAATTCGAAATGTGACAGTGTTGAAAAATTTATTCTAATTTCAAACTAGTATAAATAGTTATGCATTACAATTTATTTTTGAGTTAATACGGTATTGAATGTCGTGTGCGATGTGTTGTGTTACTTCCTATTGTGTAACTTTCGCGAGGTAACATATAAAGGGAAAGCTAGGTTACACAAGAGGAAAATTGTAAAGGCTAGATTTTACTGTCACAAGCTAGGTCTGCAGCTGAAAAGATGAGGCGCTACAGAGAGCGGTAAAAAAAAACAGAAGAAATAGCGCAAAAAAAGTATAATCTAGAGGAAAAAAAATTTTTTTAATTTAATAATTTCACCTCTAGTATTTATAAAAAATATTAACCTAATTTTGAGGTATATGATACACATAGCCTTAAAATTCCTCGTTTGTTACCAATGTCCTTCTTTGTTACAGTCCTAACATTTTCACTGATGTTATTTTCGTTTTATTTCATTTCTATTCTATAAAAATAAATAAACCGGCTACCGATAAAAGAAATGATTAAGCAATTACAATTTAAAATACAAAATCTTCATCAGATATGCTTACTTAACATTTTAACTAAACTTTAAGGTAACACAAAAAAATAATCAGTACGAATTTTTCAAAAATAATTTATAATTAAACGTATTTTTTTCACTTAATTACATTAAATTTATTTTATATTTTTATATAATACATTCATTGAGGTATATAACGTGCAATTTTTTATGATATTGACTAAAAAAGAAGTAACACAATAAGAACCCATATTCTACCTTCCCTCAATATTTTGTGATATTTTCACAATAAAACCTATTAAAAAGCGGTTACTTGCACAAAATCTAAAAATTTATTAAATATTCTATCAAATTTAATTTAAAAAGTTAATATTTTACGTTTTTTTTTCGGTCAACTTTGAAAATTAGTGGTAAAAAAAGAGAAATGCACTTAAAATAATTAATTTAAGAATAATAAAATTTTATTAACAAGCCAAATTTAGGAACAAAATCTTATAAAATGGACAAAAACAACTTCGTCGTTTCGTTGTTCATACATAGGATTACAAGGTATCCAGTAAATGAACAAAGCGAAATTTCTATAGTCCATTCACTAGATTTTTCATGCCTATGAATGAACACTAGTGTTCCAATACTGGCTCAAAGAATCAGAATCGTTTTCTATGCAGAATCTCAAAAACAACCTTAAATCGATTACGTTAACATTTAAATTTAGAAGAAAATCAAAATTAGGCCACCACCAGTAAATGAACACACTGTTCATTTATTGCTTTTAGAACATTTGATAAGCCAGTAATGGAACACCTAAAAATTACGACTTTAACGCCAAAACAGCCACCAAAGTGTACATTAATAGAAAGTTTAAATCTTATTCTTACCAAATAACTAAACTTTCTACTGTTATACATCAAATTAGCACTTCTAATGTTACTCCATATATGCACTGTTCTTACCTGGGATCTAATTTCCTCATACAAAACATCACAAACAGAAACACGTTAACTTTAAACGCCGGCTATGTTGAAATTGGTAGAATATAAATTTATCTAGTGTTGCCATTGCATAGGAGACGGAGTTGCTAATAAGAAAAAAAATACGACAAGTGGTAGAAATGGCTATATTTCTTATTTTAGGCGAAAAATGTGATTTTTTTCATTCACTGGGGGGGGTTCATTCACTGGTGGGTTTACCCTACCTACTTTGCGTCCCCATTTCCTTTGGACGAAATAATGACAGGTTAAATTGATTTTCATATTGATCTACGGTAGGAAGGTAACACTAAATATTTTACAGAGACCCAAATTAGGTTAAACCTGTTTTTATTGAATACCTACTAGCTTCTGCCCGCGTAGATTCCGACTATCATTATTCCCTGGGGAACTTTCAAATTTTCTGGGATGAAAATTGACCTATGTGTTAATCTATCTCCATTTCAAATTTTATCCAAATCCGTCCAGCCGTTGCAGTAGTAACAAACTACCTAACACAAAAACTTTCGTATTTATATTAGTAGGATAAAAAATTGTTAAGTACTTTACATATTACATATCTACACTAATATTATAAAGAGGAAAGATTTGTATATTTGTAACGAATAAACTCAAAAACTACTGGCCCTGAGTATGTTTTTTTGTTTTTTTCCCGCGCGGACGGAGTCGTGGACAACAGCTAGTTATGAAATATTTTCGCCAGACTTCTAAGCTTGCAGAGGCCTTGCGGAGTCCCAGGGCTCCAAGGAGGACACTTTGAGAATAGCTGCTCTAAAGCATTATGCAGTGTCTTATTTAAACTTTATCCTTACTAATATAATTGTTAATGCGAAAGTGTGTCTGTTTGTTTGTTCGAACCAATTAACGTAAAATTTTGGCACAGACATCGTTTATAGCCTGGAATCTGGAGTAAGTAGTTCGGTAAGTCGGTCAGTTCCCGGCGGAATAGCCATAGATGACCCCTACGCGGACGGAGCCGCGGGGAAAAACTAGTAGCTAGGTGTCTATAGTTTTTAATAAAACAATAAATGCGCTTACAACTTTATAAGCGTAACAAAAATAATAATTTACATTTATAGCTGTAGAAATAAGTGGAGATACTTTGAAATACACAAGAGAGCATTTATAATATTGACATATTGACAATTCATATAACAGGATAATAATAGATTGATTGGAATGTAGTCTTACATTTTTTATCTAAAATGCTTTTTCTTAACATCCATTGTAATCAAATTTGTGTATAAATAGACCTAAAAAACATAAATAAATTGTGAGCAAGTAACTTAATGTTTACTTCATAAGGACATGTTAAATCTCATGAAATGATAGATATCAGCTTAAGATAAAATTTAACTTAATATAATTTAAAAGCTTTTTGCTTTTGCTTGTGTAATACAATCCTTTTTTTAAACAAAGCAGCCTTTGCCAAACAAACAAGTACATATACATTACAAAATAACTTAATCATATTAGCATCATTACATTAAGCATGTCTTCAAAGTTACAGGCAATACAGTTCAATAGCTCCTAAAATAACCTTGTGGTTTGTACATCTCTCTCACTAACTCTTGTACATATTTTTGCGAGTCAATCTAATTTTACCCGAACCTAAAATACTTTTTAGAAGCTATGTCACTGTACCTTATTTGTTTTCATAACTCACTGTGCGGACATACATTTCTTCATAAGTGGTTTCCTTAATGTTGGTTTACTTTTAGATATAATGTAATGTCATGCCAACACAATTTTTTCAACTGGATTTCTACTCATTAATAGTTGTGTGGCTGCAGCACAAAAAAGTGATGACTTGCCTTGCTAACTGTATTTAAAAACTTAACATTGAAGAACTTAGGCAACTAACTAAGGTTTTATTTTGAGTTGAATGTGGGTCATGAATAGATGACGTTGGCGTGTGAGCCTTGTTATTGGCTGTCACGCCTAGATGACTGTGGCGGTCAAGAGGTTAAAATATTTTTTTGCATAACTGTGGTATTGATTTCAGTCACAACTTTCAAATGACATTGTCATTTAACCAAGCTTTGACTGATGAAGAATTTATATAGGTATTCAAAGGTGCAGACATGGCTGATTTACTTTTCTAGACATGGGATAGAGCTGGAAGAGTTATTGACAGCGGTGCAACTATAAGACAGCACATTGAGTATGTATTAAGCACCTTTTGCATAGATTCACAAGCCTCCTCCCTATGACTTGTCTAATCCAAATTAAACACCACCATATTTATTTTTTATGTACATTAGGTGTGGTAGATTGAAATACTGAAGAGGCGGACATAAGATTTTCAATATACTGTCCTAGGACATGATTTTCGGAACGCAGCTTCAAGTTTTCTTCTTTAACTGAATCCACTCTTTGTGACAGATCTGCAACAGAAGTATAAAGGTGAATTAAGAGTTCACATATGATAAAGTCGGTAGTGTTCTGTGATCTGGATCTCATCTGGATCTCTTGGTTATATTAAACTTGATCATATTTCCTTGGGACTGCTAAATGTGAAAACACAATTAGAAATAAAATCCTCAGTAGGCGTAGTTGTATTCTTAAACATGACACCTTGTTTAGCATGTTGTTGGTAGAATCTTCAAAACCCTATAATCTTTAATGATGATTTTTGATTCTTAATCCTGATACCTATTTAATTTTTCAATAAATGTTGTGGTTTTTAAGTAAACAGCAATTAATTGAATTTGAAGGTGCTATCAAGGCGCGCGCGAACTATCTCCAATTCTCCATCTCACATTCTTCGCGTGGAACTACATAAAGCCATCCCTTTTCATTCTTGTCTGGGTGTGGCACCATAATAATATGTGGCTACTTGTGGATGTGATATGAACACATTTCATCAATTACCTACTAGATGTAATAATAGACGTTTATAAACAGTGTTAAAATTTTAATAGAAATGTGTCATACCATCCAAAGTGTTTTGCAACTCCAGCACTTGTGATATCAACCGCGCCTTCTCCTCCTGCTCGTCCAATCCAGAATCGGGCTCGAAACTCTGCGGGCCATTCAGGCCAGGGCTAGAGGAACCGGCAGTATATGAACTAGGCAACGAGTCCATCGAACGACCATGATCTAAATGATTGTTTTCGACATCGTCCGATATAATCACTTGTGGGTCGTCGTCAGCTAAGGGGATGTTGTCATCGTTACATTTTTGCATCACTGACGACATTCTTGAAGTGAAAATTGATAAACACTTGCAAGTATCTTATATTTACATTCACAATTCACAACAAAAGATGCAACGTCTTCAGTAAAAATCAATAGGGAAACTACTGTCAGATTGACAATGACATTTGTAAAGTGAGTAATGTGTTCAGACGCTAGTATTTATTTTAGATTAGGCAAACAGCTAAACACAATCCACAGCAGATTTTAATACGTCTCAAACAAAAAAGTCATGGAATTTTAATGACTCTGTGGTGTTTCTAAAAATGACATTGTCAAAAATAATAGCCCGAATTGCTTGCTGAATTTTTTATTTATTTTCATTGTGGTTATAATAGAATTGTACTACAATTCGTACGTTTGTTCTAATAAAATTTCAAAATGGCTCTCGCCATTAGAAAGACTACCTCTGATTTATTAACAGCGGCGAAATGGTTTGCACGGAGAGGTTATTATTTTCATGTATCTGGCACCTAAATTACCTTCAATAATTTCTACATTTATTTATTAAATTTTTAATTTGCAGACTATCGTTTCCTTTCAACCTTGCCGGAAAAAACAGAGGAACTTCAAGAAGAAGCACCAAGAAGGACTGGACGAAGGCCGGGCAACCGTAATCCCGTTTTGGAGTGTCGTCACGTCTATCCTGAGTTTCTTCCCGACCCTAACCCTAAATGGAGGAATAGCCTCCGAGAAAAGCTAGAAAGAGCTGACATGCTGAAGAGGAGGAGTCAGATTGATATACCAGAGTTTTATGTTGGTAAGTAGAATAATACCTACTATTGTATTTTGGTCATCCCACTGGAACCATTAATTTTTCCGGGATAATGTAGCATTCTAATGGTGAAAGAATTTGGGGAATGATGCTACTTTTGTATGGAGAATTTAGAGAATTTTCGAGAATGGTACACCACTAGTTACAAACATACAAAAATACAAAAATAAAATCTTTCCTCTTTATAATATTAGTGTAGATACATTTTTAAAATGTAGTGATTTAAGTTTCCAGTAACCTAGCCACTTAAAATTGCACAAATTGTGGTATTTGTGTATTGTCTTTGTAATTTGCGATCAACATTATAAATATTGCTTACTGTAAACTTTTCTGTATAATTTCAGGCTCAATCTTAGCTGTGACTATAGCTGATCCACATGCTCAGGGCAAGATCAACCGGTTTGTCGGCATCTGCATTGAGAGGAAGGGCTGTGGCCTCCGAGCTGAGTTCACTTTGAGGAATGTCATTGATCATCAGGGTGTAGAGGTAAAGCCAATATTAAGACGGTTGTGAAGCTAAAAATTTCCATATAAAATACGATAACGTTTCTCTCTCCATAAACTTAGTCCGAGTTTTATGATTTTTAATTATGTTGTAGAAAATATTTCTGTGAATGAAGCAAATTTGAAAAACATAAAACAGAAACGTATGTAGCTATTCATAATAACAATAACATATTCAAAAATAGGTGAAATCAGACTTGATTTAGGGGGTGAGCCATGAAACATTATTCTCCGGAGCAAAATTCGTATGCCAAATTTTACCACTTGTTTTAACAAAGAAATAAATTCTATTCTGTTCTACTTCTTATGACTTTCTTATGACTAATGTATGTATTTATTTTAACTGTAGTAAACCTACTTAGATGATTGCTAAGATCTAGGATTTATCACAAATCATTACAAAGATTCATTATTAGGAACAGATTGAAATAGTAGCTTTGAATTTCTTACTAATTTGATGTTTGGTAATACAATAGTTGGCCAATGGTATGAATTGGAGGAGGCCTATGTCCAAGGACAACTTGATTCTGCATGCTGGCTGAAGTTAGACTTTAACTAAGAATTTAATTAACAACACTAATAATGCTAGATGTCATTATATTTATTTTTAATGTAAGTAGCAGTAGATATCAGTGAATAAACACTATTTTTATTTATTTTATATTAATACAATACATGATTCTTCATCAATTTTTTTGAAGGATGCTTAAAGTATTTTATATGTAACATCCAATGAGTCCATCATATCATATCATAAGGGAGCTATATTAATATTTATAAGTTAAATTACTCACTCCTCATATGATTTTCAGGTAAGGTATGAACTCTATGATCCAACAATACAAAGAATACAAGTGTTACGCCTGGAAAAACGGCTTGATGACAAACTATATTATTTGAGGGACGCTCTGCCTGAGTACAGCGCATTCCCTGTGGATATGGACCCTGAGATACTTCCGGAAGGAACACCTGTGCCTGTCAACCCCGTTCAGGTAATAACGCAGCTACCTTTACCTTTGGCTTGGTTAAAAAAAGTACCAAGTGCCAGTGATCCTTTCTCAAAAGATTATGATAGAGGTGAGACGTACTAGGTAAATCGCGTACTGTCTTCCAAGTAAGCATCCACAAAAAGACTAGATCCAAATACTACTTGGCTTGTTGAGTACTTCTGAGATGTGAGTCAAAAGGAATAAGATAGATAGTTTATAATTAAGAGTTTTGACTCTGTACGCGGACGTTGTCGTCCAGCACGGGTTTTTTGCCATATACGCCTAGATACTTGATACGCGATATAAAGGGATCGCGTATTTGGAACTCCAAGTAAAAACCTATTCCAATAAATGTCTGGCCCCTAGATTATGATTCTATATGAAAAACGGTAGTAAAAAAAATTCAAAAAGATGTAAAATTGTGCACTGATCAGTGCTTTGCCGAGATCAAATTGTTAGTGGATTTGAACATATTAACTGATGTACCATGAAAATGAGTGCTGGCAATCCTTTTAAAATTTGTGGATACTTTTATAATGAGGTGTTTAGGTCATGTTTAGCTACGTATTCATAGTCACAAGTAGTTTGACTCTGATCTATGTCAAATGCTTCACTAACTAATCTGATCTGTACTAGTAGATAATTGCAAGAGCTACTTTCGTTTGTTAAAACATAGTATGTATTTGTTCAGAATTTCAGAATCTCTAACAATTTAAAGCAGGTTATTAAAGTAGTATACGCTATAATATAATAGTTGAATTTTGAAATGGCCTTTCTTGTCTTTTTTTAGGTAAAACTTAAACCAAAACCATGGCTAGAAAGATGGGAGAGACAAAATCTCAAAGGTATATCCAATATTGAACAATATTTGAGAGAGAAGGACAGAGTAAGGCGAGAACTGAGAAAGACACCATGGGAGAAATATGATTTGATGAAAGAATATAGGTATGTCAATCTGTTATCATAGACATTGGACTTTAGTTTAAAAAAGAGCTAATAGGTTTGTCGTAAAATGCCGATTTATTAACTACCCATTTTAATTTTGCAGAAAAACTATTCCTGAGGAAGAACAAGGCGATATTTGGGGTGAAGTATACAATCAACTGCACCAACTACAAATAACTCGCAAGAAGTCTTATAGAAAACGCACACTAAGCACTCCGAAACCACAGCTTGGATGAATGTATTTATATGTATTGATGAAAATTAGTTTATAGTATAGATCTATGAATAAAGATAAACCTTAATTTGGTATTTCATTGTCTATAATTATTATTTATATCAACATTCCTACAATCCTGCAAATGTTTTTTAATAAGGCTACCCGTTAGGCAAGTATCTTTCTGCGTTTTGTTCACCTCAGCATTCTAAAAATGCAGTTATTTCAAGCTGACATATTTAACTAAAGTTTACGTATATGAACAATACTTAAGATCTATCCTAAACATTATATTTAACCTAATTTTATTTATATCGCCACAAAGTCAAGGATACGAAAAAAGCTTGATGAATAACTAAACGTAATTATTACAAACGTCAGAAAGTCGTACAATCACGTAAATAGATGGCGCTACATGTCAAGTTTACGTTCGTTTCGTATTCGTCGTCGTTCGTTTGGTTCGCCGTTGCTTTGCGTGCATTGCATGCATGTTGCATTGCAAGTTAGTTTGTTCTTGTTTCGTGCGTGATTCGGCGCTCAGCCGAGGAAGTTCATTCGATGCACTTGGATGAGCTTTTCGTATAGTATTCCGATTGTAACATATAAAATCCAATAAGTTACTGTAAGAACTGTGACTAAGTGATCGCTAGTGACTTGTGAAGTGCTCAAGTTGTGTTCAAGTTGGATCCGTAGTTGCAGTCGTTTATTAGCAGCCGGGTAAGTAATTGTTTATGCACAAAACACTGCTGCTTCCAAAAAGGTTGATAACACTTACAGCTTGTAGTTAAAGACACTTTAACTTAATTCAAAGGAAGTTTTTTGTCATAAATATGTCCGTGTTTTGCAACATTTGCGGTTTTCGTGTCATAAATTTGCAACTGCTTTTATCCTTGATTTATTGATTATGCGTCACTGTAACCGGCCGCTACGTGACCACCGTTATGTTAACGCCTTTTAAGTATAGTTAATTTTACAAGTAATTGGTCGTTACCTACTTTGTGTCAATTATTTGCCTCGGGTTTATGAGCTGTTACCTGGGAGGTAACTTAGGTTAGCTAAGTTATTCTTCAGTTGCCTAGGTAGTTTAATGAATGAAACTTGGGAGGTGCTGAGTTTTTGTTTAATGAAACCAGTATAATGTTTAATTTATGCAGTAAAAAAGACTCAGTTATTATATTAAGTTTAGAAAAGTACTTACATTACAATAACATTTTTACTTTTACAACTTTACCTAACTTGAATTCCTTATTTTTTGCAGCCCGCATCCCGCATCCAAGAAAACTCCTGCTAACTCAGATCCGTCCCATCCTCTCCACCCGACACAATCCTTGCTTTACCATTTGATTTAAATCCATTGTCACAAAGATAGTAGTATTTTTCTCTATATGAATTATTCGTAATTTACTTTTAACCAAAACAAAATCACCGTTCTAACTAATCAAAGTATTCATTTGCATTATCAAGCGGTTACGTAAGTATTTTTAGATGCGGCTTTTACTACATGTTTTAAGACTAAGGATCCCAGCAAGCCTAGTCAGTCCATTACTTAAATACATTGAAGGTGACCAAACATGGTGTACCATATTGTTAGCGATACTGCAATTCCGCATAACTAAGAAATTAAATAAGGTGCAAAATACACCTTAGCAAGTAATACACTAAGATATATTTTGCAACTTAATTAATTTGTTTGTTATGCAGTATTACAGTATCACCAGCGATATATTTTACTACACAGTTTTAAATTCTGTATTGTGATCGGCCAAGTCGCCCTGCCAAGGGCATAGCATTAGCAAGTATTTGAATTTTTGAGCAGGTCAATGCTGAACCAAATGTCATTGCCTTTGTATGTTTACTTGTAAATTTGAGAACAAATCATACAAATGTGTAATCAATTTAAATTTCTTTGTGTTGAGATTAAATTTGCTGATGATGAGATAGGTACAGCGAATCTAAATATCTACACGTAACAGTGTTAATTTTGTAATATTTTCATTATACCAATTTTATGATCAATCAATCAATCAATCAAAAACTAATTAACACAATCATTAATTAAAGGATACCCTCTCCAGGGGGTCCGCCTGCAGCATGGTCTCAATGACCCCAACTGCATCACCTCACTGGATAGCTACCCCTATCCTTAGAGAGTGGGAAGTGGCAGCTTTGAGATCCCCAGAGGCGTCTGAGCCAGGATGACAGGGTCCTGCTTTGTTAGCTTGCAAATGTATGGCAGTTTTTTATTTATTTTTTTCCGTAGCTGTTTAATGGCTGGTTTAAGAGTTAGGAGGTCTGAGAGTAGGGCAATTATGTTTGTGGTTTTTAATCTTTTGAATGTTATAATATAATAAACACAAAATCAAGGAAATCATAACTGGTTAAAAAGTTTCCACATGATAGAAAATTTGTATTGTGTTGAGACGAGTTAGGTATTTGATAAATTTTTACAGCTTTGTGAAATTTAAAATGTTACTTGAATTGTACAAGATTTTTTAATAAAAGTTCCTCTTGAAAATGGTTCATTTTGAGGTTAGAAAGTTGTTTACTTTACATATAAGACAAGTAAGGATGAACAGACCTTAGTGAAATATTCTTTCACATCGTATTTTCTCGGAAATGTTCGTATTTGTCATGCTACTTCAGTCTGACTCAGTACCCATCAAGACAACGTGGGGGAACGTCGCATCACGAGAGTGATAATCGATATAGAGTGGTTAAAACCAGATTTTTTTTTTGTAATTAAGATTAAGTTCGTTTTCAGTTCTTTTTAATAATCATGCTGAAAGCATTAAGACCTGGGAAACGTTTAGATCGACAAGCCTGTGAAATTATTTTCAACATTTACTTATAAGTATTTCTTCTTGTTTACTACCTACACCTGATTTCTATAATATATTTGATCGTGGTGGTTTTAACATCTCGGTGTGATATACTTCAAACTCGTGGTTTGACATTTGACACTGATAACTAAAGTACTCTATTTATTTAATACAAAGATGTCACTTAATAATTCAATAATTCATAGACACGTCGGCATCATTCGGAAGTAGACGTGAGTTCCGAGTTTTCACGATGTGAAAGGATTATTCACTAGATCTGTACATAGTCACGTTGTTTCTGAAGAAGAAAGATTGGTTAAAACAATGTAAAGTAGAGGCCCAGGACATTTTTACAGGATGCCATATTTTCGACATAGAAACGAGCTAAGGTGCGGTCGTTGACCGATAATCCCGGCGGCTCGTCGCACCTTTCAGAAAATTAGAAACGACACGACACGACATCGAGAATTCGGCGAACAAATCAAGAAAGTTACGACAGCCGAGCTAGTTCATTAATGGTAGAGGAAAGTTAGATAACAAGTTATAATATACCTAATTTAACCTTTGTGTTGTCCTGATCCCGTGTCTTTTGTTTGCTAATTTTGTTATTTAACTTTTACGAAATAGTTCATTGATGATCAATTATTCTTTAGCTGCACGCGATTTGTTTCTATGAATTTGTTTGTCGTACCTAATGCCACGGTAAGTGCGTTCCGCTTTTGGGTATATCGCTTCTCGCTTTTGCCGCAGCCATTCTGGAAATAGATGAGGAGAGACCGTCTTATGATTGGGTCTTATGAGGGAGTAAGAGGCTCAGAGACATATTAATTATACGCAGTCCCGATCGCTGCTTGGCACGGTTAAAAAAAACACAAGCCTTCCCGTGGAAGTCGTAAGCGGCTACTAAGGGAATAAAGGCTTGTATAGGTAGTACTGTTACGCGATGGGCTTGCAACCTGTCTACACTAATATTATAAAGAGGAAAGATTTGATTGTTTGTTTGTTTGCATTGAATAGGCTCCGAAACTGCTGGACCGATTTGAAAAGTTCTTTCACCGTTACAATCCTACATTATCCCAGAGTAACATAGGTTAGGCTAGGCTATATTTTATTTTTCTGCGCGGACTGAGTCGCGGGCAACAGCTAGTCACTGTTACACTGGTTACAGAATTATCAACAAGGTTTTAGAGGTGTTGCCGTTGTTGGTAATTCTGTAGCTCTGCCTACGGCTCTGGGAATGAAGGCATGAGTTTATGTATGTAATAATATTGTCAGTTAGGTATTATAAAAGTTCAAACGGTCCCTTGAAAGGTGAAGCGGTGGTGAATGTATGTAATGTCCATGATTCAGTACCTACACGGGCTAAGGGCTGCGTTTATCGCGTGACAAAAGTTTGGATTTAAGGCATCCGTCACCTTCTGACACGTAAATACGAGAGTGAAGGATGCTTTATCCACATTTGACACGCGATATAAATAAAATAAAAAGAAATACAAAATGGAAAAAATAACAAGTACAAAAGCAAACTTATCTCTTTAAGGGGGTTGGGTACCTATTCTAGCTAACCTTTTGAAAAAAAAAACAATAGTTAAATAAGTACCCTAATGGCAAGCAAACCGTTATGAAAAAAAAGAACACAATAACAATAAAACCCCTATCGTTAGCCATAACCTTCGATAAATCCTAAAAAAAAATGCAAAGGGTAAAGGCGTTTTTGAGTCTTATTTTGGGATTTGAGACTTTTGCGCATTGAAAGTGGCCTTTCACTGCACTACTTAACGAACCTATAAAACATTTATAGTCCCGTTGCATCACTTAATCCAAGTGCACTGTCCCGTAAATGCATCATATCCATTACAGGTTCCGAGAATAAGTTTGATGGAGCACCTTTACACGTGTTGCTTACGAAACCGGAAGGCGATATAAAACGCATCACAAAGTGGAGCGGAGATATTCTGGACATGTTTATGACACTAGAACAAAGCTTGCCTACTTTTCTTTTTAAGTTGCGTGTGTGTATTTGGCGTCGCGTCGTAGCTCCCAAACCAAACTTTCCATAAGGTTTGGTTTGGGAGCTATGACGCGACCGATTCGTAAGGGTTTTTTATTCTAGCTAGGTTTGATGAAAATCGGAGTCACCAGCGCCATTTTGGGGTTTTTACCTATTTAACGGTTGTTTTCTATCATTATTATTTCTCTGCGACTTCATCCGCTTAATAAAAAACCGGCCAAGTGCTAGTCGGACTCGCGCGCGAAGGCAGTCCTTTTACCTATAAAAAATCACGTTTTGTTTAAATATTTATTTTATTTTAATTATTTATTTTTAAAGTGAATATACAACTAAATATTCTGTGGATATTTCAAGCGTAGCGTATTTTTTCGGCTGTTGCCGTTATTAATATCGATCCAAAATCGGTAAAAAATTACGTTTGTTGTATGCCCCACTTAAATATAAATTTTATTCTGTTTTTAGTATTTGTTATTATAGCGGCAACAGAAATACATCATCTGTGAAAATTTCAACCGTCTAGCTATCACGGTTCACGAGATACAGCCTGGTGACAGACAGACATACAGGGGCACGTTTTATAAAGCTACAAGTTACAATTTTGCAGGTCTAAACTGGCAACACTGCTCAAATAGCTGGTCGTCATTGGTCGAGGTTGTGTCAAACGGAAACTTGTAACCTGTAAAATTGTAATTTGTAGCTTTATAAACAGAGATCGGAATAGGTAGAGCTAATTTGCCTAAACTTGACGCATATTCATTCATGCGTGAGAGAGATGTGATTACATTATTGAATGAACATGCATCAAGTTTAGGCAAATTAGCTCTACCTATTCCGATCTGTGTTTATAAAACAGGCCCCAGACGGACAGTGGAGCCATAGTATAGGGTCCCGTTTTTACTCTTTGGGTACGAAACCCTAAAAATTACACAAAAGTATTTATGATAAAGCAGTTCATTACTTTAACCATATTCTGAATGAGTGCTACGTTTCACCGCCGACACCAAGAATGGCGTCGCATTTTAACTTTTAATGACTAATTGCCTTATAAGTATGTTTTTAATAACGCAAAGTAAAAGTGAATTTAAATTAGGTAATAGTAGGTGAATTGAATTTCAAGTTTTGGTAAATAACTGACAAAAACAGTAAAAGCCAAATTATTATTTATTAGTATAAAGCACATTTTATGGATGTTTTTATATTATTGTGCAATAAAGAATTTACACACATAGTTTTAAACTTTAATTTTCAGCTTTCGACTATTAAAGTAAACGTAATAGAAGCAGTATTTTTGTTATCTGTCCCACATATTATTTCATCAAATAAGGTACGGTGCGATAGCTTTAAGAAGGCCTTTGTTGTAGTAAGTAGTGCCTAAACGACTTTATACCCGGACCCCGTACCCGAAGGACTTTCCAAGACCTCTTGCTTGCATTTCTAAGATTTTTTCTCTGGCTCAATTTCTTCCGCATCCAAGTCAAGCCCTTAATTAAAAATATAAAAGAAACTTTTTGAAATGAGGTTAAAAATAAAAATGGCGGAGCAATTAGCGACAGTTTAGCGACCTTCCGCGACGCAGTGGTCAATTTAGAAATTATCCGATCCCGTACTGCACCAGCTGGTACACTTTCTAACTTTAATTACGGCTTCCAGCTCTTGTTTGGATCACATTGTCAACGTTCTTCCGCGTCATTATCGCGGCTGGAAACGTTTATACCATTTCCTATAAAGGGGACCGGCAAATTTACCTTACAAACAAGTAGATCTAAACCTAGCACGTTCAATGCCAGTGGCTCAGAATTTTATGTAGGACTGGGCCCGTTTTTAAGGTTTTCGGCACTCAATGCTCCTAAAAGGTTGTATGGATATAGTTACGCTTGCTATATGTAGCGAACCGCTGCAGAATGTGTATGATGAAGATAATTTGATTGCGGTTGCGGTCCTATTACCACTTTATAAGCACTTGCCTTCCTATGACTTCGTAATAACCACGCCATAGTTACAAATAATATAAATATATAAGTAAATGACATTTTAGAAGATGTAGCACATAAAAGAAAATAAATCATCAACCTTTCCAAATAAAGTAGTCTTGCCCGTGACTACGTCCACGTAGAACTCGTTTAACGATATAACAAAATGCGGATATAAGAGGGTATGAGAGATAGTTAGTGAGAGAGTAGTACAAACTGTAGGCCGTTTTAAGAGTTGTGACGCTGTGCCTAATAATACCTTATCAGAATATACCTAATTAAAAGGCAAAAAACGCCAAAACAATATTTTTTTAAATATTTTTAAGCAGTCTGAATAACTACACTTTTGTAGTACCTAGTAAAATAAAAAATAAAAATAAAGAATGTACTGTTTCCGCCCGGGATCGAACCGGGGGCCTTGTGCGTGTGAAGCACACGTGATAACCGCTACACTACGGAAACGTTGGCAGTGTGATCGAAAATGTCGTACAGTACTAGAGCGTACTTGTCTGTAAAAATTATAATGTTCTTTTGTAAACGTGAATCTTATCATAGTCATAATTCCATCAATGTCATCCATCATTGCCATCTGATCGTTATCTTGCATTTCATCGGGTAACTAAAAGGACCAAAAAAAAGATATATTACAAAAAATTGTCTATATGATGATTTTAAAGGAGAGCATAGTTTTCTAAGTGTACGGGTACAGTCACCAGAAATAATATATTATCCAACAATGGGCACAAAAATATCTGCCACATCTTTATTACTAGTATAACAGCGTGTCAGATATTTTGGCGCCCAATGTTGGATAATTTAAATTGCTAGTGACTACATCTTATTCATGTCAGTATTTATTTATTTAAAACAGACACACCAACAGCATAGGTAAATATCATTTATCACTTTTTTAATACTGTGTACATAGTGTATCTAATAAAATAAATAAATTAATTAATAAAAAAAAAATGTCTTACTGCTTATACCTATGTATAAAAAAATAAGCCTGTCATAAGCGTGCACAACATAAAAGTAATATTTACTTACAAGTGACATGCAAAAATTCCCTAGATACCTGTCATGCATGAGCCAAAGAAGGTTGCAAAAATACACTGAACTAGTATTTACCACAAAAAATACTGCGTTACTAAGTAGGTATGTATGTATTTATATCTAGGTATGTATCCATGTCTGTTTATAAGTGAAGTGTGTCATCATAGTAGTATCTATCTAAAACGCTGAGTTGCAGGTTTGTTGAGAACTAAACTTATACAATACAACTAAAGTTCTGTCACGGTCCGTACGACCGTCGCAACATGTATTACCACTATTGTAAAAGTACGTCTGTGGTGACCACCTGTGACCCTTACGTCAGCCGCCATCACTATTAATTGTAAACCCACTCTACAGAAGATGTAAACACGACACGTTAGCCAACAACCAAAACAAAGCAACTACTAATTACTATAAAGATGGCGGCGAACAAAAGGTTCATCTTCGTAATCAATAAGTGTTGAGTCACCGATCACTGCCTCAGAAAGAAACGTTATGCATTATAAACGCCCATTGTATATACGAGTCGTATAACCAATAAGGTCGTATAATACGACCTTATTGGTACTGGGGGAAGTTTGAAAAATTTCTAGCTAATGAGAACTGATACGCCCTTTTCGACTGGGAAGTGGAACACACGCAATGTCATGGAGTTAGGCCCTAATTTGAAAATGGAAGGAGGGTAGTCTCCAGCGCCTCTATTCTAGGCGGTAAAAACGATATCGTAGTTTGCCTGTTATGGTATTGTTATGACGTCAGCCGCCATTACTGTCAAGAAAATAAGAGCTATCAAAACGTTGACAATACGATAACAGATCAAATGCGATATTGTTTTAACCGCGTTGAATAGAGGCGCTGTGCTGCAGTGGTCAGCCAGTGACCTGTAGCCGGCCTCTGCCTATACGTAAAGATAATATATTTCCCACTCTTCGCACTCATATAGGTCTTTACCTATACGATACGATGTTACGTTATCTTCATTTCTTTCTTTTAATTTAGTGACGCAACTCGAGTGATAGGGATGGGGATTCGAAGTTTCGAATTTAGTGTGCCGTAGTTAAGAAATTACCGCAAAGACAATAAGGATTGACGAAAGCTGCTGGACGGTCGCGTCAGGCGCTTATGTCAATTCCTAATATTTCCCGGTTTCCGATGAAGCTGATTTGCATACATGTGTAAATTGGATGACAATGCAATACTATTAGGACATGGAGCTGATCTGATGATGGAGTCAGAAGGTGGCGACAGGAACTCCGCTATACTTGTAATGACTTCACTGATTTCAAATAAAACACACTATTAGTTGTTTACTTTAGGAAGGTATTATATGCACCGGCACACCGTCCGTACTCGTTGACAGCTTGCAGACGAGTGAGGGGCGCCCCGCTCCGGCACATACACTACAATACTTAACGTAGACCCTCCGTGTTGGGACTTTTTAATTACGTAATTCTTGATAAAAAAAAGTGCAGTCGGCAGCAAAAACTTGTCCCTAAGCTGAAATTTTTGACAGAAACTTACTGCTGCCGTTATTAATATCGAGCCAAAAACGGTAAAAAAATCGCGTTCGTTGTATGGGAGCCCCACTTAAATATTAATTTTATTCTGTTTTTAGTATTTGTTGTTATAGCGGCAACAGAAATACATCATCTATGAGAATTTCAACTGTCTAGCTATCACGGTTCATGAGATGCAGCCTGGTGACAGACAGACAGACAGACGGACAGTGGAGTCTTAGTAATAGGGTCCCGTTTTTACTCTTTGGGTACGAAACCCTAAAAATGACACAAAAGTATTTACAATAAAGCAGTTCATTACTTTAACCATATTCTGAATGAGTGCTTTAAGCAGAATTTTTCGGTGATACTGCAAAACCGCGTAACCAACAAATTGATTATAAAGCAAAATAAACCTAAACATCTTAGAAAAAAGGTGCAGTTTGCTCCTCATTTAAATTGTTACTTACGCGGTTTTGCAGTTTCACCGACGAATTACTGCTGCTCCGATTGTTTGATAGGATTTTTTTGCGATTTTACGATTTCTTTATCTTCTTTACCTCGTTTTTCTGTCTGTCTGCGTATATCCGTTATATAAAAACCATCAGGTAATCAACTTGTAACATTTTAACGATAGTATTATATAGTATTAATAAAAGGGACCGTATAAGACGTACCATAGGGTACGAAAGCATGAAAAAACAAACGAAATATTTATTTTTGGCGTCTTTAGCATATCCACCTTACTGTCTTTCCTCACCACTGTGAAATGGCTTCTGAAAAGTCTATGTCTAAAGTCTCTTCGTGGCTAAAAAGTTCATTTACTGGCTAGGCTGTACCCATGATGTTGGTGAAGTCTATGGGCCACGGCGACCGCTTTCCACAGGGCCGGATTATCTATTAGGCCGCTAACGGCTAGGGGCCCTGCATCAATTAGGGGCCCGCGCACCGGAAAAAATAATAATTTAGGAAGCAAGAAAAGTTAAAGGGTCCCCCGAATTGCATTGCCTACGGGCCCCGACATGGTTAATCCGGCCCTGGCTTTCCGTCAGTTAACCCTCTGGCTCATTTCATCCCTTTACTTTGTCAACCTCGTATCTGATCAAATAGATAGGAAAAGCACTCGTGTTTCATAAAGAATAAAGACTACTTTCCTATATAACTATTCGATCAGATACGAGATTGAGAAAGTAAAGGGACGATTTGCCTACTCTATAAGTGGCTCAAAAAAGACCTGCGTGTACTGCTCAACATTATGTTTCTTAATATGGTCTTCCAATTGGATCATTGACCACGCGAATAGTTCAGAATTCATTAATAACAACTTCGCTACCCATGTTTTTGTATTACATTCTTTCAGGTCATTGAACTTTGTAAATTAATTTTAGTATGGCCTACGCGTTGCTAATGACTACATTATAACAATGTAGTTTTACGCTCGGCTTCTGGTTTTGTAATACTATACGTTGAATTAAGGACACGGGAAGGCCTTTTTATAATTAAAGGGACTAGTGGATAAAGGCATTATGTAACTGTTGAAAACAAATGACTTGTTGTGTCTGAAGTTTTTATTTTGTCTCGACTGCCGAAGAAAACTCGGTGAATATTTTTTTTACCCTACTGCGGCGAAGCCCAAAAGGATTTATGTGTTTGACCTGTATCTATGTTTATATGTAAAGTACATACCAATTGACTTGTCTTATTTAGTAAACACTTTTAAAACCTCAAAATGCTCCCTTTTCGCCTAAAATAACAATTTTGTCGTAAAAAAATCTATCCATGATGTAAAATCAGGAAAATGGTGTGCAAAATGTGGTCTCTAGTTGCTTAATTCAGCTGAAAACGGGCATTTTAACTAAAAATGATGCATTTTGAGGTTATAAAAGTGTTTAGGAAATAAGACGAGTCTATTGGAATGGGCCATATGTATGTCCGTTCCTATGTCCCCTCGTAAATACTTAACGGGTTTAACCGATTTTTATAAATGATACGTCATTAAATTCAACTAGCTAGGCGCGAGTATAAATGGGTAGGTACCTACATAAAATTATTTAAAAAATCTGATTTTACCTACGTTTGATTGTTTTTTACATTATATTATAGATGATAGAATCAAAAAATACAGTTTTTTAACCTTACTTTGTAATTCTTAGTTGTAAAATGATTTTTGTAGATAAATATTAAATAGATGGTAGGTAAGTACATTAATAGACAATTACATTGACTTGACTAAACCTAGTTTTATTAAAAATTGCCACATTGGTACGATTGCCACCCAACCATATAATATGTGTTTAATCCATTACTGTCGTTTTAAAAGGGTTCGTACCCAAAGGGACCCCATAGGTAGAAAGTTGATTTTTCCAGTGTTTATTTTTATTACCGCTATAACAATCAATGTTAAAGTAAAAAAATAAAGAAACAAGAAACGTGTTTTTTTTTCGTTTTTGCTTGCTTGAATCAGCAGGAACGATTTATATTTATTAATTAATCAGTTCATCAATCAATCAATCAATCAATCAATCAATCTCTTGAACCGTAATAGCGAGACTTAAATTTAAAAATTAAAGGGGGGTTCCATACAAATACGTTACGGAACCCTTCGTGTGCAAATACGGATCTGTCCGGTTGATTTTTTCAAACATTCGATGGTCAATGTTTGTCGGACATTTAAGCCCGAAGGCTACTACAGCTTGATTGAATATTATAATCGTCAGAGGGAGTTGACAAGATAATAACGTGCCATTAACACATTCAGGGCCTCTATTCTAGGCGGTAATAGTAGGTTGTTCAACAAGGGACTAAAACAATTAAATCGTTTTTTTTAATATTTTTGCACAGTTGCCAATTTGAGGTTATTTCCACGCCGAAAATGGCGATAATCCTTTATTCACAAACATCATGATTGGCTGTTTAGGGGTTTCCAAAGTAAATTAAACAAAAAAAACTTTAGTCCCTAGATATTAATAAGGAGCTTTAGTCCCGGTTTGCGGAGACTCAAGTAACATTTTAAGAATCTCGACTCTGATCTTATTTACTTCCGACCGAATTAAAAACAATACGATAACATGTCAAAAGCAATATTGTTATATCTAGGAGAATATGGTCCCTGAAGTGAGTTGAAATGTTACCTCGGCCGTCAATTAGGAAAACTTGATTAAAGTTTATCTTTCCAACCATTTGGTGATAATGTAATCTGTTATACCATACACTGGGGCCGTATCATGAAAATTATGAACTGTTAATACTCGTAATTGATTTTTTTGGCGTTCGCTTAATTAAAATAAAAAGTGTTTGTTGCACCTTCTGTGACGTCACCGAGAGGTCCCAAGCTCCAGCGCTAGCTTAACTAACACATGCTTGTTGCTTTTTTTATTTACTTCATTTGTGTGTTGTGAATAAATGTACAAAATATAAAAATTCAAATACTATATACATAATATATATTTACAGAATAGGAATGTGCAAAGGTGATAATAGGCGAATAATATAAATAAATTTTAAAACTACATTTTTATAAAGTTACAAATTTTCTGTCATAGAATTAATCTTGTGGTTCTAGATACACAATCGATAATTTAAACTTTTTGTTAAATACGTACTCTATTTTTGAAATTCCAAGAAGTAGATAGTCAGGAAACTAAAACTCTTATAACATCTAAACATGCAAAAAAACATAACCCAATCATTCTTAACAATAGTACAATAGAACAAGTAAACAAATTTAAATATTTAGGAAGTTTAATTACCAATGACTCCAGATGCACCGCAGACATCATTCAAAGGATAGCCATGGCTAAAAAAGCCTTCAATAACAAGAAGCACCTATTAAGAACTAAAATATCAAAAAAGGCTAAAAAACGCTTAATTAAAATCTACATCTGGAGCATTGCGTTGTACGGTAGCGAGACTTGGACACTAACACAGAGAGATAGAGAAAGGTTGGAAGCGTTTGAGATGTGGTGTTGGCGAAGGATGGAAAAAATTAGCTGGACGGAAAAGAAAACCAACGAAGAAGTTTTGAAGATGGTGAACGAGAAAAGAACTTAAAAACTATAAAAACTATAGAATGTAGAAGAGGAAAGATGATGGGCCACTTGATGCGGCACGATAGTTTCTTTTTGAACATTTTGGAGGGTAAAGTCGAAGGAAAAAGAGGAAGGGGAAGACCTAGGCTCACATACTTTAACCAAATAAGACGGAAGGCGAATGTCGTGTCGTATCAGGAGGTGAAAAGGCTGGCACAGGATAGAGAAAAGTGGCAATTACTCCACCGACAAGAGCCTGGCTCTTAAATTTAATGATGAGATAGTCAGGATTTAGCAGATTTAAAAGAAAAACCTGAGGTTTATACGCTTTAATTTTAACTTTACTAATGGAATAAAATCGTGACTCGATTTCTGTTCTACGCTTCCATAAAATGGCTTTTCACAGCGGGGAACATTTAATAATAGGTCAAGAGCCACCGAAATTGAAGCAACGTCATCAGGCACCGATAAATCCATTTAATCAATTGGAACTTGACAATTTGTTGATTGAAATTTGCTTCGGAAATTTTCGAACTTTCGTAATTGAGGTAACATTTCGATCTGATTTTGCTATACAGTTTTATATAACAAAGTGCTGGTTCATTCTGGATTATATTAAATAAAATCATCATCATCACCAAACCCGGGGGGGTCTTTAGATGTAAATTATGTTTGAGAAGAAAGTTTGAATTTTATCAATTCATATTTCACTGTGCGATCTATAGATTAAAACATATTTTACATTTATTTATCGTTTATTCTCTAGCCGTTTGTTTACTTGTAACGATTTTATTAAGTGTGTTTAACAGTTCGCTCTCAGCCTATTATAAGAATTTCTTATAATTTCAATTTCGGTGTATTCGGCTCGCATGTTTATGTGTCGTAAATATTTTGTGACGTTGGGGTAACTAATCAGAGGGTGGTTCGTTAGGGTCGGTACTGATCCCCTTGGACACATTCTGTGCCAGGACTTTCCATAGAAGTTTCCATACAAAAAATGAGCCCAGTTTGGAGTCCCGGGCATTGTGTATTACTATACTATGCCGATCAAGTTAGGGCTATGTCGGTGTATGATGCAGTCGCAGTCAAATATAGAGCTAAAGCAAGGTGCATTATGCTGAATATTGTACAGTGTAGATTATGCTAGTTTCTATCAAAATATCTGTACTTATTTTGCACAGACAGCTACTTATTGAGAGTAATCCATCAAGGAAATAAGTACAGCTAAGATCATGCTTTCGTTTTTCGTGTCCATTAGGAGAATTTAGGACAGCTTGTAAACTCCATTATATTGCATTGTGGTTTAACTAGATGGTATAAAAAAATACTATTAAACTACTTCAAAAATCATATAGCAAGCCGCTGTTTCGCTGGAAAGCAGGATTCGCTAGTGAATTCTACGTAGATTTCTACGCTACTGTGGTCTTAAAGCATCTCCGCAGCAACATGACCATTGACGACAGGTCGCTCTGACGCACGACGTTTACAACATACATGCATCTATCATATCAAGGGGAATGTTCCGAAGAACTAACTGCAGCTAAGTTCATTCTTCGGAACATATACTAATTGCAAACTCTTTGCATTTCCACTACCTCGATGGATGGAAGTATCGGCAGATTACCACTTGGCGCTTTTTGTTGAACTTTTAACTGTAGAAAATTTTTTTGGGGCGCTATTTTCGTACCGCTGCTACTTTTAGGGGCCTTCAAAAGACATGCATACCTACTGTTTTCTCGAAAGCCGCCAACGCATCTCGAATTTATTCCCTGATGTTGCGGTTGTCCCTGGAGATTACTTCTCATCATGTGACCTGCTATCTCTTTTGCCTCTTCTAGAATCAGAAAGAACAACATGACCTTTCGTAGCACAACACGCCTACGTACTCAAAATAATTATGTTCCAATTTGTTGGTATTGATCGTAAAGTATGTTTATACTTACATCCAATGTTTATTTACCATACATTAAGATAACAAGTTATTTTGAATTGTCAGGTGTGCCCTTCGTTATGTTATTATTTTATTGTTTGCTCATTTTGGGCATGCGAGTAGAAATACTTGCATATATGGAAATAATACAGTTATGTTGCAAGTCATACTTAAACGCAACGGTACCTCGGCCTACGTTGTTTCATAAAACTTAAAAAACAAGTATGTGGTAAAATAATACAAGTGTTATTTGGTTGTTTCTGGTAATTTCCGTTTTTTTGAGGCTGCTTTAATTTTATTTAAATTATCTTAAATAATATAATAAATGTGAAAGTGGTGTTTATTTGTTCGTTTCTTCGTTCACGTTTATACCAATTAAAAAGTTTCAATCCGATCCCAGATCTATGACAGGATCTATCTAATTCCTTACTTATCTACGAGTGGATATCCTGTCGGTCGCCTAAGTCACAGTATAAACGCTTAAAAAGAAAGGTATAGTACAACCAGTTTCTTAATAGCAATCGGCATCTTCGTTTTTCTATGAAAGACTAATGACAAATATACTGTCAGTTGCGAGTGCAAGAGTGACAGCAATAGCTAGCCGAAACCTGTTAGGTAATAAGCTGGGAATACTGTAGGTATGTATGTCGCGCGGCTTGCATGTGTGCGTTCCTCGACCGTACGCGCCATGAGCCACCACAAGCAAACTCAACAGGACGCGCTAAGCCGGTTTAGTTGGGACCGTGAGATGCGCATAGACACAACACTAGCGCCCGAGTGGCTATAGGTAATAGAAACTCGTAAAGGTACTACGAACTTTTCCATTTATACTATGTCTAAGTGGAGTTCACCTTTTTGCACAAGTATTTTTAGGTAGAGTACCTACTTAATAAGATACTATTTATCCAGAAAAGCCGCCCCCGGGGATGGTGATAATCTAAGGGATAAAGTCGTCTGCGGAAGGACTAACTTTCCTTTTGTAAATTATAATTTTAATATGTGACACGACACACCAACCTACATTACCTGTTTTCCAATATGTCACATTCAAACCTGCTGTACTAGTTATTTTATTATATTTTATTCAATGATTTCGGGTCATGGCGTAAGACCATTGTTACAATGATTTAATCAGCAGATCTTGACTTGATATTTAGAGGTGATCTATGGAAGCCATGTCATAGATTGCAAAATGGTTACGTATTGGTATTTAAGTATGATTCATGAACTAGATCCCATGGGGTTCCTTAAGATACGAATCTGATTTCGCGATGAGTTTTTGCAATTGAATGACGTGACATTAACACCCATTTGCTATTACGCTGAAAACTCTTATTAATTGGATTATGTAACAGTTTTGTTTTGTGTCATTATCATCATAGTCATGATTGTTGGACATCAGTTCTTATGGCGCATCCACATGCTTGGTGTATGCCACAAACACTGCGGGATGCAACTATATGTTAAATTGAGCATGATGTACTTCTATCTCTCTCTAACGTACAGTTGCGTCCTGCAGTGTTTGTGGCAAACACCTAGCATGTAGATGCGGCTTTAGGGATGGTTCCTAGCTTTCTATAATCCGTAGTGTTGGACAAAAATTACAATCGTGTCGTTTTACTAAAACTCAAAACGACAGCTCGTTCGTCGCAATCGGGATATATCCGTTCAGCCTAGACCTGGTAGCAACACCACACAACACCGCAGGCAATAAAATTCGCATAAGTGTTGTCGTGACATCCACCATTACATATCCCCATGGTAGTCTACAAATGGCACAATATTAAAGTGAGCGTTATCAGAATCTCACATGATCGCAGACCCTACAAGGAACTAGAAAGCCGGTCGTGCGATGTCAGATTGCGCGACATCAAAACGGCGTGTGCGCATGGACGTTTGTACGGCAGCCGCTGTCGCAGGGTGGACAGAACGATCTACTCAGGGTCTCAGGGAAAGTGCTTTCAACTAGTAGGGTTATCATGCCATCGCGGGATTTTGATACTGCTCTATAGAACTATTGCAAAGTTACGTGAAAAATGTGGTGAGGACGGCTGAAAAACATAATTGCCTCCAGGGGCTCTATTCTGCTTGATAAAACCACTTTGCTTTTGAGTTACCTTCAGAATAGGTACTCAGGGTAAGGACCAAAAAGTTGGGCGCGCTAACTCACTCAATTAAATTTTCGATGAAACTTTTCCGTTGTGTCACGAAAATTAGCCATACAAAGGGATACTTGTCGTCGCACAACGGAACTCTTTTCGACTTCGTTATTTGTATGGTTAACTACGCTTAACTGTGGTCCAACTTTTTGGGCCTCACCCCTCAACTTTTCAAAAACAAGTGACCAACTTTCTTACTCTTAAGTAACTACATGTGTGCCCAACGCCAAATTGGTTGCTCTGGGCCGAAATTTTACATGCAAACATATTACATTTGACGTTTTATCGTATTGTTTTTAACTTGGCCGCCATTACTGTCAAGTAAATAAGAGCTATCAAAACGTTGACAATACGATAACATATCAAAGACGATATAGTTTTTACCCAGTTGAATAGAGACCCTGTTTAGACGTAAAAGGGCTAACTAACAAAGCAATTATAACTTTTTTTTTATCGATCGAAAAAAGTAGCATTCCAAAACAAACCGGCCACGCGTCAATTGATACTAATGCAAATCGTTATTACGTTGGAAAAAACTCGTACCTATCTGATATTTCGAGATGTATGAGTTTGAACTTAATTATTTTCATGTTTAAGTTTAAAATCGTACGTCACGAAATATGAGATACGAGGTTTTTTCAAAGCAATAACGAAATGGTAGACTAGAAGTGTATCGATTTATCAGTAAATGCTATCTTTTCAAAGTAAAAGCCGCTCGTTCCCACAGAATAGATAAATGTGTCACTGCCAAGGCCGTGACTCGATCGATACTCTCGTGCGAATTTTAACACGTGCATCTATCGATTCTTACCTATTGTTTATTTTAGAAATCGCAGGAAATATGTGGGATTATTAATCAGCCTACATTTTTACGGTTTTCAAAGCTGTAGGGTTTTTACAGAACCAACTTATCGTGAACTGAATTGGGCCTTTAAATTGACCATAAACGATCACTTTTTATTAGCAAAAATTTGCTTCAATTGTTTGCACGTTTCGGTTTGAATATGGGATTTTAATGTGGTTTTTTAAATATAAATTAATCTTACACGAAAACCAAGCCGTGTCTAATCGCCTAATGCCAAAATAAGTGTTAATTTACAAACATTGAAAACTTCCAGAAGCTAATTTAGTAAACGCGATTTGTGAATGAAGCTCATTATCATTATCGCCTTTTCGTCTAAGATTACTTCATTTTAAATAGCATTAAAAAACCAGCCAAGGCAAAAATTTCATAGTCGAAGAAGGTACCGATTCCCACGATGAAACAGTGATGGAAACCAGATATCATAGACCTCCAATCAAAATAACGTTTCACTTTATTTTGAGAGACGTGGAGGTCTTTATTATTTTGTACTGTCGCTTACCGTCTGTTATGGTTGGCAGAGCTCTGCGGGAGTCCTCTCAGTTTAACTCTCTTTTAATCATAACAAAGTTCAAAAATCGTAACAATTGTAAACAAGAGTATTGCGTGTTCTTCCACTTGTCATAAATTGTGGTTCTTCGAAATACTTCCTTATGAAACTAAATAAAATTGGAAAACCAATATAATTAAATATCAGGGGACAATGTCACACCTATTGACCTAGTTCCAAACTAAGCTCTAGGCTTGTACTTTGGGTACTAGACAACGATATAAATACTTATATAGAGAAATATATACTTAAATACATAGAAAACATCCATGACTCAGCAACAAATATTCGCGCTCGTCACACAAATATCTGCCCTTACCCAGGACCACTAGGTTCGTAGGCAGGGTCTCTACCAACTAGGCCAGCGCGTCGTCTTTAATATATAACCTAAAGCTTCAAGCATAAAATTCAAAAGGAATAGGGGTTTTGAAAATAAAAACAAAGGTATTTAGTGTTTTTAGTTCGAAAAGGTCACATTTAACGTTACGACATTGTTCGCTAACTAATAAGACAAAATAAATGAATCGATTACAATCGAAGGTTTGTAAACTCACGTTAGGATGTTACACAAGAAGGTAAACATTCAAGTACTCGTACGAATGTTTGAAGAAGACCTTACGTTGTTTTGTAAACTCAGCTCGTGGCGTGGTCGAGAGTTAACTTATGATACGCACTGCTACATCAAAACAGTCGTAACTCAAAATAAAACTGTATTTTAAAATCAACTTTATTACAACTTCTACGAATTTGAAACAAAACTAGCAAGGATTTTGAGTTGATACTGTTTTGATCTAGTAGTGCGAATGACGTAGGCTTACAGTCATGCGGGGGACCTCATTTATTTAAAGCATTTACGGCCGCTAACGCATATTATACTCTACCTGTTTACCTAGTGCCTTGAACGGGTATGTGCGTTTTTATAGTAGGTATGCGAGTTTCGTACCTATAAAACAAATGATGCGGCACCTAGGGAAAGAACCCTAGCTTTAGGGTTACCTATTGCAATTGTATTGTTAACGACTCGGCTGCCATTACTGTCAAGATAATAATAAGAGCTATCATAATTTTAACAATACGATAACAATTAAAGAAAGGACAATGTAAAATAGATACTTAAGGCATGACAACAGATGGTAAAAATGCCGATTATAATGGATAAAGTCAACAAGTTATGCACACCGCATATAAATATAGGTACTGGCAAACTGTGTATGAAATATTTACGATTTTCCCTTGGCTAGTTGATTCTGAGTTGGCAAATTCTTGTTTTTATCTCGTTGCAATCAAAAGAAATCAATCAGTTCGCCAATAAACAACGCAGTTGTAACAATATTGTACCAATTAAATGTAACCATGAAGATTGACAGAAGAAAGCAAGGGAGCAGCGGGGAAAGTGGAATGCTCGGTCGTTAGGTTAGTATAAATCCAAGAAACAATCCGCCCTTGGAGAAAACGACGCGTTTAATATAAAAATCCTATTGGAATTGCATTTTTATTGACAGCTGATTAAGGTAAAATCAGCTTTGACAATTCAAAGCACTTGTGCCCTTTTTGCTTAAAAAAGTCGGTCTGTCGTTCTTTGCATAAAGGACGCATCTGATAAAGTCATCGTATCCCATATACGACTGTGTGGATAAATCTGTAGAGTTTACTATGCTTCGGCTATTGAATTGCAAATGTGGCCTTTTTACTGATAAAGGCAGTAATGGCCGGTAAGGCCCTGCCTAGTGTCAAAGCATGCAACGTCAGCTATTACTCTATGACGCTAATGGTTAACGCAGACGTAAAACAGGAGGAAGTTAAAGAACATGTTTGATTTAGTAGTAGGTACTAGTAGTTTGGAATCTTAGCTGGTTTGAGAATAGAGGTAATCATTTAAGAGCTGCGGAGTTTACGTGTATATAATGGTAAACCCATCTATTCTAAGACCTAAGTAATAATAATATAGCCCCACACTTACTTTACACATATTTTTTTTATCAGATGATAAGCCAAAAGCTAAGTCATTAATTTCAGAAGTCAGTTTTGGATGAAATACTTGGGTTGTTTCTTTTTACTCATTAAGATGGTGATCGCAACATGTTTAAGTACGTAATATCAACAGTATATACGCACCCTTGGCTTAACTGTAGCACAAATAAGAAAACCACCTGCTGAATAGTTAACAGTTGCATTGTTTGTTGTGCCTAATGCCCTCTAATGGCTTAATCTTATTAATAAACCCCATTACCGGCATAGCACGACAACCTGTTATTATCGACGCCCACGTAACGAGCACGCTGAATGGGGACGTTCGTTAAACGCTCAATGAAACACGATTACACTAAGGCATATTTTTGCCTACAAAATAACATAATTACGCCACGAAAAAGTATGTGGCTTATGGTAATCGTGTTAGCAATTTTGACCAAAAAAAATACGCAAAAAAAAAATTAATTTAGAATAATTTAAAGTCCTATTTGAAATAACATCGATTTAAATTCAAATAGAGAACGCATGTTGCAACATTTAAAAGATAAAACTAAATTGAACCTGCACGACGTAACCTTTTATCTGATTCGAAATTCGAACGTCAAAGAAGAAAAATCGTGGTGTCATTATCCGCCTTCAAATTTGGAACGTAATTGTAATTTTACTGGCTGGTAAATCCACAATTTCCGTCCCTTTTCTATTACCGTAGTGCCGCACCTACGTTTTACGAGTAGTTCGAGAGACTAAAGCCCTGGTGGTCGATTATCGACATCAAGATCTCGAGGGGTCGCGTTGTCGCCTCCCACACCTTGTAATACGTTGGTGTATACATGTCGTCGGGGTAATAGGGCCCTATTAGTTGGTAAATATTTTGTTCATTTTGTTCAGTTGTTTCTATTATATAATTATACTATCATTTAAAAATATATTAGTAAAGTGAAAAACTTACTGTTACTCACAAGAGTTGTGAAAAACCACATTTTCAGAATTTGAACAGAATAATATTTAGATCATTAATCTAACCTAACCCATCCATTGAACTCGATACGTTTACACAGTTGTTTGGTTAGTTTAGCCGAAAACAAAGCGTTTGAAGTTGCCCTCTTTAGAGCTAAAACAATCGCAATTCCATTAACGTTGTTAGAGACAGATGTACAAATATATATCCATGTACAACAATGTTTTTAGGACGTTCACTCTTTTTGTGTTGCGTTGTTAAATATTTTCGCATTTTTTTTACAGAGATTTAAATATACGGAGAGCACCAATTTTTTTTGGAACCTCACGTTTTTTACAAAATATTAACAATATTGTTATACATGAGTAATTATTTAAGAAGCAAAAACAATAAATCAGCGTTTCTAGCGTGTTTATATGTCAAAAACTCCAGGTACTTCATTTATTTGACGTTGTTAAAAGTAATATAGAAGACAGATCTTTACCGAGATGCCCCATCAATAACTATAGAACATTCTGTACATACTTTTCTCATTGTCGTAATGTGGCTTTGTTAATTATTTCCAATTAAAATTATATTCGCTATCGCCCTTAAGAATACAGTAGGTTTATACCCTTTCTGTCGTTATATATTTCAAAATAAGTTTGTTTTGTGCCCATTTATATTTCATTTTCGTAACATTATAATAAATCGTCGTAATTTCACGCCCTGAATCGGAAGCATTTTAATTAAATGCTAGAATTTTTTAATTAAAAGGGAATTAGGTTTAAGATGAATGGGTGGTCGTGTTTTCTGAACGTAACATAAACCGAAAATTAAAATAGTTTTGACATTTGTTATTGTTAACTGCAATATTTTTATTTTTTACCACTTTGCTAATAAAACGAGGACTTATGATTATACGATTATAACAAAATGTTTATAAGAAATATACATTCTTACATAAAAACTATTTATGTAATATGTATTTTTTATTAAATTATAGAAGTCTAAATTAAAACCTCCCTCTGACCGGTTGAATGACTTTATAGGTCTAATACCAATTAACTTCATTAAATTTATTGTTCTACACCCCGTTGCTGGCCACTAAAAGTGGATCGGTCATGCTGTCAGAACTTGAAGGCCGAAGTACATAAAAAATAATCTTAGTTTATAAAAACCACAGAAAAAGTTAAAACATCACGAAATACTCAAACACTTTCTGTTGAGACGTAGAGAAGATATCGATTACCAAAAACAGGTCATGAGAATAGACCCTTTCGTAAGTATTTGTTACCAGTTTCGAATTTATAAAACCGTTAAATATCATGATGAATACCGCCAAGTTTTCCACCTGTTGCCCAGAATTGAGGTTATTTTACGTGGTAACTAGGCTATATTTACATACAATATATTAATAATACACTAATAAATCTTAAAACATCCGGTTTTTAATCAAAAAATCGATTCACGGAATTAAAGCTAAATATGCCTTAGCAACGCCTCTGTATAATTTTCCAATAGAAAATCTATCTCCCGTTTAGAAAAATGACAAGTGTAAGCGACGTCTTTAACATGAGAATATATGATGACTTTGCTTATACATTATTCAAGTAATTTCAAGATAAATGGTACTAGAAACTAAGAAACCGGACAAGTGCATGCAGGCCCTGATTAAGTCCAATGTAGGGTTCAGCAGGCAAACAAGGTAATAAAATAAATAAATATCATTGCCGTGGGTCAGTCTCAAATTCTGGGGTCCTAGTGAAAAAGGGTGTAAGTCTCCTGAAGGTCAAGTGAAAAAGAGTTTAAGTCTAGTATAATCCGTTGATGTAAAAACCCTTTTGTAGAACAAGTTAAGTCGACTTATACCCTTTTTCACCAGGCACCCAGAATTGACCTAGTCTCAAACGAAGCTCTAGGCTTGTATTTTGCCCTACTAATCCATTACGCAGTTCCTCAAATAAAAATCCTGTAGCCATATCAACCTTATTACTAACAGAAGAAAATTAAAACTGCTTTGGTTATTAAATTTGGGATACTGCTTATTAGCTTAGTAGTAGGGATTGCAAATAACCGGTTATAACCGGTTTTAACCGGTTTTAACCGGTTATTTTCATACAAACACGTCTAATAACCGGTTAAATTGCATTCCCTACTTAGTAAGGTAGTATTATGGGTACTAGACAACGATAAACATACTATATGAAGAAATACATACTTAAATACATGGTAATCATCCATGACTCAGGTACAAATACTCGTGCTAAACACACAAATATTTGGTATTACCGGGAATCGAAGCCGGGACTGCTAGCTTCGTAGGCAGGTTCAAAACATTGTAGTAGGTAGGTACAGGTACCTCCTGCGTCTAACTCCCTTTTGGCAAGTTATACAGTTATATACAGAGACAAGTGACCCGCTCTCGCTTCGCTTCGCTTTATGTGAGTTTTCTGTAACACCCGTACAAAATCCAGAATTTATTATACATAAAAAACCGCATCAAAATCCGTTGCGTAGTTTTAAATATCTAAGGGAAAGATAGACAGCGTTAAGCGACTTTATATTATACTAGTGACCCGCCCTCGCTTCGCTTCGGTTTATGCCAGTTTTCTTACATAATCCAAAACTTATTACACATAAAAACCTTCCTTTTGAATCACTCTATCTATTAAAAAAAACCGCATCAAAATCCGTTGCGTAGTTTTAAAGATCTAAGCATAAACAGGGACAGACAGCGGGAAGCGACTTTGTTTTATACTCTGTAGCGACTATATAGTGATACAATACAGTTAGATATAGTCAGGCAAAAGGTCAAATTAAGAAACTAAGTGTATTCCCACAACGGATCTCTAAAAAGTGACCAGTAATGAAACCGTAACGGTTACCTTACCTCGCCACACACAAAGCGGTGACGTAACGTTTTCAAAACAACTGTGAAAGTATTGTTATTGAAGAGATGGACATATTGGACGTGTCAATCATACTGTCAGTGTCTATAGCTGTTTGGGCAAGACCAGCCAAGCTTATTGGTTGCAAATAAAACAGACTGAGTGATGTTTTAGGGAAAGTCGAAGTTGGACGTGGTTTTGCAAATACCGTCCAATATACCGCACTGCCAGATCAACACAGCATTAACTTAAAATACGACTACATTTTAAAATCGACTTTAATACATTTCCTATGAACTTGAAATAAAACAAGCAAGTTTTTTGAAATGATACTACGTCGATCTGGCAGTGCGAACAATGTAAACTTGTTTGTATTTGAGTTTGATTGCTATAGATATTTGCAATGTCTTTAAATACGACGTGGCGGTGACCCTGCTTACGAAGTTACCTGTCCCGGGTTCGAATCCCTAAGGGAAAATATTTGTGTGGTAAACGCGAATATTCCTCAAGCCGTTGCTGCGTGAAGAAGTAACAAACTAACACACACAAACTTTCGTATTTATAATATTAAGTAGGATATTGCTTTCGACATGTTATCATATTGTTTTTATCTCAGCCGCCATTACTGTGAAGTAAATAAGAGCTATCAAAACGTTGACAATACGATAACATGTCAAAGGCAATATGGTATTTATTACCCAGCAGAATAGAGGCTCTATCTGATAGTACATGAAATTAAGTTTTTAGTAGGTCGCGACTTCGTGGTTAAAAACACAATAAGCTGCAGTTTCAATAGGTACGAGTACTACCTTCTATGATTAAAACAATGTCCTAATTCCAGCGATAAAGCTCTATTCATCAATCTTAATAAAAAATACATAAAGTACAATATTGTACAATATTGCCATCTTGTTCTAAATGATGTTAAAACGCTTTAAACCTACAAACTCGTGTGTCAATGGGTCATCGTTTACTTACTGCAGCTAATGGCGGGTCGAATTATACGGCACTATTCTTTAGACAAATATCATTTCGATGTCGACCTTACTAAACCATTTTATTTGGCCCTCGAAATCATAGCAAAATGTATGAAAGCGAATATCAAACCAATGTGATCGCTCAAGTTCTTGTTTCGATTTTCGATTTCAAACTGAGACTCGATTCTACAGGGTAAAAAAATGTTGCTTTAGTATAGTATTGTCAACGTTACGATAGCTCTTATTTAATTGACAGTAATGGCGGCCAATTTAATAACGATAACATAACACGTCAAAAACAACATTGTTTTATCCAGTAATATCTTGTGGCCCTTTACTAAGGTGGTATCTTTCCTTACTCTATAGTGTTGATGGAACTGTAAGAGCTGTTTTAACAAATTGATCTTGTCTTAAGGGTGAAATAGACTAGCAATAAAAATTGCAGAAGTTTATTGTTGTCTTTCTTTAATTTTAGTTCTAGAGAAAGAAGCATAATTTTGTTGTCTTTTTCTAACTTTAAATTAGAAACTTTAAAGCAGTGACAGTAGCGTGGGTAGATCTCCCACTAGATGGTCCGACGACCTCGTGAAGGTTGCGGGAACTCGGTGGATGCAGGTAGCACGTGACCGGTCGTTATGGCGATCCTTGGGGGAGGCCTATGTCCTGCAGTGGACGTCGTTTGGCTGAAATGATGATGATGATGATGAAGACAGCAGTCAACTTCTTTATTTTCTATCTTTAGTCTATTCGGTTAAGATTCTCGTCTCAAGATATCATATTATTCATACGGTTCTAAGAATGGAACAGTCACTTCGAACTTTGATTTTAGAAGTATAAAAGTGACGTAAATGACTAACAATGACGTGGCGTACATGTACGATGTAGCGTACGTAGCGTGCGTAGCGTGCGCCGCAGTTGAATTTCGGGCTATGTATGGATCGTAGCGGTAGAGAATAGGGCTAGGCCACCGATGCATTAAAGGTTATGGCCAATAGATGGTACAGTTACCTTTGGAAAGCCCTTTTACTGTCGCAATCAATGCTAAGAGTCGATACCGTACGGATGTTGGGAAGTAATCAATAATGTCGATAGATTTTGTTAACCTTACGGGTTGGCGTAAATTGAAAATGAACTTAAGCTTGCCGTTTTAATAAATTATTTTTTTTGGTCATGGTTAGTTTAAAAATAACTTGTATAAAATACACGTCTTTTTCTACGCACACGTAATAAATAGTAAATGAATGTCGTAACATCTCATCAAATAAATGGGTTTTACATGTTTTCCCACAAATTTTGTATCGCCTATATAGACAATATAAACGTTTACATGATTTGAAAAAAATATCTGTTAGGTTCCTCATCCGTATATTACCTATGTCAGACGTATTATAAAAATAACATTGATTATTCAAACGATAAACTAAAATATAAATAATTCAGAAGCATATAGGTATCGTAAATGTGTTACCGGCGTTAAACCTAATAAAATGGTCATAAAATTATTGCATTTCATTTTTAAATAAACGTTATTTAAATAATTCTGTTTTATATCTGTTTACGTTAATCTGCTCTTTACTGTTAGAAAAGGAATATATGTATAGTTCGTTCGTTCAAATAGTGTGCATTGCATACCTTTGAACGGCTTCTTTGTACCAATTGTGGCGGCACATCAAAGCATGCAAACTACACACATCAAAAAGGACTAGGGATAAAAAATATCCTTACAATATTTTGATATTTTACTATGTATTGTCATACAGTACAATGCAAAACATCAAAATAGTGTAAGGATATCTATCATCCCTGGGCATTTTTGATGTGTGTATTTGAACGAACAAACTATATGTACATACTAGCTTTTGCCCGCGATTCCGTCCGCGTAGTTGTTTATCGTCATTCCCTAGGGAACTGTAGAATTTTCCGCGATAAAAAATATCCTGTGTCCTTTCTCGGAACCACAGCTCTTCTTACCAAATTTCGTCAAGATTGGTTTAGCTGAGAAAGTGTAACAAACAAATTAATTTCACATTTATAATATTACTACCTTTTTCCCCCGACTTTGTTCTCGTAGATTTCGATTATTGTTTTTCCTTTGGAAACTTTAAAATATGTATTAATCCA
Source organism: Acleris literana (assembly GCA_946894065.1). Lineage (NCBI taxonomy): Eukaryota > Metazoa > Arthropoda > Insecta > Lepidoptera > Tortricidae > Acleris > Acleris literana. The sequence continues at coordinate 6,171,417 of OX335689.1, read as the reverse complement.
GGGTATAAGATATTTCCTTTCCAAATTTCATCCAAATTCGTCCACCCGTTGCAGCGTGAACAAACTAACACACACACACACACACACCCACACGCACACAAACTTTCGCACTTATAATATACTAGCTTCCGCCCGAGACTTCGTCATTCCGGAAAATATAAAAGTTCCCAAGGGAATAACGATTATCTAAATCTACGCGGACGAAGTTGCGGACAGAAGCTACGTTAAATAAATGTATCTCTCTTGAAATACACACGTTAGGCTGACACCACCCCCTTTTTCGCGTCGGAGTTAAAAATGCACATGCACTGACACGGGTCATAAAAGCCATCAATAGCAATTGGGGTCAATATTACCACAACAGTTTGAGCTCGCTCTCCATTCGGTACCAAGCTCCCCAATCTCCCTATAAAACTGACCCCATATCCATTCTTGGCACCGAATGTTAGTTCGCCAAAGGCCTCAAACAAATAACCAAAACGTCATTAGAGACTGTTATGATTTATGACACCACGACTTGCCTGAAACTTGGTATCTAGCGTACCCTTCTTAGTAAAACAGGCATATTCCGTACCAATTGTATAGCATTTACGTCCTTATGTGCGACTGTTAAGGGTTTATGTGCTTCCGCGATTAAATTGCGGATGTGCCCTTTTTCCTTACAGTGTACCCATTCTGAGGGTAGGGTTGCCAATTCAAGCGTTTGCACTTATGGTTTTAAGATAATTTTGAAGCTGTGCTTAAATCGCGTAGCTGTCAAAAAAATCCATACAAATCTAGCTCTGGGCGATAAAGATTCTCACCCCCTATATCAAGTCCGATTTCCACGATTTTTGAATATCTTGTAGTAATTATGAAAAACTAGGTTTGTACGTTTTCGGTTTTACTAATATATTTTGTATTTTCTTGGAAAGAAAACGTACCTACAGACGTAGTTTTTCATAATATCTACGACATATTCAAACATCGTAAAACTCGGACTAGGTTTAAGAGGAAAGAAACGTTATCGCATTTTGTATGATTTTTTTTAGCTTCACAATCCTCTTAAAAACGCCGTTTCGTCGAACGGAGTTTCAAGCTACCTACCTAATTGAGAAGATACTCTCTAAAATGTTGTTTGTGCTCTCTGACGGGACAACTTAAACTCGCCGGTTAGTTATTATAATTATTACGTGTGTTCATTTGTTTGTTGGTTCCGACTTCACGCTCCAAACCCTCAACCGATTGACGGAAAATTGGGTACACAGATAGTTTATTGCGGGAAACGGGAATAAGGTATTTTTACCGCAGAATAGTATTGTTTCCTAGGGAATAGCGATAATCGACTTCGCGAACGGAGTCGAGTGCAAAACCAAGTGCTTTATGAACCTTTTCGTATTCAAAAATGGAAGTTATTTGCGTCTTTTTATCAACCAAAGTCCTTCTTTTTATATTGAACAGTAGAGTTTTATAAAACATATTATTATAGCACCGTTTTTAAAATACTGGCCGGTAACCCTACTCTAGGGTACCCCGTCAATCCGTACTAGTAAGTAATAACTGGGCTTGGTATTAGCACTAGTAACGACTAAATTGTAGCCGGAAAGTACATGTTATGGAAGTTCTCTAGGTCGCGTCGTGTAGGAAAGTTCTAGTAAATGTGGTACGAGTGCGGTCCAGACAAACTGACCAGTCAAAGTGTCTGCGGAATCCAATAGCATGTACATGCCACTAGCGACCCGCCCTCGCTTCGCTCCGGTTTATGTGAGTTTTCTATAACACCCGGACATAATCCAGAATTTATTATACATAAAAACCTTTATATAGTCATTATTTACATTATTTACTTGATATAGTCATTATTTTTAGTTTAATGTATTTTTAAATTTTTACATTTGTAATGTTTTATTTGTGCTAGTTCTAATAATTTATATTTGTTGCTTTATTACCTTGTAATGTAACTTACTTTTAAGTATTATTAAAATTAGAAAAAATGAGCTTCTGCTGGAGTTTCTCTCAGCGTTTCTTCTCCGCAATGATGGTCTTGTCCGAGGCGCTAGTAGATTCACTGTACATATATTACCGACGTGTAAAAGAGCCCGTATGTGGCCAATTTACTGAATAACTTTTTTTTTTATCCTGAATCACTCTTATCTATTGATGAAAAGTGCATTGAAATCCGTTGCGTAGTTTAAAAGATCGAAGCGTACACAATGATATTTTATATAAAGATACGTCATCTGCGCGCAAAAACGTTCCGCAAAAAGGAAGGCAAATTGCCTTACTTTTTATCTATTTATCTCTTTCTAACAATAGCGTTCGCTATGGATTGCCGTGTTTGTCTCTGTCAGTAATTGGTCACGGGTTTTGAGTGCGATTAGTATGAGCATAACGTATCTTAATATAAAATATCATTGAGCGTACATGGGGGACAGACAGCGGGAAGTGACTTTGTTTTATACTATGTAGAGACACTGTTCCATAGATTGATTACAGAAAATAAATGTATGGTAGCCATACATGTTCATATTTAAATCATTTTCGTATTAACTAGGTAATCACTCATGGCCAAGCTGCTTGAAACCTTCCGCGTTCAATGAAGAGTTTTATTTTCAAGAGTAAATTTAACTATTATAAATAATCGTAAATAATTGATAGCATCAATATAGTCTGGGAATGTATTGTACAGTCACCAGCAATAATATATTATACAACATTGGACTCAAAAATATCTGACACGTCTTTATTGCTATATAGGTATAAAAGCATGTCAGATATTTTTGAGCGCAATGTATATATGTATATATATTATTGCTGGTCAGTGTGCATTACTTAAATCAGTACGTAATATATTACATAATTATTCCAGTTATGGCTTTTGACGTAGAGACCTCGTCGTGTTGTTCTCCTAGTCATTATTTTTAGTTTAATGTATATATGACATGTAATGTTTTTAATTTTTACATTTGTAATGTTTTTAATTTTTACATTTATAATGTTTTATTTGTGCTAGTTCTAATAATTTATATTTGTTGCTTTATTATCTTGTAATGTAACTTACTTTTAAGTATTATTGTATTTTATGTATGAAAAAATGACCTTCTGCTGGAGATTCTTGCGGCGCTTCTTCTCCGCAATGATGGTCTTGTCCGAAGCGCTAGTAGGTTCACTCTATTTTACCGACGTGTAAAAGAGCCCGTATGCGGCCAATTTACTGAATAAATATTTTGATTTTGATTTTCAGCATACTAGGTTCTTAAATACTAGTCACAAAGACTATGTATCTGATCTGGTCCCAGTATTTTTGGATAATTCCATTGTTATTTTAGTTAAACTTATTTTTTATTAAAACTGTTTGATTAAGCCGTCGTTATATTCCCTCATTGTAACAAGTTATTTAAACATAATTAATAAGCTATAGGGGCAGCTAAAGCTCGCGTGCAACAACAACAACTCCCCCTTAAAAGGTAAGTTAGCAAATTAAATATTAAACTAACACGATCGCCAAGGCCTCCTTAGCCATGTAAGCGAGAATAATTGACGAGTAAAGTCGAGGCAAAGTAAAAAAATATACTCCTTAATTGTTTATTCAAGTTAACTTCTCGATATTCTTTAAGCACGTTGTTATTTAAAGGAGTTGAAAGAATTGATCGAATTTGAGGCATTTCTTTTCCATTTAAACAATGGATATATCAAGTCAAAGCCACATAGAAAACTTTAACTTACGTAAAGATGGTCTTTACCAACTGACCTGTCTTAGTAAACACTTTTATAACCTCAAAATGCATCGTTTTTGGCTAAAACGGCTGTATTCTGGTGAATAAAGCAACTAGAGACCACATTTTGCACACTATTTTCCTGATTTTCCATCATGGATAGTTTTTTTATGACAAAATTTTAATTTAAGGTGAAAAGGGAGCATTTTGAGGTTATAGAAGTGTTTACTAAATAAGACAAGTCAGATGGTGTGGAGTATAGGTTAAATTAAAGTTTAATTAAGATCAGTTCAGTAGGCCATAGGCAATTCATCAATAATATTTACTAATTTTATTCACTGCCTCACATAATTTACTCTTAATATTTCTATGTAAGTACACAATTAGCACAATTGCTACCAAGAACGGCTTCATTTTGTGTACGAAACCCAAAGAACTCAAGTTGCCCTCGCCTTTATTGTCGTTCAGTGTATTTTTCTACACGGTAAAACAATATTTCTTTTGACGTGTTACCGTATTGTTTTTATTTCGGTCGCCATTACTGTCAAGTAAGTAAGAGCTATCAAAACGTTGACAATACCGACTCTACACGTCAAAACAATAAGGTTTTACCGTGGACGTCTAGCCTAATGCGTCTTGCTCTAACTACCTATTTACCGCAATGAATAAGACGCGCAAAATACCAATACAATAGGACACTGAGCAACAACTGAGAGAAATTTAGTTGTACTTAACGTAACCCTTAAAGGCTTTGATAGTCAATCTGCCGTTTAAATCAGAACCATCAATGGTCAATCTTTAGCTTCATCGATTTCCGCTCCTAGCGTGCCTAGTATCTGATATTGCCGATAGCCTACACTTGCCAGTCGTGTCGGTCGGTGGTGGACACGCACTTCCCCTCCACGTGACCTTGTTCCACGTCTTGATACCATATTTGTGCGCGAGGTGATATTGTGGCCGACACAATGTAGCTAGTTTTATGTAGGTAGCGATAAAATAAAGTAACGCCATCGGCATAAAGTTGCAGAATATCAAGATTGGAACATGTGTAAATCTCACACCGTACTTCCGGAGCCATCCACAAATTAAGTTTATTTTTTTCCAACAACAAGTATACGTGGAAGAATATTTGTTTAAAGGATGGCTCCGTACAGTTTTACTTTTTTTTTAATAATCTTACTACAGAGAGGCTGTATAGTGGTGGCTTGTTTCTGCTAATGCACAGGTCCATTGACTGAGTTCTTTTTTTCAAATGACTTTTATATCCTAAGGTCGACATGAATCACTTTCAACTCGCTTCTAACTAAGATAAACAATGGCCCACTTTCAGAGTGGTAACCAATAAGTTTAAAAGCATGCCACAAGCGTGATAATACTTTTTAATTACGATTTTTTCTAATTTCAAGCGCTCGATTTCGTAAAAATCGCTTCGCAGACTGTAAGATGGAACACCTCTATGCACCCCCGCACAGAAGTACAACAATGCGAACTGGGGCCCGTTTGTCAAACACTTGTAACCTGTAAAACATGTCGAAGTCTCATTTAAATAAGGTTTACGGTTTACCACCATTTGCTAAAAAACGTTTCACTAACTGATTCATTTCACAAACATATTCTTTTGCAAAACGCAATTTTTCCGAAACTGTAAAAATTTGGGGATTTTAATAAAACTTACCTTACCTAACCTAAATAGGGTTCTACAAGATGGTCCTGAAATAAATCTTGAAATATTTACAGTCTCGGAAAAAAAGCGTTTTGCAAAATGAAATGTTTGTGAAATGTTGTTAAGCAAGATATTGGATAACTTTTAATACATATTGTTGAAAAGTGATTGCCACTTGTAATTAAAGTTACAAGAATTTGAAAAACGTGGCCCTGGTAGCCATCTGGACCGACCCTACGCAAAGTCCTACCATTAACGAACTTGCTCTAAAAGTCTAAATGCCTTTCTACCACGGCCCATTGAGAAATTCCCGTAGCGCAGCGTGACCAAATCAATTAAGATTTAGGTGCCTCGGTAACACCGTTTAGGAAATCGGGGGATGATATCAGATGCCCCAGTTCGATAGCATTGTGCTCGGCGGCTACTATCTTCGCTAATTAGCTGCCTTTTGTGGAATACTGGTTTTAGCTAGTTTAAGAAATAATTGCGCAAGAATTTCTGAACAGATAGTTGAGGTAGTACACGTTTGAGGGTTGTGCATGTCATTATCATCGAGATTATTTAAAATATTTTGTTTGTATAGGAACTAGGAAGGGTAGCCTCCTAATTATCTATCGGTATGATGGCAAATCTCGTACGGCTTAGTTGTCCATAAATAAATCAATGACCACTTATAACGGTGGGAAGCATCGCAATTATTTATACAGGTACGGTTATTAGGGAGACGGTGTTAAGAATACAGGGAAAGAAGAATGATATTTTATATTTAGATACGTTATGCTCATACTAAACGCATTCTGAAACCGTCGCCAATTACTGACAGTTGCTACGTTGCCATATTTCTACAGACAAAGACGGCAATTCGTAGCGAACGCTATTGTTAGAAAGAGATAAATAGTTGTTTCAAATTGCGTACCCGAATGACGCGGCGTGCCCTCTCATGGCTGCCATATAGCTACCCGTCTTTATCGCACTCATGCGATATCTAATTATGTATTTCATGTTTCACAGGTGACAGTGACGCCACCGGTGCAAATTAAACAAAGTATGGCGATGTAAAACAAAATGTAAAAAATATTTACGGTATTTACGAATGAAATGAGACATCCTTTCTTCCTTTTATAGTTACAGTATAATTTCGGCAGCCTCGAAAAACATAAGACGGCATTTTTTATGACTTATATTTGTTGCCTTTCGGTAATAAAACTTTACTGTTTTTGACGCATGCGTGTCAGCGGCCACGGCGCGACTGAACGGTAGTAAGGCAATTACCTTCCTTTTCGAGGAACGCTTTTGCGCGCAGATGACGTATCTGGGAAATCTTGGGAAAGAAGATGTTTAAAAAAAAAAGTAAGCATTGAACCACGGTCCTCTTCATTGGGCATTTGACACTAAACGACCGAACGATACGCAATAAAACCACGCCTTACCAATGTTCTGTAAGTAATCGAACAGCCAACGACTGGCTCCGGTTAAAAAAGTTGAAAATCTTTAAATGTTACATACCTAACTAAGTAAATTAAAATGAATGAAAGACAAGAAACAAACAATATTAAATACCAGCTCTCGATTTAGGTTAGACATTTGTAAACCTAATTCCTAGACTTTACCGCCTTATTGAATGCTATCTAGAAATCTTGATCAATTCGATACTGTCCAGTAATATATCAAATCCAAGTCTCGTAGTATGCCATGACAAGATAGGGTAACCATAGGTTTTAGTAAACGTATTTACAGAATTCAAAAATAATACATAAAAAAATTAAACTAAACGTATTTAAATTAAAATAAAACTAAGCCACTCAAATATTAAAGATATAAATAAAAATCACCACTATAAAAAGAACACCCCCTCTAGCAGGTCACTGACTATGACACTGGCTGCATTACCTCTCTAAACTAACTATTAAAAAGATAAAAATCCCTTTGTTTTTATTGCGACCCCGACTTAAGAACTGATAACTCCTTAACGAAGCCACCTCCTTTGAAATCTTAAAACCTTCCCGATTAATATATCTAACCGCATCCCAATCGGCATATGCGTTTGGAAGCTAAATGTTTTACACGGATACAAAAGTTAAATGTTTGACTGTACTTTTTTGTGCAGTCATCAGCCACTTATCGAGACCAATGTCACGTGTCTAAACATTGTGGGTGTAATATGTTAATAAAAGCGGACATTATGTTACCAAAATATCATGCAATGCATCAAAAAAAAAAGTAGAGGAGGAGAGAATCACTCAGCGGGTAGGGGAAATTGGCGATGTTTCTGTTTGCAGCGAACTACTAGTTTCTTGGTCATTGGGTATATTAAAAATCCAAAACTAGGTCTAGTCTGTATCTGTTAACCCAATTTTTTATTTTTTTTTACTCAATCTTTGGAAGTTTTTCCTTTTTCTTTACCGCTATTACATAATTGGAAGAAGTTAACGAGGCATACATTTGGAGGTAGTTAGAGCCCCAAGCCGTCCTGGATTCCCAGTGAAACCTCGGCGTGTGGTCATCCCACATCTAATTCTCCCAGGCGTTTCCACTAATAAGTTGCGAGCCGCGATTGACAATTATCAGGTCTTAATTCTCCATTGCTAAAGTGAATGCGCTTGCGCCCATTATAGTTGGACTCACGCGAGAACTGTTATCATTGGTTCTCGTTTGGTTTAAATACTTTAAATAATTAAAATGTGGAATTCGACGACGAGAGGGACGATTATTTTGCTAAATTCACTTCCAAATCGGTCCATCCGTTTGGGAGCAACGATGCCACAGACACGCAAACAGATGATACACACGTTAAACTTAACACCCTTCTTGTTTGAGGGTTACACATCTCTCTCTGTCTCTCTCTCTCTCTCTTCTTCAGCCTGTCGTCGCCACCCAATGATGAGTGTAGGTCTCTTCCAATGCACGACATCTCCTTCGATCTTGAGCTTTCCTCATCCAGTCCTTACCCGCTATCTTAACGAGATCGTCAGTCCATCGCAATTAGGGTTGCCACTCGTACTTTATTATAAAGTATCGTACTCTATTTTCCCGTACGTTATATTTTACGCAACACATAAAGTACCGCAAAGTACTTTATTTATGACATTTTTTTTTCTAATAATTAATAAATTTAAACGAAATTGTACCTGAACGCAACCGTCAAAAACCCTCGACAAAAACTTTGTCTTGCCATGTTTGAACGCGATTTATACTTTAATTGTTGTCAAATACGCTGTTAGAATAAGCAAGGTCTGATGAGTGATAACTTGATAAGAAATATGTACTTAAACATAATAAAAAAATACTTTACATTTATGCTGCGTACTTTATTATTATTCCTGTTTGGGTAAGTAATACTTTATTCTGTTAAAATAAAGGTGGCAACCCTAATCTCAATGGTTGCCTCCCAACGTTTCTTCGCTTGTTATTAAACATCTCTACGAAAATACAACGCGAGAATTCTTCGTAAACCGCTAGTACACAACGCACCTCTAAAATGTCACTGTTGCGCAACGTAACTGTTATCCCGCCGTAATTAGAGTAGTTCCCAGGAGTATCGGCCGATACGTCACGATCTAGCGCTAAATACTTCTATTATTTTACCCGCGTACTCGAAGTATTTATTGGCCTGTTGAACTGGATTACGGACTTGCTTCGTTTACGTTGACGATCTTTTATCTGTTGTAATGGTGTCTATTGCTTATGTGTTACAAAATCACTTTAGTCTTGCGTTGGCGTTACTTTTTTATACCACTTCCCTTAAAAACCGCAACCCTTAAGTGATTTAATTATATTGCCCAATAATTCTATTTTCTGGGTGGGGATTAACTCCAGGGTTTGTAACAAAAAATCAGTTAGCTTTTGAACCTAACTTTTTCTAAGAGATGCGCCATGCTAAGACTTGGTGGTCTAGTGGCTTATGGTGTGACTCATAATCGTAAAAATAGAATAGTAGGGTTAGTAAAAAGATAGATAACAACTAGTTCTTATCTTCACTATTAGATAAAAAAATTGCAATGATGATGATGTGTGCCGAAATGATCTCCACTCAGCAAAATGGTTGACATGAGGATGCCAACCTGACTCCCCTGAAAAACAGCCAGGTTAGCACCCAGGTTGGTGACTTACGCAGGTAAGGGGATAATACCACCAATATCGAACCCTACCTGATGGTCGCCATGTACCAATGAGTTTTTAACTTAAGTACATTGGTACAATACGAGTACCTTAGGGTTGTGTAGTACATGTACTAAGAGCCAAAAAGAATTAATTCCTGCCATTGTACTAGAACGAACTATTCCGTGAAGTTTCTGCTCTTAGTTCATTTAGTACACGCGGAGCAAGAACCGAATAGAGCAGGCAGAGCAGTGAGTGACACTGACAGCAAAGCCGGCCATTCATTCGGTCAAAGGAGCATGAGCAGACCAGTTTCTTTCAGTGTACTAGTGTACTATAATAACACAAGCGCGCACAACCCTAGAGTACCTAAGTGCTGTGGGAATTGACGCTCCAACGTTACAAAAACACCGGAAGAAAACCTGCACAATTGACCGGAAAGAGGAGTGATTGTACAGAATATCCTATAGGGTTGAAGTGTACCCAAAAGAGCTTATCTGCAATAAAATAGGATGCGCTCGACGGATTACGTAAATAGTTGCAACACTTGCGGCAGTTGCTAACGTGGAAGATGAAACTATGAATGCGAAAGTAAGTTAGTTCGGCGTCCAATTTAGTCTTGGTCCTCAGGGTTGGCAACGCATTTGCGGTCGTATTGCAATCTTGAAGTTGTAGTGTTAAGATTGCAAAAAATGCCAGAACTACTGGACTTTGGTGAAATTTGAAGAGATGCGGATGCAATTTATATTCTACGAAAAAAAGGAGGATCCGCATCTATCATGTTGACATTTACAATATTGCTCTCCCATGTCAAAAGGGCGTATGTTATGTGCAGAGCTCGGAATAGGTAGTGCCTATTTACCTAAACTTCGCGGGAGGAAGTAACTAACAGTGGTTATCTTATCTTATCTTATCTTATCTTACAGATGGGCCCTTTCGGATACACTTCGACCCTTTAGGATCTTTTGTGCAATTACCCTCTTACACACTCAGCTGTTCGAATGTGCAGGTTTCCTCACGATGTTTTTCCTTCACCGTAAGAGCATCGGGTAATGCACTTAAGTTAGAAAAACTCATTGGTACATGGTGACCGCGGGGGTTCGAACTCGGTACCTTACGATCACGAGTCGACCCTCTAAGCCACTAGGCCACCGACGCTCTCAACTAACAGTGGTTACAACCACCAAAAAGAATTATTTTTCTTTTTATTGAATGCGGGATTTTCCGGGATTGAATGTATGACTCTAAAGGCTTAATACATTTAACTTTACTTATAAATCTTACTATATTGCATATTATTTATTTATTTATCTTGAAATAATAATCAGTCATAAAACAATATAATATAGATCAAATTGAATCAAAGGAAGCTTGAAATTTGTCCTTTTTAGTTTATTTAAATAGAATTATAATATCGTAAAGCATCGTGCTATCTCTTTCGCACTCGCATGTCCTTAGAGAGCGTCCTGTTATCATCAGGGTCGCAAACCGCAGCAGGTAGTAAGTATACGTCTAAAGTGTCGGCTACATCTCTTTTTGTTGAATACATTCTATACGATATTATAATTATATTTAAATCGACTAAAAATATCAAATTTCAGGCTCCCTTTGATTCAATTTGATCTATATTATATTGTTTCATGACTGATTGTTATTTTGTTTCAAGATAAATAAATAAATAATATGCAATATAGCAAGATTTATAAGTAAAGTTAAATGTATTACTTTAGAATAATACAGTCAATCCCTGGAAATCCCGCATTCAATAATAAGAAATACATATTTTTGGTGGTTGTAACCACTCTTAGTTACGTCCTCCCACGAAGTTTAGGTAAATAGGCACTACCTATTCCGAGCTCCGGTTATGTGTAGGTAAAGCAGATTAAACCCTTTACCGATATCAATAAGGTTGCACATGTAACAGAAACACCCTTTTGTTTAATCGGCTACATTATAGTCAAATAAACATCCTCATTCAAACAGCAAGATGCTTATAATTTACTACACTGAGCTACTGTATACACTAGCGTGCTAAATTACAAGAGAACAACGGCAGCTTAGCACTTTATCAAAACTTAACAGTCTCCCATTGGCAATAACGTTACAAATATAGTAAAAGTTTCATAGTACATAAGCTCTTTTGCCTTTGAAGAGCCAGTGTAGTGGTGCACAAATAACTTGTATCTTAATAAAACACATAAAAGGATGTCCTGAAATACGCTAGCTGTTGGCGGCGGGCCAGCGGTGCTCATCGCCTAAAAGGAGCTCGTTGGCGATAAACCGGCGATAATTTGACTAAAACAAGCCATAGTAAAGCTAGAGGATGTTTGGATTATGTTAACAAGTTGAAAAGTTCCATATTGGGTCCAATTTGTATGGTCTTCGAGGAATCTGGGTTTTAAATACAATGTTTTAACGACTACTTTCCATATATGGTCGGCATAGCAATTTGTTCGTTGTACAGTCAAAACTACTATCTATACGGCAATCGCGCCAATTATTTTTTTAAATAAACCTTATTGTGAGGGGCATAGGGCGTGAAGATATTTTTGGCACCTTGGGAACGTATATTTATTTATGACTTCGAATGTACGTGTCAACTAATATTTTTAATTTTATAAATTAAAATCAATTATATTACAATCTTAAACATCCTATATTAAATAGGTTCTAGCTCTGGTTTTTTTTTCATAATTTATTTTATGTTTTCAGGTAAATCCAGGCAGGCGAAATAATATGGTGTAACTTATAAAAAAAGGTATTTAACGTAAAATTACAATATGCCTGTACTTAATAGGTTCATTCTATGATAGGTAGTTTATCCCTGTTGGTAAAGGTATGATAGTATCCTCGTAAGGCCCGATGTCCTAAATTTAGGACATCTGTCAAAGCGACTTTTGACTTTAGTTGACTGACATGAGATTCTTTTTCGAACTAACGAAATTTGACGTGGGCCTTACGAGGGTATGATAGCTTTAATCCCCTAACCAGGTAATAAAAAGCAAGGATTGAAAAAACTTATACGGTTCCATGACGGTTCCACAGACTATTACTATCTCGTCATTAATCAATCTTCATTAAAACATTATCAACTTATTCCTTTTACGGACCTATGGTCGCGACATTTTGTTTACTTAGTAAAAGGGGCGCGAATTGTTAAGGTTTATTATAAGGTCTTGAACCTTTCTAGTGTTACTGTATTAACTAATTCCCTGTCCCCCTAACCTAATTCTTTAAGGCCAAAATCCAAGAATCCATATCATTTGTTTTATCTAGGTACTCATGAAACTCAATTACAATTTAATAGTCCAAACATATAGTCCATACCAGCTGACTTACCAGCGACCTGTATTATTTATTAAACACTTTTATAACCTCAAAATCGTTCTCCTTTTTCGGCTAAATCAACCATTTCCTCTTAAAAAAACAATCCATGATGTACAAAATTTGTCCTCTAGTTGGTTTATTTATCAGAAAACGACCGTTTTAGCCAAAAACGATGCATTTTGAGGTTATAAAAGTGTTTACTAAATAAGACAAGTCAGATGGTATGGACTTTAGGTAATTTAACTAAAATTTTAATTGAATTGAAGCAAGAGATCGCAGTTCATTAGACCCGGTAGAACCTCAATGCTCTTCGGAACTCATTTTACGCTCCGTGACTGCCCTCTTGCCGATATTACTTAGGCAATCTACTTTCTTATTATAGCGCTTATGGCGTTTAATAGGCCGTGCTTAAATATCTGACCACAACATCATGGGACAATTTGTTTGTATATTTTTTTCTTGGGAAAAAATACAGGTCGTAGTTTTAAATATTGATGCAGGATAATTAATACATTAAAGAATATTAATTTCTCCATTTTTTACCTTGAATGATGGATAGAGATAATTTATAAGTCGCGCGACTTCCAAAATAATCCTAACTTCTGCGTTTAAGAAACTAAGAAATCATCAAGAGCAAAGTTATCAGCATTTGCAAATTGGAGTAGCTTTGTTATTACTTATATGCAATGTGATCCATATTATCCTTAGAAATCGCCTATATTTATAGAACTTTTTCGTATTTTTATTGATATCGTAAGAGCAAAAATCCTGTCTTATTGTTTGTAGATGGACGTGATAAACATGTATCGAGACCATTGAAAAAAAAAGGATTACAGGATATAATATTTTGCAGGAAATTAGAACACTTCCTTAGGCCCTGTTGTTTGATCAGTAGTTAACTCAACTAATTGTTAAAATTCGAAAAAGGAATCGAAAATTTGTCACATTTCCCTGAGGTTTAATCATTAGTTACGGTTTTTAACAATTAGTTAGTTTAACTACTGATCAAACAACAGGCCCTAAATAACGCAAATTAAAAATATTGTGTTCAAACTGACAGGACACTTTAACAGCAATAGGTAACATTATTTTAAATCTACATTAAACTTTAATGATTTTATGACACAAATGAGACTCTTAAGTGTTAGGTTAATAAAATTGTACCTAGGTTTGTACTTAAAGCTCGTGAGTTCGACTTCAAAAGCTTACAAGCAAAAGCTTTTAAGTTTGCTTGTTCAAAAACGTTTACTTTTAAAGTAACCGTTTCTAATTTCTAACAGTATTTTGTGTTGACAAAGATAAGAGTTAATACAATAATAACCAAGAAGTATAGAGACACAGACACACATAGATGACATATAACATAGATAGAGATGTAGTGCCAATTTACCATTGACATTGGGAGGTTAAGTACTGACTGTGAAGAGCAATTTAACAAACTTGGGAACTTTTAAGTTTATGCACTCAGAAAAATCCTTTACTTATAGACATACATGCGTGGATATTTAAGTAGATGTGGTAAAAGAACTAGTTTGGCTATCCTACACTTACAAACATACATACATACATACATATAGGTAAAGATGTGGAAGGAACTTGTGCAGGGTCCGTCCGGATCGCAAACACCGCCTTACCCTTGAACATACCGCCAAACAACAGTGTTCGCATTGTTTTGTTCCGTTGCGGGGGTTAGACAACCGGTGAATAATAGCATAGAGTCATTCCATCTAAGTCCTAAGGGTTGGCAACGCATTTGTAATCTTGTGATTGTCATCGTAAGATTGCAAATCTGAAGATTGAAAATTTATATTCGCTTCAGAGTCCAGTTACCATCAAGTGGCCTGTGTGCTTGCTTGGCTTCTCTTCTTGGCATAAAAAAATTGGGCGAAAAACAACACAATCTTCTCTTGCTAAGATTAATAATCAAATCGCACGGTCATGCTACGAGCATTCGTATCTGCGCTGCATCAAAGCTGCTCTAATGCTAATATCATAAGACGAATCGGGGTTTAATATATGGACAGACAACTGCCCACATTCTCGACAAAGTAGTAAATTCATTCAAAGGGAAACATTCTTCAAAAAGTGTCAAGCATGCGTGACTTGGGGGTCATCCACGATTCTAAACTTATTTTTAATGATCATATTAATGAAATAGTATCTAAAGCTGCCAAGTCCCTTGGTTTTATAATGCGTAGTTCAGCTTGTTTTTCGCGTCCTAAGACCTTGAAAATCTTATATTGTGCTTACGTGAGGAGCAGGTTGGAATATGCATCTCAGATCTGGAATCCCCAATATCAAGTTTATATTGATAGGATTGAACGTTTGCAAATTAAATTTGTTAAATTTCTTTGCTATAAATTAAATGTAAAGTATAGTTCCGGCAATTACTTTAACCTGTGTAAGCTTCACCATCTGTTACCGCTTGTAAAGCGCCGGGAGGTTGCCGATATAGTTTACCTACTAAATATCGTTAACAGTAATGTTGATTGTCCTGATTTGTTGGGCAGAGTCTCTTTTAATATTCCCTCTAGGAGTGTGCGGAATTATCGTCCTATTTCTGTTTCCCGGGCTTCAACTAATTATAGAAAAAATAGTTTTTTGTGCAGAGCTAGTAGGAGTTTGAATAAAGTGTTAATGAATGATGTATTAGACTTTGACATATTTGCAAGTAATATTAACACTATTAAAAATAAATTAATTCAATTTTTTGTAAACAATCTTAATCCAAGATAAATCTTTCGAGTGCGGGGTTTGTGCTGCCGGTAGCATAGTTATAGTTCACAGTAAATGTTTGGTGACCTGTAGTAGTTGTAACATATTTGCACTGTATAATCGCTGTAAGGCTCATTCTTTTTCAACATACTTAATTGCTAAATGTGAGAACCTGTAATTGGCTTTGTGTTGTTAATCTTAATTCTAAATTTTTGTAAAGCTGTTGGTTTTCCATGGATCCATAAATAAATAAATAAATAAATAAATAAATAAATAAATTGTTGTTGCTAAGTGTGTCCACGCTATATTGGTAAACGTATGAAATGCCCCATGCGGGGTCAACGGCCTATCGCGGTTTCACACAAGGCCACGTCGTGCTTTGTTTAATCTAAAACTAATCGCCATATCGAATCATATACTTGGATTTCCTTAGAAATGCACCGTGTTTACGCTAAATCCAAGGTTTGTGTGGGCTCGTGTTTGCATGACGATTGAAGTTTGCTTCTAATTCGGAAACCTGATACCTGTCTTGTCAAATATTGAGTATTATCTGGACCTCAATTTGTATGGTAGAGTCAATACTCTTTATATTAACGCGGATAGATTTGGTTACATTGCGCATTGAGTAAACATTTTTCGTTTGTGCACATGCAAAATGTGCCAAAGAACTTACCAAATCTTTCCAGACATTATTTTGACATCACTTTAAAGTTCGATAAAGGAAACGCTGCAAACTGAGTCGACTTCTTGGATAGTTAGCAACGAAACATTAAACCACCATATTTACTGATACCATCTTACAAATTGGGATGGCAAAGGACATTCTCCAAGCGTTTCAAATGCGTTGATTTTCGATTCACGTTGATAAGTTTTTTGGCGTGTAAATATCACTTCCATTCAAGCTCCGTATCCTCAATCAAAAAGCTTCTAACTTATTATACCAAGACGAAACAATGACATCACATTTCCTCCACCGAATCGGGAGTAAGTGCTTCCGACCGGTTCCAGAATGAATATGGATGCCGCTTCCGTAGGTGTCGGATTACTACTTGGAGTGTGAACCACGTGTGGTCGGGTCATTGTTTTACAGTTTCGAAATGCCCTTACAATACATGCTGTAGTCTTATTATACTATTGAGCTAAGTGGGAATTTGATGCTTATCGCACAGTTTAGGATCTGTTAAGCTCAAAGGGTCGTATTAACAAACTAATCTTAAGTTAGAGACCAACTGTAATCACTTACGAGTCTTGAGATGGGCGTCTTACTCAATATGACTTCATTAATTCGATCCCGAAGAGCAGACGATGCACACGTGTATTTGTTTTTTGATGTCATTATAGCAGTCTTCATTATAACATTATAGGGTGTTCAGAACTTACGATCAGCTGAAGTAAGATGACTTCATAGCGATTACAATAATAGCTAGTAATAATTAACACAACCACGCAATTACGAAAACGAACGGACTAACTAAAGGGAAGGAAGAAAATATTTCTCGAATTGGTGGAGGAGACCAATGGCTATAATAAACCGATTTGCGGAGATATCGACGTTAACGTTGTAGTTTACTTTGACGTGTCTTGTGATTGACATCTCAGTTGTAATCAGCTTATTAATACACCCCTTAGTTTGATATTATACTACTCCTAAGCCCTCTTAGGCTTAGAATGTTAGAACATTCTTAGGGAGTGACATACCCACATAACTTGCAATCACAACAAGCGCAATCGCACGCGTGCATGCGTAGTTATAATAAAACAAAGTAATGCGTGCGAGTCTAGGAATAAGAGACTTTATGTCTTTTCTATAAGAGCTTTGATATGATCGTCATTTGTGGTATTACTATAAACCCCTTTAAGAAGTAAATGTCGTATCAGCATTCTAATACCAGAATCAGATTCGAAGCTCCTTTTACGACAATAAGGTTGCTTATGCAATGAGAGGTCTTCAACATATCTGTTTTTTTCTTCAGAGGGTAATGTACCAGTATGCCTACTCTAAGCTGCAGAAGTGCAGACATCACGGTCCATTTGTGCTGCCTCTTCGGACGGAACTAATGCGTTGTTAATGAGTCCCGATGCACGTAATCTGCAACTAAACCTGTATTTAGCTTACGAAATACGTTTGATGTGTACCGGCTTGATTAGTTTTGTGGTAGCTAATGAAGTATCAGAATCATCATACTAATATTATAAATGCTAATGTTTGTTACTCCTTCACGTTAAATCGGCAGGAAGGATTCGGAATTTCGGATGAAATTTGAAATGGAGAATAACACATACTCGTAGGTAACCTTTTATCCGAAAAAACTATCCAATAGTCCAAACATGAATACTGGTAATTATTAGTGAATTGAATAGGTACCTACATGTCTGGAAGTCATAAACGATTTATTAACTGATCCGCTGCTAAACTCGTTTAATGTTGTACTATCACGTACTCTATATTGTTGAGCCATGATGATTTAAAATAAAATGGGACCCTGATTTAGAATTGTAACCCGGTATGACCGGAATCCCTCTGAATCCGTAAGTCCTAAAGCATCGTTTGTCCGAATTATTTTTTGTCATAAACTGGACTTCAGCTGAGTCAGATAAATAGTTTTAATAGAGTGGCATTTAAACCCCTTAAGGATCCACGCCTAAGTCATTGCGCGAATAGCTGCGCGCGCGCATGGCTGACTGATTTCCGCGCTGGCGCACGCGCTGCTCACTCGAGCGGCTAAACGTATCTCACGTTTCGCTACGGAATAGTTATCATATTGCTAATTATTACCTTATGGAGACGCTGTGGATTAAGGTCACTCGCTACAAACGCCCTATTTTTGAGTTTTTCAATTTAATGGTATGGATTCTAGTTTTTTTGCCCTTTTGTTTTTGTAGTTAGAACTTAAGGCATAATTAACCAAGTTAGTAACTTCATTAATAATTAACCATAGAGTCAGGAATAACAGGCCAAAAACGATATGGTTTTTACCGCCTAGAATAGAGGCCCAGATCTCCCTTGAAGTCTCGTTTTTACCTATGACATTATCTATAAACAAGGAAATAAATACCAACCAAACTGGTATACCAAAACAATAGCGTTTTTTATCTGTGTCCAAATCCATCTGCCTACATGTCATACAAACTGGTCCGCATTGTAAGCGGTTCCTGATACCCCACGCTAATGATGCCGGTGTTTAACCGACAGCTAACTTGTACATGTAAGAAAAGCCTAACATTGTTTAGACACGACACGGGATTTCGGATCATTTTTATATTATTTCATAAGGCCTCATTTTCATGTGCACGAAAACTTCTGCTGGAAGTTTCCGAGGGTCTATCCGACGGTAGTATGGATTGCTTCGGATGCCACCTACAAATCATTTCCAAATGTTCGGACGTCATCTGGGCTCCTATTCCATTGCGTTTGAACCCTAATTGTACTTAATCGCATTGTTTACGACAAAATAATGATTATTATACGATAGATTCTAGCAATGGGGATTACGGTAAAGACAAAGTGGAATATAATTTGGCAATGCAAACCACTTGCAAATGTAAACTACCACTAGCCACTGACGGACAGACTGTCGCACATGTCTCGCAGAAGTTTCCTTCAATATGTGAAAAGACGGACTAAGGAATCAACAGCCTATTACAATTCGAAAAGACACTTAATGAAAATATAGAATAGAACCGACGTGCAATGCCGTCTTTACCATAAGGGCACACGGGGCCCGTGCCTACAGGGGGCCCCGAAGGACCGACAATTATTATAAAATAAATTATAAAATAAATATAAACTAAGTTAGTATTAAGGAACCAATTGTTACTATCAAGTTTAAAAGGACTCAGCTGCAGTCAAACTGTTTGACAGTTTTGCAGACTATTTGTTTAAGAACATTATGTAATTTTTGGTTAATAAATAAACAATAATAAAAAAAAATACTACCCATAATAAATAGAAGATCATAGTAGTTTTTTTTTTAGTAATAATTCGCTTTCTTTGCTTTCCAAAAGGGGCCCCAGATTCTTGTGTGCCGGGCCCCAGCATAGTTTAAGACGGCCCTGCCGACGTGCATGCATGACTTGATGTATGAATGTGGAGGAAGCGAAAGAGATTTGTCAGGATCGTAGCAGGTGGAAATAAGTGGTCTCTGCCTACCCCTCTGGGAAACAGGCGTGATTTAACGTACATGTATTTATGTAGAATAGAAGTAATGCAGCTTTTCGTCTATCCTTATTCTTAAAAATATTATAAATGCGAAAGTATTTTTGGATCTTAACGGTAACTTATTTATCCCGAAAAAAAATGAAATTTCCCGCTGGAACAGCGATAAACTAGTAACAATAATAGTGGTAGGTGTTTTCCAGAAATATGGACAATCCCGATTGGCGTGTTACTATAAGTAGCAAATGAACAATACCTACTAAAAATAAAATATCTCAGTTTTTCAAGTCCCTCGGGTCTATTCTACTCGGTAAAACCTAATTGCTTTTTACATGTTATCGTATTATCAACGTTTTACTTGACACTAGCGGCTTAGTTAAAAACAATACGATAAAATTACAGAAGCAGTTTTATTTAACCGAACAGAATAGAGCCGTTCGAGTATGATAGTTTTACGTAAAACTAAATGGTAAATGCCGCTTCTATAATTTAATCTAGAGTAACAAAACGTTGAATTTCCCGACTAGACTGCTGTATCAACATTATGGGCGCCATTTTCGTAATGGTCTCAAGTTATTGAAATAATGTGTTCGATATTCAATCGAAATTGGCGCTTACGTAAATTACTATGCTAAAAGGAAGCAGGAGTTTTGGCGCCACTCGTTTATTAAGCGTTCACACTAACCGCATGTGGTTGCTTTGATGCACGAAATGGAGCTTACAGATGGCTAAGGGTATGGGTTGGTGTGGATGCGGAAATTAGGTAATCTTTATTTATGTTGCATGATGAGAGGCATCTTAGCGTAATAGTAGGAACTATACCATACATTAAGTACTTACTTTCGGTAAGAGTTTTTTTTATTATTTGACACAAACTAATCTTTCAAATTACCGATTCTGTTCGTAACATTCTTTGAAATATCGCTTCGCAATGCGTACAATTCTTCTCCCTACACTTAACATCTCATTGTAACGTCGAAAGTTAAAAAAAAACTTCATCATCATGCTCAGCCTTAGTCTACTGCTAGATAAAGGTCTCTATACATATATGCACGCCAATAAGCGCGATTCTCGATTTCCTTCATCCAACTACTGCCAACCTGCGGAGGAAAATAACAGTACTTTATTGCTTAGGCCCGGAAAGCATGGAATATACTGCTGACGAGGTGGTTAATTGGCGGGTCAAGCCTTGGCGAGGCTTGCTAAAATCCGACTCGGGCAATCAATCCCCGTTTCCGCCGATGTTTTTCTCATACAATGCGAGGAAATGATACAAATGCATAACTATAAGTATTTGTACTATAAAAAGCTTTTAAAGAAATAGTTTCACGCACAATTAACCGACGCCGCAGGCCTCCGCCTCCGCCCGACACTGCACCAACGAGTTGGGTGTATGGGATTTTTTTCTAGGTCCTTTTGATTTTATATGCAATAGAGAGCATTTAAGTATCGGCAGTTCCTGGTATTTAGTTATCGCCAATCTTCGTTTTTTAAACTCGAGTGACAAATATAGGTACTGTCACTTGCGAGCGCAAGTGTGATAGCGATAGCTAACCGAACGCTATTAAACGGAGTACCTACTGTCAAAATTTCCACAGCAGGCGGCGTCCATGGTTGAAATATTCCAATAGACAATCGACTATTCTCTTTTTACAACCATAACCAAGATCAAATCATAGAAAATGGCAAGAATATCTCTAGCCTAGTATGTTCCTCAACTCTCATAATCTTCTATAACTACGATATTTTACCGAACACACCCGATAAAACCCGAGCTCGATCAATTTAGCGATCACGATCAAAGAAAGCCCTCAATAAGAAAACGCTTAAGACGTATATCGCATCTGCGCACAAGCATACGAGTCGTGATCTAGACAATCGCTTTCTCGAACGCCTGGATGGTGTATGTCATAGCTATCACTCCCACGGCGCCCGCGCAGCTGATGGGCAAATTGAGACGCTGACAAATTGTGTGAACAACTCAAGGGTGCGGCAATAATTAGACAACAGGATTTTTTGAAAAGGGTTTCTGATAAAAATCATGCTTCTTAGAGGTTTGTCTCAAAAGCATTAAAAAAAAATCCTTCGCCTCATGGCGTAACCTGCACGCTGTATTGTTTTTAGGGCTCCGTACACAAAAGGTAAAAACGGTCTGTCTGTCTGTCACTAGGCTGTAACTCATGAACCGTGATAGCGACACTGTTAAAATTTTCACAGATGATGTATTTCTGTTGCCGCTATAACAACAAATACTAAAAACAGAATAAAATAAATATCCTCCAGGCTCCAATAGAACAAACGTGATTTATTGTTTGCCGTTGCTCGATATTAATAACGGTCCGACTCGCACTAGGCCGGTTTTTAGGGTTCCGTACCAAAATGGTAAAAAAGGAACCCTTATGGTGAGACTTGGTTGTCTGTCTGTCTGTCTGTCTGTATGTATGTCACAGTAGTTTTTCTCAGAACCTATAGAAGCTATCAACTTGAAATTTGACATAGTTGTATAACTTGCTTGCCCGCATCTGTTTTTAGTAAAAAAAGTATGAAATAATTTTTCTTAATATTTATTAAGGGGTCTAGAATGGGGGGTTGTAAAATGAAAGTTATTTGATTATAGCAAACGGGTGTCATATGAAAGGGCTCAGTCTGCACATTTTGAAACTATTTTTTTTATAATTTTTCTGGACGTACTTTTTGATTTATAGATAAAAATGACCGTTCCCCCCACCTTATCTCCGAAGTTTATGGACCAAAAAATCTGAAAAATTGCTGATTTAAAGATAATTACTTATATTTTACGGGAAAAATAAAATGAAGTTGTCAAACTTTACGGTTTTGGAAAAATTATCAATAAACTTTAAAAATCTGTATTAAAATTTAGGCTAGTCAAAATGGACCTTATTGCGTAGATAATAAAGTTTATAACAAAATAAGTATTTTATATTGCGTTTTCCGACCATATTATCTTAAATACGGAACCCTTGGTGCGCGAGTCCGACTCGCACTTGACCGGTTTTTTTAGAAGAGCATATTATTGATGTCACTTTCAGGTTCTGAGACGTGTATGAGTCTACTCAGTTCTAAATAATTGCTGCATTGTACCACTACATGCAAAGATCGAGAATGACTGGAAATAACGGTGGCCAAGACGAGTAACTGGCTTCTTACAGGCAAATAAAGTCATTTAAACTGCATTGCGATAAACGGTACGAGCGTGCCGTCTCTACCATTACCAGCAGGCTTATTGCCTAACGCACTCGCAATCGCAATCGTTTTCATTTTGACAGTGCAAAGGCGAGTCTGCATACAAAATGAAAACAATTGTTCTATGAAGTCGATTGCGATTGCGAGTGCCTTAGGCAATAGGCCAGCAGGATAAGTATGTATGCCAATGATTGAATGCACGCAATTGCATCTCTTCTAACAGTCGTTAACTTTTCTAGAATGCAACTTGTTCTGGAGGGGTAATCGTAGCTATAATGCTAAGTTAGCGATTTTCGAAACTCGTTGAAATCTGATCGCATCGACCGCTTCACAACACCATACCTACATTTCGAGTCGAAATTTGAATTCGGTTTCAGGGGGGAAGGCATGGCCCCCCCAGGCCTCCTTTGGAGTCGTCACTACTAGGGTAAATCCGGGATAGATGCCACACTTTTTGAAAAGGCCTCCTAATTTCAAAACTATCAATTTCCCATGAATATTTCCTTTCGATATAGCTAGTTTAGTCTTTAATCTTACATTACGGCTTGTTTTTGTTGACCTAATAATTACTGATTGTGTACAAATTGAGTTTTCGCAGGACCCTTTTTTTAGGATAGATGCATACCTATATGGATAGATGCCCCACCATGAAAATTCTAAGGAGGATAGTTGCCCTTTGGAAAAAAACAATATACGCTAAAAACATATAAGCTTCGATTATTTATATAGGAGTATGGGGGGGATAGATGCCCCAAGGGCACGTATACCCCGGCGACTATCCTTTTTGATATGGAACGGTGCCTTTTTATTTTTTATCTAAACCAAATACAAAAGAGCGATAATAAACAGAACAGAAGTTAATACTCATTATAAAGTTATGAAACTGCAAATACTTCCGTTTGAAAATTTGAGGCAATTTTGCGCTCATCGCGGAGATTTTCACACACACAAGCGAGACGCGTCTTTTCCTCCCAAAGGCCTGCGGGGGCTGAGGTGTGTGGCCCTTGCGCTCCCTATTTAGACTATTATTTCTTTGCTGCGATTTTGGGAAGTTAGGTTTTTGAAAAATAGGCGCCGCAAGGGGATACCTTTGCGGCATCTATCCCGGATTTACCCTATAATGAAGAGAAATGACATAGAGCTTACCTAATATCGATAGATATGGTCTACACAATGTGTAAAATGTAATAACTACTAAATAACAATATCTTAAAAAAGGTCGTGGGATAATTTACAAACCTTTTATTTGTATTTAAACGGCTTCCGGTCTTAACCAGTTAGCAAAGTGAGCATTGAAATACAAGTAATTGATTGATTAAAATGATAACATAACTAATACCAACTTTGAAATCATTCCGATATGTTGATAAAGATTGCATTAAATAACTACTATACATATATATGTTTAGTGTAGATCACATTCGCCTATCTATAGGAGACTGTGTTTTATATTTATTTAACAATTATATTACCGCGTTATCGCTTGTATATTAAAAAGCCACGGAATCGCCGAATAGATCACCAAAGTGAAATTTAAATCGCCGAAATTCGACACCAGTCGGCCAGAATTCTTTCTTTAAAAAGGTCGAAAGATCTTTGGTCGGTACTCGTACGACATACGATTTAAAATTCAATTTGTGGTGGGGCTACCAGTAAGCCCTCAGGGTAACTCCAGTCTTAACTCTTACCAACTACGAGCCAACGCCTTTAGCCTATGTTACGCGATAACAGTGACTACAATAGAAGCTAGTGAGGAAAGTAATTGGAAAGCATTAGCCACCCTGAGACAGGCTAATGATAAAGGGAGTGAGAACCACCATAATCAAGGCGGATGACTGCCTACGCGCATATCAAACCGATGTTGTTGCAATCCAGATGTAGTTAGTATGAAAATTAAGTGCAGTTACTTAGAAACAAGTCACAAAAAACATGTGTTGTGACATTTTTGTGTAATGGGATTTAAAATTTGAAATAAATATTCCTTGAGTAAGAAAGGAAGAAATAGGGGGCGAAGTGGGAAAGTAAGGGATTTTTTCAACAAAATATGACAATACCGTAAAACAGATCACCAAAGGGAAATTTAAATAGGCCAAGAAATCAAGCATTTTTATTAACTGCTAATTAGATAGCGATTAGACAGAGAGATCCGATATGCACTTTGACGTCATGTAACCGATTGGCCATATAAACTCCATGTTAAATACTGTTTTACTAGAAAAAGATGGGCACAAATCTTTGTTGGCTTATATCTTGGTTATTTTCATAGCTATAAAAAAAAAACTCAACTGTTTATTACATGAATCAGCTTTTATTGAAGCTGTGAAGAAAAGTCATGGATATTTCCTATTCTACGCGTATGAAGTACTGATGTGCCAAAGGAAACTTTCCAAAATTGCGGAACCTTTCTTGTAGGAAAATTTCGGAAACTTCTCACAATTTTGTATGGGGATTGAAACTTTCCGTTTCTTAAATTAAAATTTCCTATATTTCTAGTGAAAGTTTTCAGAAATTTCTTAGAACTTTTCCAACTTTTTGGAAACTTTCCGCAACTTGCACATCAGTAGTATGAAGTCACGGGCATCATCTAGTACACTTATAAAACAAATACCTTAATACTAACATATACGTATACCTATAAATATCTTAAGTTATTTATTATAATAGCTATTTGCACTGAGTTGTAGCTGGTCTGACGTAACCACGGACCCGTGAAGCATAGGCATAGCATAAAAACTGATATAGGCGCCACAAAATGAATTCATTAAACTCAATTCAAGGTTAGATTTGGTTCTGGTTCAGAAAATAAAAAAATAGATTCACAGATAAGCAGATTATAAAATTTACATCAGTAGAGGAAATCCTAGAAACAAGACGGCAGAAAACGATCTGACAACTTTAGAATCTATGTAGTTTGTTGGGGAGTCTGCCGTATGGCTAAATTATGTTTTGAAATGAAATGAAATGAAATGAAATGAAATGAAATGAAATGAAATGAAATGAATGTTTATTTGCTAGAATGCGATACATAGGTGTCAGATTATTACGTAGAACAGGCATTCAATCGATAAAACGATATGCAAATTTAGGTTAGGTACATAAAGTCAACTTAAAATCTATCCAATTATTGATGTCCAGATTACCATTTACAAAATTAAATATCAGGTTTCAATTATTAATTTAATATCAAGATATAACACACAGTGAAATACATATTGGAGGTCATAAAATAGTTAATTACGATTTATATATTCATTCACTTTGTAGAAACAATTGTCAAGGAGCCATCTCAGTAAATCAATTTTGAATTTTTTGCCCTAATGTACATATTATATGCGTAAATATATGTGCGACATAAAGGTTTATGCAGCAGATGCTTGTATTGAGTCCAAGGTTTCTGCCAAAGACTTCATGACGTTGGCTAATGGCTTTGTCGAATGTACCAATTCTTTAAAAGTTCACGGGATACCAAAACCACTTATTACGTCGGTTATGTCAGGTTATACATATGACAAGCAGATTAAAACAAGTGCGTTGGAATATAGCTTTTCGACAAATGAAAATTTTGGAAATCATTCTTTCGACCAAACGGTAGAGATCCAATTTGTTGGTATAGTCACAGTAGGTATAAACAGTAATTCGTCTTCATTCAAGTATACCGCGCTTATGTGCGTGCATAGACCGTACACGCCGCAAGCCCTGACAAGCAAACTCAACAGGACGCACCAAGCCGGTTCAGTCGGGGCCGCGCCGTCGCCGCGTTTGGTTTCGTGCGTATTAAGTATCGAGCGACGCGCATCGACGCAACCCTAGCGCCCGATCAGCAATAGGTAACAGAAACCCCTAAAGGGCCGGAGACGAACTATTTTTCTATTTATACTATGGAATAGCTAATGTAATCTTTTAAGTTAATTAATGTATTAAAGATTACACTATCATTAATTATTTCTAATCAGCTGATAGCCTCACGCAGATTATCCTCATTAATGGACCGGTGGTTTATCAGACCCAGTTTATAGTGGGAAGCTGGGAAGATATCGTTATCGATATCGATAAATTAACTTAATAACTTCTTTACCTTCCGTAGTAACTAATAATCAACTAGTAGGAATTTGTATATTTTGCTGTCGAACTTCTTTTTAGCTTAGGTATGCAAATTAAACGTTTTAAAATTAACAAAAGCCGTGGCTAGATATGGGCTATTGCCGAGAGTATTGATTTGGGAAATATTTCAGAGAATGTTCCCAATTTACCTGTCACTTGTGACAATTGTGACAGATTGTCCAGAGCGACGGACGGCTTAGGACTAGTAAATGGTAATAGGGGTTATTTTGTTAATCAAGGGATTCAGGAGAAATCCTAAAAATTTCGCTGATAATCCATTCGTTGTTAAATAGTACCATATTTAAATCATTACGAAATCGTGATTCTATAATCTACATAGAATGGTATTATTTTATAAAACTTGTATATTGATAAATTATTATTACATATTTTACAACTGACATTACTCGATTGAAAACTATATCCAATGGTAAGTAGTCACTTTCTCCTTATTCTCTTGATTTATTATGATCATGTTTATTTCTAGTTGCACAATAAACCTAGACTTGTAATATCTATATCTCAAGATATGTCTCTGCGTCCATAGACCTTGTGCCTTCTAGCGCCATTGTTAAGGGCCCCATTCATTGTACTGTGCGTCGGAGTCGGAATCGCAGGATTTGTTACGTTACATTGAAACTCAGATTAGCTACTGTTTGTTAGTATAGGTATATACCTAATAGGCTTGTATAATAGAGTGGCAAAGCTAAGATAAAAAGTTTCTGTCAAAAATGTCAGTTAGCTTTTGTTGCCGATTATACGTTTAACTATACTATAACGAGCCCCAAGTCGGCGGGTGCATATTAAGTAAAGCCAAGATCCCGTCGCCACCTTCCGACTCCATCAACAGGTCAGCTCGACGGTACCATAATATTAGATTGTCATCGAGTTTACACACGTACAGTCAAGGACTTTAATTGTTATGCCACTATGGAACCCTACCATAATGACAGCGTCAAACCACATGACAGAAATTACGCTTAAATGAATGATTAACGTTATGCGACAGGGTTCCATAGTGGCATAACAATTAAAGTCCTAGACTGTACTTATTCCAAATTTCAGCCCATTCCATGGACGGGAACTGATTCCCGGACATACGTGAAGTTAAATAAAAGCTTGTAAAATGATTCGAATCAAAATGTATCTTCTTATCTTATCTTGTCTTGTATAGAGCTCTTTCGCATACACTGCGACCCAATAGGCTCTCTCGTGCAATTTATCACATCACATAACTGTTCGAAGGTGCTGTTTCGGATGTTTTCTATCTCCCTAAGAACATCGGGTAGCAACAACTTGTTAAGCCACTACATATTTTTATAATGTTACCTAAGCCAATGATTAATTATGGGGTGAGGAGGTGAGGTTATATTTCATGACTTGACGGTGTCATGGTGAGAGGGTTTTCTTCTGTGGTCGCTGAACAATTGTGACACGATATGTACATGGGCCACCACTCGGTAAAACTTTATTACTTTGACATTTCAGTCAAGTTAATAAGTTAACAATACGATAACTTGTAAAAAGCAATAAGGTCCTAGGAAATATGCTTAACGATTATCGAAAACTGTCAAAATGTACCTATGGAATTGACATAACTAAGGCTTGATTTCCTCCTACGCTGACATCGGTCGCTGACATCGGTCGAGCGCACGAATATATGGCAAATCTGCCGCGGACGTCAGCGTCGCTGTGCGGTGTCCCATAGAACATGGTGTATATTCGTACTCTCGACGAACGTCAGCGACCGATGTCAGCGTAGGAGGAAATCAAGACTAAGCGCTCGACGCCGCCGTCTGGCAGCTTACTGCAATTCGTTTTCGATAACGATAACGTTTTCGCGATGCATCTTGTCTAGGGCCACAGTTCCATGGTAGTTATCTTCTTTACATAGTATAAAACAAAGTCACTTTCCGCCTCCGTCGGTCTCGCAAACCACGCAACGGATTATGATGCGGTTTTCACCAACAGTTAGATTTTTTTTCACTTAAGGTTTTTACGTATAACTAGTGACCCGCCCTAGCTTCGCTTCGGTTAATGCCAGTTTTCTGTTATACCCGAACATACATCATCCAAAATACATGAAAACCTTTCTCTTGAATCACTCTATCTATAGAAAAAACCGCATCAAAATCCGTAGCGTAGTTTTAAAGATCTAAGCATACATATGGACAGACAGACAGCAGTTATAGAAAACTCACATAAATTGCGAAGCGAGGGCGGGTCGATGGTTGGGTATATTTCGTTTTTTTATCAAGCGCAAGTGACAAACATGCGCAAGCGCAAGTGTGATAACGATAGCCAGCCAAACGCTATTAAGAAGCTATGGCGTAGTGTAGTTCAGTTTACGGTGAGCGAAAGATAAAGACTATATAACTGTTATAGCCCTCTCCCTTACACTCGTCTTAAATTAAATTGCATTGCCATGTCATGGCAACCCTTCTATATGCAAATGATAAACCGAAAGTTATTTACGTCTACTTATAAAGTACAGTCAGCCGCGTATTAATCAGGCTTTGAAGTGTTAACGATCTTACGTGTCGTGGAATGGGGGCTGTAAATCGAACGCCGGTTGCATATTTGACACTGATTATGCGATTATTTAAAGGGAAATTGAAATCGAATTTACGTGCGTTAGAAAGGTGAGTTATGTTGTTTTGAGCCAATTTGAAGTAAATTGCGTGGATTATTGATTAGGTATTATTCTCATAAAATACGTCTACTGCGACCGTACCGTAGCCCTAGATAAGATGCGTCACGAGATCTTTGTCGTTATCGAAAATCGCTTTCGTCAAGCGCTTTTGTCAGTTCCATACACTTTAATAGTTTTCCATAACGTTAAGCATCTTGCCTATGGCCTCTGGTGACCTAATTCTTGAGGTTACTTAGTCTAAAGACTATCCTCTCCCTTATTAAGTTGCTATTTTATTTCAAGTCTCGTATAGCCACTATTAATTAATGTACAACCTTCCAGTACGAATCAATATGCAAAGGCTGTTTATATCTCGTCAAATTAAACCAGAATGTTTAACCATTAATTTGGCAATAAATTATAAAACTCGTTTTGATTTGCACCAGTATAAAAAAATTGCAATAAAAAAAGCAAAAGAAGTGAACATTATAGTATTTTCACTGTGATGCACACTGTCAAATTAAAGGTAAGGGAAGGAAGCAGAAACTCAGAAATTAGCGGTTCTTACGGGGCATCTTCTCAATAGTTCACTTGACCGCTAAAATACCGAATTCAGGAAACCCGAAAGGGACTCCTTAAAAATAAATGTCAGTTAATGTCACCTAAAACTGTAAAGAAGTGTCTTAAACCTTAGTAAACACTAGAAAAGGCATGTCCCACTTGCAGAAATGGTAATTTGATTTCATTCCACGAATACCAAATTCCAATTACGACAAGGAAGAACACAATACCTAATTCCAGACAGCGCAGTCCATTCAAAATTCACTCTCGCACCACCCACACCCGCCTTGACTTATTAGTCCTTATACTGCATGGGCCGTTTGTCCCCGGATCACTTTCGCGCTCGCTAAATGACCAATTGAGACTAGAAAGCCTGTATTAATGTTTTCAGTGCCGGGTTTTCCGATTTCCATACAAATTGGGCTTCTTATTGAGTTCATGGTTGCGTCTAACAGATTTAAAGGTAGGGTTCCCATTAGTTCAGTATTAACGCCGGACATTTGTTTAATAAGGATTAGAACATTTCAAATATAATCTTGCGACCCGCTCTCGCCTCGCTTCGGCTTACACATATGAGTTTTCTGTAACACCCGTACATAAACCTGAATTTATTATACATAAAACCTTCCGTGAAAAAATATCTAACTGATGGTGAAAACAGCATCAAAAT
This sequence comes from Acleris literana, assembly GCA_946894065.1. Lineage (NCBI taxonomy): Eukaryota > Metazoa > Arthropoda > Insecta > Lepidoptera > Tortricidae > Acleris > Acleris literana. The sequence goes on along the minus strand of OX335689.1, from coordinate 6,140,595 downwards.
CTGTTGCTTCGTTTAAGAGGAATTAGCGCATATACAGACAGAAATACAGACAGACGCGGAAAGCGACTTTTTTTTATACGATTGAAAGATATATTGTTACGATGGAAAGAATTGTCAACGTGGAACAACCTTACTTAATACTATTACCAAAAATAAGCCTACCTACCAACATGTCTGTTTAAACTCTGATTTCGACGATGACGCTTTTAGAAAAATTGTCACCCTAAAAACTAGGACCAGTCCTAGAAATTCCGCACGAATGGCAGCCCTACGTAAAGGTAATAAACCCTTGGGAAATGCGCTAAACTGCGTCAACCATAATTATACCAACGATACGCTCCCTTGACTATTACGGCAAAACATAGGTTTAGGTTCAGTTCACGCGATATATCTCTAATCACGCAGATATCGGCTTGATACCGCCTAATGAATTTATTCTTGCGCAGTGTCCTGTAATAAAGTGAAAAGGTGCGATTATAATATTAAATAGGTACTTTACAATAGGTTGTTAACGAATTCTGTTCACAGACAGTTTGAAAAAATATCCACACAAAAATCGCAAAGGTTTTTTAGTCGGAATATGTTAACTAGGCATATAACTATTTTGGTCAAAGCGCGCGCCCTTACCAACTGACTTTAACTCCTACAATTACGCATTACCGGCTACATTTCGGAATTCTATAGAAAGCTAAAACAAAGCATGAATGTTATTTCTAAACGCATGAACGTTTTAGGCATTCTAATGCTCTAAGATTCCATTAATCGTTGATAAGGGCGTTTCCACCACTTTCTGCAGTTTTAGCTTTGGATAAAATACGGTTTCCAACTTTTTTTTCGGCGGTGGCTGTGAGACGGTCTGTAATCACAGATCTAGCTTGTGTTTTGACGGCTTGTACATAAAGTACTTACTGAGAAAGTATTTTATTTGTTAATAATGTAAAAAGGTAAACAAATAAAAATGGCCTAACATGTAAAATAATTAATTTACGTACCCTTATTATATTACTTCGTATTCTCGTTCTATTAACAATTTTATAGGTCGCTTCTGGTAACCTCGGGGAGAGCAGAGGGCCGATTGAAGGATGTCCGGCTTTTACTTTTGATTTATTCTGTTTACTGATTGACTCTACTCACTTAACACTGACGAAATAACTGCGGAATACCGCGGTAGACCGCCATTAATTAAAAAAAAAAAAACAATTTTAAACTTAACCATTTCCTTTAATGTGTTAAAATACTTTCAGTGATAATATGGTATTTCCTCTTTCATCATTCTATCGCTGAGTAAAGAATGTGAAGATCTCGCCACTTTCACGCCATCCCTCATCCCTGTCGTCTTAGTGATATCATTCTCCCATTATTCCCAAAGATATCGTATATATAATACGATATTTTGAGTAAATCTTTGGTAAATTCCTTCATCAACATTTCAGCCGAAAGACGTCCACAGCTGGACATAAGCCGCCCTCGACGTTTGCGACAAGGACCGATATTGCGCGGCTTGCATCCATCGATTTGCTGCAACCTTAGACACGTAGTCACCCTTCCTTGTTCCAGTAAGAACAAAAATACAGCGAAAAGGAAAATCCATATTGATTCGATGAAAACTGGGGATGCTAGATGATTTGTGCAGCCTGGGACAAGTTTAGGGCCTTGGAAATGAAACTGCCCATTAGTCTTGGTGGGAGGCGAGAGAAGCGTGGAAACACTTCTTTAAAGTGGGCCTCCCGCCAATACAGTCTAGTCTCACTGGACTATGGGATAAAAACGGAACTGATCTTACGAAATGAATAAAAACGTATGCAAAATTAAATAGCTAAACTGATTCACTTTAACACGAGCAATTGTAAACTGACTATTGCTCAAAGAATAAATGGAGCTTCACCTTATCTCTTGGTCAGCCGAGAGTTCTGTGACTTGTTTTTCAGCGAATCGTCTTTATAAAGCTCCGAGTGGACGTCAAGCCATTACCCCGCTTTATTTGACGAGGTGGTGTCACTACGTGGCTAAGGTTATGGGACGAGGCCTACCTTACCTACGCTGCGTTTTCCGGTACGCGGAAGCCACTCGAGAAGTCTTCGATCCCATCGGCCATCTGTTCTGCGAGCGAAGCCTACCTGCGGCTCTATTCAAGACGGTAAAAAAAATATCGTATTTGATCTGTTATCGAATTGTCAACGTTGTGATAGCTCTTATTTTCTTGACAGTAATGGCGGCTGACGTCATAACAATACCATAACAGGAAAACTACGATATCGTTTATACCGCCTAGAATAGAGGCGCTGGTCATTTCCTTAGATTAGTTCGTTAGCCAAAACAATGTTAAGGCAACACTTTGGCAACATAATTCACGCACACACCTAACACTGCCTGTGAAATGTCAGTGGCGATCGTCTTCTATTTCTACATACTCGGTAAACTCACACATGCAGAGGCGTTTTCGAAGCTACTTACTCGTAGCGATACGATATAGACTACAATTATAGTCCAGCAGAACTGCAACAGGAATGCAGCACACTAACATTAACATATTCCTTTCATTAATCAGGCCAGGCGATAGCTATCAATAGCGTTTGCCTGGAATGCCGCGCCGCCGGTTCCTTTAAATATCAAGTCATACTCGGGGGAGTGTGAGAAGATTTTCGCATGCTGTTTTCGCTTAGCGGTTGGTGGATTTGCTGAGGATGGTTTAAAAAGCATGGTTTTTATTAGTATTTATGTGCTATTTTAAGGTTGGTTAAAATATTACTTATTTCCTTTTTTAAGGGATTACAAAATTTTGTTTTGAACAGTATTTTATTTTTTAACGAATTCAATTGAAGTAATTTAACTATAGATTAACTGTTTTAAAGAATTTAAAAAATATAACAATTTTAAATTCCGATATTACGTTGGGAATTGGGATAATACGAGGATTAATCTTGTACCTTTATATTAAAGCGAGATCAGGCTATAAACCTATTTCATTTCAAATAATCACTCCCTAAAGAAGTTAATCAAATCAGTGATTGCAGGTTAATCAAAAACCCATTTGCTGCTGCAAGAACAATAGCTCCTATAATCGTAATTTACAACTCAATACGTATTTTTTAGTAATAATGGAGTTTCTTAGCTTTTTTTCTTGTGTTTATAACTATGTATTCGTTCAAATTATGTAATAATTCATGACAAAGTCACGACCAAGTCTTGCTTATGTATGTATATTTAGAGTAGACTTTCTAAAACTTCTGGAATGTTTGGTTTGTAACACAAAGGATTACAGACACAAAAACTCCATATCAACCTATTTTTCTATGGAAATTGAGAAGCTTGGAACTTAACGCAATGAGTGCCGGTGACACGTCTACCGAGTCAGAATTACATACAATTGCCAGTTGCCGGCATGTAATAAGTAATTGTGTTCTAGCATGTCATTAAAAGTCGTTCTGGAAGGCATTTATTGTACTCGTAATAAAGCATAATGCTCGGGAACGGTACGGCATTTCTCCATAATATTACCAAAGTATTAGTCTTTATGAATATTTATCAGCGCGTGCGCATGACATTTAACTCTGACACATCTGCGAGCTGCGACATCTGTCGGCGTAAATGTCAAGTTGACACGTGCGGGCGTTTCTACTAGTTTTTAGTGTGTGTTAATAAGGATGACATGCGCAGCTGTAATTTGCTACGGTGAAGCCAAGGATGCGCTTGCGCACCTGCTTTGGAAACGATCAATAGTGGTGCTCAAATAGTTTTGTGAGTTACATTTAACTGATGTTAAGCGTGAATTTAACTGGCAATAAAATTTGCAGAGGTTGATTGCTGTCTTACTTTAACTTCGGGTCTAGAGCAAGAAGCACAAAATTTTCCGTCTTTTTCTAACTTAAAAGTTAGAGTGTGCCACCAGTCAACTTCTGAGCATTGTGAAACGCGTACTTATTTTTAAAATGTTTGTCGATTTTATAACTAACTCCTTAAAATAAGAATAATTTCGTATTACAGTGCGATAGCTCTTAGAAGGTGGTTGGGATTTGTACTTGTCTCTTACTCACTATCTACGCTCTTATTAAGTTTTATTAGGTTAGAGAGAGAACAAACCCGAAGATCCTTGTAAGTGCTCACAGACTGTACATTTATTATTATTATTAGGTCCTGGGTTCAAATCCCGGTAAGGGCAGATATTTGTGTGATGAGCACGAGTATTTGTTCCCGAGTCGTGGATGTTTTCTATGTATTTAAGTATACATATATTTCTCTATATAAGTAGGTATTTATATCGTTGTCTAGTACCCATAGTACAAGCCTAGAGCTTAGTTTGGGACTAGGTCAATTTGTGTGAGATCGTCCCTTGATATTTATTTATTATTATTATTATTATTTATTATTTGTTTCATTTTTATGCGTATGTTCACATTTTGATGATTTAATTACCTATAGCGTAATGAGGTAAAAATTTACGCGTTATGTTAAGTATACGCTTAAATAACACTGACATTACGCAATCATTACAAAACAATATTTAAAGATCGATTAGCGATAACTTGTGGCTTCATTGCATTGACTTTCTTTCGGAAAACATCACTCGTATCGGGTGTCATCTCTTCAATCAACTTGTGATAACAACCAACTTAAACATGCAGCTATCAAAGTACTATAATATAAACTTAGATTTTATTAATATAGCAATAACGTTCGAGATGGATTAAGACTTGTTTAATTAACTGCAAATCGTAACGTGGTCGATGTTGAAGGCTGTCATATTTGCTTGGATGAACTGTCACTTTCGTGATCACATGGTTAACTGATATACGAAAGGAAACGACTCATGAAATCACTTTAAGGATACATTTGCCTATGTGTGTGAGTGTGTACGAATATGACTATTGCAACAGACATTAATAATTTCACCAGCACCGTGCCGTGTGTGTGTTAATTTTGTTCTGAACCATTGTTGTGTTGGCGTTACCACTATACACAAAGATCTCATCCCTCAAGTGATTCTTATACTTTTAGCTGTAAATTATTACGTAAGAAGTTAATTCAATTAAATAATAATAAAAGACACATTGATCGAGTACAGAGTAGCTCTACAATTTCATTTTGGGGTTGATTTTTATTTAGGACTAGCTTCTGCCTGCGACTTTGTCCGTAGAATTAGTTATTCGGTCATCCCATGTTGCGGGGGATTTGTATTATCGTTATTCCTTCGGAAACTTAAATATTCCAGGATGAAAAGTAACCTATGTAAATTGACAGACCGATTTTTCTTCCCAGTATACCCCTATGTAGCTAATTTCATCTAAATCGTTATATACACGTTTTGCTCGATTTACTCTGACGATTTGCATGCATCAGTATTTTACCATCTTTTTAAGTGCAAATAAGTTTAAATAATCAGTCAACGTTTCCAGTGAGCTAAGAATCCAGTTTCATGAAAAATAATTTGCATATTCGAGTTGTTATTCTGATCCGAAGTGACAGACCATTATCGGACCGCCTAGCTCGTCAAGTTTATTTTGGGCCTGGAATGAAGATTCTGTTGAGACCGCCACTGCAACAAGATTTATGGAATTATAAGCGTCTATTTCTGGATATCAAAACGAGGGATGGGTATGTTTTCTTGCGCTAAGATAAAATGTATATTTTACATTAGAGACAATTTATTACATACATACATACATTAAATCACGTCTGTTTCCCAGAGGGGTAGGCAGAGACCACTTCCTTCCACCTGCTAAGAACAATTTATTACAATTTAGAAATAATCCAATAAGTACGTATACATACATGGAGAAAGGTCGTTTTAAAGTTACGTATAAAACACTATAATATATTGCTGTCGGTATAATCTGGGTGGCCTGGTTTTCTTGGTCTTGATAAAAAATCAATACCTACTAAATAGTATTGTATGTTCTCGGCTTACTGTATCCAGGGCCCGTATTATGGTCACCTTTGTCGCGGCGGATAAAGCTTTCGTCACTCTCGCACTGACATACAGGTCAGAAAGTAACAGATGTTTTATCTACGCTTCTCTACGTCGATAAACACGACCATAATCGGCCCGCAGGTATTCATAAAATTTAACCACGATACAATTACAATACGTTTATTAGTTCCCGCTCTGTGGTGCTACAGACAAATAAAGACCCCTTATAGCACAAACAAACAATACTGTATTCCATTCACATCCAATTTTAACTTAATCGTCCAAATATTTCAAATCAAACCCTGGTTACTTACCAGTTAAGTTACGTTTTAGTTCGCCTTTCTCGCCGTAAGTCATCCGTCACACGGATCACATCTTTACCGCAAACCAATTTTAATGACATTTTGTATGGAGATAGTTTAAACTCCAGGGAAGGACATAGAGTAGGTAGTTTTTATCTTATTGGAATAGCGATTACGACAAGCTACCTGGGCTGAGATTCTAGGCGGTAAAAACGAATATCGTCTGTGACTCGTCTCTTATTTACTTGGTAGTAATGGCGGCTGAGTTAGAAAAAATACCATAACAGGTCAAAGACGATTTTTATCGCCTAGAATAGAGGTGCTGTGCTGAGCAACAGCTAGTACCCATTTTATGAACACATCCACAATTGTAATGATGCAATCGATCCTAAAACACAGTACCTACTTGTTTAATTTCAAAGGATAAGGATACGTCCACGTTAGTTCTGACACAAGGAAACTGACATCACGTAACAAATTAAGCGTTAGCTTTGTTAACAGGAAATGTTACCAAACAGAATCTTTTCTCTAAAAAACTTCAGGAAGCGGAAATTCTGCTTGTCTCCTGTCCATACGACGCTGACCCAGATGATCTCGACAGCTAATTGGCGGTGATAAATTGGAAGGAAGTCTTGACAGTGTTTTACCCAATGGTTCATTCCCTTTGAAAATTTCATCTAAATATGATTTGGGTGTCATCTTTCGTTTCATGCCTTTTTAATGTAAAAAATTCCGAAGATTAATGCTTTTAATTAAAGCTTTTGATTCCCATATTTTTATCCTAATCCACACTGATTTTATAAATGTGAAAGGTACTCTCGTCTGTTTGTTAAGCTTTCACGGTTAAACCGCTGGACAGATTTTGATGAAATTTGGTATGGAGGTAGCTTGATTCCCGAGGAAGGAAGGACATTGGAGACTTTTTATGTTGTAAAATTGGACAGCTCACAACAAGTATCAACTTCTACGCGGCCGGAGTCGCAGGCAACAGCTAAACCATTATGTTTCTTTATTTTGATCACGCGTGGCCACGTAATCGTACCATTTTTCAAAATGGTCTCATTAAATGTTATATAAGCAACACTATCGGATGATTAATAGATTTACAAACGTGCATTTGCAATTTCACTTACTTTCATAATCTTGTCATTAAACAAAGCCGCTTCGGATCTATAAATTATTCAATCGTATAAAGGAATGTTTCTTCATACATGTAATAGGTTAATCGTATTTCACAGTTTGACCCCGGGATGGGAAAGATAATTTATTTCTCCGGTCGGACGTCAATCACCTTTGAGGAAATTCGGTCTGTCGGAGTTCGCTATTGGATCGGGTTGCAAGGAAGCTTGGAACTTCTTTCTTTTTGAACGTTTCGAAATCAGTTGACGTAAATTGGCAGTGTCTGCGTTGAGTTTCAAGTTACACTGAAAACGTAAAAATAGGCCTAAAACACTGGATTAAATTTGTATAACGCGTCATTAAAATGTAACTGCTATTCTTTCAAAATTTAGCAAAGATTCTTACGGACGTGGATTTACATTCATTCTTAAAAACTTTCAAAACTCACATTAAAATTCCGACGCACAGAAAGCCCTAACGAAGCAGTTTTCTGCTTTATTTATAAAACCTCTTTGATAAACATAACACGTAGCGGGACAGAAGCATGATATCAATTACCGGGCCCTGACTTTTGACGCAGGCCCTTCAAAGGGCCCTGAGATTTATATTCTCTCGTCACCAGAGACTTATGGCCAAAACCAAAGTCACGATTTTGAAATTTATTGTGGCGCCGCAGCAAAGCCCTGCTCTCTGATGCGTTGAGCTTGGATCTGCCAAACCACGCCGCAACTGTTTTATGTCTTCCGCTTTCTTAATTGATTCTATTTAAGTTTTTATTTCTTTTATGGATGGTTTTGATCGGTGATCTTTCATAACATCAGCTTTATTGCTTCCTGAAAATGTAACGTTTCATATTTGGATATCATAAACCTGTAATTTATCACGATATGTAGAACGCGTAGTAAATATTGTCACTTCGTTGCATTCTTTACAGTTTTCATCGTTTGTGAAAGAAATTCTAATGTAAAAGTAAACTCGGTTGCTTTCTAGCGAGCTTGCCATGTCGTCATCGAAGTTCTTGCCGGCAGCCATTTTGAAATGCACCATAAATTGAATTCCGCTTATTCAAACTCTTGAAACAACATCGGAGATTGAAATAACAGCGCTTACTGCTTTTAGTTATGAACACATCCGCATTGTCTTTTACCATAACTTCATATTATTTAGCTTTTTCTGTTGTAGATTTAGGTCGTTGAGTTCCAAGAATGTCAACACCATTGTACAAATTATGCGTAAATGTTTTTCTAAATTCTGTTAATCTTTCTATTATGTCGAGAATTTCTTCGACATAGTGGCCTGGATATTTATTGTAGAGTCTTCACTAGTTTATTAATGGTGATTGTATCGAGTACAGTAACACTTGTCTATTAACCGAGGAGGTTACGGTTATACTAATCGCAGGAGATTGTACGGTTTGATGGCTGTACCTTTTGTGCCCGTTTTAAAGTTTATGTAGCTATATTCTGTTACAACTTTATTGGTCATTTCTACTGCGAATCATTTCTTTACGAGTACGTTTGTGACATTTTTCGGCGGTAGGTGCCTACGAACTGGGCGGAGCTGCGCATGACCGACGAAATACTATGTTATTTATGTATATACAGTGAATAGTGAAATGCTTGCTGGTGAACTTCCTTTAATAATTTTCTTCTTTATTTCTTGGGTTTTATTTTCTTTAGATTGTGATTTGTGATTCAATGGAAATGTTTCATCGCACCTAAGTAGTGTAGTACGCAGAAACTACGATTTCATTCAGGAACGCCAATGACTATAAATGCTTATCTTACTTATCGCTTCCTATCTCGTTTCTTGTTGTAAGTTTTTCTTCACCGCACCGTCTTTTATTTTATTTGTTTTTACTTTACTTCCAGTCAATGAATTATCTACTCTTTGATTTTCCGATAGTTTCTGAACATTAACAATATGCAAGTTACTCGTAATTAATAGGTTTTGTTTTGCCTTAAGAAGTAATAACTCTACCATTTCCGTTGTTTTATCTTTAGTAATTCGCGGTGTAAGTGTCAAGGACCATTGGCAATGCCATTAGCGCTGGAGACCGTTAAACTATCTAGCCATAGATCTTAATAATGGTCTATGGATATATTCTTGATACGATTACTGTAAAACGGCCAATTGTCCAACTATCCCTGTGTACTTTGAGATAATTTATAGCACAAGCACAACTTTCGAGACGCTATCGGCCGACTGATCGGACAACTAGTTGTACTTAGCCGATATATCCCGTCAGGGAGCCGACAAGATCGTTTTATGGGGTTTACTGTACATTGCTAAGTGGCCTTGCCCGTGAAAACGACGAGGGCTAAATTACAGGAATGTCTGCAGTCAATCATACCGTAGTTACATTTTTCGAAAACACGGAACAGAAGACAAAATTGTGTTTGATACGCTGTAAAAAAGGCGAAATCGTTTTATTATCCGACTGCGATAAGCCAAGAGAAGGGTTATGAGGTTATGATAATCTTGCATCGATTATAATAAATGGGGTGACATTATAAAAAAATGCTGCTTTTACTAGTCGTCAGTCGGAGATTTAGTTTATTGTCTTTTGAATTATTTGAGGAACAAACATTGATGTTAAACACCAAAACTGAAGTATAGGTGAAAAACAACAAAAAGATATAGTATAGTACATCTGTATAGACCGTTCGACATTCTATATTTGAAATTAGACGTAAATTCCATATAAGTTTTTTACACTACTACATGCAATAGGTCATTTACTTAAGTTTTTCACCTATACTCGTACTTACGTATGTCTATGATACATAGGTTTAGCAGATTTTAGTTGTTAATTACAGTTATATGGCGATAAAAGATTGGTTAACCTCTGAGTTCAGAAAATTGTATTCTCAATTTTTCTTAATTCATTCTACACTTCAGCTTAAAATATAATAAGTATTGAATATTATAAGGCCTAGACCGCGATGGCACCCATAAAGTTGATTGTTATTTGACCACAGATTGTCTTGATTTACAATTGTGCTTCGGTTTGTAAATAATTCAATAGACGTTAGTTATGTAGGGCAGGTATTTTTATGTGGCGTTCTGTTGTAATTCAACTAATATACGATCCCTATTATACCGCGGATAGATTAGGTTACTTACGCCAAATTTAAATTTATATTTTTTTGTACTTAGCAAATGTGTAATTATAATGTGTGATTTTAATATTGGAAACTACCATGAATGTGTAAAAATGGAACAAGTAAACAAGATTGTAAGTTAGTGAAGCACTGCGTGGTTGAGTGCACATTGACCATTAATCTTCTTCGATTTTAGATAATTCCGCGGTTTGGAAAGCAGTCTAACTGGCATGTTAGCTATCCTCGGGCCTGATAGCTACCGATAAGCGGTATTGTTCAGCGGCTGCTCAATATGTTTTCCTTCAAGAAACACTGGGTCGAAATTTTCTTCTACATTCAGTTATTTATCTTCAGAGCTGCGCTATCGATGAAGTTATTGCTACTTTTCTCTTTTATCTTCAGCCTTTTCATCTTTTGTTACGACAATGGTCTGACCTTCCTTCTTATTTGGGCAAATTAACTGTAGCTCGAACATGAACATTTCAATCCACGTTTCACGTTTACAAATCGCCTTTAATTTTCAAAGAATTGTACTGAACTTATCGGAAGCACATACCCCTAAACCCACTCACGTTTTCATACAACATTTTACGTATACTTCACGATGCGAAACTCAACGTCAATGACAACTCGCTATCAAATTTTAGTAATAAATACGGAGTCAGGGCGCTTTACCAATTGCCATATTCGCCATACACATTTTCTCTATGACGAAAAGTAAAACCTTTTTTTTAAATCTATGAACATGAAACAAATACAAAGTTTCCCGTCTGTAAAGGGGGACAATACGGCTGCCTTGTTAAAGTTGCCTTTGGTATGTTATATTAATCATCAATCGATCTCTGATAATATTTTCAAACACGCTGATCATTAGCACACTTTTGATTGCAACGCAACGCAACGTTTGCCTTCTGTCACTCCATTATTAACTTAGTACTTAGTACTAAAGAGTTTAGGACTCCTCATTTACATGCCAACCCTTAATATCTAAACTATCTACATCAAGTTTTGCCCCAATAACCTCATAATGTCATTCGGCCTTCGGGGATTTTCGCGGCTGATGCTCCTGATTACGGTCTTTGATCTCCAATCCAGGACTTTCTCACCGGTTATAAAGTACTTAACCATCATCATTTACGCTCCAACGATCTCCGTATCCAAGGATGATAATCACCCCTGACCAACCCACTCTCAGTTTTTGTAGAACTTTCGTTTTCTCTGAACTTGATTAATTAGTGGATCGTCCAAAAACGGTCTGCACGTAGCATCGACATAACTTTTTGAATATGTGTTTTTAATCTTCACAGTACAACCAACTCTGTCTATACCAGATAAAGGTTGAATATTACCTGCTTTGAAACCACAGGTGAATACTATAGCCCTGCGTACGACTCTGAATGAATGGAAATCTTTTCCAGAGTCACGTCCAACGACGAAAATGATCTTTGTATTGTTAAGATACGATCCAAAATTGCTTAGAACAAGCTTTTTAAAGCAGTATGGAGTATCATTGAATTTGGTTACTCGCACGAGTTAAGGCATAATACTGTAACGGGCAAAAGAAACTTATGCCCTAAAAAGTGTGTCGAATCAGACAAGACCCATTGAGCGAAGACGACCGTGTTAGATAACTAACTACAATGTAGTTAGAAAATGCGTGTTGTGTAATGAAAAGGTATTTTGTTGCTTTCAGGAAGTTTCATCACTTTATTTGCATTAGAATTTATGTATACTAAATTTAAAACGAATTGAAGGCATTTTAGAAATGTTTTACCTTAATTCAAGGTTCTCTGCCTTTAATTAGAAGCCAATGTTGGAAAATATTCACGTGATATTTTAAACGATGTTCATGTCATAACATTGGAAATACTTAAACATGTCTGTCGTGCTTTAAAACTGACGTTAATTTAAGACCTCGGTTTGATTGTTAATTTGGGTGATTGGATCTTGCACTTAGATGACGACTGTTAATGGTGTTTGCTTACCAAGATGTGTAATGACAATCACTTGTGTCATCAACATTATAGCCTTGGTGTCGATCAAACGTATTATTATTCAACACGAGTTTAAATCAAGATGGTGTCATACAGATTAACATAACTGGAAGCTTAATCTGTACATCACGAATCCTATAATAATGTAGGTGCTGATGAAGCTGATGAGGTCCTTTATAATGTTACCAGCCTAAAGTTGGTGTCTAAATTTAATACCACGAAACATTAAAGTTATATGTAGGTATAGTTTAGCAAGATACTTTGAAAGAATGTCGGCGCTGTCTGTTTTTTTTTACAAGCTTTATCAAATTTTGCTCTAAACAAAGTTAATTAAGTTGCACCTTTAAAATATTGTAGTTTTAAATGTCACCACGACATACTCTTGTTAGCTACGCTGTAGTGACAGTGATTACTGTTCAACCTTCTTCTTGCTTGGCTCTTATAACTGGACTCGGTTTTCTTGAAAGTTGACAAACGTAGACATTTATAACTCGTTATTCATTTTTACGTTCTACTATATTTACAAAAATAAAAGTACTAGCATTTTTACTTGCTCATAAAAGAAATTAGGTTAAACACGGTGCTACGGGTAACTGACATTTGATAAAAGATAAACCAATTACTTTTTCATTCAATTCATCACGCTTATTCTTAAACTTGCCATTATTGTTTTGATTTTGCGTGGGTTTCTTTAGATTTCGTATCTCTGCTTATTCGCCGCCCATATTTTGATTCTATTTATTAAAGCCTTGGCCTAGACTTAGCTTTAAAGGCAGAAGACGCCAAAGTAAACGAAACTTTCGTAATTTTATTTGAACAAGTCTTGTTGGAAGACATTGCGACAGCGGTGATAAGTATTAATGCAACCGTTATCTCTTTAGATTTCGTTTTACCTTCTTAGATATTTGGGTTGTTATTTTATAAAAAGGTCTACCTAGCGATTACATTATAGATAAAGTGTGGACCCATGTTATAGATGGAAAAATATTGTTCTTCACTATATTTAGCAGACTGTCCTTCTGAATTGAAATCGTTCGACTCGTCCGTTTCATTGTCTCTAAACCGGCTGCTAGTTAAGTTACTGTGTTAATACTGTTACTCTATTTTAGTTAGTTACCTTGGGACAGTATTTATACTTGATCTGTTTATTGTTCTTTAATGATAGTGAAATAAGACACGCTATGAACGGGTTGACTTGTATCAAGTTGTAATCTTTTAGACCCTTCTTAACTGTTGCAAAAGGTGAATGGAGATACACGACACTTTATTTTGACATTATGACAAACAATGCAGATTTGTCACGCTTTGCGACATACTGTTGCACAAGCGATACTCACTCTAGTATGATAAGGTGTGTCAGGTTATAAGGCTAGAGAGAGATGTGTAGCTTTTTGTGTCAGTACTGTTTTTTTCTTGATGTGCCTTACTATTATGTTACTATTAAGTTGGTAAGGTAAGGTTTGGTTAAGTATTATCATTGTCATAAGAAGTTTTATCTGAGAGAATAACTGATTGTTAAGTTTCTTACGGTGCTTCTTCAGCAGTGGTCTCCTCTTGAGAAGTGCTGGCAGATCTTTGAAGTGTAAAAGTGCCCGTGCGACCTACTTATTAAATACCTACACACCTTTTATCTCTTTTTTACTCTGGTGAAGAAATGCACAAAGCTAATTTGTCACCAAATATATCCTGTATGGATTTTTTTACGTAATAGCTGACTAATGACGTCATGGGGTGGGACTGTTGATAAATTAGAACAAATTATATTTAGATCACAAAATTTATATCAATGCAATTAGTACTACAAGCAAAGCTAAAAGCTTTGTCGTGTATTTTTAAATTTCATTTTTAATTCTATTGATGTTTTTAATTTTAGGTGCATTTTAATTCATTTTATTTTTATTTTACACTTATTTGTATGCCTAATGGTAAAACATACTCGTAGTGAAATGTTTTAAAATTGTAACATCTATATATGTAACCTATGTTTAACAAATGAATAAATGATTATTGATTATTGATTAAAATTGGAGAGCCATGTATGTGTTTTCGCAATTTGAACTTCGTGGTTAATACATTAATTAAATTCATATTTATAACTAATAACGAACACTTAATTTAGTAGGAGCGGGAGTGCCCGCGCTTGTTATCTGACGTATGATTTATCTCATTCCATTGTAGATAGTTAACTGATTCTTATACATATTTATGTTACCCTTTTATATCAATGAGCATTGCACGCCTGATATTTATGATTAAAATAACTTTTGCTGAATGGTTTACGTCTCTTTAATAATAGCTTTAAGTCGTTTGATAAAAAAACTGGCGAGACTGGATAACCTTGCGGTCTGCGATCTATCAGGTTCTATCATCGTTGGGTATAGCTGTATTGTGAACAATATCCCACTGGATATAGGACCAGTTTCTGCAGAAACATTGACTATTTTTTTGCGGTCTACCATCTTGTTACTTTTGTAAGTTTCTTTTCACACAGCTTCGTAGACATCGGCATCTTTTTACTCATGCGTATGCTCATTATTTACTGCAATATAAATATAAACTGCAAATTAATGGAAAAAGTTATCGGCTATTAAAACAACTGCAGTTTGCAAGAAGTTGTCGGCTTAATATAATAATAAGGGAAGCAGTTTGCTTGATAAGTTATTTTTATCTGTAAAGTTTAGCACCTGCGAGCCAAACTTGGTCGTAATTTATTACTTTAATTGAAAACGTAATGGAATAGACATTGCTGCAAGCGCATCTTGTTGAATGACATTTAATAGGGAGACAGGTGCTGAAAGACCTACATTTCCATTTAGGGCGTAAACACATTCACTAACAACAGATGAATTGCTAAAATTAGAATCATACAGCTGTGTTCATATGTTTTTTCTACAAGAGTTTGTCTTACTTACCAAATACGAAGAAGTAATGAGGTGCATCAAATTATAACATAAGTTTAGGCGGTGCTCACTTGACAAAGTTTTTGTGGCTGTCATTATCAGGAGTTCACGACAAATGACCAGCCCAGTTATTGTTACTTTAGGGACGGAAGGAAAATCAATTAAGGGACACGTTTTACTCTGGTCTATAAATAAATGTCTTGATTCTTGCTTTAAAGCACGAGAAGACAACAAAGTTATTAGCTCGCAAGAACATAATGTAAGGATAATGAAAAGATCGAGTCAAGTAATAAACACTTTCTCACGACTTGACGACTCCATCGTCTGCGGAAACGCTCGGAATCTGCATAACACAAGGTTAGTAAACTATCTCGTGAAAGTAAGATCTAGATAGTACCGGATAAAGATCACATCGCAAACGAACCGTGGCCACAAATCCACACAAGTTAACCGTGAAAATTATCGTTTCCATCGGAAACGAATCAAGATGTTACCATTTTGGGTGAAATTCCCCTTGCTCGGTCATTAGCGGATTTGTGCAATGTGGTAAAATGGAATTGACCTCGATGTATGGCTTACATTTATTTAGAAATCAATGCTTGCGATTGATATAGGCGAATTGACGATGGTTTTTTATTAGGGATACCTTTGTTTCGGCGAAATATGTTTGCCAAATTTATCGTTTTCCAATCGTTTCATTTGCCAACCCGCTTTGTTTTCTAAAACCGTAAATATTTCAGGATTTTATAAAAACTAACCTAACCTATAGGGTTCTACACGATGATACTGAAATAAATCCTGAAATATTTACAGTTACAGAAAACAAATTGGGTTGGCAAAAAAAAAGTTTAGGAAACGATACATTTGACAAACATATTTCAGCCAAACGGCAGGCTCCCGGATTTTTTAGCAAATATATAGTTTTTAAAACAGCGGCATCATAACATTTGAAACACGTGTGGAATGATACGACCACATCACGCCGTTGGGTTGGAATAGAAATCAGCGTCTCAATCTCTCGATTCATTTGCCATAGTAACACATGATATCATGGTTACATCATTGAGGTCTAGATTAAACTAGATGCGATTTTGTATTCCTAGGCTAACTTGATATATATTTTTTATTTAACGTACCTATTTTCGAGAGCGTAGGTGGCAAAGTCATGTACGCAGTCTCTTAGCAAAGGCAAGTCTTTGGTAAACGATCCTTGTCAGGAAGAGCGCAAACCGCATCTTAAGCTCTTGTAAAGGTTTCGCAAGCCTTGTAGCTTGTCTTCCATGGAAGGTAGTGTTTACGTAAAGTAAAGCCTCAATATCCGTAATTACTCTTCTCAGGTGCTAGTGTGATAATAATGTATTTACTTTGGCACGAGTTGGACAGATTGTTCTAATATCTACTACGTTGGCTAAGTTTTAACTAATAACCGCACCTTTGCTTATCCTAAAATATAACTTCCATTTCTCCTTCCTTGCATTATTCTAACAGCAATTCCTTGTCGTGGAATCGTGTACGCCACACGAACGACCCCACACTTAAACACACTTAGCGGTAATGCCACTACTAATACTTACACCGTTTCTTTCTCTTCCTGGGTCCCGTTTCTTGAAAAGTATTAGTCTGATAATATTAGTGTTTTGTCTCATTTTGTAGTTTTATTTAAGAGACAAAACACTAATATTATTACACTAATATATTTTGGGAAATGGGCAGCTGGTGGCACATATAGCACTCTACTTCATTTAAACCTTATACGTCCCATAAACTTCCATAGTTGCGTGAGAATAAAAGAGCACCAGACTCCTTTTGTGATAATCGTAAATGGTTTCTTCAAGCTCCGGTGCGGTTTGAGGACTAGTTCTATTACTGAAAAGTTCTTGATAAACATTATGCCCTTGCGGTTTTTCTAATAAACTTAGGTTATTCGAGGAAGTGTTTCATTCTAGACCAAACCGCCCATCTTGCCGTTATTTGTACTTCCACCTATTGTCTGACGTAATGTGGTACAGTTACCGCATGAGACGTTACCATTTACCATTACCACAGATAACTTGTGCGAATGATTCTGATTTTTCCGTTACAGTATTGGTTTCTTTAGCTCTAAGATAGCGATTGCTATTGTAGTCTCGAGTGCTATCATTGACACGTCTGTTTTTGTACCTAACTAGAATTTCTGTGTAAACTTGTTTTATAATTATACATGTAATAAAAACACTCACAATGGGTATTCATGCGGAGTCGCTGAGATGTTTGAAAACAAAGAAAAGATTAAGCTATACGGTAGCTAGTAAAAAAAACAAGGCAATAAAAATGTGGTTAAGTAAATGTTACAAAGAAAAAACTACGTTCCAGAAATTTATAGAAAATTGAAAGCAACCCAACCAATTGTATGTCAAGTAAATGATCTGGTCTTGCTGCCTTAGTAATTTAAAACAGTGTTCTTTTTTCCCGCCCATTAGCTAAGACATATTACTGGCATTAACCCTTGAGGAACATTTAGGTTTACTTTATTTAATGCCACAACATCGCTTTATGGGGAATGGCTTTCAAACAAGTTAGGTTTCCACGCCCTAGAACAATTCCCATAAACGACCTGGCACAATGACTGGTTCTGTGTCCAGCTTAATTGCACTTGTTTTGATATTCATACCATTACTGCTATGAGAATAGTCTGACCACAAGTACTACATGTTCTACTTTAATATTATATTTTGATTAATACCTTCTACCCTTTACAGATTGCTGTTGTCTAGGATATCAATTTTATTTAAGACATATGGCTCGCTCTCTATTCTTCTATAACCATTACCATTTACAAAGTGTCGATTACCAAACTGACCTCTAATTTTTTTATGTCTATGTATTAATTCGTTATTTTTTATGGATCATAAATCTCATATTCATCAAATTAACACTTTGATTCTTAGTTGGAATACATTATACAACTTCGCTATTGATACTTAAGAATATGTAAATTAGGTATGCAGCAGAACTGGTCTACGCATTGCCACTTTCCACATCATCTTTAATAGTAATTGCAATTCTATTTTTATTCTCTTTTAAATTGGCGTGTTAAAGGAGAATCCTTTTAATTTAATTTTTATTACGACTATAAATTTTGTCTTATATTTTCTCGACTCAACAAGTTTTATTATAATTTTGTGGAGTTGTTTTTTTATCGCTTTGAGGCATCTTGTCGCGAGTTCACATTCGTGCTTTTGAAATCGTTTTGTTTTTAACTCTTTACTGGACGAGTAGCTTCCCGCCATTTCAAGATTATTCAAGGTTTTGTGGAGTTAAAAGTTGTGGTTCTGTTGCTGTAAGATTACAATCATTATTATCTAGCTTCTTAAAATAAATCAGGTAATTTGGTAGTTTATCTACATTTATGGTTTTGAAATTTGATATGAAACGCCATTAAAGTTTATTGTTTATAGAAGTTACACCTTAATTTTTTAAAGTCAAGCTTTTAGTTGTTTATATTCTTGAAATGGTTTTGTTTTTATAACATGTTTGACAAGGCACTTGCCCGGAATTCTTCGCCCCTGCCCAAGTATGCAACTCTTATTATAGACATAACTGAATAGCGCCGTGATATGAATTCCAACTTCAGTGTGCAAGAAATTAGGTTACCTTTTTTAACTTTTTGGTGCAACACATATTTACTAACTGCTTATACCATGCTATATCGCTAAAATCTTTCAAGGTTTATGTTTCACTTGGATTATTAATTTTAGTGGTTTGCCAATTTTAAAACACTTGCCTTATTATTGCAGTAATTATGATGATTGAAAAACTGTCAAAAATGCTGATTAAGGTTGCGCAGTTTAATAAATTACTTGTAAACATTTAAATTGCGAAATATATTACAGATAAGCCATCAATCAAAGTTAATTTATGTAAACTGATATACTCTGTAGCTGTTACTGCATATTACGCTTATTACGATTTAAACGTAATCCAGCTCTTATGAATGTCATTTCATCAAGCCTTACCTAGACTTGGTCATGTGCAGCCACAAGTGTGCAACTAAGCAAGCCTTCCGATTATAATGTGATGGAGTACTACGTTGATAGTGCGTTACCGATAGCGGTTTAATATGGCTGGGTAAAAGTGCGCCGCGTGGTGGCGTGCGCTCTGCGGAAGGCCTTTAGTTTGCTAGCGCTCCTTGCGCCGTGCGCCCGCGTCAGAACCGCGTGAGTCAGTATGTGAACCGACTTTGCGATATTTCGAACGTTCCCGACCGGTAAAGTCGGTTTGACTGTCAAATTTAAATATCGAAGCGTCTCCGCGTGAACTCCTGCGAATCGAAAATTGCGGAATTGCGAATACTTTGTTTTGAATGCAGTGCCTGTGACCGTGCGATTCTTAAGTGTGGAGTCAGCGTTTGCTGTATCAGTTCAGTGTGGTGGAATTGGAGCATGTGTTTTGTGGAAAGTGCTAATTGTGTGTTCGAGACTTAGGATACGTTTCACTGAGCGCGAGACAAAAAGCTGTTTTGTTATCGAGTTCGTGTATTGATACGCTGTGCTTTCCCCCTGCATACGGATTGATTTATGGTAAGTCATACGAATGGAATTACCGGTCTACTGACATTAAATAATGCTATTACTGATATAAACTCCTCGCTATAGCTATAAATAAATGCATAAAAATTAATAAGGAAGTTGCCGCAGAAAATGTCTAAGGCCATTGGTCATCAACATTTAATACAACCACTAAATTAAATCAAAGACGAACACTAGAGACCTTCATTAACAAAACTCGTTTGTCGAGACATGAGATGCTGAGATCGATAGCTATCAATGAAATATTTACACCGGTTTGTTTGTAACAGACATAAAACACTCGAGATCCCCGCTGGTGGTAAAAAACTTACAGTCAGTGTTTTGACATTGAATACGACCGAGAAGAAAGTGACATCCATCACGAGAAACCGGAGATCGTAAAAACTTACGCCAGATTTGAGATTAATTAATACGAATGAAAGAATGATTCGACAAATCCCAGCTGCAGTAGGTCAAAACGTTTATTAATTGCGAATTCTTCCGAACAAGTGGGACTGCCATTGTATGCGAATAAACTGGAACTAGTCGGTTTCCGTTCACTTTGCGATCTTGACGAATGTATGATAATGAAATCCTTTCATGTTTTGCGTGAAGAACATCAATATTATGTTGCATCAGCATAATGCCACCCACGGTTTCAAAATTTATGGAAAAAAATACGAAGACAATCGCGCTTTCCAGTTCAGAAAGGGCAGAACCGTCTTTTGTTCGGAATAATCAGACTGTTAACGGTGTGGCTAGTTGTTAAGACAGTGCCCTAGAGAGTTTGACCTAGGCATAGATTGAATTTCTAGGCTTAAATAGTCACATCGGCAGCCATTGCAGCTCGCCCCTTGACCCCTGCATCACGAGCTCTGCAAAATATTGAGAATCGTGCACTTTGCTTGTAGATTCATTGATACGTTAGGACTTTCTATTGATATTCTCATTCATGTTTATGTTTACTGACTCTTCATTTCTCTTTTGTGTACGTTTCTTAAATTTAAATATGCTTACTAGATTCACGTAATATCGTTAAGTAACAGATTTCATCTGTAAGACAGTCATTACATTATAACTCCGTTGCTTCGATCCTATCTTCTTACACTTAGCCTTAGCCCTTTGCACAAACTCTGAAGCCGCTAGCATGATAACTTTATCATGATGTTTGAAGCCGCCGTCCCTTTTCTGTCCATTCGTGTGCGAAAGGGAATTTGCTGTAAGCGCTAGCATGCTAGGAACTTTGATCGCATCGCATCGATCTGCGTCGGCGCCGGCGCGCGTCTATTACGTTATTTCCTCAGTTAGAGCCTCGGTCACGATCGGCTTTGAGCCGAATGGCTCCGACTCATCGAGCTGAATTATCGGTTGCCCTTGATATTGCTATCGCAATATCGACGATTTCCTGCAGTTTAAATAAAAAATCACTTACCGAAATATTATTTCAGGTACATTACGTATTTTAGTAACTAAAGGCAAGCGACTCTAAAGCTGTTAAAATTGTATCTTGTTCATTTGTTCTTTGTAAATATTTGCAAATAGATCATGTATATTTAGTATATAAATCTAATGATCTCATTACAATATTTCAGGAAGATAATGACTTAATGAACAATAATTAAAAGTAAGTTGACCATAATAGTAATTTCAAAACGAAGTCCGTTCTGGTTCTTGCTTCATAGCCGCTGAACGCGGAGGCGAATCTCATTTACACTTAAGACGATTTATAAAACAACTGAACCATAAACAATTACCGGTTTACCGTGGAAAGCGTATGTCTTGCAGTCGGCGGCAATTCAAAGATATCTCTAGCCGTTGTTCATTCCGTATTTGTTTTATGCCCATCGTTTGTATGGCTTTCAATTGATTCTTTTACATGTCCTATTGTTCGGGCTTTCCAACTTTAAGATTCATGTAATCATGCATCATCATCTCTATCTAATAAATAACTTTCAACAGCTATTTCACCATGTTGTTTTTTGTTCTTACGCGTCCTTTTACCAACTTTGGAAGAGATTGTTATTTTGCTGTAATCGCGAAAATCTACCGTAAACTTTTATTACTCCTTTACCTAATTAGCACTAAGCACCTCATTGTCCACTACCCTTGGCCATGCGCTTGCGACATTGTAATGGTCACCTAGTTCTACTTATGCTGTAACTACCAAGATAGGCATAACTTTGAATTAAAATTCGCTCTATTTGATAACATCGCGGCTATTATGAATAAACTTGCAATATTTTGGTTTAATTATGGAATAAAGTAACCTAGAATAGAAACGATGTATAAAACAACCAGTCGTGGCCCGGAAATCGTAAATCTAAACAAAAACCATTAAAGTCAAGTTTTTCGTAATTAGGTTCTTGGCGAGACAATAATGCCATCGGATATTAAAAAAAACCTCGTCTTTCATTGCGTCAAGGTCGGAGTAGCAATAGCGTTTTTTTCGATTATGATAATAAAAAGATTGGTTTGAGGTTTTTAACCAATTTGATAGTAATGGTATTTTTGGCCTCTTCAATCCTTAATAATGAAGAACCGTACGTACCCAATCCTTAGGCCCTACTTTGAAAATCGAAGTTCGAAGTTACGATAGCTCCATCCCTTTCTCTTGATTTAGTCTTGAATGACGAGTGACAGAGATGAAGCTAACGTAACTTCGAACTTCGATTTTCAAAGTAGGGCCTCTTACTTTGATTTATTTTTTATGTGCAGCAAGTTCTGGATCACTATTATTTAAATTAGAACTTATTTTATTATTTAAGTATTTTGTTTGTAATATTAAAATTTTAATTTTATAGCTAAAGTCACTTACAGACGATGCCTGGTCTATGAGCCCTTTTGCCAGACATTAAATTTGATGCTATTGATTTCAAGTGACTCAACTTCCTGACGTAACTTTCGATCAATTTGTCGAAACATCATTTATCATTCTCACCATTTATACCACGTTATATTACTACTAAATAACTACGTGTCAGACCGTTTGTCCTCCTAATACCCCAGTAATATTCTTTAAGTAATTCCTTTATGAGTTTCATTCCCAGGGGAGGCAGTATCCTGGTACGCCCTTTCCGCGTGCCTATCATAATTATAGGGACTCGACACGATGACTTGTCGATTATTCGATGCTTTCGTGGTCGCATCTTGTATCGATTTAAGTATATTGTGGTTACAGATCGTTACCAAATTCTAGAAATTGTTAATATCGTGGTCCTCTTGTCGTTTTAACACCATTTTGGCATTGAATTAGAATAAATTGTTGTGGTCAGCGGTTAACTTTAATAATAATCAGAGAATGCTTTACAATTGCTTAAGAGAAGCGTAACAACCGCCGTGCGAGACGGAAGATTCATAATTGCTTTATTAAGTCCGCTTTGCGCAATGCAGGATGCTACTGTTTCCCTCAACTTTGATATGCTTTTAATTGTTTGTTTGTTTTCCTAAGTCAACACTGGTTTAATTCCATTTAAGCACTTTTCTTGTTACAATTGTGATCTTTGGAAGTTGCGTAAAGACTTAGGTATGGCAACCAACTTCGTCTTTTCTAATAAAATTATCAACCATTTTGAAAAAAAAAAATTAGGCAAAGCGTACGTTTAAATTTTGTACGTAGAAAAGTTACTATCATGTCTAAAATAAAATAAATAAAATAAAAAGGCCTTTTATTTCTTGCCAGTATTTTACAATGTCAATGCTTGTTAGTAGTTTTTGATTTAATTTTGTCAGTATAATATAATTCTATAGTCCCGGTTAATAAATATTAGTTATTTTGCATAATTATCTGTTTTTAAATATTTTAAAATTGAATATTTTCTAGTTAAAAACTACACAATGTTCTAAGCAAGAACCCCCTCTCAGGTAAAGGCCTCCTCCAGAGTAAGCCAGTCGGTCCTGTCTTGTGCTTTTTGCGTCCAGTTTGTACCTGCAACTTTTACTATTTCGTCTGACCACCGAGTGTACTGTCTGCCCTGCGTGCGTTTTCCTAGTGCCCCGGCCATGTCGTTACTTTTTTCGTCCATCTCTTGTCTTTCATTCTGGCGACATGTCCTGCCCATTTCCATATTTGTCTTTTTGCGTAACTAAGTGCGTCTATCACTTTGGTTTGTGATCTAATAATGCTGTGTCTGATTTTTTGAAGTTTTTTAATATTAGTTATACTTCGTTCCATGCTTCTCTGGCAAGTTTTTATTTTATTTTTGATACTGGTAGTAAACTTCCAGGTTTGCGCAGCGTATGTAAGCGATGGAAGTAAGCACGAGTCCATGATCTTCTTTTTGAATTTAACAGGTATTTTGCTTTTTAGTATTTCCTTTTGGCTTTTGACTATCATGTCTATAAATAAATAAATATCAGCGAACTATCTTAAACTTACAAATTGACCTAGTCTCAAAAGAAGCTCTAGTCTTGTACTTATGTACTGGACAACAATAACCAAACTTATATCGAGAAATGCATACCTTATTACATAGAAAACAACCAAGACCCAGGAATAGATATTTACCCTTACCGGGAATCGAACCCGGGGCTGCTAGTTTCGTAGGCAGGGTCAATACCAACTAGGCTAATCGTTTACCTATGCTTTTTACACAAACAGTAGAGTGAATGACATTGGTCTCTTCAGACTCTTCCGCAATTCTAAGCCATAGTTAATATGCAGTGTTTGCAATCATATTAGCGCGTGCATCAATAGCCAAACGTCATTATAGCCATAACAATCCCAGCAGTGGACATCCGGTGATTCACGCGTCCGCTCGGCGCGGAATCAGCGATGCGAATGCGTCGGCGCACGCGAACTGTCGCCATTACACGGGTCCGTGCCAACCGCATTGCCTTATGAAGAATGTGCGAAAACGTGCGAGATTCATCGTGATTTACATGTACGGTCAGCTGCAAAATTGCATGGACACCTTAACGTCTACAATGCTGTGAACACGTGATGCCACGTTCGTAAGAAACAACCTAGATGGCGTTGTTAATTGAACAAGTTATATTGTTGTTTGCTTCAACTATATGACGTTTTAGTATTAGAATCGATAATTTCACCACTTAACTAGAAGGGCCGTTGGCTTAGTTAGTTGGCACTCCGATTTCGCGGAGTCAGTCCGTGGGTCGGGAGATCGATTCTGCTTACAATATCTTTTTTAATTTATCTTGTTTCACATAGTAATTAATAAACGAATGTATTATCTTTTGAAATAATAGTTTCAAGAAATGATACAACTTTTGTTATTTGAAATGAAAAATCTTTATTCCTTGTATAACATTTTAATTCAGTGAACTGTTTAGATAGTTTTTTTTTACAAATTACCTTTGTAACAATGAAACGACTACCTACTACTTAACTTTTATTACTGAGGTAATAGCTTAAGTTTCGTTTCCGAAATCAGAAAGAAGATTGAAGCTATTAAACCACAATAAAATATAGTAATTATTAACATATTTAGAGACCGGGTTACCTTAACTGTCAAATGCATTATGTTTAACTATGTTATACAGTTAGGATCACTTATATAAGGATAATAACTGAAATTTCGTGTATAAATGGTGTGTGATTTGTTTGACTTTAAATATTTAAAATAAGATAATTATTAACTGCTATAAAATAGTATAGACACGTAAAAAAAGCGAAAATAATTGTCACTTTTGTATTAATTACTTACGTTAACCCGATCTCCACTTGACCACTGTATTACTATATACTAAACTTTAATACCTAGTATAACCCCCCCTCTGTTCGATTACCGCTTGCATTCGGGAACGCATTGAATCGATAAGATTCTGACACAGATTGGAACCTCGAATACTATCCCAAATTTTTGAACAATGTTCTTCCAAGGCGTTCGGAGTTCGCTCATTCTGGTGATCCCAACGTTGGACAATAATACCCCATAAATTTTCGATAGGATTTAAATCCGGTGACCTGGAAGGCCAGGGAATAACCCTTATATTATTGTGCTGACTAAACCACTCCCGCACACTACGTGAACGGTGTATTGGGCAGTTATCTTGCACAAACGTTATCACCGGCAACTCCTCCTCTGGATACACATTGCGAACGGTGGGCAACATGGTGTCCTCCAGCATTTCCACATAATGAACACTGTTCGCTCGACTGGGAAGTTTAACCAGTTCTCCTGGGTCAGCCGCACTCATCCATCCCCACATATTTACGGTTATTCGACCAGATTCCATGTTGGGCACTACATGGTTGTCATTATACCGGGTATTGTTTCGGCGCCACAAGCTTAATCGTCCGTGTTGGCTGGATTTAAAAGTCTTTTCATCCGTAAAGATGACATTGCTCCAGTCGAAATCTAGATACTCCAAAGCGAACTCTAACCTTGCTCTTTTATGGCTTTCTGTTAGCAAGGGTTTGACAGCGTGCCTACGATGATGCAGACCCTCACTATGTAAAACACGGCGAATAGTATCCGCACTTGTATTGAATAAACCAGCGTAGTGGGTTGTTGGTTTGAATCCGTCTTCCTCATAATCCCTCACCATGGCTTGACGCTGGGGTGTGCTTATGAGTAGTGGTCTTCCCGTTCTTTGCCGGGGTAGCAAAGATCCCTCCTCTTCGAACCGCCGTACCCATAAAACAACAGTTTTCCTCTGTAAAAAAAAACGGAAACTTATAATAACCATTAAAGATATAAAAAAGATGAAATAGAAAATATTT
Source organism: Acleris literana (assembly GCA_946894065.1). Lineage (NCBI taxonomy): Eukaryota > Metazoa > Arthropoda > Insecta > Lepidoptera > Tortricidae > Acleris > Acleris literana. Next base: position 6,114,039 of record OX335689.1, on the reverse strand, counting down.
TTGTAAAAATCTGAGTACTTAAATAAATTACTACTTACGTTCACACCGGTTTCTCTTGCAATTTCTGACAAATTTCTGCCTTCACTGTGCAAGGCAATTATTTGCGATCTTTTGACCAGGTCAATATTGCAACGAGAAGTCATTTTTTAAGAAAAAATTAACGAAAGTAAAATCTACACAAAAAAGGCAATCGATTAAGCAGCTAACGAACGAACGAGCAAAGTCTTTGTAATAATCAGTGTGGTATTTATAAATCTTTAGTCTACCCTCGTTATAGTAATATTAACCGTGTTTCTATTTCATTGAATGCGAAAATAACCAAATCATAATAAACTATTAATTTCAACTTCATATTCAAATGTGTGATGGTCCAATGGCGTATAACGCCGCTCTCACTCACGACTCCGAGTATCGCGGGTTCGATTCCACGCAATGGAAAAAGTGTTTTTGGTAATTTAACCTCTTAGTTTGGAATTGACTAACATTTCATACTTCTAAAATCTTCTCTATACTAAAATATAATAAACGATAAAATAAAGAAAAAGTGTTTGGCTCTGGTGTCAGTATGAGGAATAAAATATTTTTTGATTTTGTTTTTTTACAACAACGCCATCTAGTACGATCTTATTGAACCACTACGAGCGTGAGGCGTCAGTTTGCACCTCAAAGCATTATCTTTATGAACTGTCCATGAACATTTGCAGCCCACTGTACATTCGAGTTAGTAAATATGTGTACATTTAGGTACCTTGTCACTTTAAACGCTGTAACAATTCAATAGACAAGGTTGTCTCAAAAGCAGTCATTGTTTTCTAAGAAAAAAATATGCAAATTCTAGCCAAAGGCTAAAGAGCTTAAACGCCACATGGTCTTTTCTACGTCACAGTGCTAGACTTAATAAACAAAATGCGGTTACAAAAAGAATCATGTTAGTCAAATGGAGTCCACTCCACAACTAGACTCTATGACTCTCTCTTAGAGATTAAGGCCCAGCCACACCGCTTGCGTGACGTGCAATGAACTTCAAGCCAAATTATTGTAAATTATAAATTGTAGTACAACCTCATTTGTACACTTATTCTTATTTTTCTCTGAGTGTTATCAATAAAATATTTCATTTCATTTCACGTGCACGTGCGCGTTCGCTTTCCACTGCGTTGTATAGTGTCATGTCGTAATGAGAATTCATACTATACTACGCAGTGGAAAGCGAACGCGCACGTGCACGTGCACGTCACGCATCCGGTTTGGCTCGGCCTTTACCACAATGGTCAATGGCAATGGCAACGGGATTTTGCTACCATGTTCATTATCGCCAGTTCTATGTCGTCCAAAATGTAATTCACTTTCATTGTAATATTTTGCCCTAATAAAACAATGTAGTTATCAAGTAAGAAGTAATTCGTTGTTTCAGACTTTGAGTAAGTAATATGTAAAACCTCCACGTTTCCTAATGTTTAAAATAAGAACACGAGGTGTTCCCATAAAGATAACATTTAGATAGCTGCCATGGACAGAATCGCAGAAGGGTTGATGAATTAGCTACCACTTTGTATTCTACATATATATATTTTTTTATGGCAAGGAGAAGGCACGCGAGCACTCAGGCCACCTGATGGTAAGTGGGGTCTAGTTTTGAGATTGTAGTCTAGACATTTGAAATGTCAAGACTACAATCTCAAAACTGCAATCCTAAGACTTCAAATGCGTTGCCAATCCTGAGGACTAAGATGGAATGCCTCTATGCTAGTAAATGCACCGGTTGTCTTATCCCCACAGCGGAATACAGCAATGCGAACGCTACTGCTTGGCGGTGGGTTAATGGATAAGATGGTGGTAGCGATCCGAACGTACCCTGGACAAGGTCCTACCACAGACACTAATAAATGTATGTTAATATATCTTTAACTTTTTTATTAAGAAACTACCCTCCACCCTACAGCACAGTGGAGACGTAATGTATACTTTAATAATAAACATCGTAAAATGTTGACGATAACAAAAACGAGTTAACTGGGCTATCGCGATCACAGAAGCGTGAAAATAATTCTAGGTTTAGCGAATCTATGGCCGTTTTCTAAGCTCTTATCATAAACAATAATAATACTGCGGTATTATTGCAGCTGTTTCAAATAGGAGATCAAAATATTCTTGCCGGTGATCTTACTTATTTAATGATTACCTCGAACGGTAACATAACTGGACCTGATGACCTTGACATAGTCGCGTCATACCGAACATGGAATGATCAAGAAAACTACAAATACGTAGTTCTTACGCTCTACCAGGTCAAGTTAGACTCATCGGTAGGTTTGTCAAAGATGTATTCTTGGGCCCGTATTATGGTCTTCTTTATCGCGGTTGATAAAACTTCCGTCACCCTCGCACTTACCCATAGGTCAGAAAGTGACAGATGTTTTATCCACGTTTATCCATATCGAACAGGACCATAATAGGCCCGATTATTTGACATCACTAAATGGGATCTCTATTAATTTTTTTACGCATAACGTATCTTTACGCATAAAATTGTTTGACCTAAAACGGTTTTTACAATAGAAACGGTTTTATTTTAATTATTATAAAAAACTAACCTAATCTAACGTAACCTAATCTACAAATTAGACGTTTACTAAATTCTGCAATGTCAGCCTAAAAGGGAGTTATGCGAAAAGTAAATATGCGTAAAAAAAATATGCGTTCCAAGGGGATCCCCACTAAATGCAATCAGTTGCAACGAGACAAAATAGTACTTTACGCTAATTTAATGCCGAGAATGTAATCCTCAGGAAGTGTGCGGTCGCCATGGCTCCGACTGCTATTGGTCGACGACGCACCCTTCTTCCGGTGCGTAAGCGCATATGTATGTGCAAAAGCGTTGGAGTGTCCGCAAATTGATGGATGCGCGGTGTGTGATGTGGTTTAAAGACAAAAGATACACGATACGTAGTGGGAACTTTTTCCACGCAGTTTAACAATGTCCCTTGAATTATAGTGTTGATAGGTATATGTCGCTATGTAGAACTTGTGGCACATGTTAAGTTTAGCTGTTTAATCATAATAAGGTTTTCTGAAGAGTTATGTCGTCCATGTGATGCGTAGGTCCTACCTATTTATTGGCTTGTGTAAAAAAAAGTATTTCTTTACGATTTCTATGTATTTTTACATCTTAATCAGTCAAGATACCGAATTGAGAATGCACGCGTTGTAATGTGGTTTGTAAGCTCTGGCGGGAAACTTAATTAAACTGGCCGGTGCCTTGAGCTGAAAAGTGATACCCTTAAGAGAATCCCATCTCATAATCTAAAGGTGATAACTTGAGCTGTAGATCCTCAATCGCTTTAGCGAAAAGTTTCTATTTCTACAACATAGTAAATGAAGTGTAATTAAATTTCCTCGTCTAGAATTGCGCATAATCGTTGTAATCTTTGAAATTATCTCAGGCAACAGTTTATCAGCTATAATGGAATGCATATCGTTTAAACACTAAACCAGTTTGGTAGGAGTTAGAACGCCAAGTTTAAAGGTAATTAAATCTTAATTGCATTCTAATCCCCTTTATCCAACCTCTGCACTTAAAACTTTAGTTTCATTTAAATCAAATTCATAATTAACCTCACTTTCTGTTACTATAATTTTATTTATTGTTGTTGCGTTGTGTTTGATTATTATAATGACACTCAGGTCAATTCTAAACTGTGGGTTCACTTCACTTTCTTTGATGATTTATGCAGTCTTAGTATTGTGCGATGTAATTTCCTTTGTCGTAATTGCCGTCGGCTTCCCAGTAATTAGTGTACAGCGGGCGGCGCAGGTGCTTTCGACCCTAATCCAAGAATCATCTTATCTGATGGCGGAACTTCATGCATCGCTGTACACATTACATGGGAAACACCTTTGCAATCATCTTTGATTCTTGTAACCATACTTATAAGTCTTTTAACTGCCAAGTCAATCGGGCCTTTTTATTTCGTAAGTTTATTTATAGCTTTATTTTATTACTTACTTTAATTGTTGTGTTCGATTTGTCTTGTGGGATAAATCTATTCAGAAAATAACGATGCTTTTGTAATGGATAGTTTGAGATTGCGCTTAGGGCGAGTCGGTTGCAGCAGTTGTAAAGTTATGCAACATGAAGACACTAAATGTTATTACTGCACAGATTTATTGTCTCCATATATTATTTCTTGAAAAAGAAAGTGAAACACGATATTTACTCCTATTATTATCGTGTAGTCTGTAAATTGAACGAATGCGAACTTGAGCTTGATTTAGGCGTACTTGCGCGGACCAGAGTTAACCCTTAACCCAGAGTTAAGCGTCTACTTTTGTACGTGGTTTGCCGCCTAACCTCGGGTTAAGACGCTAACTCCGGTCCGCGCAAGTGGGCCTTAGACGGAAGAACAGTTGCTGATTTTAGATAAACATCAATATGACGTATCAAGTTCAGAACAATTGATAACATATCAATTTACTACCGTATCTGCTTATCTTATTCTTATTCTGACACATGAAAATATTCATAATTTGTGTCTTGGTTTGAATGAATGCCAAGACACTTAATATTTATGACATATTCACGACGACTATTGTGCGAGTAGATCAACACGAGAGATCTCTCCCATGCTTCAGTCTGTGATCGACTGGACTTGATTTGTGCGAAAGGATTGCCTATTGTTGGTATAACCTTCTATTCTGTTTGTTATTGGTTTTTATTACTTGCATTGTAGATTGTCACGGGCGTTTTTATCTGCAGCTGAAATACATATTAGGATAATTTCTACTTATAACTCAAAGGATGCTTCTTAACTTTAACAGATTATTTGACCAAAACGGCAGTTGTTTATATTACTTCTATTCCTACCTTTTACGTGGCATCATTTTTACCAGCACCATGTCAGCCAATAGACGTCCTTGGCGAGTCCTTCTACGTGCAGAACAACAGGTGATATTTATTGTATCAATTCAATCAGGTCATTGAAACTTAAATGCAGCTTTTCCCTTTTCCAAAATCGAGACCTTGCTTCCTAAGAACACATTACTCTTACTTGGTGGTCTTAGTTTCCGAATTCCCCATAATGACTCGTTTGAAACACTTTCCCTGTGTTTCTTCATAATCATCATCAAAACTATCTTAAGGACTCTCGTCTATCTCACATTTAATTAAACCATCATTCTTGTTACCTTGCAACACTTGCTCAACTAATCTCTTAAGTACATAATCAACATTTTCTCCTACAAGATTAACGTCCTTGCAAGAAACGGTAAAGTCTACGCAACTTCGACCAGTATATGTGTCACTAGTGATGTCACAGCGACTCGTTTGAAACTAGTTACCGGTAACACAGTATTTATACCGGTTGATCCGAGGACCGTGTGAAATCACCAATTAGACCTCATTATCGTGCGTTGCAACCTTTTATAGAAAACCTTCGTATGGTAAGAGCAGTGTGCTTCTTTCTTTTGGATTACCTGCTATCGTTAGAAAGATAATTGGTGTATTTTTACTGTGAACAGCCAATTGATTCTGTATAATTGGGACGAGTAACTGAGCTGCCAGTGATTAGTTACCGAGAAGTAGCTGGTCCAGTGCCTCTGCTAATAATGTTACGTTACGAGGATTACGGAGTCCGAGAGTGAATGTGAGCGCATCTTCAATTTGTCATTGCTCGTTTGTTTCTTATGCAGCTGGTTCTGTAATTTTTTGATGAAGCATGGTGTGAATCGTTTGGCGTCAACCGAAATGTTTATGAAAACATAATTAGACCAATTAGTAGCAGTATGTTGGCGTTTTAAACCACCTTCTTTGTGTTCGTCAGGATGGATGTGTTTTGAGGAAGCCTGGTTTGCCTGTTCAAGAATTCGAGAATTTATTACGAAGTTTTATGTTATTTTGTACTCATGTTATTATATTTTTTTCGACGACTAACGTTTAGCAATTGTTAGTGAAATAGGTATGGGTTATTCTTAGCTATTTTCATAAACATGATGTAATTGTAACGTATTGCCTTCCAACTTAATATCTGTGTGGTCCAGTCGACTTATCAGCACAGATATCTCTACAGGCGATCAATCAATTACTACGAACCGGTTTGGAAAGCATGGGAAATTCTGAAGGAAATGCAAGAAAACTGGACGCGCCGTCTATAATAGTTGTGAAGAGAAGAGTGGCGTAGTGATTTATACAAGTAATTTATTTAAATTATAGCGCGTTAAATATAAATTTGATAAATGTAGTTGTTAATAATAGTCTAAAGTTAACCATAGATACAGTATTAAAGATGGTTTAGTACATTGAAAAAGAACTAATCAAAACGACTAAGACGAAAGTAACCGACACATAACAAGACCTAGAGCATGAAGTTATTGTAAAAATGCTAGCTAACCACGCCTTGAACTAAATTTTATCTGTACATTGGTGGCCCACTTTGCTGTTACGCTTATTAAAATTCTAAGAGAACGAACATATTGGTCGTACATAGTTCAATCGATACTGGCCTAGACTTCATACATGAATATGGAAGTAAAAAACGCGGCAACGAATGATGACTTTCATTTTTGCTAAGTTTGGACAGGCTTACAGCGTTCATAAAATCAATTTTGTCTAGCTGTTAAGTTCTTATCTATTATTTCTTTATTGTTATGTCTTTACCGATTGCCTTAAAAGGTTGTGCACTTATGTTCGGTATAATTTGAGGCTACCATTTCGATGCCTGCTCGTATGAATGAGCGGTTTTTTCGAGGTCGTGGAAATCATGCCTGGCCTACTCGCTTCATTCAACCTTCTTGACGCCTATCACACTTGATGCTTACATTATCGTGTGTTCAAAAGAAGTGACATTTATTAACGTTCGTAACGTTCAAGTTTGACGATTGCTTTTGTACTTGCATGTTCTTCCTGCGCCTACGCTTTTGTGCTAGGCGTATTTTTAGCAATGGTTGTATTGAATAATAAGTAGGTTATTATGATTGCATGAATTAATGTATTATCGTCATCATAAGATGATTGATCATTGGTTTTCTTGTTTTCAGGTAAGCTCGTTTCTCAATGGTTAATGGCTTTTAGATAATGACGCAACTCATGTGGTAAGTACCTATATTAATTAATAATTGTATTAAGTTTACATGCCGTTGTTAAATACAAGCTATTGTTATAGGTCTATAAATTAACTGCGTCTTTATTGCTAAAATCGTGTTGTAATTATGGGTAAAGTAGGTCGCAGTATTAGTATGTGTTTTTTTGGGGCAACTTTTATTTGTTTTATCTATCATCTAATATTAATCAGTAAAATGGTTGGACGTAGTGACGTGCAAATTATTGGCTTAGTTTTATCGTTGTGTCAATCAAATATTCTATGTCCATCGTCTATGTAGTTGTTTTGTCCTGTAATAAAGAAGATACAATTTTATAAGTTACTATATTAAGATCCTAGTAATTTCTTTCTGAAATAGCTTCCTGAAAAATAAAAAATCAATTGGTAGTTCCTTTTATTAATTACAAGCCGTATCGACGCAGAAGTTTCATGTTTACTCTAAATTGGTTTCTCACCAAATAACACTTAGAACAAAAAAAAAACAAGACCAGGATAGTTTGCGGCGTGTCTTCAGTAGGTACTCGTGTGAACAGTACCCTTACCGTGAGTTACAAAATAATTACCATACTTGATAGCGAGTCGAATGCTCTTTCCCTCACAGTGCTCTTATAGAGTGCGAGGACAGAGCATTCGACGCGCTAGCGAGTACGGTAATTGTAACTTATAGTAAGGGTACAGATAAAAAGTCTGCGCGTGCGCATCGTCTGGAAGCGTTCATTAGCGCGTATTAATCATATTTGTATTGTACACTGAAGAGCAATGAAAACGGGTCACTGTACGTACAAAATGTATATACAACGTGATCCATTTTTTACCGGGTGTAAGAGAGTGTTAGTTATATATTTAGCATGGTACATGTGGTAAAAACCATTTCATTACGATATTGCTACCATATGCAAAGTCACCCTTGCCTGAGAGCGAAACGGCTTCAAAAATATTGTATTTATCGAGATACAATATTTTTGATTTTTGATAGGTAGGTATTCTAACAGATAATGTGGATCACTTTTTTGTCAAAATCTTAAAGTGACACTTTACTTGGCTGCTACCTATTTGTCAAATATTTTTAGATGCTTCTCTTTCATTCGATATTCAAATATAGGAGATGTGAGAGGGTTCCCTCTATTACGCCGAAACTTTTTACGCCGAATGTATAGTTACGCCGAATTTTGTTTTCGCAGAAGGTTTCTCAAGCTTAAACGGGAAATATTTTATAAATGTTTTGTGTAATCCTGATAGAATAGAGTAGGTTAGGTTAGGTTTATTTTATAATTTTTCAAAAAAGTCAAAGGTATTGGTAGATTCACAGTTGTACGAAATTAGTATTCTGCGAATTCATACATTCGGACAATCGTGATTATGCGTAACAAGAGAAACCGATGTAAGACTGCGGGATTTACCAAATACTGCCAAGTGGAGCATTAGAATCACTGCCTTAAAACAAGATTACATTGCTGAAGATTGTGGTAGCTCAGTTCTTCCCAGGACAAGTACTTCTTCTCTTCAGCGGATGTGCCAAATAGTCTGTAATGGTGCCGTTTAATTAGCATAAAAATGTTTAGCATATTTCGTTCGAAAAGCATTATAAACGTTTATCATAAACACAATTGTATAACTTTATCAGGCATTTCCATGAGCTGAAGACAAGTATCATCAAGTTAGCAAGTCATTTTGGGATCGATATGGTGAGTTAGCCGAACCAGCGCCACACCCTGAATCAATCTGCGTTTTAGGTCAATGCACAACAGGTTTGAGGTACGAGTTCTACTTCCCGCCTAGATTTTGCCGCGGTTTAAAGTCTACAATATTTAACCACACAGCAATGTCGCATATTGCGATAATGCCAGCATTTTCTACCTAAAGCAAGGTTTAACGGCCGATTCGACTGGCTATAAAAAAATATCTCAAACGACCAGCCGATTTCCTCAAGTCCTCCCTGGACATAATTATTTAAGTAAATAAAACGCGTAAAAAATACAGTTTCAGCGGTTAATAATAAACACAAACAGTAAGCTTGGATGAAAAATATTTCTCCTTGGGAAATAAAACCAGGTAGTGATACTTTGCCAAGAATATATTGCATATATACCTTTACCCATAGTCCAGAGTCTAGACTAGCTGTACTTTGCCCTTTAATTGAGTGAAAAGACTATGGAAGAGGCAAGACGTGAGTTCAAATACTTCAAAAGGTTTTTTGCCGAATTTTAAATCAGCGTTTACATATTAATGTACTACTTTTAATACAATCATCCTCTTTCCACTTCGCTGGTTGCTGTTATATCTTCGCACGCTCTTCTTACAAACTTTTTCTGTCAGTTCCGCCAGAATAGTCATACATAATATATTTTAACCCGGAACTGTTTTAATTACACCCAAGAGCATTGAATATGGGTCGCGATTCACGTTAAATGGTATGGGCGGTGACCTGTTTTGATTGGTGTTGCTCTATTAACAGTTTTAAGCGATTATGATCTTTACTTGAATGAAAAGACATCACAAAGAAAGTGAAAATAACAAAGTGATTGCCTGAATGTAAATATAAATAATTCAGAATGTGGCAAAGACACAAACATAGAGCTTAAGGTTGAACATAAGATTGTTAGGATAATGGAAGAAGTTGAGTCACCATTAAATAACAATTACATGTCCGATTCATTCATCTATTTATACGTCTAGTCTATATTACATATGTACATCTTTAGAGCCTACAGCAATACGTTTGACCTTTCAGTTGATAAATTTCTAGATTACATAGCTTGAGTTGGGTTACGTTACGTGCCATTTACAGTGTTTAAACTATAGTTTTAGATTCGTGTTTAGATTGTGAGATTGATGAGCTGACGAGAACACTTTCGTTGGCTGATGATTGATTCAGATAGTAAGTTTTTACTTTGTTTGTATGGGTGTTGATTACATGTTATGACTTGCAATGTATATAGGTATTTTTTTTTTATATTTCACGTCACTTATGTCTATCTGGGGCAACACCCGGGTAAAGACTGTTGACTTTTTAACTGTCATGCGTTAAGGCTCCCACAGATCAACAGTCGGACTGACAGGCCGAGAGGGACGTAGCTATCTGTTAAAACGAGAGATATATATATAACCGTCTCATGCTTACAAATAGCTCCGTCCCTCTCTGCCTGTCAATTCCATACATTTGGACATAATTGACAAACTAACTATATTATAGTTGTTAGCTTTCATAGAGCGTAGCTAGACCTCGATGCATCGCAGGTGTTTATAGTTACACGAACATAGGACGTTCTTACTATCAGTTAATGTAGTATAATTTACATAAACATAATAAATCAATCTATCAAACATCAACGCAATTAAACCGATACCTGTTCCCGAAGATGGTCGAAAGCCTGAGAAAGTGAATTATTACTTTCACTTGAAGGAAATTTGCGCGCAATAACGACGGCGATCGCGCTTCGTTAATTGAGTTATTAATGTCAACAGCCTGTACCTGAATACAATTCAATGCCTGGGTCGCAGATTTATGTATAAAGCGGACTTGATGTGGCGTCCGTGGCACTGCGTTACGTGTGAGGTTAAGGTTCCCAGATTTCCATATGAATTGGATCTGTTTTAGAGTTCATGCACATGCTTTTGCCGTCAAAAGCATGTGCATGACCCGTGTCTATATTGTAATGCTTAATCGTCATTTGTCCTAATGCATTGTTTGCCCGAATTTTCGTTTATCCTAAAGCCATTTCCGCCTGAATTAAAAACACAAATAAAAACCCTAACCTAACCGCAGTTATTTTTGGAATACTTAAAAAGTGGTCTGACTAGGCTGAAAACCAGTTAAGGATTTAGGAGGAACCAGTAAACGATAATGCGGACAAACGATGCGATAGGACTAACGTTATTACGGATTCCGAGATCTCCGAGGAGCTACTCGTGCATGGGCTGAGGTACCTCAAATTTCTCACCTACTTTATTAGATTATAACAAGTATCACAACACTTTACTTCATAGAAATGTCCTATCTGATTATTTTTGACACAACAAACAAAAACATGCCCAGCGCCATAGGAGTGAGGTGAAGAAAATGATAGAATAGTGTATTAAGAAACTCCGGGCAGGAGAAAGACCCTAGAATCCTAAGAACCAGAACCTAGATCGTATGTAAGTGAAATGACCCGCCACGAGCTGCTTTGCGTTGCAATGCAAGTAAGGGACTAGTGTAGTTCATCCTTAGATTTGCGTCAGGTCAACACGAGATTTTCGAGCATTCTCTAAAACGGCACATCTTTGAACATAGACCGCTTTTGCTACACAAGAGCATCATCACAGATCACTCAATTTAGATGTCATTAACATTGCGGTTTATGCAAAACAAATGTTTCAGCAGTTCATTACTTGCGTTCTTAAGGTACGTTGTTTACTGCTGCTCAAGCAAAGAAAATATTTCAAAAGCTTTTAGCTGTCGAGCATTATTTGCACCAGCACTCAATGTTTGCTGCAAACCACAACATAATTCACAACTTTAAATTCTGCACTTCCGCAGGTATTTCTTACATTGCGGCTTAAGCAAAGGAAATATTTCAGCAGCTCATTGTTAACAAGGATTACTCCCGCCATCACTCAATTCTTCCGCTTAACTAATCTGTCGCGGCCATCTTGTTCGACGGCGAAAGTGAATCCGGGTTTAAATGATAAATAATTTTCGCGAGGATATTGTTCACAGCATGAGCCCCGCCATATTGTTCACATAATACATTGTTCGTTTTATTTTGCGCTTTCGAAAACGATTTGCTTGCCATTTTGGGCTTTACTGTCCATGACATAACAATGTTGTTGTGTGCTCGCGCGTGAATAATTTAAATGGTGTTGGTCAAGCACCAGATGTACTGTTTCAGCTGTTTTGGTCAAGCGTTTAGAAAAAGTTTTGGTACCTACTTTTTTGTTGGTTATTCGAAATTAAACTCTTATTAGACAATTTCCGCTAAGATTGAGTTTGATGGAAGTGTGATCGGTCGTTCCTTTTACGAACCATTAGGATGGGAATTGATTTTGCTTTTACACGGCCAGACGTCAAGAGAGGGTTGCAATGCCGCCAAAATCTCAGCACTCTCTTATTTTAAAAGTCTTATTTTTTTTAATTCAGAAAATATATGCGTCTGTTTAGTTAATTCCAACAGAAGCATAAAATACCTGCTCACGGTACCCTAAAATTAACTTACTGCCGATGTTATCACTACCTTCTCCCAATTCTTTCAACACCCATTCAACATTGAAGGGGCGTCGATAAACTACAAAGGCTTCTATCGGTCAACACCAACTTTCGTTTTCACTTCAGAGTCAGACTGCATAACCGATATCATCCTCTATGTCATGTACATCGTACGTTCACTGCAGGTGTCTATTGTATTGAAAAGTGATTCCATGAATTTCTTTAAATAAGTTCGAGCAATAGTTCATTAAATAAAATTACAACTCTTCTTTTCTTAGCGTCGGCGCAATGATGTCGTTTATTTTCATCAGTAACTTGTGTTCTTATTTAACTTTGTTCCAATACGGGCAAGTTATTTTCTATGCGATGTTTCTAACAGTCAGCTTCTTTAATCATTACCTAATTACTTTCTTTCTTCTCTTGATTAGCTAACGAAGAAAATAATATAATACTTCAATCACGTGCATCGATGATCAGGTGAAGGTCGGTCGTCTTACATGTATGTATTTCGGCTGGTGTGCTGATCATCAATAAAAAGTTGGAGTTAGTTACGAACCGATATTTACAATGTTACTTAGGCAATCTCGAAAAAAGTCTTTATATTTGTTTTATGCGAGTTGTTTGCTTTAGAAATATTTAATTAAATAATTACTTGCGACCTTAGCGCTCGTGTAATTATAGAGTAGCGGAAAAGGCTTTGCAGCAAAACTTGCAGCCGTAGTGACCTTTTTAAAATTCAGTGAAATGTAGTTGTGGCAACTGTCCAGTCGATATTACTCAACGTATATGGACGGTTGATTAAAATGATAGTCTGGATTGACTTAAATAAATACAATCTAAGTATAAAAGGGCACGGTTAAAACCAAAGTCAAAGATTATTCAGACCGAAATGTTAACCTTTCTAAGTAAAGTGTTTATTTTGTAAAACGCTAAAAAAAGAGTGCTAATAGCGATAAAAGAGATAAAATTGTTAGTACAAAAGTTATTGAAAGTAAATTTCGCCCGTCAGCAAAAAAGATAAATCAATTATTTTTATATGTTAAAATTTAATGATAAAATCGTGAGTATAGATATAAAACACAATGGGGTATTAACTGGAGATTCGCGAACGATACGGCTATTCATTTTTAACTGGTTCTGTAGGAAAGTAAAATTGCCGACTCGATTTGGGGTCATTGGAACGATATAATTAACCAGTTTAGTTGTTGGCTACTGTTATTCAATCGAGAACGAACTTTCCGACGAAACAATTTGTTACTTGAAATTGCTTTTTTGTTCAATTAGTAAAGGTTAATGAATGAGAATATTGAATATGTTGATGAGTGGACTTAAGAGATGTATACAGACTATTTGTACGGAATAAAAAAGAAAGATTGCAATGAAATGATCAAGTCATTACTGTTTTTGATGATGGAGTGTTGGTTCGATTAGAACCGTGTGTAAATTATCAAAGGCATCATTTATTGAGGGATTTATCAATGATGATGCAACTATGATTTCATAGGTGACCTATCGAACAGTTATTTTTCCAAGATAACATGTTTACCTGTGTACATCATTTTGATAACTCAATCCATCGCTGACTAAAAACCAAGGTAGGTATATAGGACTGATTAGAGAAGTTCAAAACTCTGAAGCATGGTCATTTTGTATGGAGATCATAAGCTTGACATCGTATTATTATTTAGTACTTGCCCAAAGCAGAATTCACATCTATTAATAGTTACTTCATCTAATACTAGTTCATTAAGGCTATTAGTCTCCTAAGATGTACCCCTGACCTAGTTGCCAACACTTTCTACAGTATAGATAAGAATTAAGGCAATTCAAACACGGATTGGGCGCAATCACCTAGAATTATGAAGATTGGCGTAAGTGGAGCGATCTTTTTGGACTACAATTGCCAATTCGGAATTCCGATCAGCCTCTATTCTGAGGTATTGTTGGCCTTTGAAGGTACAGAGAGATATTTTAAGTGAATGTCTTCTGTTTCACGAAAATTTTATTTTTTGGTAATATAAATTCATTGACCTATCTGAGGGCATCTATGCCCTACGAAACTCTTGCTCTACTAGTGTTCTAGTACTTACTAGAACTTCATTTTGTTTATCTTCCGGAGGGTTTTGGCGAAAAACAACTTTTACTATATCAAACGCTTCAGTACCTTATCATTGCTTGGATTTTCGTCAATAACTCCAACCTCAACTCGACCAGTATTTGCCACCAAGCTAGACCTTTTTGATTGTAGATTAGCTTTACAATCTACTTTATAGCTAGCAATGTAAACTTCTCCATAAAAAGTGGTTATGGTTTATGAATGTGGGCTTGCCCTACATCGGTTATCAGCCACCGTGAGCCAAGAGGCAACATTTGTCGACACGAATATTCTCACGACTCGCCGTTTCTATTGAATTCGATATGCTTTTTATGCCCCGTTGTACTTTGATTGAGACGTTTATGATGATAATGACGTTTAGTTTTTTGTCAATAGGAGTCAACTGTTCAATGATTTCTTTGTAAAAACACTTGGATGATTCTTTGGTTCCTAAAATTTGTACAGCACAGCACGCAAGAAGATTCAATTTGAATATCAGAATTATTCAGAATGTTTTGAGTTGTGACATTTCAATTTTTTCTTTTAATTTCTGCGTTTTTGTCTCGTTTTACTTCTCACAAATAGATTTTACTGGAAATGTACACACAGGCGTTGTTAGCTCGATGCACAGCACCTTCTGCAGAAAAAAATGATCTTATATTCTAGAGTACTTGTTAGGAGAGTGTACGGTCGTTTGTATGTTCATACATTGATAAGTAGAATGCTTCAACACGTTTATGGCCTGGTGGTAGCGAGATTCAAAGATAAGTTTTATAGTCCTATGCCGTTAGCGACTTCGTGTGATAGGTTTTATGGGTTACTTTCATTTTGATAAAATAACAAAAGGTTGGAAGCGACAGGTTTTCTGCAAGCAATTTAGACACGCCACAATCAGATTTAAAGATACGGCTCAATATTTGTAAATGGATGCTATTCATTAGTCATTAGTTCATTACTAAGTTGAGTAATATCAAAGTTTAATAGCAAACAGTTTTTGTTATTGATTGAGTCTATGCCGGTATAAATTAAACTGGAAGACAAACATGTTATTTCACTAATTGTAATAGGAGAAGGAGTAGCGCACGAGGAAAGATTAAAGCAGTTTAAGTGCACTAATTAAGTGTTAACTGTTGACTCTAGTTTAGAGCTCTGCTACTCTATTATTAGGCCTTTATAAGAGTTACTGCTATTTGCGGATGTTGACGTAATCAGTTTTAATCAAGCGATTAACGGGTCTGTTAACTGATTAATCCGAGGACTAAGCATGTTTTATTACCTTGGTTTCCTCAATGCGTAGGTATGCAATGGCTATAATTTTGTACAATAAACTTACTAGGTTTTATATAAAGTTGTTTACTTCGATTGGATTATTTTATTATAGCTGGATAACTGCAGATTTCGTTTCCTGTAAATCCTTCTATTTGAAATTTTATAGAACTCGTTACATTAAATCTTCGATCTCAAACAAATAAATTAATAAGATGTATTAGCTTATTGCATTTTAATACATATTTTACAATGTTTGCTTTAGATCTACCTAATACCACTATAGATTTGATGTTCCGCATCAATAACTTATCTTCCTTTTCTTGCGTTATTTTTTTCATGTTTTCTGCATTGCAACTCTTTTCAACTTACGTGACCGTAACTCCTGCTTTTTCTTTGAATAATTAAGCAGGCAACTATGCACTTTTCTTTTGTCTGAAATGCTAATCACAAATTTATTTTTTATCGCGTTCTCTTGGATATTGTATATGCTTGCTCATGTTTAATACAGGATTAATAATATTTGTATACAAAGAAGCTCAAATACTAATTATTTAGTAATAACAACCTTAGAGTATAAGTTTAACTCTTCCTGTACGTATACCTAACATCTTTTCTAAATGATTTTCTAAGAAAACGGAAGCAGTACTGTAAAACCCTTTACAACAGGTGGTTAATTTTGAAGATGGTAAAATGTAGATGACAAAAATAATATAAAGATTATAAAGTGATACAGAACAAAGATACGTTTTATTTGATGCTTTTACAAACATATACAATTTATAAACGTGTTGAACAGATATAACTGAATACCTACTACCAGTTTAAAACAATTTGGGATAAAGATATTGAATAATGAGTCGATACACCACTTTTCTAACTTATCTAACGAAACGTACCTAAAACTTATTTTGAAGATAATATAATGTGATACTCGTACCCTTACAAACATCTACAATTTATACACATGTTTACACTGACCTAAAAATGGTAAGGATTCTTGAAAAATGTGAACCAAAGCCTACTGTCAGTATATTTTCATAATCCTCTTATACATTATTAACAAGACTTAGAAATCCGAGTTTTAACCTCGTTAGCGGTTGACACGGTGCATTCCGATTTCACTTTGAGTGCATCAAATTAGAGGCTGTTTACATTTAACTATGGCACTGTAGCGAGAAATCCGTGTTCTGCCATGGCAATGGTCTGCCATTGCCCTATTAATAGAAGCCGTTAAGATGGCATCGTCGTTAACGCGAGTGGAAATTGGAAACTGTTCGTGCTACGCTAATTTAGGATGCGTTTCAGTTTGATGGAGGAGTTGCATTTGCTTTGCTGTTGTGATGATAAACATAACATCGTAAAATGAAATCTATTAAGTTCTTTGAGTGTATTTTTGTTAGTTTAGCGTGAGTTAAGGTAAATTTACCTCCTACTGGTATTCTGATATTTAGTGATAAATCAATGTCGATCCTGAAGAAACGAGGTTTTCACATTAAGTTGTTATTTTTTATGAGGTGACATTACGTGCGTGGTAATGCGTACGT
The DNA here is from genome assembly GCA_946894065.1 of Acleris literana. Classification (NCBI taxonomy): domain Eukaryota; kingdom Metazoa; phylum Arthropoda; class Insecta; order Lepidoptera; family Tortricidae; genus Acleris; species Acleris literana. The sequence continues at coordinate 6,096,852 of OX335689.1, read as the reverse complement.
AAATTATTGTTCGTGAGTTTCATTGTGGCAGGTAATCTCTTAAACTTCTGATCAGTTTCTGAAAATTCTTGCACTAGGAAAAAGCTACATTATTCGTGCCCATTGCATTGTGGCATTGGTTACCTATTTATTGTGGAAAATCAATGCAGGCGAAATAGCGGGGCCAAGGTAGTCAATAATATTTCCTATTAGAACTTCATTTTATATGTGATTTAAGGCGCTGTCAGAGCCTCGCCTACTCCACAATCCGTATCAGTTCCTGGTATAGGAGTTGCGAGCGGGAAGTGTACTCGTCCGATAGCAGAAGTCCTGCCTTTTCCGGTAACTTGATTGATATGGAGAAATGGCTACTGATAAAGGCTATATAAGGATATTGCCATGTTAGTTACCGATTGTAAGGAAGTACCTAGAGGCGTCTGCGAAGATGACTTTGGTCGTAAAATGAATGACTTTACTGGCTTGCAAATTTAATTGGGAATCGTTGTTTTACGATCTTCGATTTTATGGTTGACATTTATTCGAAGCATTGTTAAAGTTGTAGAAAGTATGTCAGGGAGCTAGGATACGACTGTGTCTATAAATACCATTCATTATTACCTGACGGTGAAATTTTATATTCTTTTAAATAATCAGTTGCATTTTTGCCCTTATAAGTAAGTTTTCTTGAAAATACTACTTTGGTTGCTCTTACTCAGATTTTAAATGTAATCTTCATATAATTCCATAAAAACAGAGGTGATAGGACCTTGTGCAGGTTTCGTACATATTGCTAGTTGCTACCAACTCATCTACCTATACCTATACCTTTAGCCTAACAGCCATAGGGGTAAGAGCAACAACTGAAATGACTAGCACATGTTGCCGTCCAAATCAAAAAGACCTTTATGGCGGCAGGCCGTTCTGATAACTGTTACCTTTTTATTTGTGTAGTTACAATAAGGGGTCTTTTGATTTGGATGACCACAGGTAGAGGCAATTTATCTTAATCCTCCCTCAGGGTTGGCAACGGCAACACATTTGCAGCCTTGAAGAAGAAGAAGAAGAAAAAGAAAGGAGAAAATAATTTATTCGTGACAAACATAAACAAGAACAGATAAAAAAGTAAAAACGTACAAAGAGGAAATAGCCACGAAATGGTCCCAACTCAGCGTAATGCTGGCTTTAAAGTCAGCGCTGGTCTTCTGTTGGAACCACCAGGTGAAACCACGGAAGACATTGCTATTTACTTACCATCAGCGGGCCTAGTATAGCTGCGTTTATCGCGTAACAAAATGTGGATAAAACATCCGTCACTTTCTGACACGTAAATAAGTACGAGAGTGACGGATGCTTTATCCATATTTGGCACACGATATAAATGCAACCGTACTAGGCCCGCAGGGACACAGCTAGCTGGGCTAGGGATGACACAGCTATGCAGTTCAGTTTACGCTGAGAGAAAAGGACAGAGCTTTATAACCAGAGATGGGCATTATTCGAATAATTATTTATTCGGATAATTATTCGAATAAAAAATAATTCGTAATATTTTTATTCGCGAATAATTTATTTGTCGAATGATTTACTTGCGAATGATTTATTCGCGAATAAATTATCTGCGAATGAATCATTCGACTACTTTTCGAATAACGGATAATTTATTCGCTATTTTATTCGGATAAATTCACGAATAATATTTGTCATTTTTTGGTTATTCCATTCAAATAACTAACACGTTTATATATATTTGCCAGTTATTATTTAGTTGCAGTGCATTGCACATCACACTTGTCAATACTTTTATCTAAACCGCATGAACTTTTTAATTTAACATAAAATATTTGTAGACCAAACAAATAATAGAAGAATGTCTTATGTAAGGTGAAAATTAACTTAGTCCGTTCCGTTATAGTGTACAAACAACATCTTTCAGTTATGTTTAGTTATTAATTTTCTAGAAAAATGGAACAGCTATTCCAGTACATAATAATTATTCGTAGCAATTCATTCAACGAATAAATCATTCGCGAATAAATTATTCGCAAATAAATTATTCGACGAATAATTTATTCGAATAAGAATAATCATTCGAGAATTTCATTCGTTATTCGCGAATAATTTGGTTATTCTTATTCGTTATTCGAATAAATTTTGCCCATCTCTGTTTATAACTGCTATAGCTCTGTATTTTACGCTAGCCGTAAAATGAACTGGACAGCCATGTCATAGTAAATAACCCCCCAAGTGGCGTTTGTACTCATTTGTTTTCTCCATGCTAATATTAACTTTGCTCTATTTATAAATGTTCTTACTCGTAAAACCGGTATTATCACGCACTATGATTAATTTAGTGTTCGCCACTTGTTTTGTAATCGATTTCTTCTGTTCAGAATATTTCGACGATTTGTTTATGTGTTGTGGGTCGGTTATTGCATCGCGTAGGTTTTTACGATTTCCTATACGTTTCCGCGTTAGCTGTGCATCTCGATTATTCAAGATTTGAATTCGAATTGACGTTAATGGCCGCAAAGAGTGGGCTTATTGGAAAAGAAAGTTCAGGATTGCAAAAACGTGGCGGTTTCGTAATTATTATTACTTTTGTTGATAATATTGTCATTCCGCCTTATGTTTTGGTATTGAAGTATTAGGGTAATCCCATGAATTGAGAGAAAATGTTTATGCAAGACCTACCAGAAAGAACTTTTGCATGAAGGTTGGTATTTTTAAATGGTCGTAGACCTTAATCGCATAGAAATTATACCATAAGCGTATTTGGTGCTTCGTCGTAGTTTAGAAAGATGCATAACGCTAAGTTAGCTAGAAATCCGACAAAAAAAAAAGTACAAGAAGTATAGGATTGACTTAAGCTGATGCCAGAGGTCGGAATAGGTAGTGCTTATTAACCTAAACTTGACTCATGTTCATTCATGCGTGAGTGAGATGGGAATACGTTATTGAATGAAGATGCAACAAGTTTAGGTTAATAAGCACTACCTATTCCGACCTCTGCTGATGACATATCGCATGGACCGCTTGTCTACTCCACGGGATCCAATCACTTGCTAAACAATATATCACAAACATCATTTTGCAAAACGCTTTTTTTTCGAAGCATAAAAATTTCAAGATTTTTATAAAATTAACCTAACCTAACCTATAGGGTTGTACAAGATGGTCCTGAAATAAATCGTTTTGCAAAATGATGTTTGTGAAACGTTTTTTTGCAAATGATGGTAAACCCAACTCCATACATTTCGAGTCAATAGAAAACAGAAAAGAAATATCATCGTTTGCATCTTGGCTAGGCTTACTTACTAAGTATTAGGTCTTCACAACACCGTATAAATAATGAAGACATTAACCCGATAGCCAAGTATTTATGCGGTTCATATTACCATGTTCTGTACTTTGGATTTATCACACAATTTCGAAAGCGACCCGCTTGCATCGTTATTAAGGGAACAGCCTGAACTTTAGCGGCTATCGCGCGGGGTCGCCCAGATCTGCGCAAGAGTTGCCATGGCTTTGCGCTTCTCGGATAGAATAGCCTTTACCACACGTGTGCGTAAATATTTACATATAGATGGCAGTCGCAACTCTGCCGTCCAAGGATCGAAAATTTTAGAAGAGTATGAAGTCCATAGGCGCGTATTACCTTTTTGTCAAGTACTGACTGTGCGTGTGCGTGTGTGTCAATTTTGTGCAGAGACTGCAACCCTGTACTTAGTTATTTAAATAAAGAACAGTTTTTCTCTCCTTAATATTGCTGTCCCGAACGGGGTTTAAGATGATATTTTGTTTGTCAATTAACACCTGGAGATTCTACTAGGTTAATGCTGTCTCAAATATCCAACCAGCAGCGTTCAATTTACAGTTTCTATTTCATGACACGTAAGGTCGTAACTACTTCAAAGGTTGATTAATACGCAGCTGACTGTACTTTATAAGTAGAGGTAAAAGCATATTGTTTTCGATAGCTCTTATTTACTTGAAAATAGGTACGCTTAGCAATACGATAACATGTCAAAAGCATTATGGTATTACCGAGTAGAATAGAACCCCTGTACGTTATGTCAAGAAATACCAATAATTCATTCAGTGAAAGCATATTGCAGAAGAATACTTTCCATGACACTTTTGATATGTGTGTGTACTTTGATTATTTTAGATGTAATGTTACCAATAAATTTTCTCGTTTCGCTACCAAGCTTGCTTCGTAGTTTAATCTATCACTCCTCGCTTTACTCGTCGTAGTTTACATTTCTTCGTCAATAAAGAAGACGTCTGTCTCATCCAAGTTACCAAACTATAACCGATTTATAACTAAGTTAATATATAAACAATTCGGGCCTAAGATACAAAGCCAATACAAAAAAAAACATAAAAGGCATATAGCCATTTGTAATCTTACGATAACAATCTAAAGACTGCCAATGGGTTGCCAACCCTGAGGACTTAGGTGGAATGCCTCTACGCTCATCATTTCACCGCTTCTCATATTTAAAAAGTTTGGCATGAAAGACTGTACCTATCAAAGTCAATGCCAAAATATGGCAATCAAATTTTCAGCTGCGTTTATGATTTTTCCGAGAGATTTTTCTATGGTTGGTAATTCGTTTGCTACTAGCCATATAACAGACGAGTCATCATAAACTGTAACGGGGATTGGTCCTAATTATTCCCAGGTTTATGGTCGTTACAATCTGCGTGCCAGGTTGGCCAGAGGGCGTCAGATAAATCAGAGCAAACATTTGTAAACGCGGCCTAGATTACGCCCGCGCACTCGTGATTAGGCTGGGCTTTGTTTTGATGCTGGGATACTATGGAGTCCTTGTTGCTTACATTATCTAAGTTTAGCGTATTTGATTGTGATAAGGTTTAAAATTGTCCTGTCACAGCTCATACTACTAATTTGTTCAAAGGCCCTTCTTTGAAAATCGGAATTCAAACATACGTTAGTTCCTTTTTTTTTCTCATTAGAAGTTCCGTATGAAACATCCTGATATTTTAGACCAACAGCATTCTTGATTAGTGAGTGTTCGAAGGACGTGCTGGGCACGTTGATTAAGCCATAATGTTGGTAAGAAGCAATATGTCTGACAGTCCGTAGAAAGGTAAGGTTAATCTGGTTTTTTAGTCTACTTTAGTTAGCCCATCTTGATTCGGTATCGTAATAAAATTGTTGACTTAACTACAGCTCTAACTGTAAAGTGAATTAGAGCTGTCATTACGTCAACAGTATGATTACGTTCGATATCTGAAATGAGCTAATAGAATGTGGAATAAAGTTCATGAAAACTAAAAAGGATTGGGCCACAATTGGGATGATCTCTCTCTTATCTCTGAAATAACTTACATCTGAATTTGTTAACGAATTATTAATAGGCGAGCGTAAGTTTACTCTCGTTTCGTCGGCGAAGCAGCTTGACTAATGTGATATATTTATGCTCTTTACGTGCTTACCGAGACGCAAAGTTGCCCAACTTAAGCTTGCCGCAAAATAAGTCATCGAAAATTTGAGAAGCGATTTATACCTCAACGTCCGCAACATACCACCGAACACGGTGTCAACTTAAGGTCGGCGTCAATGGAACTTGCGAACAATGTAAACAACACCAAGCGAACCAATTCACCATGATTACTCGATGATCACGTACTTTTTAAGATCAAGTGAGGTCTTTGCTATGATTTATACACTAGATCATTATTTTCATATTAAGTTTAAGATGAAATAAGTATTCATTGTACTTTATTTTTAATAAAAATACGCTTGGTTATGTGTCAAACAGTACTAATTTGTTTACATTGTTCGCAAGTTCTATTGACGCCGATCTTAGATAAAACTATAGATTTTCGACATTTTACATTAAATATTTTCTGCCTGCTGAAGTTACTCGTGAGTAATAAAAGGAATGGTAATATATGTTGATGTTGTTATCATTATTAAATCGGAACCTTTGGCCTTAAAGACAGTTATACTAGCTTATATTTACTTGTTATTGTTTCAAAACTAATCTAACTTCCGTCACACCAGCAAATAGATTTCCAAGTCCAGGAAACGAACCCTATACTTTACATATCACATGTCACATTCCAATCCAACCCAGCTCTCGGCTTTGGCAAATATCAAGCGGTAACCATGACAACTTGTGATTTAATTTTAACCGTAGGAAAGCTAATAATGATGTTATAAGCTCCGGGGTATGAACGTGGGTCCTAGGAAACTGCAACAAGATTGACAGGGCCCTTTTCTACCGTGCAAAACCATATTTCTTTTGACATGTTATATCTATCATTGTACAGATGTAGTGAATAATCCTTTCACATCGTATTTGCTCGGAAACGATCGTATTTGTCATGCTACTTCAGTCAGCCCCAGTACCCCGTGCTAAGGATGACTGAAGTAGCATGACAAATACGAACGTTTCCGAGCAAATATGATGTGAAAGGATTATGCGCTATATCTGTACTCCTATTTGTCTGTGGCGTCGTAGTTCCTAAACGAAAGTATCTTGATTTTGATCAAGTTTTTTACTGGGGTGGTTCTTTGCCACCCCCTTTGATTCCCCTACTTATATAGATATATACATATCTAAATATATATGTAATATATCTAATAAAGCAACAAGCAACCAACACTCGGGAACAAATACTCGCGCTCATCACAGAAATATCTGGCCTTACCGGATTTTGAACCTGGGACCGCTGCTAGCTTCGTTCGCAGGCTCATATGATATAGGTGGCATACTCCTGGCGATGATTACTTTCCTGGTGGACACGCGAGCTTTGCTACCTCGAACGAAAAAAAAGATTGTAGGATTGTTGTTGTTGATGTTTGGCGATATTTAATTTTTGAATGAAGGCTCCTGTTACTCTATCGAAGACTTTATCGTATTATCGGAATCAATAAAGTAAGCCGTGCAAATATAATTTGCTTTGGCACTCATTGCTTAAGAGGATTGTGAACAGAAGCTTAAATCGCGTAGCTGTGAAAAAAAACTATACAAATTTAGCTCAGGGCGATAACGTTTCTCACTTCCTAAGTCAAGTCTATATTTTTTTAGATATTTTGTGTGATTTTGAAGCCTAAAGCACCTTCATAGTCGTGTTGTCATAAACAAATACTCTATATGCTAACATATCTACTTACGTTCATTTAACAATTCAATAGCTTGTAAACTCAATAGCATTTAAACTGCTCTTAGCAACGAGGATATTGCTGTCTTTAATATCCCTTTAAATTCCAATACGGTTGAACTGCCCGTAAATTACGAAGTAAATGCAAAGCAACTGTTATAGTTAACTTAGTCACGTAATGTAAGGCTTCTAGCGGATGCGGCGCAAGCGCAGGCTGTCGAGCGGGCAGATTTGTTCCGTTCCATATCGTTGGATTCATTGGTGATAGTGCAATATAGCGTAACTAACAAAAGAAATTAGTTGCCATTCAATGTGATTTCACTTAGAAAAGATCTTATTTTTTTGTTAAATATGTCAATTGTATGGGTTTTATGTGTAGTATTTTTCAAAGAACGAATCATTATTATGCAGAATTTTCATTTCATCAAAAGGGAAGAGTAAATTTTAGAAGTTACAAGTAAAACCTAACATAACCTACTCGTACGTAATTATTGTTTAAGATATCCTGAAATCATGGTTTCAGCAGAAAATAGCGTTCGATGAAATGATACAATCGATGAAGTGAAATTCAATAAAATTATGGCTAACCAAATTTCATAATGATGCACTTATTATCAACGATATCTGTGCTTTTGTTCGCTTAAAGCTGCGGCTCCACTGAGGCGGACACGAGCAGAGCGGAGCGGAGCTGTGACAATATTAACCAATAGAAAGCGCATGCGGTCACTTCAAGCGCGCCTTGCGCACGTTAGTTTAGATTCTATTGGTTAATATTGGCACAGCTCCGCTCGTCTCCGCCTCAGTGGAGCTGCACCCCAAAACTCAGTAGTCGTTTTTCCTTTGGGTAATATAACATTTTCCGATTCAAAAAGTACCTAACCTATGTACTAAATTCAGGATGTGGACTAATTCGAAAACATCAAAATATCCCCACATGCTTTCACATTGAGTACATTAGTAGTTTACTCGTGGAATCCTACCGCGAGTAAACTCACTGTAACGTTTAATGTTTTAATTCTGCGATGGTATGCTCCCACTCAATTTTAAGTTATAGCTATTTGAGATTACACAGAGACTTCATCGTTGCTTTAAACTGCCAGCCTATATCGTCGTTAGTAGCAAAAGTAGGAACTCTTACTTGAAACATGCTGCCATGATCATTGTCGCCATCATCATCTTAATCGTCATTATAATATTTTGTAGTGTCATCAACAGGAGCCTGATAATATTCATCCATTGTCTTATATAGATCAAGAGTTCCTCAAGGTTCATACCTCGGTCCTCGTTTATCATCGACTAACAGTTTTCCTTTTACTTTTATTTTATTTGTTTATTATTATATAATGCTCGTTAAGTTTATGACTTGCGCCGGCTGCATGGCTCTCTGCATACGTTTGACCTATTTGCCGGCATAAATCACGTTAGCTGTGATAGCACGCGGTGCTTCCTCAAATTACTGTTATTATTTCATTTTCAACGTTTATTCTTCATACTCATGTATTCTAATTTAATGTGTGTATTAGTAAGTATATAAGTCTGAAAAAAAAATCTTTCGCAAGTATATTGTTTTTTTTCTAAGAAGGTATACGGTTTACCGTTTTCATGATAGTACTCCTTTGCATTATGTATTGGTCTTTCCTGCTAAGAAACTAAGACTATATTGCTTTATTTGACGAATTTGATACCATGTTCGTTCATTTTCATCACTAACTAAGAATTGATGAAAACATCGGAAGGAAGAAATAAGGTGTAGTATATTACAAATTGACATATTTATGATTTCTTCATACTCATAAAACATGAGACGTTACAGTAATCGAATCTTAAGACCCCAAAATGTGTTCCTTCACAACAGACTTAATCTTAAGCTATCAAGAATTCTGCACTGATTTCATTTGGCGTTACACAGATGTTCTACGATAACAAACGCCATATGGCTTGCGCATGCGTCACTTGCATGCACACGCCACATGTGGCCGAGTGACCAAAAATGCACCGGCCGTGGTGCTTGGCCTTTACATTGACAATGTTAATTAACCTAAATACATGCAACTGCATCAATGAAATAACATGTTTAAATTCAGGGACCTTAATGTCTTCACTGTTCAATTTGGACTTTTATTTACAATGTCAGCCATTTATTAATCTTACTAACTTTTGCCTGCGACTCCCGGGTAGAAGTTTTGCTTATCGCTACTCCCTCGAGAACTGTCCGATTTCGTGACTTGACGCTATTCATATAACAGGGTATCTATAATAGCTCAATAATTAAAATGCTACCAACTGCATCCAATCTTCTGACGGACATCTCATATGCAATCTCTTCGTTTGCTAATCAAATGGGACTCGTCTTCATAGTAACATTTATCATTCATTTTACATTTGCGCGTCCTACGACGACTGAAAACTAATTGGATGTTTAATAATGGATAAAGTTCTCAAACTATTCATAGCTGACCTTAGTTAGCCTTGACCGAATACTAAATGCTATTGTACAATCAAAATCAAAATCAAAATATTTATTCAGTAAATTGGCCACATACGGGCTCTTTTACACGTCGGTAATATACAGTGAATCTACTAGCGCTTCGGACAAGACCATCATTGCGGAGAAGAAGCGCCGCAAGAAACTCCAGCAGAAGGTCATTTTTTCAAACATAAAATACAATAATACTTAAAAGTAAGTTACATTACAAGGTAATAAAGCAACAAATATAAATTATTAGAACTATCACATATAAAAAAAATACAAATTCAAAATTAAAAACATTACAAATAAATGTAAAAATAATCAAGATTACATGTCAAATATATGAAACTAAAAATAATGACTAGGAGAACAACACGACGAGGTCTCTACGTCAAAAGCCATAACTGGAATCATTAACTGAGCAACAAGTCCTTGCAGACGTGAACAGACCGGACCCCACAAACAGCACCCGTTCACGAGTATGACGCATATCTCAGCCATCGCCTCCCTCAACCATGTGTTCGGGAAGGTGGCGACCCGATCAAGACAAGTGCAAATGGTATTGTACAAGTTTAGAAGCACTGCGAAAATCAAATTCTCTCGCTTTTTTGTTTCGAATCCTTATTTTAATTTGATCTATTAGTGTAATATTAATTTAACACATAGCAAATAATATCAATTTGGTTACAAAAGTACTTTGAATTGAAAATATGGGTAATTTTTATAGTAATTTCAAGTTAAAATTATAGTAATAGTTCACTGACTTCAGTGTATAAATCGTTGCAAAAAACTATGCTCGATTTCGAGTCATAACGGCAAATTAGTTAGTTGACATGTTAGAACAATTTCTATTGATGTACTCGTACTAAGTGTCGGCGCGTGGCGCCGCCGAGGTGTAATTTTTTTTCATACAAACCTTAAGAAATATACTTTACGACCTATTCTCATACCTACCAAATATACGAATATATATAGATAATTTTAACTTTATAATCCCGCGGCAATAATGGTCCTCTATCGGTTGTTAAGTTGCATATGTGTATTCTCAACACGTGTTTTTCCACGGTAACACGGACGCTGTTTTATAAATATTTGAAGAATGTCGCCTTTGTCACCTGGGAGCGTGAATCATTCATGCTGCACAGATCAAGTGAATTATCAAACGACATCATAATTTATTCGGATTAGTTCGTTCTTATCTTGCTGTTTCGATTAGCTTATCGATGGGTACTGAAGCTAACTTGATTGCAGGATTTTGAAGGCTTAAGTATCAGGTATGTTTGGTAATCTAAACCAGGAAGTCTATAATACGCTTATTTCATCTTAATAGCGCATTTGCATGTATTTCGTGGTATGATTTCACCATGATTCCAGAATTGGCAGGTCTGGTTAATACAGCGAAGCGACGGCCAGATTCTCAAAGAACTTGAATGATTGGATTAAAGTTACATATTTATCCAGTTGGGTATGATTAGGTATTTGGCTTACGTGTAAATATGGATCTGTCAAAGTGAAAATAAGTAAATAAGTTAAATTCAGCGGAAAAACTAAGTACTTACTGTGTTCAAACCAGGGAGCATGGTACAGCTACCGTACCGTACCGTTCACTGGCACACCAGCTATTTACAACCATTAAATGATTATAAAGTCAGTTTAGAACTGCCTAATATAGAATGACTCTAATGTATATTTGATTCATTTGGTATGTAAATACATTTTGCATAATATTATCTATTTGTGTCATCAGTAAGCGACAGAACTGCCCTAACATTTTGATGATGCAAATCAGTACGCCTAATCCTTAACCAGTCTTGTCTTTATTAAAAAACCACTCAACCATATATTACCTGGCTTATTATAAATATAATTGCTTAACCAGATCTAATTTCTTCGTGTTCCACGTGTAACATCGGATCGTTCTGTCCATTTTGCACAGTATTTTGTTCACGGAATTCGCAACAGTACGGTTCGAGGAACGCGGTTTACACGCGTTCAGCATAACATTAAGAACTGGAATTTTGCAAAGAGACGTCTACTCAAACGAGCGTTGACACTGGCTGGTTAGAATAAAAGAAACATTCGTCTGTTTAAAAATAGAACGACTTAAGTTGAATTAGGAATGTTTGGACAAAATGTCTCTATCTATATTATCGTGTTGTTTTGAAAACTCGACGGCATGTAGTGTTCTCATACTTTCGTTTAATTATTTTGTGCTGCGTATATTTTTGGTATCATCGTTTAGAGTCCTTTGTTTTTGATTTGCTTTGGACAAGGAATGTTTTTTGGACACATTGTTAGCTTTTCTATCCGCATAAATTGAATAACAACTAACGAATGTTTTCTTTTTCCAGGTAATAACAACAATTATACCTACTCTACGCGTAAGTGTAACGGGGACCGCATGTAAATGGCATTACAAGTTGCAAGTAGGCGCAAGGTCAGGCAAATACGATACGCGGATTTCGACAAGATTGCCACATTGCGTTACTTGTATTTATTGTTATTCGATCCGATTTGGTTAAAGTCATATGTTAACGGAATTCGGATAAACCAGAGGGTGGCATGAAAGTGAAAGTGCTGACTTAGGCTAACCTAAATAAAGAAAGACCAATGAACAGGGCAGTGTTGAAGGTCATAATAGCCTCCAATGGATGTGCCCCCGAGTTTTTGTTACTTGATTTAATTGTTTCGGAAGAATTGGTTATTATGATGTCAATGATAGAAAGAGTAAGAAGGTAGTTTTACTGGAGTAGCGTTTGGTGGTCAAATCATAATTTGTATTGTTTTTTGTTGAATACCGCTTGATTACCTAATGTTTTCTGAGAATCACAGACAATTGCAATCTCAAGACTGCAATCCTAAGACTAAATGCGTTGGCAACCATGATAATTAAAATGGAACACCTGTTAGAAATTTCTGTTGTCTTATCCTCACACCGGACAACAAATTATTTGAGGAACTCGAGTAAAAAAAAGGTGATTGAATAAAATGCGAGTGCTGCGAATAAAAGAAGGTATCCGTGACACAACGCGACCTTGAGGTGCGCGGGCGCCGATTAAGTAACGCCGATGCAGCGCCGGTGAGGTAACCGATACCGCGCTTAGGACATTCAAAGGAATTTAATTTGTTTCCGAGATTAAAATAAAGTAGGGGCGAGTATAAACTCATTGAAACGGGAAATGAAAATTAAATTCTGGATGTTCTGTATGATATTTTAATCTGTTTTTTTAATATTTATGGTTTTGTTGTAGGTAGTTATTTGAACTGCACTGAAAATGTAATTATGCATGTCGTTGTATGTAGATTTAGCGTGTACTAAAGAGTTAATACGTTACTTTTGTTTGCCTTTAATTAAGTACTTTGAAGGTAGTGATAGGAAAAATCAAAACGGGTCCTGCTTTAGTATTTTCTCTCCAGATCCAATGCATCACAAGAAAAAAGCTACAATTTAAAGGTTGTCAAGATAATTTTACTCGTATTGACAGTTGAATATTGTATATCATCCTTATAAATTGTTTTACCTATTTATTAAGTTAGAAAAGTGATAAAAATCAAGGTTTATTTAGTACTAACGACCCGCCTTCACTTCGCCTTTACGTAAGTTTTCTGTTGAACCCTTGCATAAACCAGAATTGGTTATACATTAAAACCTTCTGAGAAAAAATATCTAACTGCTGTTGAGAATCGCATCAAAATCCGTTGCGTGGTTTAGGAGGAGTTAGCGGATATACAGACAGACAGGCAGACGGACATTTACACTAAAAATCTACCAGAGAGATACCACGGCTGTAAAGAAGTTTTTAAACCAATCGAGTAACTGGTAGATAGAATAGAATAGAATAGATTAGAAATGCTTTATTTGGTGCTAAAATAAAATAAAAATGTATATAAACAACAACAGCAAAACATAAAAAAGATCACGTGATACGAAGAGTCACTTGATCTACCAGTGACGCGGTTGGTTTAAAAACAAAACGACTAGAAACGCTAGTTAGCGTAAAGCTTCTTGGTTAGGGCCTCTGGGTCTCTATTCTACTGACAATACGATAACGTGTCAAAAGCAATATGGTTTTACCTTGTTCAATTCGAAATCGTCTTTACCACTTGTGTTACTTTACATGATGAAGATCTAATGCATCCATTCGCCACAAACAAGGTGTGAACAATATTCTTATCGATCACAATGGCTGATGGTAATATCGATCCAGATTTCCCTCGGAAGCGCATGTGAACTTAGTGAGAAAGGCCCAATTTCTCACGTTCATTTTCGCTTTTCCTCTTTTGTTTAAAATGGTCAATGTTAATCTTTCTGTTTCTGATATTGTTAAACCATTATTTATCTTAAATGACAATTTTCTACATGAAACCTTCGCTATCTAAAGCTTATGTTTATGATCTATCTGTAGAAATTTGCAAGACTAATATTTAATTTGAGAATTATTTGCAAGAGTATTACTAAAGTAAAGAGCTGGATTTCATATTCCGCAATCCATTTATAGCATGAAATTGTTCTAAATATGTATGAACAGGTAGGTGTATGGGAATATCCGGATTACCCGGATCTTCCATACAAAATGGATCCGCATTGCAAACCCTAGTACGTACTCTCATCCCTATTTTGAAACAACACCACCATAAGACTTATAAACACAGATTTAATAATTATAGGTATTTCGCGTGAATTTTCTCATATTTCACGAGTTATTTAGAGCAAGCGTAGTAAATTTACGATTCTACTTGTCATGCAGGAATACTTGTAAGTTGTACATTATAATTTTGAAAGTAAACTGTATCTATTTATGTTATTATTAATTAAGTTGACGGGGTATCAATTACTGTTAATGCTTACGATTTATCCATTCAGCTTTTAATCGGATCGTGAGAAAGTTTCAAGTTGCATTTTGCTACCGTTGATTATTTGTAACGTGGCCATTGTGTTTGTGAGTGTTTTGTTGTGTTATGACTCTTTTTTCTTTGGTTGTCAAACCACCAACAAAAATATAAATTACTTAGGTAGGTACTCAAGTTTACTTTTATCTCTTGAAAGACGTATTTATTAATCTATATCTTTGAAATAATTGATGATAATCTCTGACGGATTAATAGAAAAAGGTAATAGGAAGCTAAATTATCCCTGAGTTTTTTATTTTGTTAAACCAGACGAAAGCGAGGTCGGGTATCTAGTCAAACAAAAAGGTACATTAATCGTAAGAAACCAAGTGAATAACGGTTTCCCAAAAGGTCCAAAGTCTTTTTCTGAACCTAAAATTTGAACAACAACCGTTTCTTATAAACTTCAATATGGCGTGAACGTTTTTGACCAATTCTTCGTGACTCGAGTGAACCTTAATTAAGGTAATTTACTCGAACATACTCATTCCAATTTAATTAGTCCGTGGGAACCAAGTATATAATCCGTATCGTGAAATGTTCAGCATTAATGTCCTATCCCTTTTATTCGTGAGTCGTGATAGAATGTGTAGAAAGAGGCA
The DNA here is from genome assembly GCA_946894065.1 of Acleris literana. Taxonomy (NCBI): domain Eukaryota; kingdom Metazoa; phylum Arthropoda; class Insecta; order Lepidoptera; family Tortricidae; genus Acleris; species Acleris literana. Next base: position 6,081,774 of record OX335689.1, on the reverse strand, counting down.
AGGCTAACGTTACTTGAGACTTTAAATTTGAGGTACCCAATCAATTTTATGATATTTGCAAGTTAAAGGTTGATTTGTATTCCATGTTAGTTTGTAACGGGTTGATGGTGAACGTGGCAGCGGTGGTCACCGTAACGGTAGAAACAATGGATGTTGCCATTCGAATTGTAATAATTATTACCAAGTATTTATTTCGGTAGCGCCTGAGTGAAATGGATGTGTCATTCATAGACTGATAATTAAATGCAAAAGCGAAAACATTACGAGTACCCTATTGTGGGCTCTTTTAAAATCGGATGGATACGAGAATGGATGGATGGGATGGATGAATTCTAAAAGTATCAATATCGAATTCTCGGACAACGACAGAAAACTAATTTATTCCGCGTCATGTATTTCCAACAAATTTTGCATGTTGGGTCTTCATCATCTTGATTAATTTATCCGCCCGTACAATAGAATTGTTTCATCAACAAACGTTTATATTTATTTCGTCTATTTAAATATACTTAGTAAAACTTAGCAGTAGCATAAACAATTCATGCTCTAAAAACTCCAAAGACGCTCCTTTCTATTTGCTGTGTCAGTAGTGTCAGTACTCAGTAGTGTCCGGTGTCCTTTGTGCGGGCCACTCGACACCGGTGACGACGTTGTTTGTCTCTAGGTGCATCATGTTCAGTGCAACTGCATTTCGAGGACGTAACTGATAGCACTGGTATTTGGAGCGGCAAGCCTTTGTGCGCGTTAAGTGTTTGTGAACTTTCTTTTGGCATAGAGAAGGCAAACGAGCATACAGGTCACCTTTTTTTATTGCCATCGACGGACAAACAGGGTCACAGCCTACCTGATGGGAATTGGTCACCGTCGCTTATGGACATTCGCAACGCCAAGGGCGTCACCAAAGCATAGCAGGTCTCGAAAAAGTGTGATAACACCCTTTTTAAAAAAGCTCCATATTGTATCCCGCTGCGTACTATTGGAAAAGTCTCAGCAGGAAGTTCATTCCATATTCATATAGTACGCACCAGAACAGCTCTAGAGAACCCGCGTGTAGGTGACTCAAGAAAATGGGAATGAACATCATGCCGATGACGAGAAGTGCGATGGTAGAATGAAGCCAGTCTAGACAGTTCCTCGGAACACTCCCCATTAAACAGACGAAAACCTCACCTGTTGGAAAGTGGACTGTGAAGCCCATAGTAATCTCACGAAAACAATCTCAAGACCGCAAATACGATGCCAACCCTGAGGACTAAGATGGAATGCCTCTATGCTACTAATATCACCGGTACTTTATGAAGAGTGGGGGTATGTTTTGTTGAGGTCAAAATAGTCAAGAATATGTTAGGTGCCTTTCTAATTTATTTATAACGGAGGTTTTTTCTTAATTTCCTTTTTTTGTGCTTGTTTGTTTACCTGTGTGCTTTGCGGCATGCTTAATTTGGTTTCACTGGGTGTTTAACTGCTGCAAAAAAAAAACTAATCGATGTTTTATTTTAATTTTACTAAGTTAAATTAAAAAAAAATTAAAAGAAGGAAACGAAAAAAAAACCCAAACAGAACGTAATTTTTTTCATTTGTTTTTCATCCATTTATATATCCTTTAGTACGAAATTCATGCATATGTCTACCGGCTGTATGACTTATGACACCTAAGCCGACATTTCAGTTTGAATAGAAATCCAGCTTTAAAGGTATTAGTTTCAAATATACGACGGGACATAAATCTAAGCCCGTTTATTTATCAATTGTCAACGTGGCAAGGATTAATCTTGGCTATTATATTGTCAGTCCTGCGTCCCGGTGTATTGTTGCCTCATCTGTGGTCAATGATTCAGCGGATTGGTTCTTGGTGACACATGGGATCAATATTTTATAGCTTAAGGTGTGGCATAGCATAAAGTTTACTCTTTAATTCTGCTTGAATTGAACTGTATACTCGCATTTGTCAGTCTTTTTTCTGGACTGACCTGCGATTGACCTCTATCTCATCTGATGGTAAATAATGATGAAGTCTAGTATGAAACTCGCTGGTTCAGTAGAAACCTATTTACTCTAAATATTTGCAACGTATTTTGGTACCTCAGGTCCAAAGTCAATCTGACATTCTACAACAATAAATGTTACAAATGACTTGACATCTCTAATGACATTGACGACTTCAAGCATATTTTTCTTGAAATGGGTCCCAAATTAACGCTCGTGACCGTACCTACTTTACGTGTTGTTATATTTATAAGCTTAGTTTGGGACTAGATCTATTTGTGTGAGATTGTCTCCTGATATTTATTGATATATTTGAAAGGTAAAATTGGTAAATGCCAACATGCCATGAACCATAACTCTGCCGTAAGTCTGTAAAAACATAACTTTCCAACAGTAACCATTATGCTGTAAGAAACACATTTTTCATTTTTATTGAATAACTATTTAATGGCATAAAGACTTTGACTAGACATGCATCTACTCTTACGCATGTTACATAAGACCCTATAACCCGATGACACGGCTTGTTGTGTGTGCAATTGATACTTCCTGCTGAGATTCGACGCGGTTATAATCTTCAATGGCTTTATAACTGAAGTACATGGAGGTTTTTAATTGCCGAAAATCACACTTGTCAATTGCGCAAGTTATATATAATTGGCCGTTTACAATAAGTTGTATAAGCGCTATAATGGTTGTATAGGTGTCAGGAAGGTTTGAATTTTCTTTGGAAATAAGTATTTATTACTTTATTAGGTTTGGAAAGTGTTAAGTATGTAGTGGTGTTATTTACTAGTTCTGTTGTAAAAAGATGATGCCTTCTCTTGGCTTTTAAATACACTGCTTAATGGGAAGATTCTTCAATTATAGACTTGTCAACGTTGAGAGCATCCTTATTATCTATCGAGTCCCAAATATTAAAATGTTGTAGGGAACTGATGTAAATGGTCCGTAATACCTAGTTAGGCTTTATTAACGCGTACACTTAACCGTTACAAACGAATATCACAATAAGTAGTCGCAGTGTAAGCTGTAAGCGTTCACTAGTCACTTCGAATTCGCAGACTGTTCGCTGTGACATTTCGTTTCGAATGTAACGTATTTTGATGGGCAAGAGAGTTCTGTTCTGATGATCTCGATCGTCACCAAGTATTTCATCGAATTTTAATAAGATAATCTCTTAAATTACAGACCAATTCTTGGATTTATTTACTCTTTCATTTCAAAACTCACAATATTAAAACAAGCACTTAACTAATCTTTTCAAGGCATGAGGTAGGTAAATTTATTAAAAAAGAATAAATTGGAGGCTATTCGGGGTTCGCACCTTGAGATAATTTTTTCAACAGAAAAAATGTTCTTTCAAGGAAGCCTACTTATTGTTACAAATAAGTTAGCATTTTAAAATTGGCAAATTGGCGACGAGCCTCAAGACAATTAGCATGAAGAACCAATTCAAAAGCCTTGATCCTCCGCCGAACTCATTTGCGATTCGGCCGGTGTCGTCGCGTGTTAACAGCTGCCACGCTACGTTACTTTCAGGGGGGCTTTGTGATTCCAGTGGAGATTTAAAACGTACATGTTTTAAAAAAAATACAGTTTACAAAATTTTAAAGCTAATACGATACGTTTGAGTTGGACATCGTGAAAGCGCTGATTAAAGAAACATCAAGTTACTCAGCTTTACAAGAAAAGCCCACGGTTATTGGATCCTGTTATTGTAACAAGAAACGGTTTGAAATTATAAACATTATAATTATGTTCTGTCTTATACTAGCAACTTGTTCTCGCTTCGCTTCTGTTTATGTGCGTTTTCTGTACCTAACACACGTACATATTTCAGAATTTATTATACATAAAAACCTTCCTCTTGAATCACTATATCTATTGACGAAAGCATTAAAATCCGTTGCGTAGTTTGAAAGATCTAAGCGTAGGTACAGTCAAGGAAAAGTATTCGCGTACCTTTTTGACTCTTATTGTCATTGTGACAAGAGTGAAAAAGGTACGCGAATACATTTCCTTGACCGTACGTACAGGGACAGACGGCGCCGGCGGGAAGTCACTTTGTTTTATACCTACTATGTAAAGATGCAGATTGATACATACAACTATGTAAACACAAACCATGAAATGAGTTCGTCTGAAATCCTTCTAAAACTGATTCTGATTGAATTAAAATAATTATCGTTATATTTTCAGTGTCAGTGATAGAGAATTGTTGTCAGTTTGTTTACAGATCGTTATTACCATTCCCAAAATCGTTTTTTATGGCTGGATATCTCGTCATACTTAATCTTCTGTAACCCCTAGCCCTAGCTAAACCAATGTCAGATTTATCTATCTATATTTGTCATACATATATTTTAAATGTCGTGGACCGAATTCACAGCACGAGGAGGCATCGCGTGACATATTCTTCGTAGGGTCGGAAATTGGAGTTGTGGAGTTGTAAACGATAAATTACTTCACAATGCTGTTTTATTTCTGTAGCAACAGCAACATAGCTAACCCTAACATTTATGCTACAATCTTATATTCATAGCCAGACAGCTTTAACTCAGTTTATGATGAATAATAACTACTATAACTCAATTGTTAAAATTAACTTTGTTTATTTACTAAGGCAAACGAACATACAAATCGCCTCGATGTGCGTGCGTGTTTTTTTTTAATCACTGTGCTTACAAATGCATCTCCTAAGCGTGAAGTTGGTGAAAATATAGAGTCGATTCAAACCTTGATTAAGAAATCATATTTTGATGGTCATTAATATGCCCAATTATGCATTCATGATGAAGGGCTGTCTTCAATATGAATGAACAAATATTATCATTCGTTCTTTCACTTTCGATTTCTATACACTCGAAATCTAAAGTCATTTTAACAGTTTGTGTCTTGTCAGTGTCAACAGCGACGTCGTCTTCCGGTCGCCATTTGCGTTGATTCATGAAATGTTTTAACTGACTTCCTGTTAATTCGAAACTCTTGGTTTGTCCTGTTTTGTTTGCACTTAATTTTGGCGTCGTATCCTGTTGGTATAAACTGAAGAAATTGAAAGTTTATTTAATTTATATCGATAAACCTGTTTGGTTCTGTGAGTGCATATGATGTGAGTTTGGAACTTTGGACGGGCCCGGCGTACTCCGCACTTTACACACATACTTCTTTAGTGATAATACTGATAATGTCAAATTACACGTCAGATGGACTTTAGGAACAAAGCCAAAATTACATAGGCTGTGTAAATCTACTTAAATAAGTATTTATAGGCTAGGTTGCGTGCGCATCAATATATAAATTATGCGATAGAATGGAAAGCACAGGGGTTCTATTTACGATGCATAACGATAATTCAGCGATATTCGAAAATTGACAAAATGTACAGGATTGACGTAAGCTGATGAGAGATCGCGTCAACCGCATACATTTCGAGTCGATAGAAAACATCGGCATCGAAATTTGCATCTTAGCTAGGCCTACAGAAATGCTAGACAAGAGCATTGCTTTACGTTATCGTTATCGGAAATGTATTGGATGGACGTAAGCTGCCGAACAGTCAACGGAATACATACACTTTGTCAGTTATCGAAAATCGTTTGCGTTATGCATGCATAGTGTCTAAGGGGTTTGTGGCCCTAGACAAGATGCATTGCGAGATCATTATCGTTATCGAAAATGTATGATTGACGTAAGCTAATATATGTATATTTACTTACTTTACTTATTATAAATATGGGGATCCTGTCGCGAATCTGTTTATTAAATCACGAGCGCAAGTGCCTTGAATCCTAGAGCTACCTAAATCATCTGGAATAGATGTAAGAGCCTGCTACTACTTGTTTTAAAAGAATTTATTTTCTCTTTTATTCCCTACAGCACTTTTTGTGTAATAAACAAAAGGTCTAACTAAAGGAACTGTAATTTCTAACAAAATAAATTCCCGCGGCTATAACTCCAAAAGTAGAAAGTTAAGGATAAGTGATATGAATATCGTGGTCATACATATCATGCATTTGAAGCCGATCGCCATCTTAATGGATTTTTCCTCAGGCAGAGTCGTGCAGTCTTCTCCCAGCAACATATTAGTGGTGACAGTTATTTGTGTTTTCACCTCGCCGGTCGTTTGTCGACATTAAGCGTGTGGGAGGGCTTGCTTATGATGGCCATGCTTGATCAGGGGTGTGATTCTCTCAACAACGACAGACGGACGGACGAACGAGCGATTGTCCAAGCAGCGAGTTTAAGTAGTCCCGTCAGAGTGAACAAAACACATTTTAGCGCGTGTATTCAATTTGGCAGCATGGCTTCTCGAACGTATAAGGCTGTCTAATTGAGATTGCACGCGCTAAAATGTGTTTTGTTCACTCGGACGGGACTACTTAAAGTCGCCGCTGCGATTCGCTCGTTCGTCTGACGGACCGCCGTTTTTTGAGAGAATAACAACCCAGGCCATCGAATAAGTTGGCGTGTTATCCAGGGCCGATATTTTAGGCAGCATAAACCATACCGTCTTTGACGTGTTAAAGTATTGTCAACGTTTTTATAGCTCTTATTTACTCGACAGTAATGGCGGCTGAGTTAAAAACAATACCGTAACGGGTCAAAGACGATATGGTTTGTTTGTACCGCCTAGAATAGAGGCCCCGCTAAAGTGGAGTGTTAAATCTTTAGGCAACATTTCTTGACGACCCACGGATCTTTCTTCTTCCTCCTTCCATTACCTAGTCGTCGTCGTTTGATTGTAAATGAGAAATAAATAAATAATATAAATAAATAACACACGTGGTGTACACGGTTTAGGAATGATCGTAATGTAATATGTAGTTGGGAGTAAGTTAAATACAGGGTAATTCTTAAAGATATGAAAATAAAATTAGATCTTACTTAGCTATTATTTTTTTGTAAACAAATGTTTCACTTAATATTGATGATTTTCAAAAATTCCTGAAGCTACTTGTATCATGGTTATATGTTTAATAGATTGAGATGAATATCCAAAATGTTAATTTATAATTGGGTAAATACATTAGAGGATGTTTTAAAATGTTTCGTCACTGATCGAACAATTATGGAATGACTCCATAACTTATCAAGGAACCCTTGACCGATGTATTTGCATTAATGTTTGTATGATTGCATTCGTAGTAATGGACTGAGAAAGTTATATCGATAGCTGTGGTGTTACTCTCTAACTAGTCGAAATCGCAATCGAACTATACGTTTTGGACCCTAAAGTCATTGTTTTTTTTTTATAAAAGATTTAATAGGTAAGATGTAGGAATAAATGGTCAGTATTTGTAACCAAAACGAAAATCGCAGTTATTTCCGAAAAGAAATACCGACTGTCACGCATCAAAACTGCTTAGATTGTTTGGAACAAATGAAGAGTTAATATTCCCTCTTTATAAATAATTGCGGTTAGGTTAAGGATCGTACTTTTGTTGAGATTGAACTGTTAAATAATTTTAATACGAAATTATCATTTATCTTACAGCATAACGTTCGTAGTCATAGTGACATTCTAAATAGCTTGAAATTTCATACAGAGTTTAACGTCATCTGCACGATGGATCGCATACTCCATTCCAAAAGACTATATCTCAAAGCAAAGCCGTTCCATTTTAATTCTTGAAGTAATGTGGAACAGTGTATAATCGCAGGAGATGATTGTCTATTATAGTCGAATAGGCGTTAATGTTATAGTTTTAAACATGTAAGCCCTTTAACTACATGTAATCCATCATTTTAATCGGCTATTAGGTGTTATTGCGATGGTGAGCTTTAATTATTTTCCCAAACTATAATTACGTGACCAGTAGCATTATTATAGAATACATGGTGTGATAAATGTTTGCTTTCTAAAATGCGTACAGGATGGTACAAAAAAAGGGAGCAAGTCGCTATACAGGATGAACAAAAGACGGGTGGTGGAAAAACTTACTCGAATGTTATTGTTAAGAGAATCTACTTGAAGGAAACAATCCTTAATCTATAAAAGGAAATAAAATTCATATGTCTCTAGAAATCGTTTGCTCGGAAAAAACCCATCACACACACGGAAAAGCTCTGCGTTGATTTTTAAGAATTGAGAGTTCGGAACGTCTGAACAGCGGTAGAAAATAAGTCGCAGGCGAAATTACGTCGAAACCAACTTCTATCTCAAAAATAACGATTTACCGGTTTATTTTCATTTTCAAAAACCTTTAAAGCGCTCGATCCTAAAATCCGTCCCACAAGTTCACTTCTAGCGGGATTGAAAAACTTCATTCCTCGACACAGTAGGATGTTGCACCTCCATTGGTTGGACCATCGACCTACCCAAATAGATTATTGGCATTAAACTAATCGCCTGTAATTAGTCAGCGTCGTGCGTAAGTGAATTTCTTGTCATTTGTTATTGGGAACCGCTTCGAATTCTTTAACTAAACGAAAGTAAGAGTCGTGCGTTTACGATAACAGATGGATTCGCCTTGGAGCGAGTTTTCAATATTACCATTAGAGTCGTAGCTTGCTGGCTTTTTAGTTTTTACATGATCTTATTGTTGTATAAGTTTAGTGGTATAATGAGTTGGTTGAGTGGAAAAGTATTACGATACTAAAATTAATTTGTATGCAAAAGTTAGTTAGTGAACTGCAGCTTAAGCTGCAATATTTATAAATATGATATTTGAGTCAAATTTACGTTTGCTATTAGAAACAGCATCTATACAATCCATTTTCTGTCCCTGTAATCTTTAATGAATAGCTGATGACCAATTATTTTTAACAATGTTTCGATGTTATTGATGAGACAATTCAACGAAATCTGATTAGGACACATACCTATATTTCTTAAAAAAACCTTATTAATTATTTAATAGAAACTAATTTACTACATTGTATTGTCACTTTCGTTTTACATAATGCTATTTATTATCTCTAAATCCGACGTCACTTACTCTTAAGTATTTAATTTATGCGTATGCGCACGACGTATGATTTAATCTCATAATCTAACTACCGTTGTAATAATTTGTTATCTAGATGACCATTCCATTGATGCGATGCGTTACGTCCAAGTTGCAGCACGTCAATATGCCAAATGAAAGGAAAACCGGCCAAGTGCGAGAGTACCCGCACGCGAAGTGTTCCCTACGACCGTATAATGTTAAGATTGAACAAAAAACGCAGAATAGAACATGTCTCTTGTCTCTTTCATTATTAACATTATTTTAATTTTGTTAAGTACAGTCAAGGACTTTATTGTTATGCCACGATGGAACCGTGTCGCATAACGTTAATCGTTCATTTAAGCGTAATTTCTGTCACGTGGTTTGACGCAGTCATTATGACAGGGTTCCATTGTGGCATAACAATTAAAGTCCTTGACTGTACCTTTCATTGTTATATTAAATCCTGTTTATAAATCAAATTACATTGACATTCAATGGCATTCAAATTCCGACATTGAGTTTATGTGACAGCTCGTTTTGCTCGTTTGGTGGCCAGTATACCACAATGTACACTCTGAGAAAATTTCAAGTGTCTACCTATTATGGTTCAAAATATAACCCAGTGAGTTCAAAATATAACCTTGTGCGTCCTGTGGCAGACGGATGGACATCCGAGGCTTAGTATTAGGGTCACGTTGGGACCCCTTGGGTACGGAACCCTAAAACCGAGATTGCATCGAAACGAAATCGAGTTTGACAAAGTAAGACGTGATCATGCTTGGTATTTAGCGTGATTACCAGTGATCGAAATTAGGTGAGCTAAAATACCTATTCTTCGCAAGAGGACATAATATAGAGTGGTTACAACAGGGTAGAAAAATATATTTTTTCTTGAATACCGGGTATTCGATATTTACCCGGGTATGTATTTTACACAGTCTAGTTCGAATAGTACAAGTCTTGAGCTTAATGTAGTATGTTTTTTACAGGTATTTTAGATTATTATTATAAATATTAAAGGGCAATCTTATAAAAAACATACTACATTAAGCTCAAGACTTGTACTATTCGGGGTCTTTATTATTTCTTAATAACTTAATTCCAATTATGTACGACTATGACAATCAAACTACTGAAGTGTTTGTATGCCACCATGTCAGTCCGAGTACAGGATCAGACTACGGAGGCAATTCCGTTGCAGAGAGGTGTGAGACAAAGGGACGTAATCTCTCCGAAGCTCTTCACCAATGCAATTCAAACTCCTGGAATGGAAAGGATTTGGCATCAATATAAACGGCGAATACATCACTCATCTCCGGTTTGCCGATGATATCGTGGTCATGGCGGAACCTCGGCCGGGCCTTAATAAAGCTTTTCATATCAGCTGACCAAGGTCCCATGGTTTCCACTGCAAGCGCCACAAATTCGTAATAAATAAATAAATATCATTGGACAATCTCACACAAATTGATCTAGTCTCTAACTAAGCTCTAGGCTTGTACTACGGGTACAATACAACTAAATAAATATACTTACTTAATATAGAGAAAAGTATTGTTTATGGTAGAGCGGGCAAACGAGCTATCAGGTCACCTGATGAGAAGTGATCACCGCTGCCCATGGACATCATACACTTAAATACTCGTTAACATATGTATAAAGGTGTCCAAATGTGTTTTAAATAAACTATCTTTCTTACTTTGTACTTTTTCGAATCAAATCGGAGAAATACTGGAAAAGGGCCGGATCTTAAGTACCCGAAACCGACGTGCGTGCATGACTCGATGTATGGATGTAGCAGAAGCGAAAGAGATTTGTCAGGATCGTAGCAGGTGGAAAGAAGTGGTCTCTGCCTACCCCTCTGGGAAACAGTCGTGATTTAATATATGTATGTATGTATCTGTCTTTGCTTTTGTCATCACACGCATTTGCGGCACAATGCTGAGAGGGGTCCTATTCAACGTAATGTCTTCCTTTTTACTTTATATTTTTTCTATTGTTTTTCCTCTGTGTGCGTTGAATAAATGATTTCTATTCCATTCTCTTCTATTCTATTCATTTTTTTTAACTCTACCTTTGCCCTAGCAGTCCAAAACCGTAATCTGCGATTTCTGCAATTTTCAATAATTACAAAATGCAACGTCCGGCTCTCGGAAAAGTTCTCTCTACGCAGTTGCGATATGTCGCAAGATATTGCTCTGGTAAATGGTATGCTTATGATGTTATCTTTACTAATAATCGTAATGAGCCGTTTGTTTGTTCATGGCAAAGAGAAATCGTCTGTCAAGCGTATAGCTTTCTGACACATGTTTGTTACTAGCCCTGTAAGTACTGTCAGGTTACAAATACCTATCAATTTGTGTATTTTTCGACCGGACAGGACTTTATCTTGATATTTTCTGGCTAAACCATTATGTTTGTATGTATGTAAACTCTTTATTGCACAAAAATATTAATATTAAACTAATGTACAAAGGCCTACAGGCGTTTGAGATGTGGTGCTGGCGTCGCATGCTGCGCATTAGTTGGACACAGAAGGTCAGGAACGAAACCGTGCTCCAGCGTGTTTATATGTCCCGGAAAATGATGCCATCTATCAAAAGACGCAAGATAGAACATCTCGGCCACGTGCTCAGGAATGACAGATATACGCTGCTGTAGTTGATCATGATGGGAAAAGTGGAGGGAAAGAGACGCGCTGAGCGAAGGAAGAAATCGAACAGCTGTTCCGGCTGGCTAAGGATAGGGACGAGTACAAGAAGCTGACGGCCAACCTTCACGATTGAAGAAGCACTGGAAGAAGAAGAAGTACAAAGGCGAACTTATCCCTAAATGGGATCTCTTCCAGCTAACCCTGAAGTAGATGAGTAAGGACAATGCATGGGGTTTGACACATACAAGTTTTGCACAAAATGTAACAAAAAGAGATGATAATACTTATAAATAAATAAATATGAAATAAATAAACAAGTTCATGAACTAATATAATCTTACATATATAATACACACACATATATATAAATAATAACTAAGTATAATCGTTGTAGGAGCTTGGCTTCACGACTCCTACTCACTTATTATATTATGCGTGGACGTCGTTGCAAGCAAATTCTAGTTACTTATAAATATTATTATACCTAAAAGTACAGCACAGCATCTTAAGATACCTTGGTATAAAATATATGTATTATTACTGGCTAACAAGTATACTCGTTATAATTACTCAAAATAAGAGGGCCAAGATTGATGCTTCCTTTTTTAATTATGAATTATGTATTATGAGGTGTGTGGTCCTTTGCTGTAATTAATTTATATGACGTAGCTGTTTGTAATGAACTTTATTACGTTGAAGCAATGTTTTGGTTAAAAAAAAGTAAATGATATATTTCAATTATTAAAGATTAACTACTTGTGGTTAATAGCATTAAAAGTGGCAGACACGAGTTTCTTTTAAAAAATATTGTCTTCTATGGCAGGAAACTTTATTTGAGTTTTGTTTTAACAAATGGGTCCTCGTCTATGTTTAACTGTAACGACCGAGTCCAGCAATCCTTCCTATAAGTACTAAAACTCAAGTTGCTCTTTCTTTCGAGTTAAATATGAATGAAGAGTAAGAGGGATGGTAAAAAAGTTTGTTCCATACCCATCAGAACCGGGGCGTATCATCGCTCGGCATTCCTCGATACAAAAAACAGAAACTTTGTTTTTTTTATCCTCCGGACAGGATTCGTCTTGCTTTACAAGTGTTACTCTTGTGCCTAGTTGATTTGTTATAGAGCATGTTTCAAAATGTAAATGTTTTTATGAAATTGATTCTGAAATCGATCGTAAGATTGATTGGAAAGGCATTTATTAGTGGTCAGTCATTTTCTATGTATTTAAAAATAACGAAATTTTACAAATGTGAGCCTGCCGTTTGGCTGAAATATGTTTGCCAAATGTATCGTTTCCGAACCGTTCCATTGCCAACCCAATTTTTTTCCTGTAACTGTAAATATTTCAGTATTTATTTCAGTACCATCGTGTAGAATCCTATAGGTTAGGTTAGTTTTTATAAAATCCTGAAATATTTACGGTTATAGGAAACAAAGTTGGTTGGCAAATGACATGGTTGGGAAAAGATACATTTGGCAAACATATTTCGCCGAAACAAAGGTATATAAACTGACTGGCTGACTGATCAATAAACGCGCAGCTGAAGCCGCTGGATCTAGGGACCTATTCCTTGGATAGGAGTGCACTAAGAAGGATTTTTTGGAAATTCATCCCCTAAGGGTTTATACTCTAGCCGACAGCTGATGGTCCTGCCACTGACGCCACCATCGGCCACAGCTGACAAAAGTTCGAGATTAAAAGAAACTTTGTTTCGTATCAATTAAGTTGTAATTTGCATAGCATAGCAAACATGTTTGACGTATGAGTGACACATTTTGTATTTGACATGAGGCGTTCAGTGTTAAAAAAAGGGGAGAAGCCGGGAACTAATTATTACTCTGTAGGTAGCTCTTGAGCTGTAGGTAGGCCTCCAACAAGATGGAGTGACGACCTTGTAAAGATCGCGGGAACGCGGTGGATGCGAAAAGCACAAGACCGGTCTGAGTGGAGAGCCTTGGGGGAGGCCTATGTCCAGCAGTGGACGTCTTTCGGCTGACATGATGATGATGATGATGAAATATTATCTACGCATACGAAGTCGCGGGCATCCTAGTCAATAATAATAGTAATAGAGCTCGCGGGAAATGTTTCGACTTTCACGTCTTTATCACGTTTATCTTTTCCTACAGCGTCATTCGTATATCATCTGCAATAAACATATCGCTACAAAAGTAACGCCTCCTACGTTTACCTTGTTACATAAATAATGAAAGGTACCTGTGACTTTTCTCTCTATCTAGATGAGCATCTTAATTGATTTCCCACATAAACTCGCCAACGAAAGTGCTCAAATTGATTAGAGCCTTGTAATTGTTTTTAATATCTTTATGGAATTCTCTTTCATATCTTGTTGGAACATCGTTAGCGTAACTTTTTACAAGCTTTTTAACTAAATATATGAAACTTTCTTTCTCTAGCAAGCGCACTTTTTATAAACAGCAGCTTTAGAAATCATAATAAACAAGAAGGGGTAAGTTCGCCTTTTCACATGTTTTTGTTTTGTTATATTTCCTGTGTTTAATATTTATTCTTGATTCTTGTACAATAAAGAGTATACGAGTACATATATATGACGAAGGGTCATCGTGAAACTCGCTCGTCAGGATCTTCCATAATATCACTTTCAAAATAAGACGTCGAATGTAAACTTGTAGTTTTAATCAAATTGGTTACAGATTTAAATGAACAGAAACCGTTTAATACTGAGCGATACGAATCAACTGATTTCATAAGCTTTCAGGCATAAGCCTTCAGGAAACGTGGCGTTTTCAGCACGAGGTCGGCACGTCCGTTCTCGGTTTAAGCCAATTTCAGAATGCCTTCGGCGGGCGAGTATTCCCTCGCGCCAAATCGATTACGGTTGGCTAACCTGTTTTCCAGGTCTACCAACATAACAACAAAGTTGCCAGCCTCGTGCCGACTACACCCAAGTTAACCACTTGACGTTTCCCAGCCTAGTTTATTTGTTTGCCGCGTGGCGGCGTTAGTGTTGCAACGACAATTAATTTCCTAGTCTTCCTCTGGCGGCGGTGCTAGTAGCGCGACGCGACGACATATACATACGTATATAATTATGTTATATTTGAATACTTAATTTTGTTAAACGCAAATGCGTATCTCATGTCATGCATGCAATCTCATGCAATGCATGCAATGTCAAGAACACAAGCATTTAAAAGCCAGCTATACATTCCGAACACCCTGTAGATGTCGTGGCGCATCCTCGCTCGCCGGCCATAATTACACCATTGTCGGCTGCCGGCGCCGTGCGTGATCCTCGATTATTGCTGTTCCACTTGTAATCATATCCTGAGGACCATGGCTCATGGGAAATTGTTTAGACAGGTTATTATATCCAATTGAAGGTGGGTCATACACAGTCACAGAAACAAAAGATGTCTCTCCTGTTCCCATAAGTTAAGAAGTCTAAGGATTTTTTCAAGTTTAACATATATATTTGACGACGCGTTGTCCCAGTTGGTAGTGTAGTGACCCTGCCGACGAAGCTAGCGGTCCTGGGTTCAAATCCCGGTAAGGGCAGATATTTGTGTGATGAGCAAGAGTATCTGTTTCTGAGTCATGGATGTTTTCTATATATTTAAGTATATATTTCCCTATATAACTATTTATATTGTTGTCTAGTACCCATAGTTCAAGCCTAGAGCTTAGTTTGGGGCTAGGTCAATTGGTGTGACATTGTCCCCTGATATTTATTTATATTCGCGTGTTGTGAGCCAGGATTAGTTTTGGCCTGCATCAAAGTTATATAAATCGGATACTCCCATGACAGTAAGTGTCAAATTAAGAACAAAAGGGACAATTTTGAACATAAATCTGTGTATGACCCACATGCTTAGAAACTGTACACATTTAGGCATGTAGGATAGTTTTTGTTAGATCTATTGTTTTATTTAAAACAATTGAATGTTTCCCGTTGGTCTCAAACTAGATTCCTTAAATTTCAATTCAGATTGCGTTTTAAATGTCGAACTCCTTGCAAATAAACTAGTTTCTTGTAGTGCTTGTTTCTTTAGTTTGTTTCCATGCTTATAATTATAATAATTGTCGGGAGGAATTGTGCATGATTCTATTTAATTATTTCTAAGTAGATACAGGCTGCTCTACTGTTGATCAAATAATCATGTTGTTGCGACCGAGGAATCCTTATGTATAAGAAAATTGATTGTTAAAGTTACTCTTTTCTTTTTTAATTATAATAATAAACAATACGATGACTACTTACCAATGGATTAGATTCCTTTAGTTAACAAACGCCAGCATTTTCTTGTGTTCTATACTTCGTAGGTACTTAAAAAAATGTAAACAAAACAACCACGTGATGTTCATAGAAGAATCAGCCAATAGAAGCAGAACTCTGCACGGCTAGCACATGTTGTCCGCGACTTGTTTGTCGCTCGGATCTCCCTTTCTATCTAGTCTATAACGATAGAGACGCACTGAGCGACAAGCGAGAAAATACAACTTGTGCTACCCGTGCTGATACGTCAAAGTGCGATAAAACAGTTTTGATTGGCTTTTTAAAACTGCCAAGTGCGGTTTGGATTGTTTACCTTTGTTTAAGTATCTAAACAAACGGAGTACCTATAGACAGTTTCCAAAGGAATATGTAACGTTTCACCTGTTCTACACCGACAAAGTTACGCTCAATCGCTAAAATACATATATATATATTTAGTACTTCCATCTTTTCTTTTTCGCTTGCGTCTTGGCCGATACAGGCCACATTAGAACAGGTGTACCGCATTATGTCAGTGTGTTAGTGGATTGTTTGCTCTATTCACGGCCGAAGCTTTTATTTGACCGTCCTCTCTATTACTGTTGACTTTGTCAAATTAGGTTTACGCAGGTGCAAGATTTGGTACGTATTTTTACGTATTAGACCACGGAACGTATAAGGGGTAATATTTATAAGAATATTTTAGCATAGATTGTTGTTTTTTGGGTTATGCAAATAAATATTATCATGGACACTGACGACATTGATTTAGCCCCGAACTAGGAGTCCTTGCAAAAAGGGATTTTTTTTAAACATAAATGAATCTATCTATTACAGGCGCTAAATAAAGATAAATACATTCTTAAAACAAAGAAACTATCTAAAATATCTATAAGTAGGTTATTAAATGTTAATGCTCATCATTTAAATATGATTATTTTAAACATTATCGGGGATCAAACCCACATAACCCTGGGTACAGTACACAGATACAATACCACAGCACCAATAAGTCAGTCAAATAAGCTTAATAACACGATTTACAGGGTCAAAGTGGTTTAGTGGTAGTAGGACCTTGTGCAGGGTCCGTCCGGGTCGCTACCGCCATCTTATCCATTAACCCACTGCCAAGCAGTAGTGTTCGCATTGCTGTGTTCCGGTGTGGGGATAAGACAACCGGTGAAATAACTAGCATAGAGGCATTCCATCTTAGTCCTCAGGGTTGGCAACGCATTTGAAGTCTTAGGATTGCAGCTTGCACGATGCAGGTAGCACGTGACCGGTCGTTGTGGCGATCCTTTGGAGAGGCCTATGTCCTGCAGTGCACGTCATTTGGCTGATGATTGCAGCTTTGAGATTGTAGTCTTGAGATTTCAAATGTCTATGGGTCTCACATCCCACTTACCATCAGGTGGCCTGAGTGCTCGCGTGCCTTCTCTTTGACATAACAATAAAATCCAAAGTGACTGATAATTCTGCTGGTAACCATGTTAAAAGTTATGTTACTTTCTTCCGATTGTAAAACTACTTTAATCTTATTACGCAGTTCTCATTGCGCATAATTTATTCTTATCTACCTTTGTTTGTTTACAGACATATTATTAAACAAATTACTTTTAAATCATCTTATGTAACTAGTTAGTTAAAGTTAACTACTGTTTAATTATGTAGTTAGACGATTTAAACACCGATAATGAAATTAATTGTATGTTCACGTGTCTTATTAGATCATTTAAACTTTCATTAATTATAACTATTATAAGATAAGGTATGATACTCGCGTCACATGCGGATTGTTTTTTAATCAAATGATTTTTTTTATCTGCGATCGGGTTAGGATTTTTTTACATGCTGTATATTTGACTATCTATAAAAGAGACTGCTTTCTTTCATTTTGAATTTAACTATACTTTTATTGACATCATATTGTTTACTATACAGCCGCCTTTAGACCTAAAAATTTTCGATGCTAGCGGTCCCGGGGTCGATATTTAGTTGATGAGCGCGTTCATTTATTTCTGTATCCCGGAGGTTTTCTATGTATATAGGTATTTATTTATGTGTATAGGTAAGTATGTTTTTCGTTACCCAGTACCCATAGTTCGTCTGGGCCTTAGTTTGGACTGGACAAGTCGAGATGGTCCCTTAATATTTATAGAAACCGGACGTATGTAATTTTTTAAATTATTGTGTGGTCACAATTTTTTAATTATAAGTTTAACTTCTTGTATAATTAAATAAAGTACATCGCTGTTAACGGGCTTAATCAAAATGTTGACCACGTTCACGCTTGACGATATTGCTACTTGACCTTAGAAACCTTTCTCTATACGATACAATACACACTACACTATACATTAGTTCTCACGTTGCCAAAAGTTTCATATCTCAAATAGCTCATTAAGGCTGGTCGGCGGTGGCCGATGAAAGTAACACCATTATTGTTATCAGATCTGATAACCTCGGGGTTAGGGTGTAATGGATGAGCGACAGCGGAAGCGGGAGCGGGGGCCAATGTGAACAACGTTTTAAATCGCTTCCTTATACCATGGACTGACGATGAACTGATTTGAAAGTCGAAGTCTCGTCCACTTTTGTTTTTATAAAGGTGTAACTTTTGTAAGCACCAAGTAGCATTAGTTGTAATGTAAATCTTCTACGTAGGAAACGGAGTCAAACACTAATAGATGCAATACCTATGCATTAAACCACAAACCCACTGAGAGCGTAGGCGGCGCGTTCCTATACTAATAAAAAGCGTTTCCAACGCGTGGCGGAGGCGTTTTTTGTATGGGAACGCGCCGCACTGCACCGCTTCCGCTCTCATTGCGTTTTCGACTTTAAATCTATTAATTTATCACTAAAATTAAGAAACGTTTCGTATATTGCTTTGTGAACTAGCACATATCCAGTTTTAATTACTTAGTGGCTGCTTATAGGCATCGAACTATATGGTGTTAATCGTTATTTCCCCAAGAACTGTTCGTTTCTGGTATAAAAGTTCCCTACATTTCTCGGCCAACTTTTACATCGATCGTTTGGTTTAGAACTTTAGATCGTTAAATCAAGACGGAACAAAAAACAAACACCTTAGCATTTTAAATATTAGTAAGGGGGTACAATACATAATTCCGAATTGGTCAAAATCCCGAATTTTCATAATTCCGAATGCATTGTTTTGATAGAAGCCTTTTTTTATCGCTAATAATTCAATACGTATAGCAAATTGTTATGCATAGATTCAAAGCATAACAAAGATTTGTAAAAAGAAATCGGACAAATGAATATTTGGAAAAAAACACGGAATTTTAAGGTGTTCACTTAGTAAGAATGTCAAATGTGACATTAAATAATACCTTGCATGGTTTTTGTTATGTTTTAATATACTTATTGTAACTAACTGTAGGTATATATTGCATAAATAAATAAATAAAACTGCTGTAGCCCCCGCGCTCCTCTTCCCACTTGCGCCCCTCGCCCACCTGACACTTGACAGTATAAAAAATCTTTATAAAATCGCCCGCTATTGTCCGCGCATCGAGAAAGGTGCGTATTGTTATCAGACGAACACACAGCTGTTAAGATGGTCCAACAAAAATGTAGACACATCAATCTTAAGCTATTTTTTTTTTGATAGGTTGGCTCTAGCTTGTTCTTGTAATTATTGCTGGAGCGTCAAACGAGTTGCAGTTTCATAATTAAAGTCGGTACCTTGAAACGGTTAATAAACTCAAAAAAATCTATTTTATATTCATCAAAAATTTGTTAACATTGTACCTTTTTTCCCGATTCGTGATTAATGATTAGTTTAATGTGTAAGATATGCGCACCACATTAATCATACTTTAAAGCAGACGAGTAGAAATTGGTAACCATCATTTCAAGTATTTTTACGCCTACACCCTAACCTAACCTAAACTAATCTAAGTGCTTTTCCACCGGCGAGGCGAGCACAGAGACGGGATGAGAATTTAAATTTAGAATTCCTCGATGGGAATGGTACTTGATACTTGATACTTCTTTATTGATAATGTCAAATTGGTTGTGTAATACATATAAATAAAAATTTACGCGTCGCCACTTCTCGCCTCGCCCCGCTGGTGGAAAAGCACCTGAGGCACTACTTTGAAAATATAACTGCCGCACTCAGAGACGTCAATTAAATTTAATGCTTGTTTAGTGACGTGTTGTCATATTCTATTGCTATAGCAAAGAAAGTGACAGCAGTAGCTTTAATCAAGCAAATTTAGTTGATGTCTCTGAGTGCGGCAGTAAGTTCGAATTTACGTTAGCACTATCCCTGTTACTCATCATTCGAGACTATATCGAGAGAAAGGGTAATTTCGAACTTAGATTTTCAAAGTGGAGCCTCTGCTTCCCAACCTTTGGTCCCGTGTGTATCACTAGACGGTGGGTGAATATGATTGATGTCCGTACCTTTCGCAAACAATCCATTCGTCCATCAGCCCGTTCGTTTTGTGATTCGCGAAACATCCGCACTTTGTTTTAAACACAAGCTTCGTCATTATTTTCAAATTAAAATTTAATTTAGAAGATAATGATTGAGTTTGTTTGGAAAGTGACTTTTTGCATTGTTCGTGATTTCGCATAGGAGATTAATAATGTTTGCTTTCTTTGACCTTGTAACGGATAATTTGTAGTGAATAAGTGTTTTTGGATTATCTTTATGGTTTATTAGCTTTTTACAAGCTTTTATTTAAGTGAGTGGGAGGGTCCGAAGGGGCCGCTCTAGGCGTACTTTTTCGAATCAAATCGGAGAAATGCTGGAAAAGGGCCGGATCTTAAGTACCCGAAACCGACTTGCATGCATGACTCGATGTATGAATGTGGAAGAAGCGAAGCAGATTTGTCGGGATCGTAGCAGGTGGAAAGAAGTGGTCTCTGCCTACCCTTCCTGTTTCCCAGGCGTGATTTAATGTATGTATGTTATTTAACTTGCACTGTTCGTATGTATGTTTGTAAGTTGACTCGGTTCCCGTTAATGGAATGGGCTAAAATTTGGACCTTGTATGTAAACCTGATGATAATGCAATATTATGGTATCTAAGAGCTGGTCTGATGATGGAGTCGGAAGGTGGCGACAGGATCTCCGCTATACTTAATGTAGACCCGCCGTGTTGGGACTCATTAGTTTGGTCTTGATAAGCAGATAACGACTTAGCAAAAAAAGTACAGTCGACCCAAAATTGAAATTTTTGATAGAAACTTAATGCAAAGTTGGTTTCTTAGTTTGTTCTATTGCTTTTATTTTATCAACTTTCACGAGCGACTTTATCCATCCATGTTGAATTCGTTTGTCATTATTTACTTATGAAGTTATGGAAAATCATATTAATCATAGATAAAAAAACCTGAATTCCATGTAATGTTTCGTTTTTTGTGCTATTTTTTTATGGTGAAATGTTAATTGTTTCTT
Organism: Acleris literana; assembly: GCA_946894065.1. NCBI lineage: Eukaryota > Metazoa > Arthropoda > Insecta > Lepidoptera > Tortricidae > Acleris > Acleris literana. Next base: position 6,060,524 of record OX335689.1, on the reverse strand, counting down.
GATAAAGATATTTGCAATTCACAAAACGTGTTATTACGGCAGATTTACTCGTACTAATACATTAAAAATATATATATATATATATATGGGGATAAATGAAACGATTTTTTTTTAACGTATTTTTATTTTTGTTGTATCGCTACCTATATTTTAATTTTTACCTAATATATAGACTTCACACAAAATCTTTGAAACTCTTTGGTTGCAACCTCTTAACTTGCCAATGCATAAACCTTTCTTTAATAATTCAATTGTGCAGCACTGGCCAGTTATAACGCTACACGACACACTACGCCGCCATTATCCGAGGCCATAAATTTAGACTCCAATAAGTTTACCGCTAGCCCGATTACATTGCTGCCTAGGGTTCCACCCCGTTTTGTGGGTTAACTGGTAGAAAGTCTGGAAGCTAGGTGTGTGGATTGCTGGTTGAAATATTACCTACGAACTGTGTGCGGTGCCCTAGTGGCTTCAGTCTGTCGCATGTTCAACTAAGACGTAAGATACATCGACTAAGATGTTAGTTGAATCACTAAAGAACTTGCTGTTGTTACTATCAGCTTTGGTTGATATAACTAATATCTTACTATTGTATTCATTTTTTGACAACAAAGTGAAAATCTCTCTTTGTTGGCTCTAATTTTTTTGAGTGTACCGCGTATGTCTTGTTTGTCTGTCTGTATATCGGTTAACTCCTAAACCTTTACCACGATTTTGATACGGTTTTCATTATCAGTTACATTTCACGGAAGGTTTATACAAAAAATAAAACCTAATTAATATTTGCAACGAATCTAAACTACACCCGAACGAAGCCCTGGTGCGGGTCGCTAGTCTGGAATAAAGAACTATACATATTTGTCAACAATAAAAGCAATCCGTAAAAATCTAACTTCTTCTTTTAACATTGTCGTTTACATAAGTTAATATGTCATCCATGTAATTGGCTATTAAGTTCGTTACCTATATTAATGTTGTTCGTATGAAATGTACCCATAATAAATAACGAATCGATTGACACCTACATACATACATTAAATCACGCCTGTTTCCCAGAGGGGTAGGCAGAGACCACTTCTTTCCACCTGCTACGATCCTGACAAATCTCTTTCGCTTCTTCCACATTCATACATCGAATCATGCACGTCGGTTTCGGGTACTTAAGATTCGGCCCTTTTCCAGTATTTCTCCGATTTTATTCGAAAAAGTACGTCTAAGGCGGCTCCTTCATTCGGGCTTGCCGTAGTCTGGTAAGAACATTCATTACATTACCCTCCTTGGAAAATGAAGATATACTACCTAATAATTTCTTGACGTGCTCCTTCTACTATAAAGCATTTCAAGGCACATGCATACTAAATTCCATGCTTTCTGCTAGATAGGACCATATTTCAAGTTAAGCCGCAAACGCACTGAGAGCGGAGGCGGTGCGGTGCGTTGCCATAGCGTGGACCAGGCGTTTTTTGTATGGGAACACGCCGTATCGCGCCGCCTCCGCAATCAATGCCTTTGCGGCTTTTAAAAACCTTAATTATCCATATAAATGTAAGATATTTTTTGTAGTCTTTTATATTATGCAGAATTAATGCTTCCTTATCAAATGGATTAAAAATAAACCAATTATAAAGTGCATTGATAAATCATTTATGAGAGCGGATATGGACCACTTTCGTTCGGAAAAAGTTGCATCGGGTCTTGAAAAGTTGTAAGTTCCGATTCGTAATTATCGCATATTTGCAAGCGCTTTAATAGCTTTCGAAAATGCATTATTCTACCTGGTAATGGTTATTGCCTTGTAGATATCTGTGAAATGTCACGTATTAATATGGCATTTTTAACAAGCACTATAAAAATAAATAAGGTTACGTTATGTTACATACTAGCTTTTTGTCTGTGACGGCGATTTCGATTGAAAGGCACAAAACAGAGATCAAGTATTTCTTGGTCATTTTTGTGTTTCTTGCGGTGTAATTCGTAGCATAGAGGCATTCCACCTCAGTCCTAAGGGTTGGCAAGGCATTTGCAGTCTTGGGGTTGAAGTCTTAAGATTGTAGACTTGAGAAAGGAAATTTCTATGGGTTTTGTGGGATCTGTATCCCACTTACCATCAGGTGGCCTGTATGCTCAATCGAGCCTTCGCTATGCTTAAAAAAAATGGTAAGGAGGCTGATTAAACATTACTGGCCAGTATGCTTCCTTGATTTTTAACCTTAAAGACATCATATTATCATCATCATTATCATCATGTCAGCCGAAAGACGTCCACTGCTGGACATAGGCCTCCCCCAAGGCTCTCCACTCAGACCGATCTTGTGCTTTTCGCATCCACCGCTTTCCCGCGATCTTTACAAGGTCGTCACTCCATCTTGTTGGAGGCCTACCTACAGCTCGTCTCCCGGTCCGCGGACGCCACTCAAGAACCTTCTGACCCCATCGGCCATCAGTCCTGCGAGCAATGTGCCCCGCCCACTGCCACTTAAGTTTGGCTATTCTTCGGGCTATGTCGGTAACCTTAGTTCTACTGCGGATATCATCATTTCTGATTCTATCACGCAGAGAAACCCCGAGCATAGCCCTCTCCATAGCCCTCTGAGTGACTTTGAGCTTCCTTATAAGGCCCATTGTTAGCGCCCACGTCTCAGATCCGTAAGTCATCAGTGATGACATCATATTAGTAACGTCCTAAATAAAGGTTTTCCCATATCTCCACCACGACTAGATATATGCTATTAGCATTCATCTATACCCTTGATCTTCATCAAATCGGTGGTCTATCTTAGTGTTGAGGTACAGTTTACATGAGGCACCTTAAATCTCATACTCCTTTATCAGGTTTTCACAACACTCTTCGTACAAATGTCCCACCTCATTGCTGATATCACGAGGGAATCAGTGAGGTAGATGAAACAATAGTTAGTAGAATCGAATAACTCTGAGTGTAGTATTCGTAAAGCCGCAAACGCCTTGAGAGAGGACGCGACGGTGCGGCGCGTTCCCATACTATAAAGGCCCAGCCACACCGGATGCGTGACGTGCACGTGCGCGTACGCGTTCGCTTTCCACTGCGTTGTATAGTGACATGTCGTAATGAGAATTCATACTATACAACGCAGTGGAAAGCGAAAGCGCACGCGCACGTGCACGTCACGCATCTGGTGTGGCTCGGCCTTAAAGCGTTTCCAAAGCGTTTCAGAGGCGTTTTTTTTTCACACCGGCTCATCTCTCTGTTATTATATCCGCTGCTATCTATCACGCTTCATAACATACAGCTCGTTAACGTTAGGAAGGACGGACTGCGTAGGCATTTTGAAACTCTAGAAATTACTGACTGTTGAGTTTCTTGCGGCGTTTGTTCTCAGCAGTGGTTTCCTCTGTTCCGGTTGTAGGTTTTCTTTCTATCCATTAAATTGGGTACCGGAGCTGTAAAATGGAATGCCTACCAGTGCATGGCTGCTACCTACTCCAGAAGTTTCCGCCCAATGGTTAACCTTCAATTCATCACTAATCTAATATCAGCTCGTATCCACTCCCCCACGTATTTTGCAGTGCGCGCGCGCCGGAAGCAGTAAAATTCATAGCGAAATAGTTTCCGACACCACAATCTGTCGTTGCGGCGTTTATGCGAAAATTTATCGTCGAAACATTGTAAAATGTAACTGTTTCGACGGTGATTTTGAAGGCGTAAAACGGTCGTTTGCTTGGGAATTTATTATGCCTTAACGTTTTCCCGCGAGTTCGACGTAATAGATTTTTGAGGGGGGGTTTCTTTCTTAAGGGGTCTTCTTTAAAGACCACAAATACGTACTCACTATTATTTTAATCCAATGCTTCTAATATTAATTTTTTCATTGTTTCAATTATGTCGAAACATTACAAAATGATTTTTATAGTTCTCGAAATTTGTAGCATCTATTTTTACCAAATGAGTAAAGCGATTAACGCCATTAGTTCCTCATTTATCAAACGTGCAAGGGCTATTATCGTAAATATCTACAACTATTTCGAGTTTACTTAAGAACTCGAAAAAAAGGTGTCGAGTAATGTGTCCTTTTTCAATTTTATTTGAAATCAAGATAACTCTTCATTTGTGTGTTTACTTGTCTAAAATAGTAAACAACTTTTCAACCTTTTTTTTGGGTTAAACAGCTATTTTATATAATATAAACCAATAACAGACAATAGAGTGGCTAAGTGATGTTTAAAATGTTTATTGAGTTTATTTTATTTAGGATAAAAGAGCTGTTTTAGCCAAAAAAGGTTCATTTTGAGGTTAGGAAGTTGTTTGTATCGATAAATAGTTTCTGTCATCTATGTAGTCGTCCTTGCATGTCCATACTAGCTGTCCCTGCGACTCCATCTGCATTGAAGTCGTTTATCACTATTCCGTGTAGAACTGTCCAATTTTCCGAGATAAAAATTACCTAATTTTCTTCCCCAATGTACAAGCTATGTTAAAATAGTTTTAGCGGTTTAGCTGGAAAGGCGTAACCAACAAACAAAGTTACTTTCGTCGTTAAAGCTCCTGTAACTGTAACAAATTGTAGCTAAGGCCTTAAGTTTTCAAGCCTTTTAAATCTTATAATGGCCATACGGACATGTAAGGCGTAAAAAAGCTAGAAATCGATTGAACAGTAGACCAGTAAAAACGAACTGTGGAAACAGTACCCTTACCATGGGTTACCATTAACGTTTTCGCTAGCGAGTGGAAGCTCTGTCCCTCGCAGACCTCGCGAGTATTCTTATAGAGTGTGAGGGACAGAACATTCAACTAATTATGTTAAAAATTCTTCTTCTTTGTTGATATATTTAACAAATGTCTTCAAGAGTTCACAGCCCTAGTTAGAGAGAAAAATGATACTTAGTTATGAAATTTCGCGTAACGCATTTTTATCTTTATTTTTGTTTTTCTGCCTTTAGAGGTATCCTTTAGTCTTTTTTAAACTAATGTCACATTTTCAAGTAATTAATATTATATTGCTCGGTTAGTATATGTAATATTTAACTGTGGTTACTTTACTGGTTGATGTATAATCTAAGATTTCTATTGTATTAGCCATATTGTACCATTTGTACCCTAATAAACATTAAAACATTAAAACTCGCAAGCGAGTACGGTAATTGTAACTCATGGTAAGGTAACAGAACCGTTACCATGAGTTACAATTACCGTGCTCGCTAGCGAGTCAAATGCTCTGTCCCTCGCACTCTATAAGAATACTTGCGAGGTCTGCGAGGGACAGAGCTTCCACTCGCTAGCGCGTATGTTAATTGTAACTCATGGTAAGGGTACAGGAAGACTCGAAGCCTCGCCGGCAGCCGGCAGACGGGATAAGAAACCGGTTTAGTTTAAAGATGCACCTGTCTCTAAATATTTTATTATCCTTTTCACACAGAACATTCAGAGCCGGGGACGTGATGACGGGCTCATTTTGTATGGATATTGATAATACGGGCATTGAAAGCATCTACATGTTAATTGAATGTGCTTGTAGCCTTTGAAGTTGACAACTAAAATGTACAAATGTGTTTTATAATCACTTATACCCTTTTAAATTCTGTATGTTATAAATGTATTGCGAAGTAGTAAATAATACTTAAGGTCGGATTTTTATTCACAGAAAAATGAAAACAAAGGTGTTGCCGTTAACGAAAAATATTTGCAGTATTCAAAATATTTATACTTTCCACATTTAAAAGAAATCTACTTTCTATAAAAAGACTATATATTGTAATCAAGATTGAAGATTTTAATTTATAGGTGGCAAACTTCTATTTGATATAAAGTCTTTGTTGTATTCATTTAAAATGAGAAAACTGTTTTTGTATGCATAATTTATTTATTGTACTGGTATCATGGGCTCGATACACCTGTGTCAAAAAGTTGAGGGCCGCTCGATTGATGTGAGACGTCACTTCACTCGCTTTGCTTTACAATTCGTGTTCCCGTTGTAATCGCTTTCCAGTGACTCATTTGTGCGATTTTAATTTCAATTATTTCTCGAATTTATTTTTATATCACGTTTCGAGCGAAATGATAACTTAATATTATATTTCTTGCTGGCCCAAACTTTGAGATTACCTGAAATGTCACTTTGACAGTGACGTAACTTTATTTACATTTTTTCTGTGGGAATAAAAAGCCGACCTTAGTTATAACGGATCCACTAAAAAGACACACCCGAACGGTAGATCTCAACTGAGAGTAAGTTGGATCTCTTATTATTTATTAAATTGAAGTGCAAAAGAGATTTGTCAAGATCGTATCAGGTGGAAAGAAGTGGTCTCTGCCTACCCCTCTGGGAAACAGGCGTGATTTAATGTACGTATGTATGAGTGGGTCTATATTGACTGACATAATTATTTTTAGTCATAATGTGCTTTAGGTCATAATCATCGCAAGTCATAACGTGTTTTTTTAAAGAAACTGTTACTTTTTCAGGATTTTTATAAATCAAACCTAACCTAACCTAGCCTTGTCTACACGTTAGATATTTCAGAACTTCTGAAAAGTTTACAGTTTCATCGATATAAAAAATTATGACTATCAAAAATTATGTCAACAATTACATTATGACCAATAAAATTATGGGAAACAAAGGGCTCCCATGTATGCGTATGTATGAACTGCAAATATGTCTGTTTTATGTGCAACTATGGCGGCCTGCCGCGAGGTATGAAACAAGTCGCTTCTCGCCGTCTGTCCGTCTGTATGTACGCTTGAATCTTTCAAACTACGCAAGGGATTTTAATGCGGTTTTCATCAATGGATAGAGCGATTCAAGAGGAAGGTTTTTTGGATTCTGTATTATGTATGGGTTTTACTGAATACTCACATAAACCGAAGCGAAGCGAGGGCGGGTCGCTAGTACGCATGTAATTTAAAGTAGTTGTGTTCAAAATTGTTTTATAACGTTAAACGTTGTATAACATTGTATAACCGCTTGGTAGGGAACACCATCACTAATTTTAATGCAAAAGATTTTCTGTTTTGTTTATTCATTCGTCTTACTTTTTTCTTTTAACACCTTACCCGTTCCAAACTCAAATTTGGTACAGGGATAAATATATATAGTCCGAAGACGTCCTATCTCCGGATCATAAACTATCCTAGCACCAAAGGGTTTTATCTAGAAAATTAAAAAGTTCCCAGAGGGAAAAGCAATAAACGACAGACAGATAGACCCCAGAGAGTTTATTCGTTATAGAACCTCGTTCAGGGTCCGTCCGGATCGCTACCAACATCTCATCGTCTAACCTTATCGTTTTAACGCCTTTGAAAGATTGGTACAGCTGTTCAAACAAGTGACAAAGCACTAAAGTGAGCTAAGCTGCTGTTTCTAATGCCGACCGTACCTATTTATACATATAAAATCAACCTGATCGATCCTACATTTAGTGCAGTGGCGACGATTGTTGTCACCATGGAACTATGATTAAAGAGACATAAAGTGCCACTAAGTGACAGCCGTGCTTCCGATGGTGGTGAAAGTTGGTGGCCATCAGTCATTGTGGTCGTGGAACAGATACAGATAATGGGTACAGCCATCGATCTCGGTGATTCGTGCTAATCGGTGCGGTTATCGGAAGTGAGGAATAGCTCCATACGGATATGATAGAGTGGATCAGTCGATTTTGTAAAAAAAAAACAATCAGTTGCGAGACGGACTCTCGCACCGAGGGTTCCGTACCGCCGTACATTAGGTATTATTATATTCCGATTTGGATTCGATTCAGCGCGAGCCCAACTCACACTTGGCCATTTTTTAGTATTTGTTGATTTTTTCAGAGTTTGTACTATAATCATACCAAATTTGACACTTGTGTGTTTTACCGTATTTACGATACAGCAGAAATAAAAATACGTTGAAAAACAAAATCTTGTATGGGGAATTATACTTATCACTTTCTTTGACTAAGGGCCGGTTTTATAAAGGCCCGTAAGTAAAAATGTCAGGTCAAATTTTAGTAATTTCATACAAGTTTTGACATTCCTGACCGAAATTTGATCTAACGGATCTTTATAAAACCCAGCCTTAATTTGTTAGTAAATCCGCCGTAAAAACAAATATTTTGAAGAAAAAAAAAACAGCCCGCTATCTATTACGGTTCAGAAGATACAGATATTGCAAGTTAGGACGGACGGACAGCGCAGGCATATGCATAGGGTCCCGTTGGGCTCCCTTGGAGCACGGAACCCTAAAAATTGAGATCTTTGTAGTAAAGTTCAAGTAGAACAGTACCCTTACCATGAGTTACAATTACCGTACACGCTAGCGAGTCGAATGCTCTGTCCCTCGCAGACCTCGCAGTATTCTTATGGAGTGCAAAAGACAGAGCATTGTACTCCTCGCTAGCGAGTACGGTAATTGTAGCTTATAAGCAGTGATCGGAATAGGTAGAGTATATTTACCTAAAGTTCGCAAAAGGACATAATATAGAGTGGTTACAACCGGGAGAAATATTAATTTATTTTTATTGATGTGTGGATTTCCGGTATTTTCTGGTACTAGTAAATGTAGTCGCAAGGAAGTTAGTTTGTGATAAAAGGGGGCCTGTATCTCATTCCTTATATCGAATTATGTAATAGGTGAAGTATATTTACCTAAACTTCGTAGAACAGAGTCATAAACTGGAGACTTCCTTGCGACTACATTTACTAGTACCAGAAAAATACCGGAAATCTGGAATTCAATAAACATAAAAATTTATATTTAACCAGCAGGCCTTTCGCGTAACTCACTCGCAATCGCGATCGGCTTAAAAACAAAACAATTGGTTTCATTTTGTATGCAGACAAGCCTTCGATTTTCAAAATGAAAACGATTGTGATTGCGAGTTTTTTTACACGAAAGGCCTGCCGGTTGTACCCACTCTATATTATGTCCTTTTGCGAACTTTAGGTAAATATACTCTACCTATTCCGATCACTGCTCATAAGGGTACAGGGCTAGATGCCTGACCATATGATAATAACAAGTATTCAAATCGGCAAAAAGCTTAGTTCTTAGTTTAGTAGTACGGTCAATGGACTCGATTCTACATTGGCCTCTAAACTTCTTGACAGTCTTGTCATAAAAATATTTTTTTTCGAACTATTTCTGACATTGTAAATGTAGTGAGGTTTGATAGATTTGATTGATAAGTGACGTTTTCGTCTCTGTCGCACCAGCATAATAATACGATGATGATGATGAATATATATTCAACCTTTTTTATAAACTAATTAGAGGTAACATTATTCTCATTACTATTTCATCCTCTATCTAAAGACAATTACAGTCAGGTATACTTGTTATTGTCATTGGCAGTCTGAATAGGAATAGACTAGAAACATTTACATAGAAAACATCCAAGACTCAAAAAAAAATACTCGCGCCCTTACATTTTTTTTTGTCCATACATCAATACTGGGAGTTGATCAGGATCACCTTGATGAGTATTCTATTAAACTGACTGTGTGAAAAAATGTTTATAGAGCTTCTTTTATATTCTTGCCAAGACGTTTAACAAAATTAAAAGAGATTGCATCTGCGGGCCTAGTATGGTTGCGTTTATCGCGTGACAAAATATGGATAAAGCATCCGTCACTCTCGTACTTATATATGTGTTAGAAAGTGACGGATGTTTTATACACATTTTGTCACGCGATAAACCCAGCCATATTAGGCCCCCTGATATGTATGACGCCTAGTTTCAACTTGATTTCTATATCACTTAGCCCATGTCAAATTGGCCAGTTTTCTCATTCGCATAAATAATCAGCCGTGTCAGTGCGGGTCCCTGCGGCATGATTGGTCACAGCTGGGGCGAACAGCGGAAGCAGTGAGTTATACTCGGAAGTATATCGGCGAGATCTGGTGCGTTAGCCGCGGGCTGGCTGTGGTGATTGATTTTATTGTTTTGGCCACTATAGTAATAATTTACATATGTCTGCTGTTGATAAGGTTCTTAGAGAGCTAAGGATCTCTTGTAATGCTTTCAGCTCTGCTGATAGTCTTCCTTCTGAATCAAATAAAATATGGATAGCCATGATTAAAACAATTGTAAGGTGTTCTTTGACCTTAATACTGAATAGTGTGCTGAAGAGTGTGTAGGTGAGTGTGTTTAGCCTCCTAAATCCCAGTATACTTTATAAAATACAAATCACTGAGTACAAAAGATACGTTTAAGTTTTTTTTACGACCTTACTAAAAAAGGTATCGGGTCTGATGAGGTTAGAGTTCTTTTGCAGGAATTTCAGACAAAGGGCAGTATTGTCACACCTCTCTGTCTCAAGACTTGATCCTTCTCCCGACTGTGCGATACAGTCGTCTAACGTCTTGCATCAAAGTGCCGTATTGTTTAGTGAAAAGCTAACTATGATTCGGTTCAGCAGCTTCATTTCAAACGCTATCCTAGGTTAACAGCAAATATAAACCGTCGTTTACGTATTTGGATTTGCTTGTACAAGTGCCAAATATTTCGAGCTACTACGTGAACGTGTAAATCCGCAAATAAGCGTGAAACGAAAGGGAACACCGCTTTCGTTTTCGTCGACATTCCGCCTCCGTCACCCCAAGTTTCTACCTAAGTTGTAGAAAACAGCGTGGAAATCGTTTTTTCGGAGAAAGTTATAGGGTCGATGTTTTTTAGATAACAAAATATGTATTTGGCATTGATTTGTTTGTTAATTTTGAATACAAAAGGTTTTGACATGCTTACCTACTTTGTTGACACGTAGCCATGAAAAGTTCGTTAACTTCAAAGGTGCATATGATAAAATTAGACAATGTTAGTTCGCATGACCTAGTAGAATAAATGTATAATGTTATAGGATTCATTCTATGCGTGGTGTAAACATGTAAATTTATCTTTACATGGTATGTTTTATACATTTTATACTTAGCATGCGATGACGTTATAAATCTAGGTACAATACATATCCTCATGATAAATGTACATACAATATTTTTCCTTATCCTTCATCCGCTTAACCCTTTACATGTTTCAATATTTTTCTCAAACATGCAATGAAATATTGATGTTATGTTCCTTACGAAGTATGACGTTTCAGGTGCGGCTAGGACAAGAGGTCGTTAATGGAATTTCATACAAATCGTGCAGGCCTTGGCCGGCAAACTCCTCTTTTTTAATTTCCATTCCACATAAATTTGTGGCACAGGCATCATGACATTCTGCCACTATGCGTATTAAAAAAATAAAACATTGTTTTTTTTGTTGTTTATTTCATTGCATGTTTGAAAAAAACACTATACATAGGTACCTCGGCGGGAAATATGGGACTTATCCGGCATCGTTTTGCTCGTCTCTAATCGTCGGCTGTTGTAATGTACTATTCCTTCATGTGTTGTAAAACTTACGAGCTCAAGGAATGTGCAGGGTTTCTCAATTTTTAGAGAGATTCTTTGTCTAGTTAGTTAGTTAGTTAGGTAGCCATATGGCAATTGGCATACCACGAAAACGTCACATAAATACCGTTCCTATTTGTTGCAGGTGTATCACGCGATTGATTGTTTTTCTCTAACTTCTTATGCCAGAGCAAGATACTCTTTAGAAGCCTCGTTATGAATATTTATGCATCTTTCGTCCTCACTGTGCTTTAGTATAGTGTTTTTAAAGACTAACCTTTCTAACAGTTTCTTTTTCTTTTAATTTCAGAATCGACTGAACACAGCAAACGGCACCGACGGCCAAGCAGCCGGCAAACACAAAATGTGACCACCGACCGACCGAAAAAAAAACAAGGCGAATATTCATGAGTCCCCCGACTACATGATTCCACGCATCTATTTATTGTACTTTACTTTAATATAACGAATCTAGTCGCCATAACACTTTTAACACGCAATTTTAGACTGTAACCCTAGGCGGATAAAGTTTATCAATTGAATTAGTACAAAGATTAAGGAATTGATGAGACAGTACAAAGGAAAGGGAAAGCTAATGTTGATTTAAGAATAAATTGATTCAATTAGAAGTTCCCTGAGGACCAGTCAAGATGTCCGCAAGTGAGTATTTTATAATATTTAAAATATCATTAGTTATTTATAACTCCTTCGAAAACCTACAAGTTACAATTTACTACCACGAAATAGCAACACTGATTATATGTCCCGTACAAGAGGACAAAATGTTGCCACTTTATATCTGTGTATTATAATTTGTAACATTTTTGATTGTACAGTCAACAGCATAAATAAGTGATCATTTATGTGCCTTTTCACTTTAACGTCGTGTTTGAAATGTCATACAAAATTGTGAAACGATTGAAAGCGACAAGGTACATAAATGATCACTTATTTATGCTGTTGACTGTACCATATTATTGTACCATGGTTGTACCAAAGTAGAAATTGGGCTTTTTTAATTTCGGATAATTACTAGTTCAAACCAAAATGGTTTTAACAGAAAAATAATAAACGTCAATCTAATAATATTCAATCTGTGTTACGTGAGCTGCATTAGAAAAGATAGTTGTTTTTTTCCCAAAAGCGAGATTTTTATATTTCTGGTAAACCACTATTATCATAATCAGTTGCAAGATATATTGCATGGAATTGGCAAATTACATAATTACCAACCGCAACGTGTCCCACAACTGCTTAATGTAATATATACCACATTTCCCGTACATGCAACTGGATGCGTATGCGCATTTGTGGCTGCCCGTAATGGAGGCATTATCCCAGCGCTTTCGGCGTGCTTTCATGCTGTGGTAACCTACTGCTCTTATTATGCTGTCATATGAGTGGTATAGAAAACAAGACCATTTCTGGATTTATGTCCGTGTTAATAATTATAGTGCAGTCGGCTTTATTGTAGCTGAACACTTTAGTACCTTGTTGCTTTAACGTCTTTGCAAATTAGTGCAGCAGTTCAAACATAACATTAAAGTGTGCAGCTACTTATAAGCCCGACTGTACCTATTTATGGACTTTTGTGTACGTACTACTTTTTCTCCGTAGAATCACTTTAATATTTTTGCGGTACTGTAAATTTTTTCGTCTAAACGATATACCTACTACCGATTCGGTTTCTAAAAGGCTATGGTTTGGCATTAAAGGAAAAGTACACTCTTCCCGCTAAATTTTGGCCCTATATTTGTATAAGGTCCTCTCACACGCTAGCGTTCTGTCCTGCGATTTTTCGACGGGCGTGACCGCAGCGGGCACTCAGCATCCGCGTTACAAAATCGTATTTTTTTACAATTCACCAATTACGCGGCGGCCAAAACGCCAGGATCTTTACTCCCCCCTTGTCCAGGTTATCACCGAAAAGATTCTGTTATCTGGCAAGTTTTAAGATGGCCTTGTCCTCTATTCCAGGTTTCGAGCACTCCGCGATGAAGAGTAGTTTCTCGCTATCGTCGCTCCGGTCGGCGCAGGCGCCGCCCGCACGCCTCGACCATCTGGAGCGGCCCTACCACAGCCTCACCAAAAAAAGGTTAGTAACAAAAGAAGGCGGATTAAAGAAGTAACAATCTCTAGGTTATTGTGCTTATTTCTCAAAATACTAGAATTTCATCAAAAAAGAAAGTTAAATGATAGAGAAAGCCTTAAGGCATTAAGTTCCCCTTTTGTACATTAAGTGTCAGTATTCTTTTGTGCAATATAGATAAAATAAATAAATAATTGACTGTAATAAATTAAATTATTATCGGTGAGAACCTGTAATTAGCTCTTAGTATCTATTTTTAAGTTATTGTTTCGTTTTATAGCTGTTGGTTTTCCAGAAATAAATAAATAAATAATTAAAATGGGATCCCCTTGAATCACAGACACTCATTTGATCGAATTTATCGTTTCATCGGATTTCATTTCATCGAAAGATAATTTCCGCTAAAAACCTTATTGTCTTTAGATTAACTTAAGTACACGTTACGTAGTTTAGATTAGGTAAGGATATTTTAAGAATGAGCGTCTTATTGCGGTTTTATCTACCACTAGCTGTTGCCCGCGACTCCGTACGCGCAAAAATGTAAAACGTAGCCTATGTTACTCAGGGTTAATGTAGCATCATAATGGTGAAAGAATTTTTGAAATCGGTCCAGTAGTTTTTGAGTTTATTCGTTACAAACATACACACACACACAAAAATACAAATCTTTACTCTTTATAATATTAGTATAGATTATTATCATCATAGGCCGATAATGTCTATGGCAGACAACACTTCTATTGGTGTCAATACAAACCAATACGAGAACGGCAAGTTCGTCCACATCTTGTGCAGTTGTGGTTCGCGACGGATTTGTAATCCAGTTTTTCGAACCTGACTCCATCGTGGACTTTTTGGCCTTCCTAGATGAGGAGCCGACACAGGTTTCTATCCTCCACGAGCTCCTCTTATAACCATTGGATTAGGTTCCATCTCCTTATTAAAACGAAGTCAGTTTAGAGTGATGGGTGCCCATTATTTTATCCAAACACCTTTTCACGAACGTATCATTACGCAATTTTCATTTCATCGTAAGGCATTTGTCGCTGTATGAGTTGATTTTCTTTGGTAATCACAAGTGTAACGTAACCTAACCTCCGTAATTAATGTTTACCACTAGGACCCTACCACTTTAGTACCAAAGACCTGTGGACCAGTGGGGAGTGGAGGTAGCATTGCGAAAAATAAGTCAGTAGAGTAGAGAAAGATATCTGCATAATGCAGTCAATGCCAAGATCCGTAAAACTCACAAACACTTACTATTTGTGGCCTAAGCTAACTGAACTTATTTAGACTAGAACGCAGATAAAAAATAACTTGCAAACTCTTAGATTAGTGGCTTTTTCTGCTTTTTCATTTTTAGAAAAAAGATATACACTCCCTGTTACGGGTAGTTGCGCGAAGACAGTCGGGTAAAGACCCTTCTATAAGCACTAATATCGGGTATACTTTTTATAAAAATCAAGGTTTTTTATAATGGAGGGGCTGTAGGGTACTCAATAGGTGCAGAAATCTCTCTCAGACTTCTATCTCTATAGTTGACTTCTATCAGTATATTTCATAGGCATGTGATTGATTCCAGGAAGGAGCCATGTCGGGAGGCCTGGCGCCGCAGCTGGGGCTCTGCCGCGAGCGGCGGGAGCGCCGGCGACGACCTGTGGCCGCTGCTGCAGCACCACTACGACTACATCATGGATAACCACCTCATCGACACCTGCAAGGTTCGTTGTCTTTTTACTGATATATGTATGACTTGACCTCAAACTTGACTATGCGGGAAGACTGACTTGTCCACCACAAGGGCATCAGAGTGGTCCAGGGGAGTGGCCAGTTGGCACAGCACCAGAAAAGAACTGGATAAGGCAAACGCAGTGGGTTATTTTGGACTGATTGGATACATAGAGAAACATGTAAATGTGCATACATAATATTTAGTAATAAAGAGGTGCACTTTCCTCAGTCAGAGCAGCTACTGACACTTAAGAGGATTATGAAGCGATGTTTAAATCGCGTAGCTATCAATCATTAAGCCTGTTGCTTATTTATATGAGAAGAGGTGGTTATGTGAGAGTGAAATGAAATGAAATGAAATGAAATCTTTATTTGCTAGAATACGTTACAACAAGGTCTTAAGATTAATAATAGAAACAGTATTCTGTCGACTCACAATCGACATGCAAAATATTATGCTTATAATCTAGAAATTCAAATAAATCCCAATAATTTTAAAAAAACATGCAATATTCTCGATACCTACTTAATATTTAATTAGTGGCTTGCAGGATTGAGGTTGCAATAATAATTGTTAAGTACCATTAAAATTTAAGTAATCGTTTACACTATAAAAACAATGATGTTGTAGCCATTCCGTCAAATTCGTCTTAAACACTTTACCATGCAGCAGTTTCAACTTATTAGGAAGGTTGTTATATAAAACTATACACATATTATAAGCGTTTCTCCTATAGATATCAGATCTACAAGATGGCTGATATAGCAGATTTTTGTACTGCGCACGTAGCTCCCCTGCGAACATCTTGTCGCGCCTCTTAAAATAATCTGGATGGCTTTTGGTAAATAGACACATTTTTAATATATATATAGACGCTAAGGGAAGAACTTTGAATTTATTGAAAAGTGGTCTACAGCTGTCATCAAACCGAGCACTACCTACTGCACTTATACATTTTTTCTGCATTAAAAATGCCCTCTGAACGTCAACAGAATTGCCCCACAGCAGGAGTCCATAATTTAGAGTAGACGACACGTAACCATGGTAGGCAGTCAGCGCTGCCCCAATGGACACGGAATTTTTAAGTTTTCTTAAGGCGAAAACAAACTTCGCCAGCTTTGAACATACTGATTCGATATGATGTTTCCAGTTCAGATGTTTGTCTATAAATAAACCCAAAAATTTCACACCATCAGTCTCATCAACGGGAGTGTTATTATGATTTACAATCAGATTTAATGGTTTTGAATTATATGAATGAAATTGCATAAATGAAGTTTTATTAAGGTTGATATTAAGATTATTATAATTTGTCCATGAATTAATGTCTGCCAATGCTTTATTTATGTTCGATTCGTAAAGATTCTTGTTAGTTCCCTTAACTATTAAGGTAGTGTCATCTGCAAAAAGTATACACTTTTGCGACGTAGCTTGGGGAAGGTCGTTGATGTACAGTAAAAACAACAAGGGTCCTAAATTACTTCCCTGAGGCACCCCTGACCCATTTACACGATATTGAGACCTGTATTTCTCCCTTATAAGATTATTCCCCACTGTTACTACTCTAGAGATTTCTGTGCATTGTTTTCGGCCGACTAAATAGCTGTTTATCCAATCAAGAATGTTACCTCGGATACCATAGGATTCAAGCTTTGAAAGTAGTTTTGAGTGATTTACAAAGTCAAAAGCTTTACTCATATCAAGGAAAATTGACATTACTGGTAATTTGTTATTAATAGCTTCTGCTATATCCTTGACGAAATCAAAACAAGCCAATTCCGTCGAGCGCTCCTTCCGAAAGCCAAATTGTTCTGGCAATAAGATACTATGCAAAGTCAAATAGTCAATCAATCTCACAAACATAGCCTTCTCTATAACCTTTGAGACATCATCCCAGTATATGTAGGTACAGTCGCATTGCGACATGATCCCAGTATACAACCCCACTGCGACCAATACCGTCTTTACCATAAGGGCACACGGGGCCCGTGCCCAGGGCCCCATCCAAAGGGGGCCCCAAAGGACCAAAAATTTAGTACCCATAATAAATAGAAGATCATAGTAGAAAAATGTTAGTAATAATTCGCTTTCTTTACTTTCCAAAAGGGGCCCCGAATTCTTGTGTGCCCTAGGGCCCCAGCATAGTTTAAGACTGCGGCATCAGGGCATCGTTACATTCTCAAGAATTATATGACTACTTTAACTCTGACCTGACCCTTTCTGTGGCTGAAACTCGGAAAGTTTAAAAAGTTTATACACATCCTTTCCTTAGGGTAAAAGGGGAGGCAATGTATAGGAATGTAGAGCGAAAACGGTGGTGTTGTTAGAAGAGGGTGAGAGGTTATGGGTTTTCGGTACTCTTACAGTTTCAATTAATCGCCTCCTTCATATCACTTTAAGACGATATTTTTATACTCTATCTAATAATTGACAAATGTAATATTTTCGTCTCTACTTGAATAGCCACAGGAGAAGGAAGACCTGATCTGGTGTTTTTAACTTTTTTTCTATACATTCCAGGAAGCAAACGGCGAGTTACTGTCAAACAACCCGCCCGCGTTGCTGTCGCCGCGGCCGCTGAACCCGACCTCGGGGTTCAACCGGCAGTGGTCACTGAGCCAGCTCGTGGCCGAGTTCGGCGAGCTGTGCCAGTGGCTGACGCGGGTGCAGGAGGAGATCTACTCCAGCCCCGAGAACCTGAGCAGCAGGAAACTCAGAACGGTGAGGAAAACTCATGATCCTTAAGATGCTTGCTCAAACGATTCCATTCAAACCAGAAGTATCATCTGACAGAAAACTAAGGGATTGGTTTGCAGTTCTTCTTTTTATATTCACGTTACGCACTTCACGTCAGGTAATCTGCATGCCCAAAGCAGTCTCAAAAGTTCAAATAGAACCAAACAGAAGCGGTACGGTAGGAGATGACACTAAAGGAGGAGAAAGATTCTCATCAGTTGCTTTATACAGTTCTAATTATACAGTTAAACAAGGCACTCAGAACCACAAAAGGAAGCTGAAACAGCGCCCATTGTTATTTATTTAAAAAAGGTAAAGAAGGATAACACTGGAAGTTGGAAGTACTAGGAACCTCATAAGTCGAGGACGGTAAGCGTAAGATTGACATTGAGCACGACCACGGGGTTTAACCGGTAGTGGTCCTGGTCACTAACCAAGCTCGTGGAGTCGTGGCTGAATTCTGCGAGCTGTGCCAGTGGCTGACGCGAGTGGAGGAGATCTACTCCAACCCCGAGAAACTGACCAGCAGGAAAGTCAGGACGGTGAGGATAACTCATGATCTATTTAGTTTGTTATGGGATCGGTAGGCAAACGAGCACACAGACCTTCGGATAGTAAGTGGGCTCTGAGGTTCATAGACAATGCAAATGCTTTGGGGAATAAGATGGAAGCCAGTCATTTCATCCACTTGCTTGCTTAAAATACTACCGGTACTAGCTGAAAATCAGAGCTGTAGGTGTCTGACGCCTCAGCAGTAAGCGGGCTGGTTTCCGCGACTCGATGTCTACGCCTATCATACTTATTTACTATGCTTATTGTTTATAGATGTTATCTAGTACATATAGTACAAGCCTAGTGCTTAGTTCGGGACTAGGTCAATTTATCTAACATTGTCCACTGATAAATTGTTCATTTTATCCATTTTTTTCTTTCAGACTCGCATGTCAGAACTTGTCTCAGTGGAGCCCCGCCGAGCGAAGTTCATCGAGCAGGCCTCTGCCATACTGGAGCGCATCCCAGAGGCCAGCGCTGAGGTACCGGATACAGAGATGTTTTGTGGAATATAATAGCAATAACAATCCATACTGATATTATATATGTGAAAGTGTTTGGCGGACGAACACCGTCTTTCACGATGAAACTTGGCACACTTATTGGGTAGGTCCTGGAATAGGACATATGATAGTTTTTATCCCGTAAAATTGGACAGTTCCCGAGGGAGCAGCGATAAACGACTTCTTCGCGGACGGAGCCGCGGGCGAAAGCTAGTTAAATATATTCAAACCCCCAAAACAATGGCGGCCTCTTTTTTCATACATGATAACTCTTAAACGGCCCTACCAATTTTTATCAAACCTAGCTAAGAACCACCCCGATTAAACTAGCTTTCTATTTTAAAAACCGGTCCAGTGCGAGTCGGACTCGCGCACCGAGGGTTCCGTATTCGAGATAATATACTTCGTAACCGCAAAAGCAAATACTCATTTTGTTATGAACAATAATTAATAAGGTCCATTTTGACTAGCCTAAATTTTAATACAGATTTTCAAAGGTTTTTGTTAGTCTCAAAAAGTGTTAATAATTAACACTTCATATTATTTTTCCCATAAAATATAAATAATTATCAATACGTCAAGTTTTTTTCTGATTTTTTGATTAATAAACTTCGGAGATAAGGGAACGGTCATGTTTTGTACAAAACCGCATGCATCTGAATAGGTCCATCCGTTTGGGAGCTACGATACACAAAAGAAAAGACACACAGATACACACGTTGTCACGTTCAACTTCTATAATATTTTTCATATCGTCGATGAAACTGCAAAACCGCGTAACCAACAAATTTACTATAGAGCAAAATAAACCTTAATATCTTAGAAAAAAGGTGCAGTTTGCTTCTCATTAAAAATGTTACTTACGCGGTTTTGCAGTTTCACCGACGATATCTTGTTGTGCCTGAGACAGGTGTCATTTGGCAATTTTAGAGACGCTGCTAATTAAAATCGCACTAATTTTTTTCGATTATTGATAACTGAAGATAAGTTTTATGAAAGAAATGTAATTGATATGGTATTTTGTTATAAAGTTAACTTAATTTTATTTACCTACCTAATATAAAATAAGGTAACATAAATCGCCTAACATCATGCTAGAACTATTGCGCTCGTATGGTAAAGTCTATATAGGTGTTTTTATGTGGTAAAATAAAACGCAATGGCATTAAATGATTAAAATCGTACCGGCGAATCGATTTGGTCGAAAAACGAGGTTATTGTCAAACACTATTAACGGTCCGTTTCGCATATAGGTAAGAAATAAAAGTTTTTCATGATTTGTTATAAAAAATGCGTGAAACGATAATTTTTGTTTTTTGAAACGAATGCACAGTAGATACGTATTTTTTAAGTTAGTTAACTGCTCAAAACCTTAGCGTGAAATGTAAAATTGCAATCAGTCACTGGTATACTATGAAAAATATTATAATACTCTTTAATATGATTCTGCCAAGTTCCAATTAGTGAAAGAAAAGATATAAGGCTCGTATATATCTGGCTAATCTGTGCTTTTAGGCACCGAAGTGTTTGCCTAGACAAGACGCATAATTATCGCGATCACCCGTAACAAACACAAAAATAAAATAATCTGTAGGATTGACGTAAGCTGCCGCACGATTGCGTTGGGCCCTTATGTCAATTCCATAAATGTTGACAGATTTTGAAAGTGAAAAAAAAACAGACACACTGGTTTACTACACATGTTAAGATTGTTCCTCGTTATAGGTAACCTGGCGTGTGGATCACTTGAACGTGAAGTGGGAAGGCCTCCGCTTGCTGCTCAGCCCTGAACAGCAAAACCGCGATGGAGACAGCTCCGATACCGTCGGTTAGTATATGAAACCCTATTTCCATAGACGTAAAGTTTCATTTTGGCATAATGATGGTTGTTGAGAGGTATTTAACGTTACGTTACAGGTGGTTTAAGTACGCCATCTACCGGATATCTTTGAAGTTTATTGACTGTTTATAATAGCGCCATCTTTGAGCAAATTCGGAAAACTCCCTTAAACTTCCACCAGGCAACAGCGCTATTGAATTGAGTCAGCCGTGTGAAGCAATAGTTGTGTTTACTATCTGATAGATGGCGCTAAAACGAAAAAGATTTTCTCTGATACTATAGAAGTTGTCAACGTGAAATTTGTCATAGTTGTATAACTTGCCTACACGCATCAGTTTTTTGTAAAAAAAAAAAAAGAAATAGTTTTTCTAAATATATGAAAAGGGGTCCAGAATGGGGGGGTTGAAAAATGGAAGTGATTTGATTGTAGCAAACGGGGTGTCATATGAAAGGGCTCAGTCTGAACATTTCGAAACATATTTTTTTAATAATTTTCCGTGTTTTCGATTTATAGCCAAAAACTTAAACAAATGACAGGGCCCTTATCTCCGAAGTTTATGGACCAAAACATGTGAAAAATTCTTTTTTTTTTATTGAAGGCAATGATATTACAGAGTAAAGATATGTTACGTTACGTTCCTAGTAAATTGCGTTTGAAAATAGTCGCAATAGCATAGATGAAGTAGCTATACAATAGTGGATTGTTCAACAAGAGACTAAAACAAGCCATAATGACAAGAGATGTTTAGGCACGCGAGCGAGCCAGCGAGCGAGAGTGGCTATAGTTCGAGTGTCATAACCCGTGTACTGACTGAGCGAGCAGCCTCGGCGAGGCAACCTCGAGAGGCAAATCCTCGGTCAGTCAGGACGTGCCTCGCCCGAGGCAAACACATGTCCGGCCGTTGCGCGGCAAACGTCCGAGGCTGCCTCGCCGAGGCTGCTCGCTGTCAGTAAACGGCTATTATGGTTGTTTAGTCTCGCGGTAAACACTCTACTTTTCACTTTGAATGCGAGGAAAAAAAACTACGTTCTATACAAAATTACAATATTTAACAAAATATGTAACAAAGTTTCTGACAAATTTGTTTCGCGGTTGTCGGTTTTTTGTAAAGTGACACAAATGCTTGCATATTTAGCCAACAGATACTCGTACAAGCTTGAAAACTATTTGGACCATGCCTAATAAAATAAAATTATCCTTAATATATTTAAATAGATTCATATTCGTAATCATTAATCGTTTTTTTTTTATATTTTTGCACAGTAGTCATTTTGAGGTTATTTCCACGGCCTAAAAATGGTCCATACAGAATCACTGAAAATGGCGATAATCCTCCATCCTCCGACCTACCGGGATTGGTTGTTTAGGGGTTTCCAAAGTAAATTAAAAACAAAAAAACTTTAATCCCTAGAGATTAATAAGGAGTTTTAGTCCCGATGTGCAGAGATTAAAGTAATAATTTTAAGAGCATGAGAAGTGAAAACTACAATATGTTCACTTGTTTCACTTATAAATGATGGAAAGATACGGAAAACACGAGAGTAAGAGAGATAACTACAAGTTATATTGCGCTTCGATTGTCACCGGGAGGTTATAGATTATGATTTTTAATCTAACAGAACGGACATTGCTAAGAAGCAACGTAGGTAGGTAATAAGTATATTAGATTGTTCAACAAGGGACTAAAACAAGCCATAATGACACGAGATGTTTAGCCACGCGAGCGAGCGATAGTTCGAGTGTCATGTTAAATTTTAAATATCATATTTAATGTGGCACTGCTTTTCCGGGCAGGACGACGTCTGCCGGGTCCGCTAGTAAGTGCTAAAAATGGTCAAGTGTGAGTTGGGCTCGCGCTGATTCGATTCGAAATCGATATCAAATCGGAATATAAAAATACTTACAGTGCGGCGGTCCGGAACCCTCAGTGCGCGAGTCCGACTCGCATTTCACCGGTTTTTATGTACCTTGTGTTTTAAGGATTATGATTTAAGCAGTCTCATGTATGTAAGCATTTACTTTTGCGCCTAAATTACTCATCCGATTTTGACTAATGAGGTGTCAATCGATTCCTACTTAATAATGGTCAAGGTGACACACAGTACATTTTATTTGGGAAAAATCAATGAGTCTGACTTAAGAGGATTGTGAAGCGCCGCTAAAATCGCGTAGCTGTCAAAAAAAACCATACAAAACAGCGATAAATCTCTCACCCCTAAATCAAGTCCGATTTCCACGATTTTCGAATGTTGTAGTTATTATAGGTCTGTACGTTTCTGTTTTTTGTTTGTAAATTTGTTTCATTCTAAGAAATATTTTCTTGGAAAGGAAAACGTACAGACATAGTTTTTCATGATATCTACATGGTATACAAAAATTGTAAAAATCGTACTAGGTTTAAGGGGAGAGAAACGTTATCGCATTTTGTATGGAAATTTTCTCTCTCTTCCGTCTCTGATCATTTTTATTTGTTATCGTATCCAGTGGGGTTTCAAATGAAAGAGCAAAAAATTCCGAGTCCATACATTATTAAAATAACCCAAGCGACAGAATAGCAATTTGACTTTAATTATATCAGCGTTTATGAGTACTACTAGCGCCATCTATCAGCAGTTCTTTAAAAGAACAATTTAATTCTTTACAACAATCGCTTTAAAAGAACAGAATTAAGATGTTCACCCCACTTGTTTAGCGTACCTATCTGTTTCTTATTCGTTAATATTATTAACTTCAATAATGTACAACAAAATATAAATTCAGTGCATGTATGAAATCGAAAATGAGAACAGCTACAGCAATCTATCGTCCGAAAGCTAAATGTAATGTTGCAGCTATTTGACGATAGATGGTGTAAGTTAAAAACTAAATCTTGACTACAAAAATAAAACGTATAGTGCGACCAAAAAGAGTAGAAATTAAATGAGGGCGCCACTTTCTACGTAACTGTCACATTTTTGACGTAAAATGCGTAAACATGGCAACAATTTTGTATGGAATTTTTTTAGTTGCAGCTGTCACCACTGGCTCGACTTTTTGGCCAGGCTATAGTCGGTCAAAGTGCGATGCACGTTGCTCCAATAATTCCTAGCGGTCGACTACGAACGATATTTTGAGTAGCACGAGGAGGTTGGATGGCTGATGATTCCTGCTGCCAATGTCTTGGATTCTATTAAATTTACTGTTTTTCATCATGAGAAGTAGAAGTGGTTTTAAAACATTACAAAGGTCGATAGGTACTTGTTTCATTACTTTATTTCTATCCTACTGAAGATTTACTGCCAAAGAGGGTTACGTTTATTGCGCTTATTTGTGGAATTATGGACCATTCAAATAAACTAACCTCTAGTGACATGCTCGATCTCAAGACGAAGGAAAAAAGTGTTATTACGACTTAAAGTTTACACTGTGTCTATCTTGAGATGGGCATCTTAAGATTGCACCGAGCGTCCAGTGCCACCCTCATTACGATTATTGTTTTCCAGTAAACTAAAGTAATATATTGAAAACGAAGAGTGGTTTTTGTTGTAAAAAATAGTATTTTGACAAAGTTTATTATTAGGTATTCTATTTAAGAAAGATAGAAACAATTTTATTTAACAATTTAGTCCATGTTGTGATCACCTTTAAGTGGGAGATCAATTATTTGTAGCGTTTCTTTTTAATCCATGTGATTTGTAAGCATAGGGTATGTGCCTAATTTTTTTTTAGTATTTAAATTGAAGCTTTTTTACCTTCCGAATAGCCTAGTATAAGTAGTTTTTTAATATCTTTAAAAATAAGAAAGATATAAATGTTTATAACTTGCTTTTAATCAGAGAGGAAAATTACAGTATTATGACGCCATATTACTCAACCACCATATGAATTATACGCAAAACATCGTTTCGTGAGTTTTTTATTTTATTACCAATTTCAAATTTTATTTTGAATTATTAAACATACTACGTATATTGATATATTATGCAAATTAATATATGAAATTTAATATCAGGCAAATACCCTATTGTATCTATATTCTGTATTTGTGATGCTTAAATAAATAAATAGGCTCTATAAATGAATAGTTCAATTATTATTAAATTATGTGATACGGCAAAAAACACTGTTCGATTTCAAGGCAATACTTTACTTTATTATAAAACAAAATACTAATAATGAGGTCGCCATTGGACGCTCGGTGGCTCGGTTTGTCTGGATCGATACCACCGTCTTATCCTTTAACCATTTGCCAAGCAGCAGTGTTCGCATTGTTGTATTCCGGTGTGGGGATAAGGCAACCACTGTAATTACTAGCGTAGAGGCATTTGATCGTAGTCCTCGGGGTTGCATTTGAAGTCTTAAGAATGCAAATGTGGATGTGTCTCAGATCCCAGTTAGCATCCGGTGGCCTGTCTGATGACTCATGTATGACAGACAGAGTCTCGAATTCGATTGGGTTAAACCCTATTGCCTTTGACAAGTCGCACATGACAATCAATACCGTCTTAACTCGAAATGTGACGGTGTTGAAAATTTTATTCTAATTTCAAACGAATACAAATAGTTATGGATTACAATTTATTTTTGAGTTAATACGGTATTGAATATCATGTGCGAAGTTATCGTATTGTTTTTAACTGAGCCGCCTTTACTGTCCTCTACATAAGTGTAGTTTATATTTAGGACCCATTTCACCAAACTGGAATAAATAAGACTTACTCCGAGATTAGTCTATACAAATTCGGCGCTTAATCAACCACAAACGCAACAACCACAGATTGTAAAGATGCATGGTAGTATAGACACCGTAAGTTAGTTCCTCTGGTTGCCACCTGAGCGCTGCCTGTTCTAATGAACGTTAGCCCACATTCGCGCGGACGTTTTTTTCAACGCGCGTTGGAGAGGTGCTCGTGCGAATGAAGCCTTAGTATCGTATATTGTGTTTTTATTTTTTTATTTTGCTTTTGTTTTTCGTTTGAATTACTTGTAATGTCTGTGTCACCTTCCGTGTTTTCACCGAGCGGTCCCGACGGAAGACCAGCGTTGGCTTTACAGCCAGCACATGCTGAATTACATTGGCCCCGTTTTTAATTGGGCCCGTTTCGCAACAATTGCACTTATCTGTCGTTTCGTTTCCTTATTTTTTATGTTATATTTATGTGTTATTGTTGTGAATAAATGTTTTCTATTCTATTCTATTCTAATCTAGGTATATAACCTTATTCCAGTTTGGTGAAATGCGGCCTTAGTTTATGTAAGTTTAAGTATGTATATATATGCATAAATATAGTGTATTTCTATATCTATTTAACTATATATTTGAATGTATTTATTTTTTATAGTTAGGTTTTATTGGTTAGTTTAATTTTTATGCTCTTTTAACTTAATTTATATGTTGTACACTTGCCTAGTTGATGCACAACCTTTACTTCCCTTAAAGGGATAAGTTCGCCTTTGTACATTGTTTTTCTGTTTTTAAATCTTCATTGTAATGTTTTTGTTTTGTACAATAAAGTGTTTACATACATACATACATAGTATCAAATAAATAAGACCTATCGTAACGTTAACAATACGATAACATGTCAAAGGCAATACACGCAGTACAAGTTACGAGATTCTAGACGGTAAAATCCTTATCATCTTTGACCCGTTATCGTATCGTCAATATTTTGATAGCTCTTATTTACTTGACAGTGGCAGTGTTAAAAACAACGCCATAACACTTCAAAAGCAATAAGCCTGTACCTTGTAAAATCCCAGGGTCTCTATTCAACAAGGTAAAAACAAAATCGTTTTTCACCTGTTATCGTATTGTCAACGTTTTGATAGCTCTTATTTACTTGACAGTAATGGCGGTTAATTAAAAACAATACCATAACAGGTCAAATACGATTTGGATATTACCGCCTAGAGGCCCTTGCCAACCCTACCATACGCTACGCTACGTGAGTTTTCGTATCACGTTATCTACCAGTGACGCGATTGGTTTAAAAACAAAACGAATAGAAACGCTAGTTAGCGTAGTGCATCTTGGCAATGTCCTAGATCCGTTTTTATGAAAACACATACTTATTCATTATTAGACTTAAAGGAGCTTATGGAGATTATTCTCCAATAATGTATTAACAAATGAATCCCCTAACAACAGACACGTCCCACGAGCTCCGCTGCCTGCGTCGCTGGCTGCACGGCATGGAGGGGCGCCTGCCTCCGCCCTCGCTGGCGGCAGCGCGCGCGGCGCCCTACCACGAACTCTTGCGCAAGCTGAGAGAGCACCAGGTATGTTACCATATTATAAGACTTTTGGTTCAAATAGAAACAAAGTGTGATGGCTTTTCGGAATCGCACAACTTACGAAAGGCGAAAGGGGTTTTAGAGGCCATTGCTGCCACGCCCACACAAGAATCAAAAGGAATGGCTTTAGGTATGTGATTCCGCGGAATGGACGTGAAATGGGGATAAAATGCGCACGCCTAGATTGCAGCGTCAAATTGAAATAATTAATGTTTACCTTAAAACACAAACATTTATTTTTTAAAAAAAGATCGTAGTTTCGATGATTCAACCAAAAAATGCAAAAAAGGTGTCATGTTTGAAGAATAAAACTATCAAGGATTTTGTTTCTAATCGTGTTTTTACGTTTAACTCTTTTCGTCATAGTGGTCATCTGTTGGTATGACCACCTATTATCGGCGTGTTCGTATGTAACGGAGCCATCTAGCGACAACGTAGCATTAGTTCGTTCATTCGTTAGTTCTAAATTTGTTTAAAAAGAAAAGGAGGCACAAATTAAAAAAAAAAGGCGAAACCTTAGGTACCTACGTAAGAAGTTAATTATTGTTTTGTCTATTTTTAGTCTTAAATAAAAAACTGCTGTAAAAATGACGTCTTATCATTATTAACAAAAATCTGTGCCTAAGAAGAATATACACATACCTAGGCGTTAGAAATCCAGATCGCGTTCCATTTTCAACAGGGTTTAACATCTCAGATAAAGGCATATACAGTCTTCTTTTTAATTTTTTCAGTTTAAAGCGTATATAATCATTAAAGAAATTAAATTATTTGTAAAAGACGGACGTTTTTCTATCGGCCATCTTCCCTCCCTGAAGGTTACCGAAAATCTTACTTTTACTTAAAATAAGCATTAATTGACACGTTCTTAACACTATTATCGTGCGTGAAATTATATAAAATATAAGGTTTCAGTTTTACTATGTGAATATTTAACCCAATCTCACCACAGGTCCAACGTTTAAAACGGATAAGTACATCTGTTTCTATCGATAGCGCATAAGTTGAGTAAATAGCTATAAGGTTAAAATTAATTCTGCTTTTTAGCTAACGTTGGCTCACGCGTGGAGTCACGATTTTTATATTTGACATGGCATTAAAAAGGTTGAGTTCGTTTTAATTTACCGTTACGCATTAGAAATTCATAGTCTTTAGATGAAAGCAAACTAAATCTTAATTATTCACGTGAGCAGTTAAGTGTAAATCGTAGCCCTTTCATATTTAACGAGCATCAGTATTTTAATGATGAAAGTTTAAGACATAACAAATCCATCAATATCATCTTTCCAACCTAATCAACAAAACAAATTCTCGTCAAATTATGCACCAATAAATTACAATATCGAATAAATCAGCGATTCGATCCGGCTGTACGTTATCCATTGCTTTCCGAGATCGTGACGCGCGCCGCTCGGTCTAATGATCGCTGTAAATCACGCGCGATGGAGCCGATGCCCTTAATTAGGTTTGACAGCTCGTGAGTGAGAGCGCATTGTGTTTTACGCGGGCACAATGACTATATACTACTCTAAAAGGGACTAAGCGTCATATATTACAACGAGACCTTTAAACCTTTTTAGAAGAAGACACTCTGTGACATAGAGTATTGAGGGATGCAGTGGAAAGTTTTGAACTAGAACGGAGTAGGCCTGTGAGATTTATTGTTGTGTGACAATACTGAATGTTTGGCAGTATTGCTAAAGGCTTAAAGGGCATTGACCCGTGCAGGTGCAAGAATCAAGGTTGCCGTAAACAAAGATGTTGCAACAGTCGATGGCATATGGTCGGCTTAGTTAAGGGCATACATGACTCAAGCGAAGATTCATGACAAACATTTGTAATGATCGGAATAAACATGACACTGTCGTTTGAACAGTATTTTACAGTATGCGAGCTTTTAGAATTATTTAAAAACTTACTAAAGGTCGTTATTACATGCCTTATCTTACCTCTTGTACAGACACACTTCGACTCCGGTAGGGTCCTGTTTTGGGGCCTGTTTGGGGTATCCTACCTTGCTCAATCCCCAGAGCCGCTGTTTCGATTTATAAGATTTTTTATGTAATAAACTTCTTTATTTTTTCATTTTCGTCTATTGTTCAATTACTCCTCTTACGCACTTAGCCATTCACGATGTTTTTCTTTCACTGATATTAGCATCGGAAATAACAGCACATAAAAAAAATAACATGGTCGGGGTTCGGACTTGGTACCGTATGACACGAGTCGACACCTACTAGGTCACTAACGCTCATGTGTAACATGCCACTTACTCGTAAAGCTACTGTCTCTTTTAGCCATAGGTACTCTTTCAAACTGTTCATAAAGTATCCACCCACTGCAGCACTGAAACCTTAATAAACATTGACCTCACCTAATACAGTTTTACGTAACTTTGAGATTAATTGGGCACTTAATTGAAAATGTAATGTACTCCTAGGTTTTCGTACTAAGTACTATTCGTTTTCTGTGACTGTGACTAAGATGCTAGGCTAAGATTAGCCACATGTTATCGTCTTTACCTTTAAATAATAACGTTCATACGTGCAGCGAGTGGCTTCGCCGACTTGGTTGCGAAGGTCATGGAACCTTTGGGCATCGTTGTTTGGTTGAAATATTTCTCAAGTTGACAGTTAAATCAACAAATGTTATTGTTTAGTGTTTAATATTTCTGTACTTATCATCATCATCATCATCATCAGTATTTCTGTAAGCCAAAACTGGATGCTTTAAAAAAATACTCAGGTAATGTCAGTCAGAGGAGTATTAATATTTCAGCAATGGTCGGTTTTAATGATATTTAAGTAAGGGTCTATAAGTCTAGAAAAGCACATGCACAGATATGATTAACAAGGTTAACAAAAACTACACTATATCTTGTGGAAAAATCATAAGTAGATCTTGACATGTCTTGATAATAACTAATAAAGTAACATAACATAATCACCATTTTGTTCACTAAACAACAAACTATCCGCGTTTCACCCAGCCCTACGAACTTTACTGCCCATGAATTCAAAATTTATAAGCGCCGTATTATAAAGCCATAATTTACAATAAGCCAATAGGACACTTTCATAAAGATCAACTCTATCGCGATCGATGTCTAGCGAACGTCGCACAAATTGCCCCTCGATCGATACTAAAACTCCTAGCTTTTTGCAAACTCTATTGTCTTTGTTTACAGGGTTCAATATGTACATGGTGTTCCGCCATGTGGATCTGTCGCGTTGTTCAGCTGATTGACTAATGCAAGGCATCTATTTTGTGCAGTTTTCCGAGTCGCACGACGCTAGAATTAACCTCTTCGGTTTGCGACAGGCTATTTGGAGTTATTGATCGTGATCTTATTTTGTTGGGCAATTTATGTATTTCATAATAAGTTGTGGGAAGAGGAATATTGTATTTCCGCAAAGCGGTTGTTTGGATTTAAAACAAAGTAACAGTGAAGAGTTAAGACTTTTAGAAGCACGTAATACTGAGACGAGAGGAAGAAGGTTCACTTAATATATGGAATTATGGAACCATTGAAGTATATTTAATAGTTACTAGTAGATTCCATGGAAACCCAATTTTCTATAGATCTTAAGCATGAATTAGGAGAAGTTGATATAGATAGCTCTTCAATTTTTGTTTTTAAATTCCCGCACATTTTCAATCATTTGTTAATAGGTATAATATACGAATATTCCATAGTTCAAGATAATTCAGACATGTGAAAGGTATTTTATTTACGTTAGACTCACCTTAATATCCTTATTCCTAAATTATATGCTTTGTTTGGTAATAACTATATGAAAAGCAAGCTTTAAAAACCCGACTGCATTTTTTATACTATCGTCGATATACCTACATATGTTAATAATTATCATTTGGCCATTGTTGTTATTTCAATTTTAACAGTTTAGGTATCCTATGACACTCTCGCTGCGAAGACGAATCCAATGATACCTCATTTGTCAAAATCGTTCAAGCCGTTTTTGCTATAGCGGGGAACATAGAACTGGACATACATACATACATGACGGTGAAAAACATAACCCTCCTTTTGGGCTCTGCCGCAGTCGGGTAAAAAACAGCTTAGCATGGCATTTCCACGGAGGCTAAAAATAAAGAAGCGCGTAACATCAAAGAAACAAAATAAATCCGCCTCATTTCCTTTCCTCGGCTTCCTTATGGGGAAAGCTTCCCAAACTGCGATATTATAAATTATAATGTATAACTTAATTACTTGATGCGAGTTTTAACACTTTTTTACGACCTAAAGGCGTATTTGGGCACAGCTTTGCTGCTTTAATGATTTATTAAAATTTCATAATGTTTGCAATGAAAATTTTAATGTGTGTTATGTAAGGCTGTGTTAAAACACTTGTAAAACATATTAATTATTGATAAACGTTTTTAATTATGGTTTATTAGGTTTTATTGGGTTCGGAAAAGGGCAGGTCAGCCCTTCGATATTTAATAGCGTAACGGTGATTTGATTTCTTCATGATTGAGTGAGCAATATGTGTAATTTGAAATGAAAAAATAGTTATGTAACGCTGATGGTGGTTTCGTAAGTTTTTAATAAAAGTTTTAAAAAAGCCGTTAGGTTTTTAACATACCGTGTCAGTCACTTAATCGTAAATTTAAATAGGTATATAAATAAATTAATCTCACACAAATTGTAACTAGTCCGAAAATAGGCTCTGTGCTTGTACTCTGGGTATCAGGCAACGATAAATATACTAATGTCAGCTGAAACTACTGTACTATCGCGATCGTCAATTTGTGACCCATTTCAAGAAAAATAGGCTTGAAGTCGTCAATGTCATTAGAGATGCCAAATCATTTGTAACTTATAGGAGACTCAACCTTATTGTTGTAGAATGTCCGAATGACTTTGGACCTAAGGTGGGTCCCAAATTTAAGTTCATGACTGTAGTACATAATGTCTTCTTTAAAGATCTCCATGACGGTCGGTTTTGTGCTGTTCGCAATCCATCGGTTTCCCGCAATCTTTACCATATCGTCGGTTTACATCGTGGTGCTGGTCCGCGGTGGTCACTCTAGAACCTTCCCTTGTCAACGGCCATCAGTTCTACCGGTGCTACGAGCAATGTGGCAGAATTCCTATATTGATGACTTAATTGGGTTAATATTTGCATTTCAATTCGCACCTTTATCCTTAAAAGATAAATTATACGCTAGGCATAAAGTAGTTTGTGAAAACATTTAATGATACCATGCTTTTACACCAAAATGGTTAATAAAAAACTTAAAAGGGTATAAAACAAGTAAAAGCAACAACAAGCTAAAGGTACTTGCAATTAAAGGTCAGTAAGGGTAGGTAGAGGTAAAAAAAGTTTGGTCCTACTAAAGCCGGATTTTTTGTGCCGCATTTACCCTTAGTGACCTTATGAGACTAATTCTAGGTACGATTGCTATTTAGTTCTAATGAGCCACGTTTATTTTTACGTGAAAGATCAGCGCATGGCATTTTAGATCTATGAATAGAACATAAACTCTCTTTAGGTCAAACGCGTTCTTGACTAATCATAGATTAAACAAAGTTAACTACTAACGCTTGGAGTTATTTGTTTTTAGTTGTCTGCGTTTTAACGAAAACGAGATTTATATAGATAGATACTTAAATGTATATACTAAGATTGGCTCTTTTTACCCGATTGCGTCAGAGGAGGGTTGTGTTTTTCGAGTGTATGTTTCTGTGGCACGCTTTGCAGCCTAAACGGTCTGATGAATTTTAATATGAGGCATTGAGGCATCGTTAGATTCGTTTTGGTTGTGGGAGTGACATAGAAATATTTTTATCAAAGTATTGAGAGGGGGCGTTATTTTGCTTTTTATTAGACTTGTTGCCTAAATACTCGCTAATCATTATTTTTTTCTAGCTCTTTTCTCATAAGCTGTCTCCTCTTAGGAAGCTGGTAGACTCACAAAAGTAATAGTGCCGACAGGACCTGCTTACAGAACGAAGTTCCCTTATCTATCTCATACGTATTAAACTTTCCCGTGACTGACTGACAGTAGACAACGCGAATCTAAACTGCTGGCCCATGGACTTGAAATTTGGGGGAACATTCTTTGGATACCCTAGGGGCGAACTAATAAAGGATTTTTCGAAAATCGAACGCCAACGGGATGCTTACGAAGGCTCAGGCATCCTCTAGTCCAAAGAGCTCTTACGGTTACTTACGGTCGCTTGCTGAAAGCCTGTAATAAATATCGGTATCTGATTGTCATTGGTGCGTCATCTGACATAAACAGGCGAGATTATGCGCTTGCGCAGCGGCTACTATAAACGTGTTTATTGTTTCTTTTTATTTGTAAGGTGAGTCGTTTGCTAAATCTGGAGTTGGAAATGGCCACTGTTAATAAAATGTTGTTTCAAAAAATGTTTAAGAAAATATACATTTTTACGGTGACTGTTGAATTAAAACTACTAAACTATAACTTCGTCAATCTAGTTTGTTATCTTTGACGATGAAATTTAATTATTAAGCCGCCATACAAGCCTGTCACATTGACAGGTTTAGGTTCCTAAAAAAATACATTGCAATTAGTCTAAGGGCTTTCGGGTTCCGTAGAAGAATAAAAATTAAAGACAGTAACTATACTGAACTTCTGAGCTAGAAGTAAATAATAAAAATACAATGTTGCATCAACTTGAATTTTATGAATATTTGTTTAAATTTAAGAATAAATGGCACTTGTTTTTCACAGTAACATGAATTATTTATTATATTTAATATGTTTCTATCACATTACATAGATCGTCCTAGATCGATCCAGATACAATTACAGACGAGTGAACGTGTGGACGCGGCGCAGCTTATATTAACCGGCGAGTTTATGTAGTCCTGTCAGAGCGTACAAAACACATTTTAGCGCGTGCATTGTCAATTAGGTAGCAGGGCTTCTGTCGAACGATCGAACTTATAAGGCTGCCTAATTGAGAATATACGCGCTAAAATGTGTTTTGTACGCTCTGACGGGACTACTAAAACTCGCCGGTTTATAGAAGCTGCGTCGCGTTCACTCGTTCACTCGTTCGACCGACCGGACGCCGTTTTTAAGAGAATAACACCCTAGGAGAAACTCGATTTATTGTAAACAACACTTGGAAGTCGCCTCCCCGCCCCGCCACTCTGTCGCCACATCTTGAGACAGTTCTTGTGTGACCATACAATCCATATTATTGTAGTTACACTGGAATCTTAAAGCGTTAAAATATAATAAATACAACAGAATTGCTCCTTATTTGCTGGTAGTACGTATTAAATTAGAACAGACGATATAGACGTTATTAAGTCCTATGTAAAAAATGGTCGCCGAACTGGTGGCGTATGCGTCTTTGTTCCTGTGAAAAAGATACTTAAATGTAGTATTCATTAATGCTATTTTTTGTTCTTTATTTAATT
Organism: Acleris literana; assembly: GCA_946894065.1. NCBI lineage: Eukaryota > Metazoa > Arthropoda > Insecta > Lepidoptera > Tortricidae > Acleris > Acleris literana. The sequence goes on along the minus strand of OX335689.1, from coordinate 6,026,023 downwards.
AAATGATATCTTTATGTCGTCCAGAGCCATGAGCTCCATGTCGAGCCAATTTTATATGGATATCGTTGGTATCGGCACTGAGTGAGCTTTCAGTAAGAAGGTTCATTATATCTTTTTACTTTGTTGGCATTAATTACTGCTAAATTAAAGGTATTTGCCGGGTTTACAGGATCACTTTTTTATGTCATAGACTCGTTAAGAGGCCACCTATGGTGGCACGCCCCACAAGAATGAAAAGGGAAGGCTTTATGTAATTCCGCGCGAAGAATGTGAGATGGAGATAGTTCGCGCCCGCCTTGATGGGGCAGCGTTAAATTCAATTAATTGCAGTTCTGTTAATTGAAGTGGGGATTGAGCGAGTCACCACAATGCGACTGCGGAGCACCTGATCAGACCCTCTCCCACGCGGTAAATGATTGCCCACCTCGCTGTTTTCCCGGTGGCATGGAGGAGCTGCATAAATTTTCGCCTGCCGTAGCAGACTGGCTGAAAGACCTGGACCTTTGATCCCTGCAGGATGAGTGCCATACGCAATGATGATGAATTGCTGTTTACTTTAAAACCACGACATTTATTGAAAAATTGGTTTGCTAGGTTTAAGAAGTTACATATACTAAACTATTGAATAGAAAATCAACGTTAAAGATTGTAAGGTTTCGAAGATTCAACCAAAAACATGCAAAGAAGGTGCCATTTTTGAAATATAAAACTATCAAGGATTTTATTTCTAATCGTGTTTTCACGTTAGCCAGTTTCAAGCAAATATGATCAAGTTTAATATATCCAAAGAACAGATACAAAGGCGTTATGGTTATTGAGATCCAGATCGCGGAACACTACAGACTTTATTATGGGTGGCCTCTTAATTTGACGACGCGCTAGCCTAGTTGGTAGTGACCCTACCCTACCTGTGAAGCTAGCGGTCCTGGGTTCAAATCCCGGTAAGGGCAGATATTTGTGTGATGAGCACGAGTATTTGTTCCTGAGTCTTGGATGTTTTCTATGTTTTTAAGTATTTATTTCTCTATATAAGTATTTATATTATTTTCTACTACCCATAGTACAAGTCTAGAGCTTATTTTGGGGCTAAGTAGGTCAATTTGTGTGAGATTGTCCTTGAGATTTATTTATTTATGATATTTAGTTTACATATGTAGCGAATAGTATAATAGTATTTTTATCGCACAGGCTGATAAATCCGAACTTATCCTAAAAAATACAATATACTCTTAGTTCTATTATTTCACTACGTTTGTAACCTGTCTATTGTGCTGAGGGGTTTTTGGTTTAAATCCTAGTTCGGGACTAGAACTAAGGGCCGTATTAATAAACTGATCTCAACTCTTCTCTTCTCGAGATGCGTCAATAATGACAGTGTTCTATGGATTGACATTTATGTTGACGTATCTTGTGACGGGCATCTCAGCCAAGATGAGTTTATTATACGACCCTAAGTGTGGCCAAGGTTCAGGATTTCCATAGTTATATCAAAAATGTAAGGTTTTCTTTTTACCTGTCGGTCTGATTTTACGTCTGTGGGGCTAAATATTTGAACCAGTTTTACTAAAAATACGTAATGATATAGCTTGAGCCCTGAAAAAGGGTAGGAGGATACTTTTTATTCCAAATATGTTTATACATCCCGAGAAAAACCCTATGAACGTGTTTTACGCGGAGAAACTTAAAAAAAAAAACACATAGAACTAAATAACTATATGAAAAGCAAGCTTTAAAAACCCGACTGCATTTTTATACTGTCGTCGATATACCTACATATGTTAATAATTGTCATTTGGCCATTGTTGTTATTTTAATTTTAACAGTTTAGGTATCCTATGACACTCGCTGCGAAGACGAATCCAATGATACCTCATTTTTCAAAATCGTCCAAGCCGTTTTTGCCGTAGCGGGGAACATAGAACTGGACATACATACATACATACATGACGGTGAAAAACATAACCCTCCTTTTGGGCTCCGCCGCAGTCGGGTAAATCACTCTAAAGGTGTTAACGGTCAAGAAAATTGTACTTGTACTGTTAACAGACATGTGATGTGACTGCCTGTTGAAGTGTGGACAGCGTTTCATAATGACAAACCACATAAGTGGAATTAATTATAACAAAAAAACTCGTAACAAAATGATTTGTAATCGGTTCATTGGTCCCACTGATGAAATACAACATTCACATGACCTGACAGTTCTTCAAAGTATCGAATCATCGATGGTGATGTCTTCTTCACTCTTTAATTTGATTGGCGTAAGAGCGAGCGAGATAGCTAACTGACAGACGGGTCGTAAAGCGACAGTATTTGCACAATGCGAGATCAGATCGTGTCGATATGGTGGCAACTTTCAACCCGTGCGATTACTATCGATCATGAAACGAGTTGATGACCTACTACACTATGCAGGTGGCGTAAGAGATGTATGTGAGATAGTGTTGGATTTGTTTCCATCGTTGAAAAATGTTAGTATAGTATTTCGCGACTTTAGCGACTACGGACGCGTCCAGACAAAACGTCTTCATCATCAGCCCTTTAGTCCAATGCTAGACATGGGTTTCTACTAGGGCATCCTCCCGGGAAATCCCGGTTCTGTAATTCCCGGGAAATCCCGTGAATTTCACAGTGCCTAAAGAACCGGTACTGAAGATTACATCCCGGTTCTCCCGGTTCTTTCCATGAATAGGTACCAAACAAATATCGTGGCGCGAATCACATATACCCAATTCACACCTGAGCGACGACGCCGGCGCAAGCGGCAACATCGCATCAACATCCATCATATTTTGCGGCTTATTTGCATTTTGTATAAGTATTTTACTTAATCAAGATATGTTTTTGTTGAAGAAAACGTGCATGATTTTATTGCATATGTTTAAAAAATTAAGTTTCCTAATGTTTTTCAATCGTTTTATATCTCAAATGTCCATGATTGCGGTGATTTGAGGTAAAAAATAAAGAACCGGGAGAACCTGGAATCCCGGTACCGTCCCTGCTTAGAACCGGGAAATGGAAGTCTCTGAACCGGGCCCGGTACTGCATGCCCTAGTTTCTACCATTGCACGCCACTCGGCATGATTTCAGCTGTTCTCCTTTATTCTAAAATAACGGCCTAAACAAAATGCATAACGCTAAGTTAGCGAATTTCGAAAATCGACAAAATGTATAGAACTGACGTGAGCTGATGACGGATCGTGTCGCCACTTAACTTTTATCACCTACATACGTTCCGCGTCGTTGGAAAACAGAAACGTTAGCAGCGTTTGAATCTTGTCTAGGTCTACTGCTTCGTTTCGAGTGCTAATTCGCCGCAAAATTGACCTCTTAGTATTTATCAACGGAAATGCAGCTAACTTAATCCTGTCCGGACAAAGGAAAAAAATCTCTCAAGATAAGAAACAAAAAGGAAGAAGTACCGCAAAGAAACATGGCCGCCGCCGAATCATACTTAATAGGACATAACGTTCACGCATTCAAAACGGGAAAAAAGACAAAGGCAATTTACAAAAATACTCATTTGGCTGTTCCGCAAATTTCCCTTTGCCTTCAACTTTCGGTACTTTCTCCACGATCATCTGTCGCGCGTGACGTCATCACCGCTGATGTGTATCAACTTCTCAAGTGCCGACGCGGTTTACTTTTTAAACCAAATTCCAGGCAAATGAAATTTCGCCCATAAACTACTCAAACACCACTTAATTTGAGATACGACCCATTTTCTTGATCAAAGATGATTTGATTTTAGTGGTAGTACAGTCGTGTTCATAAATATGTATACACTTTAGTACGTTGTCACTTTAATCTTTGTGACAATTTATATATGGCAGTTTAAACATGAAATTAACCGATTCGTTGCGTCTTACATTTTCGAAAACTTTTGGCTGTGGCGGCGAATAATTATTTCATGACACGCCAGGTCCTAATAGAACGCAATTGCGCGATCATCGCAAGTTCGCGCGACAGTTTGTATGTAAACAGTCATATAAACAGTCGCGCGAACTTGCGATGATCGCGCAATCGCGTTCTATTAGGCCGATGCCATAGAATATGATGACACGCCTAGCGTGTCATCCGCCACACGTTAAAAACATTTGATGACACGCCTGGCGTTTATTTATGAACTCGACTGTACTGTGTGCAAGGTCCCTCAAGGTTGGGAATGCATTGCAGTCTTAGGATTGCGATCTTGAGATTATAGTTTTGAGAATTTAAATGCCTATCCCCACCCACTTACCATCAGTGCTCTGTGTGCTTGTTTGCCATCTCCATGCCTTAAAAAAAGCGGAATACACGATGATCAGCAAATATCACTCACTGCCCATAAACACCCAAAATATCACGTTTTTTTTTTCAATTTGTACCTTATGTATTAATAAATAAAACGTTTTATTAAGTAAGTAAACTCTTTATTGCACAAAAAATAAATTGTTTAACTATTATGTAAAGTCCATTACTCCCTAGCTACAATAGACGCTATTTTACGCTAATAATCTCTTAACGTAAACATTATTGAACACCGTGTCACGCTAGCCAGGTGTGGTCAACCCGCGGTCAATAATTTTGCATTAGATATAAATATAACCATAGCAGCTGGGGTCCTAGCGAAAAAGGGTATAAGTCTTCTGAACGTCAAGTGAAAAAGGGTTTAAGTCTAGTATACTCCGTTCATGTATATACCCTTTTTTATTACGAGTTTAGTCGACTTGTACCCTTTTTCACTAGGACCCCAGTAGTAAAGTAGCTACTACTTAGCACTCCGCACTTTAGGCGCGAAGAGGTACATCGGCTTCTTTAGGTGTGACTTTTGTATGGGCTTGCGTGCAAATGAAAACAAACGTGCGAACGTTTAAGCGATCAGAGAGCCAGCGAGAGTTGGCAAGTTTTATTTATCTATACTTCTTTGCACAATACAAATAAATGTAAACGTACAAATAGCGAACTTTAATGCCTAAAGGCATTCTGTAACAGTCAAGCACATGGGCAACAGAGAAAATCGGTGCAATTGGACAAACTTAGATAAATACGTACGTGATATTAAAGATAATACATAAATAAAATATTTAAATACATACGATAAAAACATGGTGTGATGAAGATGATGACAATTGACTCAAGTTCTTGTCTGAGTAGATGTTGGCGAAGCTTTCGCTTAAACACGAATATCCTGGACGCTACGCTTGTCTTATTTCAAGAAGGAGCGCATTCTAGAGACGATTTTACCATACAAGTTCAATTTATCTAAACGTTGACTTGTTATATATAAAGAGTACCTTCTGTACTTATGTTACTTCTATGATATTCTCACGGACAAATAAACAAAATGAAGTTATGAACGAATTGATTCTTTGCTATTGCTAGTACGAGTACACCCCATTACAAAGAGATGTATATATATTGGACTTTTCTTTACAGTGCAATAAGCTGAAGAGGTGGATACATCTCTTTTCACAACACTGCTCGGAAATATAGCCATAGATGGTCTTGTTTGGGGTCACAAAACGTCACTTATAAGGACAGACCAAGAATGTTTTTGTCGGCGTGTTTGCTGATTGGTCGAGAACATTGTTGTCCAACTTTAAGAACCAATTAAAATCAATCAATCAATTTTTGTGTCATAGCTCCTTAAAATGAAAAATTGAAATCGACCAATCAGAACACACCATTTTGTGTCGTAAAATATTAGGTGTATTTTTGCTAAAAGATACACAGACTAAAAACTATGTCACTACTTTTTTTTAAATGTAATTCAAACTTGGCCGCTAATCTCGAACCACTAGAGATGAAATTACATGGCGAAACAAATACAATTTTATATGGAGTTGACATCTTCATCTCGCATGTTAGTTTATAAATCTCGAGTGCCACGCGAATAGGGGTTAATTAAGAAAAAAAGTTATCTATGGTAAAATTGGCGGTGATGTCACATTAACATGAATTAAAATTTGAGTTTTGAATGAATGTTTATTTTATTTCCTCTCAGTAGTTGTGAAAAGCACTATGTATGCCTCGGTAGAAAGTGCAATTTATGGACTCGTCCAAAAATCGCGTACTTTCTATCCTCTGCAACAATGTACTATTGTAGCTAACTGAACATTGGTAAGCTCGGGTACATATCAAGCCAGGTGTGGTCAACCCGCGGTCAATAGTCCTGCATCAGATATAATTATGACTATAGCAGCAACAGTGAAGTAACTATTACTCGTACAATGGCGAGCTCCGGCACGCTTCGAGCCAGGTGTGGTCAACCCGCGGTCAATATTTCTTGGCGGCGACGGCCGATAGCATCGCGCCCCCTGGTGGCCGAGGAATGTGTTAGCTACCGCACTGGTTTGTTACCTCTGGGCAGGGTTATCAGTCGTAGGAAACATAACATTTAATCAAAAAATTGCGTTGCTGATTCGATTTGCGACATCGTTGATTCTCGTGTCACGGTTAAGTTAAAAATAAGAATTTGTTTGTCTACGGTTGAGTCAATGTATCTTTGTTACTCTAGTTTAAGCCGTTCGATTTAACTACGTAATTTATTTACCATAATCCAATAAAAAAAATGATTAATGAAAGAAAGTGAATGTGCTATGTATTTTTCATTACTTTTCAAGCAAGCGTCACAAGAAACTGAGCAGTTAGTTTTCCTTTCAACCAAGTTATTTTATGTATAATAATTATTTATTAGATCGGTATATAGCGTAATAAAATATTAGCTTAACTTTCAGCGCCAACCCTACTGTCGTTTCGTAATAGAGTTTCCAGCTGAGACGTCAAATTGCCTGCGACATTTCAACGCCCGATGCTAGGGTTGACACGGTATCGAATAATGTATTGGAATATAATATGGGTATTTCTTAACTGTATAAATTGGAAAGAAACTGGACTGTATTGTATCTGCTATTATTATGGGTGATAAAAATTTAAAAACAAGTAATTTTGAAGCAGAAAATGTTGGTATTTAGGGTAAGATTTCTAAAAACTACCATTGCTTAGGTTAGGTTCTACTCTAACTACTAATATTCGTTTTCTTCGTATTAAAAACATCTATAGAATAGCCTCATGATTCCCATCACAATCTAAAACCTTACATGATCTACACGTTTGGTACATAATGCTATTAAAAACTTAAGCCTTGTAAATAAATATTTTGTAGCGAGATGTTTGTCCTATATTTTATATTATCAAATCAGTAGAAAGAGGTCCACTACTTGACTTATATCTTCCCTAAGAATCGCCACATTGCTGTAGCTCTAGTGAAAACTGATGTAAGTCGACTAAGCTCGTAATAAAAAAGGGTACAAATTATATGCAGAGTGTACTAGACTTATTTCCTTTTTTACTTGAACCACGGAAGAATTTCACTAGGGCCCCAGAATGATCAGTTCCGTTCCAGTAGTTTCCAGCGGATTTCTTCTTCTTTCTCCCAGTCATCCACATCCTCATATCCTTGGTCCACATTGTTTTAAACAAAACAACTAAAAAAAATCCACCGGGCAAAAATATAGCTTAACTGCCAAATATTTAGTTCCATACTAGTTCTTCACCCTACACAACTTAAATTCTATTTCGCTATCTCTCTCACTTTCCCCGGTAATGCACGACTACACGTAAACAATGGTTCTCGTGTATTGAACAAGAGTCGCTGACCGACACCGACCTTGCGGCCGAAGGGCGTTCGGACCTTAGAGAAAACAAGAAACAATCGGGTACCAGTACATACCCATTCGTTGAGGGACTTGTGGGAACAACATTGAGTGGGCTATATCGGGTCCATTTGTGTGGTAATCTAATCAGAGAAAGGTGTTAAACTATGTCATATAATAGTGGTATAGCTTTGTATGTAAACACTTTATTGTACCTACTAAAAGTATATAATAAAAAGTATATAGTAAAGACGAATTTGTGTACGGGAACACCCTAAAATTCCGTTGTTTTTTTAGTAGGCAATTTTCTAAATTTAATTTTTTCCGAACCAATTTTACTTTCTATCCTTTTTTTATTGCATATTAAGTTTTTTTTAATGCTGTATGGTTGTGTTAAGTTAAAACTGAAAGTAATATCAAAAAATTAAGCCTTCTATCGAAAATATACGTTTGGGGTGATGAAATAATGCATATGCAAATCGAAACGGACATTCAATCTCTCACGAGCACTATGCCGTGAATGAATTAATTGTGTCCACACAATCATTCGGCCGCAATACCAAAGAAGGCGACTAACTGCAATGTATTAGTCGAGCCATTCTATACTCTATTGGTAACTACATTTAATTTAAAATGTTTTAAATAACAAAAAACCGCCTTCAAAAACGCAAAAAATAACTTCTTTTAAAATGGTATAGGTCAGTCCAACTGAAGTCGGCTTTCGGTTAAAATTTTTGTGAGTCACCGACTTCTTTGCGTTTTTGACTGCGGTGTTTTCTTTTTTAAAACATTTATTTTATTTAATACTTTTTAGTGATCATAATAAGCTTTTATGTAGTCCCACTTCTGGTTTGATATGAAACTTTAAGACATTTCAAGCTCGCCGCAAGCAACGCCGCGGGAAAGTCATAGTCATATTTAAACAATTAAATGTTCTTTGTTATAGTCGCTCAACTATCTTAATCGAGATATCTTATCGCGACCCTAGAACGACCCTACAGTCAAGCTTTAATTGTTATGCCACTAAGGAACCCTGTCGCATAACGTTAATCATTCAGTTCTACGCTGTCATTATGACGGGGTTCCATAGTGGCATAACAATTAAAGTCCTTGACTGTACCGTTGAGTAGATCCGTTGGCCATCTGTTGTCTTCATCATCAGTCCCACTTCACCAAATGATACTTTCCGAATGCAAATGCTGGACTTGTTAAGTACTAAAAATACTAAATTTGCTATATGTACCTATGCCTATAATATTTGAGGAGTTCCTTCAATTCCTCATCAGATTCAGATTTGGTGGCAATGGGACCTCCTCAAAAGTATATCTACAAGATAAAAAAAAATCGGACCATAATTGACGGAGAAATTAGTGAAAATACATTAAATAAAAATACATAAAAATATAGAACTCTTCTTATTTTTAAGTGGTTTAGAAATGCTTATACTATTCCTATGCATTTTGCCGCTTTCTTTGGCATCACGGCAGCATTGTTAAACTGACTTTATCGCTAAATCTGCTATTCCTCTCAATGTTGCGAGTGCCTATGGACGGCAGTGATACTTTCCATCAGAGGCTAGTTAAGATGCACAACGCTTAGTTAGAGATTTTCGAAAATCCACAAAATGAAAAGGATCGTCGTAGGGTGATGGAACCAGTAATGGACTTCTTCTTCTTTCGTGTCGGCAAGAACTCGGGCTAAATCTTACTTGCCCAGAAAGCGGCTACCGTGGTAGCGCTCTGGTTATTGACAAGTAAGTCCTCACGCGAGCAAATGGTCGGGCACGCGGGACAGTTAGTGAGGTGTAACATGGTTTGCAAGGGTTCTCCACCATTCACAGCTAGCATCTGCGCTACTTGAGTACCCCCACCAACACAGGTTATCTTTTGTAATGGACAAGGCACCCATAATGGATACATGATTCTTATTTTACAGAAGATAAGGGTTATTCATTTGTTTTGCAACAATCAATTTAGGACCGTATGAAATTTGAATTAAGAATTAAATGTCCATTACTGGTGCCTGTCAGCTAAAAGTGTCCATCATTGGTGCCGTCACCCTAAGCAGATGACAGATCGCGCGACTTCTTATGTTAACATCGTTTGCAGCTTGGCTAGGCTTACCTGGTGACTACGCGAGCTCGTTACCCACCTAAGTACATCTACTGAAATTAATTAGGATCGAATCAACGATACTCTATATAATAAACTAAGGCCCTGTCATCCCGGCTCATAGACTCCTCCGGAGATCCTAGAGCTGGTGCTTATCTCTCCCAAAGGATTGGGCTAGCTATCCAGAGAGGAAATGTAGCCAGTGTCATAGGGACCATGCCGTGAGCGGCAGCAGGTGCTAGAGGGGGTGTTCTTTTTATAGTGGTGATTATTATTTATATCTTTAATATGTGAGTAGTTTAGTTTAATTTAAATTTAAATTAGTTTAGTTTTTTTAATTCTTTTAATGTTGAATTCTGTAAATATTATGTTCATTTAATGAATACACTCATCTTAGCTGAGATGCCTGTCACAAGAAACGTCGAAGTAAACATCAAGCTTTAGAAAACTGACATTTTTGACGCATCTTGAGACGAGCTTTACAGTCAAGATCAGTTTATTAATACGGCCTTAAGTCGATTAGTAACGTTATCGTTAGAAGTATGGATGGTACATGTTATCTGAACCACCGTCTAAACTAATAGAAAACGACTATGGTTTGTTGTACTCATTGTACAATGAAATTTACAATTTTGATTTAAATTGCATTCACTATATTTCATCCCTTCTTATTTAACCCCTCGCCAATTCGGGCTAATAGCCGGCGCGCGCGCATAAAGATCGTTGCGTGCTAATCTTCGAATTTAGAAAGTAGCGCGAAAGTGGCTCCACGCAGCGGCCGCGGCTGATAACGCAGCAATCCTCACAATGCTCGCCACTGGCCATTTGGTAGATGGATCTCACCAGCAAAGTGCCTGAATAGTACATCCATAATTTTAATGCTAATTGTACATCTGGTCCTGTTTTCCTTCGCTTTAAGTCTCGGGATGCCGTCTTTAATTGTTACTATTGCAAGTACATAATATCCTTTAAGCGTTGAACAACTACAACAGTACAAAAGCAAAAGTAAATTAAATACATTAAATTAGGGGCATAAAGTACCTAGTTTTTGAGAAAAAGTATTTAAGACAACTCTAACAAAAGCAAATTCTAATCTATACATATATTTAAGTCTGTGCCGTACTTGTTGGTGTGTGCAGTGTTCTTCTTCTTGTTATACTTCTAAATCCCTAATTTTTTCAATCACTTTCGACGCTATGACGAATCTAACAAAACCTCGTTTGTCGGAATCGGGCTATTTTTTTAGCCTCCACGAGTGAACAAAGAACCATTCATACAGCCATACATACAAACAGGTCTAAAACATTGGCCTCCTACTTTGGCAGTTGAGTAAAAACAAACGACAAAATGGTATGCTACTGTTCAACATTTTAGAAATTGCATAAAGCAGCACCAACTCCAGCGTCGCTGGCATCACAATAGTAAAAACGGCATAGCTTTTCCATTATGCGAATACCGCAAAATAACCTTTCCCGGCCATCAGCCTGCCCTTCTCCCTATCTTCGTAATTATTTCTGCTGGGTTTCTTCAATTATCGCCTGTGTGGTCTCATCATTGCGGGTGATAGGTCAGCCAGGTATGCTACCCGTCAGTAGACTAGCCTTTGATAGGATGTGTACTACATTCAAGCATAACCTCGCTTTCTAAGCTACGGTAGTCGTCAAAAATCAATTTGGGACAGCCCCATATCCATGCAGTGGCAATGTAAGTAATCTATGTTTCAAAGTGTAAGAAACTTTGTGCAGTTTCCATTAAAACGTAGCTAATGGCTTACTAAAGTGTCTCTTTATTGGTCATTTCAACTGTAACTTAATTAACAACTTTATCTTCAATCCGTGAAAGTAATGCTACTAGCGGACCAACACCTTTCCTCGCCTTTAAGGCGTTGAGCGATTTTGCCAATTTCAGCACAGACCGTTTACTTTCACGACCTCGTATCTTATTCAACCAAGCCACTGAAAAAGCTACCTTCCTTTACCAAAACAAGGCTTAAAATTTAAACTAAGGCAAAAGCATTATACTATTTTTCAATTGTATGCAGCCAAAACGTTTCGCCAAAGAAAATCCTGTTGTGTATCCGAGAACTAAGTTGCATTTCACCTAGTTTAGTTCAATGGACTATCTGATCTGGTTCCCTTTGTGGGAGATTTTAAATTATGTTAACATCGTTATCGTTATAAATTGGTGATTATAATTAGAGTAAATGTCGTCGATAAAGTGAATTACTTTCACAACCATATTCGAACTGCTGCCCTTAAAGGGTTAACATCTTAATTGCATTAAGGTGACAGTTAAGGAAAGTCTATTTGGCAATCACTCGGTAGGTGCTATATTTGTAATTTACTGGCTTGCATGAAAGGTTGTAAGAGTTTATTGGGTTGTAAAGTAGATTGGATGAACGTTGACTTGGTAAATATGGACTGACTGATTAAAATCGAATGCCCGCGTACCCATGTCTACCATTCGTCGCAAAAGATGTTCACGATATTCCATAATGACAGATTCGTTTAAGGGTTCATGGTGTCATCAAGTACAGTGCGACCATTTTGCTAATAGCTATCGGCAATCTTCGTTTTTCTATTAAGAAGCTGGGAATACTGTACCTACCATGACCTTGCGGTGTTCATATAAAAAGTTGACTAAGTAAATGTTGGTGTTTCCGATCCACAAGGGACTTAGGTTAACGTACATTGACGTAACCGTACAATGTCAATTTGTCGGGCGGGGCGCGGCTTTGGATAAAGTTTAAAATGTATTAATAGTGTTCGTTTTTCGTCGGGTTTCTAAGAAACATGAACTAATACACGAGCAGATGCGAGAGCCAGTGTTATAATAGCGATAGCCAGCCGACAACTATACAACTATTGATTGCTAAGATCGTGCGGCTAAGATCATAGCGCGCATTTAAGTTATAATATAACATATCTACTTTACTTACCTTATTTTACACATATATTGATGCTTACGTACATTACTTCTACGAAAATGTTAAGCATTTTATAGTGCCCGCCCGATGGGAAGACAATCCTGACACATTGCACAACTATGTAGTTTCTGAATATTCAGCAGTAAAACAATGCTAAACTTATTTGTTGCGTGTGAAGGAATAGTAATAACTATATGAAAAGCAAGCTTTAAAAACCCGACTGCATTTTTTATACTGTCGTCGATATACCTACATATATCAATAATTGTCATTTTGCCATTGTTGTTATTTCAATTTTAACAGTTTACGTATCCTATGTCACTCGGGATAACTTAAGGATTCTAACGATACCTCACGCATCTAAATCGGTCAAGGGATTTAGAAGTTATAGTGGAATAAAGAAACTCACATACATACATACAAACATGAACCCTGAAAACATTACACTCCTTTTTGAGTCTTGTAAAAACATTGTTTTACTGCTGTCAACATTATCAATATTCAAAAACTTCATGGTTGTGTAATGTGTCAGTATTGACTTCTTATCGGCCGGGCACTGTAGTACATTGTCATAATAAACTTGAAACTGAACATCAAATGACAAGCACAACGATGACAATGATATTCACAATGACAAGATTCTATGTATGCTCAACGTTTTTATTGGGTGACTGCATTTGCGTAAGCAAACGCAAAACGATAGGCGATATAAAACATACTCCATTTTTGTTTACAAATTGCATTATTCCACGGATTGGCTCATAAATTACCTCTATTACTAAATGCCCAAGTTAATCGTGTGTATCGGGCCATAACTCACCATTATTAGAAACATTATTAATACTTTGTCTCGGGTTATCACACCGGGTATAAATCCAGCGTTGAGCGCGCGTGCTATCTAGATCAGAATTAGCTGTACCTAGGACTTATGTAATTACAGCTGTAAGTGTTCTGGTTAGAATTTAATTGAATAATGTGTGGTTAGTTAGATAGGCTGTTCGAGACCGCAGGTTCTTACAGTGTGTTGAAATGTGCTATCGTCAAGTTTGCGAAAAAAATTATATGCTTTTAGCAGAGTCTTCTACATAAATGTAGCTTATCTATATGTAAGGTCTGTTCATCCTTACTTGTCTTATATAGTAAACAACTTTCTAAGTCAAAATGAACCTTTTTTTGGCTAAAACAGCTCTTTTATCGTAAATAAAGTAAACCGAGTTAACATTTTGGACATCACTTGGCCAATGTATTGTCTGTCATTGCTTTATTTTGTTTAAAATAGCTGCTTTAGCCAAAAAGCGGTTAATTTTGAGGTTAGAAAGTTGTTTACTATATAAGACAAGTAAGGATGAACAGACCTTACTAGTAATTTGTTTATTTCGATTAACGCCTAAAGAGGATTGTAAACCTGAAAAATTCGATACAAAATGCGATAAGTAAATATAAATTCTCTCCCCTTAAACCTAGTGCGAATTCCACGATTTTTGAATATGTCGTACTTAATATGGAAAACTAGGTCTGTACGATTTCCATGATGAAAAAAAAAGAAAAGTATAAACTTAGTTTTTATATTAACTACGACATATTTAAAAATCGTGGAAATCGGACTTGATTTAGGTACTATATTCAATCAACCGCGGACAGATAAGGCTGACTTCGGGTTAAAATTTGACATTAGCTCATACAAAAAGTGTCAAATTTTAATCCGAAGAAGCCTATCTGTCCGCGGTTTGAATACCTATAGGGTTCAGCCATTAGGGGTTGAGAAAATTTATCGACCGGCGCTAAATAAATTTGTATGGTTTAATTGACAGCTACGCGTTAAGCTTCGTTTTACAATCCCCTTAAGATTGTTCATAGTTTGTAATCCCGGATGAAATCACCCTAATGTAAAAACTATCTATTAATTCGAGAAAGTATCTGGAAATCGTGATAACAGCAACGGCCGGGGTGCGATTGAAAATGATAACAACTTTTAGTCTTACCCCGTGATTACTTTGTTTAAGTAAAAACGGCGCATCTGGAATTTAATAGCCGAAGCGTTATTAACCCTCTTGTGTTATTCATAAGGTCGTATTTGCTGTATGGTTTGTATCAGATGTGCCCTTTTTTGTTAAGGAGGGCAGCTTGGAAAGCCTGACGCCTGGCTGGCTCAATTCGTATCATTACAGCTTGTACAGAGATTACCGATGCACTCATTATGTGTTGAAATGATTCATGAATGCACCGCATAGGAATTATTGAGTTTTGATAGAACAGGGGGATTATCATAACGCGGATGTGCAGTTTATTTTCAGAGATGTGACTTATTTAAGATACAAGTATCTGAAATACAGATACAAGATACAAAATACGTATTTACATCTTGTATCTAAAATACTTTTTTGAAATTCATTTTGTATCTTGTATTTAAATACCTTTTGTTTGGTATCTTAGTATTTTGTAAATACTATGCTTGTTAAAATACTATACTAATAATAGTATTGTCACATTTGCACGCTTTATTCGTAAATAATTCATATAAAAAAATAAAATTGCATTCAATTAAAACATTGTTTTCTTACAAAAGTATTTTATCTTTAAAAAATATTTGAAAGATACTTATTTTGTATCTAGTATTTTAGATACCATCCCAGAAAGTTATCTGTATCTGATATCTGAAGTACTTAATTTAAAAGTATCTTGCATTTTGTATTTCAGATACTTTTTTTAGGGTATCTTGTACATCACTGAATACTTTACGGTGAGCGTAAAGGACATTAATAGCAGTTATATATAGCGCTGTCCTTTTTGCTCAGCATAAACGGCATGGCTGTGTCATGATAACCCCCTGGCCATTTTTAATGGAGGCATGTTCCACGATTGTCATTTGTTATTATATTATTGTTATATGAGATTAAATACAGATAGTAAATATCTCTCATTTTGTTGTTAGCATAAGAAAAAGGAGAAAAGATACATATGGAAGTGATAGTGATAGTGTATAGCGCGCCAGACACCAACAAATTTAATATTAAATGGGGGACAATATCACATAATTTACCCATAAGGCCCAAACTTAGTTCTGGTTTGTACTATGGGTACTAAACAACGATTAACATACACATAGAAAAATACCAGGACTTTGGAACAAATACTCTCGAATCGAACCCGGGATCGCTAGTTATATTTTAGCCCAATAATGGGAAAATCCATTCAACGCTTGCGTTTCATCGCGGTGTCTCCACCAATCGAGAGCATTTATAATTTAATTCATAATGAAATATGTTTAAAGAATAACTGACTGTTGAGTTTCTTATAGTTATAGTATTGGAAAGCACTGGTAAAAAACAGTAAAACTAAAGCCAAAGATTAAAGAAAATAGCCTATCACGTAACACTTATATTATCTACATTACGTATTTTGTATGAAGCTCAGTGACGAAAACCTTCGTCGTCTTTGCAATGTTGGTTCATCAAATTATCACCTGTCTCTGTTAAAAATATTGGCCTCATGTCATCACTGACTGTTTTTAGAGTTCCGTAGTCCACAAGGAGCCCTGATAGTTTCGCCATGTCCCTCTGTCCGTCTGTTGTCCGTATTGCACCGACATTACGCCGACAAAGTTATAAAAACGTTGGAAAAACAAATATTTATGAATATTTTTTTCGTTTTTTTTAAATATAAAAAACTTAATCTAATACATCACATTAAATGCTTACAGAAGGCTGTGTAGCTTAATCGTAAGCAGTGAGTCATCTGACACTTATTTGTAACATTGAGTAGGCATTTATAACTAATTAATCAGTTTATGTAACTATATATGTAGTGACTTTTTAGTACATTTTTACCCTGTCTACTATTTTTTGCATTTAACAATTTATTTAAAATATCTTTTGGTAACTGATTGAGAACATTTGGCAACATGTAATCTGTGGTACACTTCCCATAAATATTCTTAAAATTAGGTAATAAATAAGGAGGTAAGTTAGCCTAAACTATTTGGTCTTGTTCTGTTTTTCAAATCCTTTAAGCTGCTGATGGCGCTGATGCGTAACCTCATATGAGGTGTCATTGGATATCTCTTAAAGAAACATTACGCATGTTGTCAATTTTGAGATTTGGGAAAAGTTTAGGAAATATTGAACTATTAAGTGTAATTTTTGCGTGTAAAAGCAGCCAAACACATATAAGGAATTTGAAAGGAAAACTATAACGACATAGTTGACTTGATTGATTCTTGAGATACAGGCTAAAGTGTTTGTACTACTGAAAATCATCTAAGACAGCACCTTTAAATAGAAAATTCGTTCATATTTATTGTTTCTCGGATAGTTTTTTTGTGTTTGTAGTAACGGCGTCGGAACCCTACACTGAGCATGGTCCGACATGCTCTTGCGCGGCTTTTTCTAAATCGACCAACCTTTATCGACCTTTTCGACAATCATAACATTATTTCTCATTGACAGTGGCAAGGTCCCTGCGCATATATCCGCTACATTGTACGTGTTTCCTGTCCCGCCTCAACTAATTTACGTTTACGACCTATTGCTTATCAGTATCTAATACTTTGACAAGCCTCGATGTAAACATCGACAGATAGCATCGATTCTAGTTGACAGGTAAAAGCTACTGTTGATACTAGCTTAGATTAAAGAGATATTCTCTAAACAATTCGTGCCTTTCTGATCGACTCATGTGTGGTCATTCATGTGTCGATTTTGTATGTTCTATTGTATTTATAACTGGTTTGAATACTTCTTCCGGACTAAAAAGTATTGTTATTAGCTCTGCTTTCTAATAATTATTCCTGTCTATTAATTGGGTAAAACAAGAAAGAGCAACAGCGGACCGATTTTTGAAAATGAGCGCTCGAAAGTTTCATTCCAAAATTAAACGGTGATTCGTTATTTCAACGCCCGACAATAAAGAGGGGTAATAAGTTTAAAGTTTGTATCTGTGTACCTGTATATGTGTGTATCTGTGTGTCTGTTGTATCGTAGCTCCCAAATGGATATAATGATTTGGACGGAATGGTTTTTAGCTAAGTTTTAGGTTAGGCTCGCTATGAATGAGGGGGGGTTTATCTATTGAATAGGGGTGTCCCTCACAATCCCTAACAACGTTTGTCCTAACACATTGTTTGCCCGAATTTTCATTTGCCCTAAACTGGTTTTCAGATGAGTCAGGCAACTTTTTAAGTTTTCCAATTATATCTTCGGTTCGGTTAGGGTTGTATTACTTATAAAAATATTAAAAAGTTTTAAAATTTAAACGGAAATGGCGTTAGGATAAATGAAAATTCGGACAAACGATGCATTAGGACAACTGACGATTAGGGCTTCCATAGGAGAACCATTGAATAGATATTGAGAGAAGAGTTGGTTGAGTCGTACTTTAGCATGCGTTTCATTCACTAACGCTCGCACCTGGTCGTTATGAGCACTAAATTTTCAAAAATCTTCCCGTATTTATTAAGATTCCGGTAAATTCCTAGTGAAAAAGGGTATAAGTCTCCTAAAGAACAAGTGAAAAAGGGTTTAAGTCTAGTATACTCCGTTGGTGTTTATACCGTTTTAATTACGAGTTAAGTCGATTTGTACCCTTTTTCACTATAGGACTCCGAAATTATGCTTTTATAGTAAAGCAAAATATCGTGACGAAACCTGTACTATAACCATAAGGCATTAGGTTCGCCATTTGTACTTGTTTTTGTGCAATAAGAGTTTTTAAGAAGGGTAATTATTATTAAAGATAGTACAGAGTCGGGTAGGGACTATCTGGATATGATATGAGGTAATAATATAATTATTAAGGTTATATAATGCTATTGTTTTATATAATGCTAGGTTAAGTTCTATAATTGTATAAGTAATTTTTTAAAAAAACGACTGACTGTTGAGTTTCTTGCGGCGTTTCTTTTCAGCAGGGGTCTCTTGTGAAGCGCTGGTAGATTTTTGACGTGTAAAAGTGCCCGTGCGGCCTACTTACTGAATAAACATCTTTTATCTTTTTTTTAATCTTTTTTTATCTTTTTTATGACCGGTGTAAACTAGTTCTATATAATGACACGACTAACAGTATTGTCATACATTAAGCAATTCGATATACAGTAATTAGGAGCTTGTGAAAGCGATCACTCTATTATTATAATGGTACAATAACAATATTGTTGTGATACTGACTCACAAACATGAATAGTCACTGACCTGTGTCTGACACGATAGTTTCGGTGACTATTGTCCGTCGTGTCAATAGGGCTGCTCTGAAGAGATAGTGATCCCACTATCCCACTAATATTAAAAATGCTAAAGTTTGTGTATGCATGTGTGTCTTAGTTTGTTACTCATTCACGCTGGAACGGCTGGATGGATTCGGATCAAATTTGAATGGAATTAACACATAATCTACTTATCATCGCGTACTTTTTGGACAATGCAAAAAAATGTATGGAACAAAAACCCAGCATCGATTAAAATCAATCATATAGGGTTAGGGAGAGCATATCCAACAGGTCACAAATGTGTAATTTGTTTTCAAGAAAACAATCTCCAAGTATTAAAAAAAGTGAAAGTGAAGGTAGTCAGAAAATAATACCTATGTAGATGATGTGCTTGTTTTGTGACGGATAATTATAGAATTATGTTTATTTGATGCAGAAAAATATTTAAGACAATGCTGTGGTACTGTGATTTCAAGTAAATCCTTTAGATATTACGAAACACAAAAGTTCTTGAGGGAATGGCGATAATCGAAATCTACGCGGACGAAGTCGCGGGCAAAATCTAGTGATAAATAAGTGTTAGGTACATGTTATTTCAAAATAAATAAGTAGTGGCAGGAACTTGTGCAGGGTCCGTCCGGGTCGCTACCACCATCATATCTTTTAACCCATCACCAAACAACAGTGTTCGCATTGTTGTGTTCCGGTATGGGGATAAGACAACCGGCGAAATTACTAGAACAGAGGGTCAGAGGCATTCCATCTTTGTCCTCAGTGTTGGCAACGCATTTCGGGTCTTAAGATTGCAGTCTTGAGAATGCAAATGTCTATGGGTCACGGATCCCACTTACCATCAGGTAGCATGTGTGCTCGTTTGCCTTTGATTAAAAAAACTTCTATCTTGTTTTGTTCTACTAATTCTACCTACTACAAGTTAACTGGACGACATCCCAAATGGGACAAGTTCACCTATGTACATTTACTATAGGTACCACTTATACAACCTTTTACTTTTCTCAATCTCTCAAGAGTTGGCTGGAAGAGATCCCTTATAGGGTTAGTTCGCGTTTGTACAAATCTTTTATATTGTATTGTTCTGGTTTTCCTTTTGCACAACGAAGTGTTTACATACATACATACATACTATGTCGATGCAAATATGTCTCGTAATTGTGTAATAAAGAGTTTACATAAGGTCTGTTCATCACAAACAAAATAAAGCAATGATAGACAAAACATTGGCCAAGTGCTGTCCCAAATGTTAACTCTGTTTACTTTATTTACGATAAAAGAGCTGTTTTAGTCAAAAAAGGTTTATTTTGAAGTTAGAAAGTTGTTTACTATATAAGACAAGTAAGGATGAACAGACCTTACATATTGTTAAAAACTGAGTAAATATTTAAGTTTACATTTTTTTTAAATTGACGTTATTCGTTGTAAGTAACTAATTAAATCTTTTTACAATAGTAAACTGTTATACATATATTCACTTACATGTATGTTTAAAGACGAAGTTATCCTTTTAAGGTGTATCCCTATTGAATGATTTGTTGGCAAAATGTACCTTACTGACTTACCTGCTAAAGTGTATTTTGCACGTTATTTAATTGGTTCGTTACGCGGAATAGCAGAATCACTGACGAACGGCAACCCTGCGTTTTACGCTACGGTCGCGCGCACGCGCACCCGTTTTAATCTCATAATTAACTTAATACCGCTATGTAGTAATTGTCAATAAAACGCATGGTAGCCATGTCTCGCGAAGCTTTACGTGATTACGTACAAGTACTATATTTCAATTTTATGTACCAGGAGCACATAAAACACAAACATAATAGTAACGATCAGTTTTCTGTGCTAATGACAGGAAATCATCAGGCGGGAAACATCAGGACTTAGGTAGCTCTGTGTTAAACACGACCATAACTAGCATAGAGGCATTCCATCTTAGTCCACAGGGTTGGCAACGCATTTGCAGTATTGAGAATGCAAAAGTGTCTATGGGTCTCAGTTCCCACTTACCATCATGTGGCCATCTAAAAAACTATGATATAAACAGGATAGACTATATACTTCTCCGAAAAACCAATCGTTGCTTGGATTGGAAACGAATGTATCTATAGATAAGTGAGACATTGACGTATCAATTTCTAAGTTGAGAAACATTTTCTTTTTACCCGACTGCGTCAGAAGGAGGGTTATGTTTTTCGAGCGTATGTATGTATGTATGTATGTATGTATGTATGTCTATTTCTGGGCACGCTCTGCAGCCTAAACGGCTAGACGGATTTTAACATACGAGGTGTCATTCGATTCGTCTTAATTGCCGAAGTGACATAGGGAATATAATATTTCAATATGGCGTCCGCGGAAAAAAATATGGAGGGGGAATAAAAAAAAATATTTTTTATTATAACAATATGGGTATCAAGTGAAAGCTATTAAATAGCCCATTCCAAATATATATACATTATAACACTTTGGTGCTACTATTTTGCAGGAAAGTCAAAAAAATACGTAAATGTTAAGTAATAAACTCCTTTCGCTAGAAAGAGTTTCGCTTGTAATTTGTCACTTGTAGCTTCGCGACATTAAAATTGTAAACTCCAGAGCTCATATATTGCTTAGTAATCATTAATTAAACCACTATTTTATTAACAAAAACTAAAAAAAGTTAAATAAATTAAATTATTAAAAATAAACAAAAAACCGGACTGCAATAAAAATCAACTGAAAAGCGAAAAACAAGCTATATAATCTATAGAAAATTGTAAGAGCATGTACTTATTCATATTTATAACAATTTAAATTTAACTTGGATATTGGAAAAGGTATTGCAGGCGGGGACAAGCAATAAATTTCAAAACCTATTTCTTGAAAAAAAAATAACATTTGGACTATCTTGTCCCCGCCTGGAACACCTTTTCCAATATTCAAGTTAAATTTAAATTGGTATAAATATCAATAAGTACATGCTCTTACATTTTCTATAGATTAGATAGCTTGTTTTTCGCTTTTCAGTTGATTTTTATTGCAGTCGGGTTTTTTGTTTATTTTTAATAATTTATTCCGAGATTTTTATTAAAATCGTTCGCTTTGATTGAAAAATCTCGATTATGTTGTACCAACTAAGTAAGAAATTATATTGTAGCGTTTAATTGATGAATAGATTTTGCCCTATCATTTATTAAAATAATTGTACGAGTGTTATTGCCAAAAATACCAGCGAAAACGAGAAATTATCGGTTACGTAAACTTTCAAATTTAATTAAAACAATTTGTATGGTAACGGTGACGGTGAGCTTAACAAAGAGCTTTAGTTCGCATTCAGCCCAGAATCAGATAACATCGGAGCTGCGATTGTTTCATCCATATAGATGGACATTAACAGAGATGTTATGCTGATGACTGAGGAAAGATAAATCGGTGGGTTTAGCAAGTTTCACAAAATGTCTATCTGTAAATGTATATCTTCGTGAATTTCTATGATTTGAGTATGGCTTCCCAAAAACTTGACGTAAAGTCGGAATAACAATACACGCTGCATATTTTTGTTAAACATTCAATCATGTTACCAATTCCTCTCCAGCATACTTTTTTTACTCGTTTGCAAATTTTCCTGCTCACCATAGCGCGATCCAAACCTTCAATTATCAAGTTGTACTTCGACTGAAGTAAAGAATCAATAAAGTGATGCTATTTTTTGTATTGCATCTTGAAAAATAACTTAATCAAAATTGTGTTGAATAATGTACCCTTTTTACCCGTCTGCCAAAAAAGGAGGTTATGTTTTTGCTTAACTGCTAAAAGACACTGTAGACATTGTGTCTGTCTGAAACCTGTTACGCTAACTTTACTTTCAACGCCGGTTTATCCAATCCGTCGGCAGCTTTTCAAGTTACAAACTTAACATAAATAGACGTTAAATAACAATCATTCTTACATCTTTACAGCTATTTATTTCTCCATTTTAGTATTCCCCATGCCTATTCCACCTGCGTAATCCCGTCGACCTCACTTTCTCCTTATCTCATTTTATTGTCATAAGCGTCACTAACTTCAGCGTGCAACTGTTCATGTTAATCCCTAACCTTTTCTTCTGTCGTGACTTCAAACTCGTTATTTTTAATTTTATCCTTGGCTACAGCTTTATCTTAATTGTTGAGGAAATTGCTTATGACAGTTAATTTTGAAACATTATCTGAAATGTCTCTGTTGATAGATGATAGATCTGGATTTAAGTAGCTTGGAATAGTTTTATCGTTTTGCGGGACCTTTTTAACGGAGATATTTTGTATGGTTGTATCAGCTACATATCTAATGGCGGTCATTTTCATCTCATTATTTTTATCTTTTTTTTACCTGTGTTAGTGTCCCACTTGAGGGCAAAGGCCTCCCCTCTTTTTCGCCATTTTTCCCTACAGATTGCATACATAATCCCATCTTTATCTATTCTAAGAAAATTATCTATTTTTATTAAATCGTTATGCGGAAATGGAATATTCTTGGTAGCGAGACTGCAAGCGATAATATGATCAACTCCTTAATTAGGTGAATACATGCAGTGCAAGAATAAAATGTTGATAGCAGATGGGAATCCGCTTTTTGTGCTCAAACCTGTCGCTGTTCCATAGGGGGAACAAATATAGCAAAGTTAATTTCTTCTGAAGAACCACTTGTCAAACGGAAGCCTTTAATGGTAGCGGTTGTATTGATTGTCAGATCAGATATGTCTCAAGATCTTGAATTAGACAACTAAGAAGCTACAGCAAAAACATAGCATACAAGTAAGGATAACTATGAAATGCATACGAAATCAAAAACGCTCGATATAATGGCGACCCTTTCTTTAGGAGCTAATATTTCTTAAACGACTCAATCTATTTTTTTTAACTAGCTTTCTTTTAAAAAAGACCGCTTTCAAATCGCTTCATTCGTTTGGGAGCTATGTTGCCACAGAGAGACACACAGATACTCTTTACCTTAAATGTATAACACCCCTCTTTTTACGTCGGGAGTTAAATAGGACAAGTTACGAGAACATCGTAACTAAGTATTTCAAAATGTTAATAAAAACGAAGTTAATACATTTAGTACGCAATGTCTACCAACAGAAAATGACATCATTAATAATGTCTTTACAGAGTTTATGCACGCCGTTTGATAAATAGCTGTCCTATTCAAGAAATCAAAAGACGTCACATAACATAACGAATAACTTCATAGTCACGTCATGCCCTTCCGCGATTTGCATGCAACCTCAAAGTTTCTCCCGATTTCAAATATTTGAAAGGAGTAATGAAAATGTCGCCAAAGCTGCGCGTGAGCAATGTCGTGACAGACTCGCTATCGTTCGCGCCATCGTCGCTACTTACTGCACTGTTACTGTCGTAAACCACTAGTCCACTCCCAACGCTCGAATAGACGCTGCAACAATGTAAGTCCAGGTGCCAACTTGCTATTTTAACTACGAGTATTAATGGGACAAATAAACCTATTTGACTCCTATCGTAACTGTTAAGATTGTTCTATTGCTGAGAAACGTATTAAACTCAAACAAGCTTAGCTTTTTTTACGAAGGAAATAGAGATTCACTCATTATTTTAGAAGGCTTATGCGGAACAATAACAGTGGTATAATATAATCCAAGCTAATTATATTACTGTGCGTATAATAAATCGTTTATAAATTCTGCGCACACGCGTACTTCAAATCGCATTCAAACTTTTACCAGTAGCAGGTTCAGTTGACATTCAATTGTTTTATATGATCAATGGCCCCGAAAGATCATTACTTTTATTAGATAAGGCTCCTTTGTTATCGTCTCGAAATTATCGCTATTTGTCACGCGTTTATTGATCAGTGTAGAGAGATTTATTGGTGAATTCGATTGACATACATTGAATGTGATTCGATTGTCGTTTATGCAATAACTTTTACTTTAACACTGAGATTATTTATAACTTTCTGAATGTTGAGGGAGAAAAGCCATATGTTTATGAAACAGTAAAGGTGCTAAGTGTTTTCTGCTCAGTCCTCACAAAAACGCGTCTTTAAAAAGCCTATTATAAAAGCTTTATAAGTATCTTTGATCACATTAAGTACTAGATGATCGTGATTATAACTTACTATTTTAATCGCAATCTCGCTCTAGTTCCAAACACTCTCTACGTCAAACAAGTCCGTATAACTTAATTAAACCTCCCTCGATCATGATTACTTCGGCGTTAGAGTAAATGCCTTAACTGGGCTCCCGTATTCTTTGAAAAATAGCTCCATTTGTTATTTACCCTTTCACTCTTCAGTCAAGAAACAGCCGTGTGAAAGAGACATGGATGGTGTTTCGAATTTAGTGTTTTCTGTCGTTGCTGTCAGGCTAATGGTCGTGCCGTTTCTCATACGATAGTAATGTAAATTGGACGGTTGTTCACAGCTTCCTTGTTTCTTGCCTGATTTGAATGTTTGTTTTGTTAATGAGGATCTGTATTAAAACATTTACTGTGTATTTAGTGCTTAGAATGTAAACTAATCAAGTTTTATTTTACCGGTGAAACTGTCTCAGCAGTTATCAGCAGTTGCTTTTAGTAATAAATACGAGAGAAAAAATATAAATAGGCTTAGACTTTTGTAAGAAGAGTAATAAGTATGAATGTAGAAGGATATAAGGACAGGGGACACTAAGAAAGGTGGCAATGGTATGCTTGAAGTATGAAAGTAAGTTGAGAGCTGATAAAGAAGAGTAAAAAAAAGGATCATCTTGTGCGACCCTGCTTGATGTGGGCAAAAGCAAGAGGATGATGATGACATGTGGCATTTCTCGTCGCATGGCATCCGTTTTGGATGTCTGATATTAAACAATGCACATTCATACAATAACTGCTGCCAGCAGTAACAATGGTAGTCATCTTCCGGCTGATAAGATGATTATAATGATAATTATGCCACAATTCTTTGCTCCGGACTTTTCTCGTGTATCAATTCGAGTTATTGAAGTATATTGTTTTTTATCATAGCGTAGCGAAGTCGTTTGTCATTTAACACGTTTTACGCCGTACTAAGAGACATTTTAGAGATTAACTCGTTCCGTTTTTAAACTTTTGTATGTTTAATTGTCACTAAGGAACAACTTTGTTGTCACTATTTAATACTTTTCTGTCCAGGAAATCAGATTATTTCTAAAACATCTGAACTAATAATAACCAGTCATTCACGCAACTTTGATATTTGAAACAATGGGTTGTAGTTAAAAATAGCAACGACTAGTTTACGACCATGGTTTCGCAGAAATCTGAACTATAACCAGCATTACTATGTTAGAACTTTTGTTCAGGTTTACTACTATTAAATTTGTCATAGTACCAAATTACTATGTTTAGTCTGACTGCCATCTCCTTACTATGTCTTTACAGTTAACGATGAGTTAAGATTCTCGACAGTCTTCGTTCGTTTTTTAACGGTTGTGACTTACTTGTTATTCTTGTCTTCTTTGTAATGGGTTTTACATGTTCTTCAACAGATTTTATCTTCACCTTCCACTGGACATTCAGCATTGAATATTTTTACTCTTAAGTTAAAAAGCGACAATTTATGAGGACATTTTGTTTCTTTATCGCAATATTATGGAAATTTAATGATATAAAGCAAAACGACCAATTAGGATCCGTATCGAATATGATAACAATGCCTGGAGTAGCCCATCAATCTATAAGATATTATTTAGTGCACAAATATTTGTACATTTGTACGTCCGTCATTCCGTCCGGTCATCACTAATGTCCATACTAATTCTCAGTCTGTATTTAACTAACCATGTTACCACGGCCAAACCATCAAGTACCGCAAATATGCTTTTTAAAGCCAAATTACGAATTTGCTGCAATTGCTATGGAAACGTTAGGGCCGTGGCCATCTGACACAAAGAAATTTATCAAAGACGTGTCAGACAAATTAATCGGCGTCCCTGGCGACCACAGGCAAGGCTCCTTTTTTGCCCAAAGACAGCATCGCAGTGCAGCTGGGTAACGCTGCGAGTGTCCTCGGCACGTTGCCGCAAGTGGGTGCAATGGAGGGCTTTTTTTTATAAGTTAGCTGTAGTAAAAATTTAATATTAATTAGTTTTATTCAATTTGTTTTTATAAAGATTCAACTATTACTTACATTAATCATAATCTAGTATTATCTACTTCATTATAAGTTAACTAAAAATATTTAGCTATACATATAAAATTCTTTCGTAACTAATAAAGTTTTTTTTCGAAAATCGACCCTCAAAAGCAAGATATAAGGGATTGAGCGGGATATTAAGTCAAAAACCAAAGAATAATCTATCTGTATATCAAATATATGTATCTATCGCAAAATAAATCCAAAAACACAAGTTGAGGCGTAACAACGGGAAAGTTGCCCTATCGACATATATGATTTAGTGGCCGTGCCACACTGCGTTGGGGAACTTTATGCTGTGGTAGGCTTAATACGTTAATACGTACAGTCACGAACTTAAATTTGTGACCCACCTTAGGTCCAAAGTTATTCTGACATTCTACACCAATAAGGTTGAATATCCTATAAGTTACAAATGATTTGGCATCTCTAATGACATTGACGACTTCAAGCCTATTTTTCTTAAAATGGGTAACAAATTAACGATCGCGATAGTACATCCTGGTCCTTAACTTATTGCGTGCTGTCAGTACATTTCATAGTTTAAGTTTAAGGGGTAAGCTCGCTCCATCATCCCAATACAACTAAACCCACGATAATAATAAAATGACTTTTCTTAACATTAAAATTACGTATTACGCGAGGTCCTAGTCAAGATGCAAACGCTACTAAAGTTTTTCTTCTCTATCTCTCAAAATGTATGGTATGACATTCTAGTGCGTTACGATAAACCACGTGGTCAACTGTCATTCCATACATTCTAAGCGATAAAAAAGAAAAACCCTAGGCAAAAGGGAAAAATCGTCGACAAACCCAATCAATTCTGTGACTTTGGATCTCTTTGCCTGTTTAGGCATAGGCATTCAAAAAAACCTTGTTGAATTATCGCTGGTATAAACTCTGCGTTAAACATAACCCATTTTACATGCCCGACTTTCCCTAGACAATTGAACTCCTGTTAAACTGTTAAAACCTGCCAATTCCCAGGTAGTGAACAGGACAGAGTTATAGCAGTCATATAGCTCCATTCCTTTCTCTACAAGGAAATTGGCAGGTTATGTTCATGATATAGCTGTTCCTGTCCGTCCAGCTAGTACCCAGGTTCTCAAGTGAAACTGACGCGGAATCGAAGCGATAAATAACGCGTGCGGCGATAATTCATCTCGATTATCGCCCCGCCTTGTACGACTGCATTGTTCGAGTTGCGACACCGCTATCGAAATGTGTGGTCCCCGCTTTGTAGCTCAATTCCTTTATTGACTGTCGCGGGTGATGACCTTAGGACCTTAGCTGAGATGCAAATGATTAAACAGGGTTCGTTTTGCTGGGTTTACACCTCGAAGATTACCAGTTTGGAGTGTTTGGACCAGAGTCTTAAGTTTCACATAAGCACACAAATATGAACGGCGGCGTTGAGTGCCATGTAAGATGATCTACATGTGGTCTTAGGTGGTGCTTCGGGTTTGTAATTGTCTCTCACTTGCTCTTATACGCTCTTATTAAGAGCGAGAGAGAGAACAAACCTGAAGCACCTTCTAAGTGCTCACAGACTGTAGTTTGATATTGAAAGTGTTAATGTTTGCTGCTGGGCCTCTAATTCTACAGTGTAAAACCATAAGAATAAATAATAACTACACGTAGAAGCGAATCTCCTTTGACCAGGCCCCAAATGCCGCGCTTTAAATACCTACTTCCCCCTTCGCCCCGCTACGCCCCTCTGTCATCCGCGCCCAAAGTTAGGGCTGTCACTTGCGAAATATTTTAATCGGTTTATGGATGTGGTATAGAAATTTGGTCACGAATTATTATTAATGTTTTACTTCAATGTGGAAACATTGTTGCAAAACGAGTTTTTTACATTTACGTTAAATTAGGTAGTAATACTTTTAGATGATATTAAGATTATTTCATAAAACTCCTTCATTCAATCAATTATTCCTAATTATTTTGCGGTAAATAGTCGTTCACTTTTTAAAACACTATCTTAGTTCAACCATAAACACTAAAATTAACACAAATACTGAAACCAATTCAAGACACAATATCAATATCTTGGTTAATATTTATTCCGTGTGTGACGCCCCTGACTGACTAGACACCTCAGGTGTCGCCAGGCGGTAGGTACCTAACGCACCGAGCGCGCGTCCGGAGCCGGGAGTATCGCTTCTACGTGTAGTTATTGTTTATTCTTATGGTAAAACCATATTGCCTTTGAATGAATGAATGAATGAATGAATGAATGGTATTTATTTTCCAAAGTAAGTCACAGTATACATTGCATGTTATGTCAAAGTACAAGAAATTACATTGGAATCGTCAAAAATATACACAAATTTTAATACAAACAATAAAAGAAATAATAAATCAGGATAACAATAACAATGCAGAACTAAGGAGTTATCACCGTTAAGGATCAATTTGATGTGTTATATATTATTGTCAACGTTACGATAGCTCTCATTGAAAGTAATGACCGCCTAGTTAAAAACAATACCGTCACAAGTCCAAAGCAATATGGTTTAACCGTGTTGAATAGAGACCCTGACTGATACGGTTTATATGTTCATATTTCTCTTCACCCTATGTACAGTCAACCAATTTGATTCCTAGGCCACTATGGACTATGTTAAACTGACGGTTGTAAACCAAACCTAAGAGACTTCTTATGATTTGGCTGACAACGTCACGTTGACAAAGTCCATACAGGCCTAGGAATCAAATTGGTTGAGTGTACAGTCAAGGAATTTAATTTGCGACCCACCTTAGGTCAAAAGTCAATCTGACATTCTACAGCAATAAGGTTGAGTTTCCTATCAATTACAAATGACTTGGCATCTCTAATGACAATGACATCTTCAAGCAGATTTTCTTTGAAATGGGTAGCAAATTCACTTCCGTGATCGTACGTTACATTACTAAAACTTTTATTTTACATGTGAGCGAGTTATTTAAATAAAATGGTTTCAACAGATTACAAAATGACAATCGAAGTTTTTAAGTTTATAGCGAAACAGTGATTTATTTTATTATGGTTATGTAATGTGAAGATGAGTTTATTGTCACGAGTGGGACGATTAACTGAATGACTTAATATTTAGCTCATCGTGTCAGTCGTGTGTGTTCAAATTCAAATTCAAATTCATTTATTCTGTAAGTAGGCCCTGTAGGCACTTTTACATGTCTGAGTCTACCAGCGCTTCCAAGGGACTCTGTTGAGAAGAAACGCCGCAAGAAACTCAACAGGAAGTCTTTTTTTTATATGAGTAACTTATTACTATGATAAACTTAAGCTAACTAATTTAAATGTCACAGGGATGTACAGGTCCCAGGAGCAATTATGAGACTCAAAGTATATTCAATTTAAATTGGAAATGTAAAGTCTCCAAATGTCAAATTAAAATTAAATTTAAGAAATAAACATCCATAGGAGATGTAGAAAGTCTCCACGGTCAATTATGGAGATGTAAAGAGTCTCCAGACGTGTCCATAGATATTGAAGGAAAATTATGTACCTATCTCATTTGAGATTATTCAAGAATTTTCATTTATGCATCTTTCGCTGACTAAAATGTCAGCGATGGTTTCTACAGATTATTTAGTTTGAAAATAGCGTAACTTGAATATTTAATCAAAACACAATTTATAAGTTCAATTAGAGCTAAATAAATTGCGTTCTAAGAACTTAATTTAAAGTAGAAATTAAGAAAGATATAGTTACAAAATTGAGGTAAGTGGTCGTGCGTGAACCATCATAAAAAAAACCGGAGGATAGTCACACAAATTAACCCAATCCCAAACTAAGCTCTAGGCTTGTACTATGGGTACTAGGAAAAGATAAACTTACTTATATAGAGAAATACATACTAAGACTCAGCAACAAATACTCACGCTCATCACACAAATACCTGCATTACCGCGATTTGAACCCAGGACCGCTAACTTCGTAGGCAGGGTCGCTATTAACTAGGCCAACATGTTGTCAAACCATGGTTCAAATAATATTTTCTTCAATTTCATACATTTTCAGTTTCCATAAGGTCTACATTTACTCTTACTTAAATGTTCATGTGCTTAGGATTACGAATATTGCAATCCGATTTGCTAAAATGTCATACAAACAAACATTGCCAAACAACGCTTGGTTGCACGCATGCCCTAAAGGCTACTTACTACCACAACTACTACATATTTAGTATGTAAATATTAATATAAGTGATACGTGTTACTGTCCCTTACGTATGTAAACAAAACAAGCGAGACAGTTCCAACAAACTCGGCATAATCATACAGTGGGCTTTAGCAGTTTCGCAATTCACAACTGAGATCATTATCTCCTTCAATAAGGTCATAACTATCGATTGATCTGAATGGAAGGGCTTGTTTAATGGAATTCTTTGTTCCTTGGTCTGCGCCTGCGCATGGGTGTAGAACGTAGACGTTATCTGATATTTGTTTGATAATTACTTCTTTTGTTGCAGGTATGTTACTCAATTCTTCTGTGGCCGTGTTTGTAAGTGGATTAACTGCAAATTCATCTAGACCAGCGGTTCTCAAAGTTTTTAATATCTTTCAATATGCTACGAAGTCCCATATAGCTAACTTACAAAAAAAACTTTACATGACATTGTTATATAGGTTGTTTTTTCGGCGGAGCCCTTAAGGAGCACCGTTTGAGAATAGTTGATCTAGACATTTTTATTTACTCCTTTGTTTGTTGACGTTTAGAAATGTAAAGGTTCTCCAGTAAATTTATTGAAAAAGTTAAAACTTTGAGTTGTAATTACTTAAGCGTTATCTTCTTTATTAAGAGTAAACTGAGTCTGATTAGACTGAGTCTAAAAGTAAATTTTCCTGTTGTTAAAGATCTGTATCATTTTTAATAAATAATGACTAAAATCGAGTAAAATCAAAGCTTACATAAAATGATGAGTAAAACACACGCATTCGTTTTCATATCCGCTGGATAAACAATAGCCATCACTTTAAGATAGATAACAGGTCTCAGATTAGGAAAGACTATTAAAATATCTGTAACGTAACCTTTTAATAGCTCGTAACCAATTAAATAACGTTATGGCGAAATATAACAGCGCCATCAACGGACCGCAACAAAATGTGACGAACAATGAAAGTACTGTGGCGGCCATTATTGTTTTAGCACGCAGGTAGTGCCATGATCGCCCCAGTTAGATAAGGGGATCTTAGTTCTCCACTTCAGCAAACCCATCATAATATTATTATCATTTGTCGTGCATCTGCCTAATGGTGCGACGACAGAGGCTGGAAAATGGAGCGGGTAAGGAATCTAGATCGCTACGTTTTTGTCTTTCCAGCTAGTCTTTGAAACAAACCAGCGCGTCAGTCTCGTGTTTCTTGTGACTGTATTGTTTAATACGAGTATGTCCCGTTTAGATTCGACGATGTTTTAAAAAAAATTGAGTTTTCTTTGTTTTAAAGTTGACGAACAACGTTTATTATTTGATAAATATTAG
This sequence comes from Acleris literana, assembly GCA_946894065.1. Classification (NCBI taxonomy): domain Eukaryota; kingdom Metazoa; phylum Arthropoda; class Insecta; order Lepidoptera; family Tortricidae; genus Acleris; species Acleris literana. The sequence goes on along the minus strand of OX335689.1, from coordinate 5,993,495 downwards.
TTACTAGCGTCTGCCTGCGACTTACTCCGCGTCGATTTCGATTATCGTTATTCCCTCGGGAATTTTTCAATTTGATGTGACGAAATGTAGCCTATGATTTAATCCAGGGTATAAGCTATCCCTATTTCAAATATCCATATGCATAGTAACCAACTAACACAACATTTCAAATTTATAATATTAGTAGGATAGTACGACTACGAGTACGTCTCGTTTAGATTAGATGTTATATTTTGAAAAAAAATGCGATTTTTTTGTATTGATGTCTTTCGTTTACTCTTTGATAAATATAAGTTATTATTCTCACCTTACGAATTTTAACACTCTATTCAAATTACCGGCATTTAAATATTTTCACGTGCCCATAATATAGGTAGTAGCTTTCATGTTATCATCATTCAAGTCGGCCGATGACTCTCATTGGGAACCATGATTTATTTTATACACATACAAACAATCAACAATGATAAAGCTTTGATTAATGCAAATGGCTTTATCTCTCAAATTAAAATCTCATTTGAGTCTAATATGTTCGCCTGTATTGTTATACAATAAATAATTCACTTGTCCAAATCAGATGCAAATCAATTCTAATTGCTTGAAACAAAGAATAATGAATAGTAGTTGCACGACATGCTGTTATTTGCATGTAATTAAAAGGTCTACATACAGAATAATTTCGTCTATTTTGTAACTTTGTTGTTAGTCATTAACTGACGCTTGAGCCTCCATTTCATGCTACAATAAATAATTTATTGTAACTTTATCAACATCATCAATGAATTATGTAAGAATACCTTTTGTTGGGTAGATTTGTTATGTAATATTTATGTTGTTTCCATAGTTAGAAAATGAATTTTCCATAACATCTGTTAGTACTCCAGCGAAGTCATGTCCATTTTGGACACTTCGAAGTAATGAGTGATAAATTTATTTATTTATTCCATAAAGATCAAAATCCTTTAAAAGTTACGGACTTATACTGTGAAAACACAAATGCCTTATTTAATTTCCAATAACTAACTAGCATTTCTTCAATATAGGTCAATGATCTTAGATTCTCTTAACTGTCTTCAATACGCACATCATTCACAAACGATCCTTCAACATAATCATTTGCCATTTGTAAACGAGCTCATTTATTTCCATTGATAATTCCAACCACAAGTTGACAACAATCATCGTCTAATAAATCATCTTGACCCAGGCCGCCTCGACTTCGCGGTAACGGAATCAACATAGTTGTCAATCGGACAACCCCTTAGGCTTTATCCGGTAACCCGCTTACTATTGATAAAGTGGTTGTGTTGAATCAATAACTTATAAGATACCCGCTTTTGCCGAGAACTTTGCTGATATAGAAATAGTTTGTTACTATGGACATTGTGTACTCAAAGTATTTACTTCGTCATCGTTCAAAATTCTGTTATTTTCTAAAATACATGCAGTTTGTGTCTATGTCCAAGAGCTACTTAAGCTAACTTTAGTCGAGATTGAAGAGACGACAAGGACTTCAAAATTTTAATGACTACAATTTTCAAATGATTTGAAACTTTTCAAATGCAGTACTGATTTATGCGCACTAATTGTAGCATCCGCTTTCATTTCAATGAACACTACGACCAACAAGTAAAGTAAGTTTTAGAAACAATTATACGCGCTGTTTAATTCAATGTGAACAAGAATTAGAAAGAAATTGTTAATCCTCAGGCATCGCCGCTAGACAGAAAGCTCATAATGTTTACTTTTAATCGCTTGAATAATGCATACGCGCAGAAACGACGTTTATCAATAACGCGGGTAATCCGGGATCGACCGTTAAGCCCGTGTTTACCCGCTAGCTTTATCACCGGATACATAATGGTAATGCCAGCCATTACGCGTGGTGCAAACTGCAGACGTGTAAGGAAGTTATCTACTTGATAGTGTAAATAATTGTTCGAATTGGGGTTGAGAGTAACATCTCTATGGAAGGTTATAGGTTTATGTAGTAGTTTTTATTTTAATCCTTCTTCTTGGTTTCTTTCAGTTAATAATGTCTTGTCATTTTCTCGACTTTGAAGGTACACTTTAATGAACATGATTTCGCAATGCGCCTTGCGTTATTAAATGTTCCTATATGTATTTCTTTATTACTCTAGTGCAATGTTGATTATTAGCTATCGTTGCTTTTTTTCTCGCTAATTTGTAAAAATCTATAGAATGTTGATTTACAAAATTTACTTTACTTACCTTGACAGTATGCAACTATTACACTTCCATGATATCTCATCTTCTACTTTATGTTCTGACTTTCCTTTTTTGATTTCAAAATTTCACGGCGTGTTATATATTTCTGCAGCGCAGTTCATGGAACATTAGTTCTCATTAGTCTGTCCTCTTCCGTTTTCGTATTGTCGTTACTGTGTATTTCCTCTCATTACTTACACCAGCCCCCTGACTCCGTCACGAGTGGTCGCGGACGCGGTCGCCCGTGACGCTCGCGACACCGTCGATGCAATCGATCGTCCGACGCTTTGTTTTCGACAATTCTATTGGAAACCGTTCGATTGTTGGAAGGAAGTTCACACTTTCTTGATATCCGGAGAATTAGCTGTAAAAAACCGTTTCCCTTTTCTATTTTGTCACGTTTCAAAGGTTTGGACTACTTAGCTCAGATATTTCATATTTGATGGAGGTTTTAAATGTCTTAAACTCCATTATCTCTTTCCATATCAAACGGTAACGAATGTACGGTATCTATACAAGTGACGGTCCGAGAATTTTCTTTTATAACATTAGCGCAAGACATGCTAAAATACTCGTTTTATCGTTTAAATATTTGCTTAGTAACGACAAAACGTGCGTGCTCAAAGCAATAAAAGAACTGTATCGACAAAATGACAACGCATGAACAGTCTCTAATTCTCCTGTGCCCTTTGATTCCCCGAATTTTATGACACAATCATACCGTTTACTAAGTGCACCTGTCGCAATACTTACGCCAGCACACCCACTGTTAGTGTCGGCACGGGTGGCTTCACACAAGTTACGAGTCTGCCCCAGGGCGACTTGCAACGGTCGTTTGTGAACTATGGAAACCATGGAATTCTTACGTCAACTAAATGGACATGATTTGATGCAGTAAGGAAATCTTGATGGAGCTTAGGTGTTGTGCATGCAATTGCTTTTCCTTGTTAGGATTGGTGTGTTTTATGTTCGGCAGGATTTGATATATTCAATGCATACTCCAATTCAATGTTGACATTGTTTTTTTTACGGTGTTTCGACATCTTCTTTGCGCATTTTAATTTTGCTTCTCTGTCTATCATCGCAGCATTATTTGTCAAAGATCTTGCCAAGTTAACTAACGGATGTAGCTGGAGGAGGCAAACAAGTAAATAGTGCTCAAGAATCTCAAGATGTTACAGAGTACTTGAGACTAGAAATCGTGCATTATCGGCATAAACAAATCTACAGCCTAATAACAATGATGAAGCAAGCGCATATAATAATATTCCCAGAGTTAATGCAAGTAATAGCGCCTATATATTGTCAATAATTAGGCAACGCTGGTTTGTACGTGGGAGAGAGTGGGCGCGTTGCAACAGAGATGCATCTTCCGACTCCCTTAACTCATTTAGTTAGTTAGAAGGTCGATAAGGTTTCACTTAAATTGTACAACTTAGTCATAGCGTAAGCTAGTTGAGATGTTGGAGAAAACGGAAGGTACTAATGTATTTTTAATATAAAATTTATAACCACAATTTATTACAGCGTTTGATTTAAAGATAGTAAAGATATACGAAGACGCATCTTTCGAAATGGTACTTTTAAAATACCCTCGTTTCCAGTGATGACCAATTTCCTTTACGCAACTATCTATAAGTATTGGCGTGTGCCCAAAGTCAACATAATTTAGACAGGACAAACTAGAACTCGTCCAATAAGAAACTGGATTCTAAGAATTTTTGTGAATTTGGCTCGTGTCTCTTCGCATTGAGTAACCAAAATGAAAGATAGCTTCCGATGAGCTTTGATGAACCGAAAAGTTGTTGCGGTTGTTTATTGATTACCAGCAATTGGCACTCCCTAGTTGTTTTTATTTCTTTCACAGTTTCTATTGACGTCAACTCTCGTTTGATGTAGTCAGGTATTCTAACATTTTTAGTGAAGATTGGACAGCTATATCGTGATCTAAAATGATTTAGTCTCCATCTATGTATCTTATTAGTCTCTGGCGAGAGCACTGGCTGTAAATATATTTCATATTATATCCGTATTGTATTGGTTTGAAGTAAGATACTAATTAGAATCTGCCTGTGGTTGTTTTGCTGTGATCTTGGTATTAAAAAAAGGATCATTAACTTATCAAGCAATCCAAATTATGATGTCTTAACATAGGTAACGAAGATTAACTCCGCAATCTTCTTGTCCGATCTGTTATTCGTTTGGCACATCCAATATCTATCTGCCATAATACGGAAATGCGCCTACGCAACGCGTTGGACCGGGAAGCAGCGAGTAATTGTAACTCGATATAAATGAAGAGATAACGTCCATTGCGCCGCTTAAGGAAGGATAGTGACCGTTTGATATATTGCTCCGTTGTTTAAGGGTTAATGTAGATTTACGGGCCCTCATTTCTCGCTTATGGTTTTCTGAATTAGCTTTCGTAACTCGGGATGATGCAAAAAGTGGAACTCTTGTAGCATTGTGGTTATCACCTGTGATTTGTAATCGCTTATCAGTTTTCAGTTGATCTTGTTCAGAAGCGTTATCGATTGTTTCATAAATAGCATGGATATCAGTAGAAAGTGACGAGTGATGACTCTTACCAATGAATTTGATAGTCCAAACGGATTTTTCTAATGTACAGTCAAACTAAACTAATGTTGAGCCATCTTATCATCTTGATTTTGTTGCATTGTAAAATTTACAACGTCAATTTTTGAATTTGGGGTAAGGATGACAAATTACAATCCAGTAATTTAACATAAGAGCGTCGGTGGCCTTAACTCCATAAGTGACTTGGAGAGGTCGACTCGTGATCGCAAGGTACCGCACTGAAAAAAATAATTGGTCGCCTGTAACAAGATTGTGATTGTTGTGCATAAACGTCTTGATCCCATACGAGCCTAACAAGACGATAGATACACCAACTAAGACGGTAGATACATCAACTAAGAAGTTGAATCACTAAAGAAATTGCTGTTTGTTACTATCAGTTTCGGTTTATATAACTAATATATTAACTATTGTATTCATTTTATGTCAACTAAGTGAAAATCTCTCTTTGTTAGCTCTCATTTTTTTGAGTGCGAGTTCGACTCCCAGTGTCTCCGTATAGGTACCAATGCGTTTATTTTTTTAAGTTAAGTACTTACTTCCACCTGGGTGTTTTATTAACTGATGCGGTGAAGAATTAAAACAAACCAGCACGTTCCACTACCTTGATTAATGAGTAGATATGTTGATTAAGCAAAAAATCCTGCAGGTTTAAAGTTTATCCAAGATCATCATCTTATTCTTTATCCTGCCACCAAACAGCGTGTTCGCAATGTTCGCATTGTTTCGTTTCGGTGCCCCCGGGTAAGACAACGCGCCGTTGTGGAAAACAATATCATCTACAGTAATAGCTGGAGTGACTGATTCAAGAACAAGGTCAGAGCGTACCCCGAGAAAAAAAACCGGTCAAGTGCGAGTCGGACTCGCGCACGGAGGGTTCCGTGCGACCGTAGAGTAGGTAGGTTTTATATTCCAATTTTATTTTGATTTCGAATCAAAATCAGCGCGAGCCCTACTAACACTTGAGCATTTTTTAGTATTTGTTTTTTTTTCTTCAGGGTTTGCAATTATAATCATATAATCATGACGCTTGTATGTTATACCATATTTCGATACATCAAACATAAAAATACGTTGAAAAAAACGTTTTTTGTATGGGACCTTATTTTTGAGCGATAGAAAAGAAAAATGTTAGTAGCGTTTGTGTCTTGGCTTGGGCCCTTGTTCTTTCCAACTTCGACGAATGAGTGTAAACTATAGTTATCACGTGGTTTTTTTTGTTGATATTTAGTTAAATACGTAAGCAAAAAGATTCTAGGCCGCCAGTAGTTTAGGCTGTGTTGTGTATTGTACGTATAGACGTATGTGAAATACTATACGTATGTGAAATACTTTATTTTACAAACAGATAAATAACAACCAACAAAATAGACAAAAACACAAAAGTAAGTAAGAACTTAACTACCTATTGTAAGTACGTCCTTTTCTTTATTTCAAAACAGAATTCGAAATACAAATATTATACATATATGAGCATAAAGTATGTACAAAGGCGAACTTATCTCTTTAAGGAATTTCTTCTAGTTAACATGAGGACAACGCATGAGTATGGCAAAAAACAAGCTAAGATAAAAAAAAACATAAAACGCAATTGCATATTGTTACTGTATAAAAACTACATAAACTAATTTATACATACAAAAATAATATTGATATAATAACATTAATACACCTACACCTAATTAACTAGACAATCATAAGAGAACAGTTTTATAATAACAAAAGTACCTATACAACTCCTTTTAGTTCCGGCATTCTAATTTCGCACGCTCTGTACTCTAAAACTAGTTTGCTTTGATTTCCTCAGCATCTTTAGCTATCCAGAACATGTCCGTGGACGCTTAGCGGCCCTCATATAAGGCCGGTGCGCAAGCGCTGCCCATGTGGGGACAGCATAACTATCCCCTTTGTTACATGCTTCATTTGTCGCTGCCCCGCTAGAATTGCTCTGAAATACGGTTTCGGATGCCCTTTCTGGAACTGATTTCGTGTTGAGGCTTTGTTCGTCTTTTGTGTAAAGTGACTTGGCCTAGCCAAGTAATGTTTTTTCAATCCGCAAATTCGCTCACTCAAATCGATGATTGCATGGTTCCGGCTATGTAGCATTCACAGATTATGCAAAGAGCCATACTAACATATTGATTCTTAGGAGACGTTTCAAAAACTGGCCAAGTGCAACTTGGATTTCGTCCACTGTACAATATTAAGATCGAGCAAAAAACGCCTAACATTTTTTGTATGGGGACCCCCTTGAATATTATATTTTTTTGATGTTATAGCGGCAATAGAAATACACACCCTGTGAAAATTTCAACTGTCTACCTATTACTGCTCATGACATACAGCCCGCTGACGGACAGACGGACGGACCACACCATACGAAACCATAGAAATAGTTGTACGTCCAAGCAGAATTATTTAAGCTGTAAAATCAATTAGTGTGTTAGTTCATTCATAAGAAGAATATCTTGTGATATAATAGTCTTTCTTCTTAGCGTTTAGGTTAAGTCATTAACCGTTATTAAGTCGCATCCACACAAAAGTAATAGTCATATGCTTTGTTTTATCATTTCCTGTTATTAGGTAAACAATGTAAACAGCCTGCTTTTCTTCTTTAAATCTTTCATTTATAATTAAGATAATTATGTTATTTTCGTAAAATTATCGTCTGATATTTATTTTTGTTTATTGATATCGATTAACAAGTCAAATACATGCATACATACATACATTAAATAACGCCTGTTTCCCAGAGGGGTAGGCAGAGACCACTTCTTGTAATAAACAGGTTTTAGTTCTTATCTGCCTTTAGTGAAATGAATAAATAAATGTCGTTATTAATCGATAAAATAATCGATATACTGCTTGTAAACAACAGTTCTTTCACACGTGGCTTATTAAAAAAAAAACAGCCTATCACTTTCGACTTCGGAACTTGTATTACCCAACGCGAGGGACCAACCGTTTTTCCATTAAAAAACAATTATACCCTTTCCTCATGGCGCAAGCGGTAGCTGTTACAAAAAGCTTTCATCTCGTCTTCTAAAGCTTCATTGTTAGTTTTTTTGATGGCTCTATTATTTGGTAAAGAGGAACGTGACAAAAAATCATACGTGGACCGAGACGGCGATCGGAACGTGATTTTCGAATTTGTACCATTATTACTATTTCACGGACTTGCGTTGTTGAATTAGTCTCTAATATTGACTACCATAACCATCATGTCAGTCTAGGTATAATTTCATCGAACACTATTGCCTGCTAAAACCATGATGTTTTCAGGATATCTTAAACATTAATTACGTAGGTTAGATTAGGTCAGAATTGTGACAACCATACAAAAATTACTCATGCGAGAAATGTCTTTCGATGAAATGTAAATCGTTCGTTTAAAGGTGTTTCGATATAGTAATAGGTTCCCATATTATATCTGTCTTTAAAATAACGTTCAATCGTCTAGGCGGCCACTTGCTAACTTAAGCATTGTAACTTTGCGTAACCTGCCATGAAAGGTTACTCCCATTGTATTGAATACGCACCACCATTGACAAATACCTTTATTATCTTGTCATGTGCATCTATAAGCCTATTACTTTGATTTGAATCTCGCATTGCAATCAATGTCTCTTATTGTAATCCAACTGCATCTACATCGAAAATAGAAAAGTCCCTAATGGCCGTGCTTTGTGTGAAGGGCCGAGTGAAAGTCAGTATTTCGTAAATCAGTCTGTCCATTGTAAGTGTCGATCCAGATTCGTGTGTACATCAATATTTTCTATTAAGACGTGTACGTTATCTTGTCTTAATAACTTTATCAATTACACCAGCAAATTTTAATTAAGTTTACTTGATCGTTAATCCAAAGACAAGATATAACTACCCTTATTTGTAAGTTTAATCACGCTATCGGAACTCGTTACACTTGCCTAGATGATGAACAAGTTGTGCTAGTATCATCGTTTTTTCCAGTTTTCTTTTTAAAAGTAAGTCGCTTAGAAATTCAAATTATCTCTTTGTCGCGTAATGGAGTCTAGACTAAGAAAACAGTTTCGCAGTTACGTAAGTAATAATGCGCGTAATACATAATGCTATTATTGAACAATAGTCGTCATATTTGTCGCGGAGGCAAGTCTTCCCATATTCGTACAGAATGGTATGGAGAAAGTGCACATCCGATGACCAATTACACATTTCTTAGATTGTCGCTATTCTTTCTCCAGCAATATCTCCACGCAACATTTCTTTGCCGTTATTGCCGTAGCAAATACGATTTTTCTTACATAATATTTTATTCTGTACAAATGATTTGACGCTTTCATTGTTTGCTAAGTGTTCCCTCGCGATTCCGTCTTGCGCAATGCCACATGAATTCAAATGATCTTTTTCCGTTTTTCGATTTGCTCCGAGCTTTTTGTTCCGTTTTGGAACCACTTCGAATGTTCTATTCGGTCGATTAAAGCACTTCCTTTAAAGTTATTCTTATTTTTCTACTGGTGTTACATGTATTGACAGCGGATGTGGGTCCTAATAACATTCGTATTGAGTTGTATTTGGAAATGCTCGGACTAAACGTGTTTTTATGATGCAGGTATTCACCGTCAACGACAAAGTGTAGCGAGTGAAATGTTTTGATATAATTAAACAAGTGTTATGTAAGTATTGGTAAGTAGACAAAATTATGCACGTGCAGGATACAATTAGGTACAACATTAGTAGTTATCTGATGTTGAGTTTTAATCGTTCTTTTATATTCTTACATTAAAGAACTGTATCACGGTACGATTGATGCCAGTTATGACAGGTGGGAAATTATTTCCAATGGGTGCTGTCTTAAATTGAGACCACTTTGTAAAATTTGCCACTCATTGCAATAATGGCAAGCGTAGCTCTATCTCTAATTGGATTAAGAATTCTAGATAATTTAGGTTATGTGAATGTCAGACTGATATCTTGTGATTCGAAAATTTATCAAGAATAGACATTTAGATGTCCTTGAGAAGGACAGCATACTATTATTATTGCTGTTGTCTTTATCCTCCCTAGTGAATCGCTAATTATATCAGATTCTAAGAATGCTCGGTCACACTTCCTCCGAACTTGTCCCGCGCCTGTTCCGCCTGGACGCGTGTTCGGTTCACAACAAAAATAGAAGTTCAACACCGAACCATTCGACAAGAAAAAGCCCTGCCAAATACACAAAAAAACACCATCGTTCCATTCCTTTCTGACTAATGCTTAGTAACTATTCACGTCGCTGTAAAGTTTATCCTGCGATAAAACTTGAACAGTGCAAGAATTGTGACCGTCTCTTTCCGTCGCAGTGTTTATGTGGGTGGTGAGGGAGACGGAATAGTAGGGCGCACTCCGCGTGGCCGTTGGTGCGGCGTTTGAAACGGATCGGAACAGTTTGCAAGACGCCGGCCGCGCGCACGGCCGACTCACGCAGACCGTCCGTTGCGCTCAAACCGCGAATTTATTCCAACTTTTTATATACATTTACAGTCTAATCATAAGACAGTGCCTTATCATTAATGGATGTGCGAGTGCATGCATGGATTAACAACTTTCAAGAACTAAAACTGCGACAAAAGTGACGGCGTGTGGATTTTTGTGGCATCTTGCGTTTGTGTCCTTTTGGTTAGAATTTAATTTTGCAATTGACTTTGTTTGTCTTTCTTCTTGGGCTTTGTTGACTGCGGGGCGAGGCTGGAGCACGTTTCGACCCGTATTGGCACGAGCCCTTAATAATAATAGTGCACTAAACCAGTTTGCGAGCGTTTCGCCTGTGGTTATCCTGACTTACATATGCGGGCACCTTTCTCGTAAAAGAAATTCAAGATTATTTCGTATGAGAATAGTATACCCAAACATAATATCTCACCGAAATGCTTTGTTCTTTATAATAATAATAATATTTCTCCTCTTGGGAATATGTTTTGTTACTGGTTTTTATCACTTGTCTGACACATGATATCAAATTAATCTTCGTTATCCGTCATTGCTGCCACTTTTATCCAACCTATTATTATACATCACTTTCCGTATTTCTTTTTTATCTGTAGCTAATCCAACCGAAACACCTTGACCGTTTAACTCTGCTCCGATGCAGACTTTCCGTTCCGAGGTCAATCGAATCCTTATACGGTCTTAGTCAGCAATTAATATATCTAGTCGTCCATGTATTGACATTTGAGCACTAAGATATAAATCAACAGATAAGAGAAAAAAATAACGATTGCTAATATAGGAGGAGTTAACAGTAAATTACTGTCTGAAGAAGTGGTAATTAATTGTGCTCAAGTGCATGTAAACAACGTCGCGTGGGCAAGTCTAGCGTCTCTTATTTACGAAGACGTTCCTTTAATTATCTAAGGGCACGTTGTTTCCGCGCCTGCGCCGTGGGCAGTAAATCTCGCTGGTCTCCGTGCATCTGTCATCCGTACTTTATCTGTAACGATCTCGTTAAATCGACTCCAGAATCCGCCCGCAGTCTCTGCCACTTGTTGCACGCTCCACTACACACAAACGTGACTCCATTCAAGTTTTTTACCACAGTTTTATCTAACAGAATCCGTAATTCAAATTGCACAATTTTATTTCAGCAATACAGTTTTTGTATGTTCCTATTGCTGCTCCGTTCTGGACTGTTTCTAATCCGGCATTTCCTCTGAGTCACATGAGTATTAACTAGTGTCATACTGTATGAGACTTACGTAACCGAAGAATGGCAGGCTTCCAACACTGTCACCTTTGAATTTAATGCTTTCATGAAAGAAAACGAAGGTTGAGTGAACCTTGCAGACGGAACGTCTACCGAAATTATGTTATGTAAAGCTAGAGGCATTACGTTGTTAAAAGATCTGATGATGGACATGATAACGGTTGACTGGTCAGGATATTAGAGAAATTAAAGTTTGTGGATGATTCACCTGATGTGTAAAACCACATATTAGTGTTGCAGCGTGTTGTGGCTGGCTATTTTCTGCTCAATTAGTTAAGTTTCTGATCGTTGGCTTTCAAGGTTTATTAAGCTAATCTTAACTGCGTGATTTAAGTGGCAAATACATGCTTTTACGGACACCCCCGACAGCATGTGCAGGCATAGCATTGAATAATAATTTATGTTTGTAACGCGGTTAATGATCAACACGACAGGATGTGGGTTGATATTAAACATAATACGTTTCATGAATTATCTTTAGATTTGTTGTTATTATTTATTGTTTCATTATTTTAAAACAGTGGTAAAATAACTAATCAATTGTTCCACCTGTTGTTACATTGTATGCGGGTGTCGAGAACCTGCCTTCGCATTTTAACCTCCAAATCTTGCGATATTGGATTTGTACATGAAACAATGAATAAGTTATTAAATAAATAATTTTATTAATAAACCAAAAATACCATAAAACAGTCCCAACATGTAGTACATTCAAAAAAGGACGTATTCAATTTTATTGCTTAACAATTCTATACAATATTAGACACAATTTAGCTTTCTAACAATTTATTGACCATTCAACGTATTGTTGCTCTGACTGTTACATGAATGTAATGCTTGCATGCTTTTCATAATTCACTTTATCGGTCGTTATAATAAATAGCCCGACTATTCCAAAAGGACACAAGTAACATTCCATAATTTTAGTCGAACAAACGAACAAACAAAACAAGTGATGTAAGTGCTCTTAATACAACTAAGTACAAAACAAAAGTAAACGAAAATTATTCTTGTATAAATATTGTTATACAATACATAGATTAGTTTTTGGATTTCTACAAAATTCTCACCAAGGGTGCAGCCACGATTCTCGCTGAAGCATTCAACGTTTCGCAAGATGATACAAGCATATAGGTAAGTACAAAAAGTTTGCACAACACAATATGACGGAAAACTGAAATCATCAAACATTTACTCGCCACGTAACTCGCTGCTTAAGGAAACTTACTCATACAAACGGAATTATAATTAAACGTTCTAAAGTTAATTGCTGCTTCAAAATTTGTTCCGCTTTGAGCGTTGTCATCTGCTGAATTGTTTGCAGTAATTTACAAAATCACCCATCGTATCGAATGAGGAGAAAGAAGCTAAGTAGACCAAAGTATTTAGATAGTAAAATTTGGAGAGCGCAATTAAAAAAGAAATTTTAAACGTTTTTGAATCAACGTTCATCGAAAATTAGATTGATACGATTATTGCTTTTCGAATAACCCTTGAGTTTAACGAGTTTGTTACACACGCTGGATACTGGTGGTTATAAAATAGTTATTGGTTGTTTTACAACTCGATTTACAATGAACTAACTAAGATTGGTGCCTTACTAACCTAGTGACCTCATGCATTTACGATTGTGATAGAAAAAAAAATGCTACAACTCTTGTTGGGTTGCCAGTAACTTTTCGATCGCAATAACTGTTTTGGGAGCTGGTTTTGAAAAGATTGGCAGTCTGGTTATACAAGTAGCCAATTATTTTAAAATCCAATTACTTTGAAAAAAAGACGCGCTGTTAACGATATGTGTATGTAGTTATTTAGTGGAATCACGATTTTTCCGCAATCGAAAAAAATAACTTACTACTCAAAAGTTTTTTTTATCATTTTCCCTATCTTATGCCTTACAAATTTCAACATGTAGGCATGCCTGCCTTTTTATTTTCTCTCCATCAATGCAGGTGTATTACCATCATCATGTTAGCAGAAGCACGTCCACTGCTGGAAATAGGCCATCCTCAAAGATCGCCACTGACCTGTTTTACTTGCATTCTGCTGTTTGATGCGAACCATATCGTAATTTAATTTATAAAATATGTGTATGTAGTATATGATTAGATTAAAAGTATATCCTCATTTCTCCATAATTATATCCTTCAAGACGATCCTTATTGCCATTTAGACCCACTACCTGTCATATCAGGTGATCATGAAAATGAGGAAATCGTTTGATAACGATGAGTACTCATTTTCCTGGCCACTGCTTGCGCCTGCGCAGGTTTCGGCGCGTCCGGTTGGCGCAACTCTCTTCACGCCCCAGTTCCGCCCGTTAATTGCGATTTGTTGTGCTTACCGCTTTCCGACGACATTACGCTTTTGTTTTTGTTTTTTTTTCTAGAATTGACTAATTTTTCGTTACTGGCCAGTTTGAATTGAAAGTGATACTTGCTGTGATGCTTACTGGTTTTGTGGTACAGGAAAATTATCGGAGTAGTACATATGTTCACTATTATGTTAAAAAGATGTTGGATAATGCTAAGGTGTGAGTACCAAGATAATTTGTTCTATTGTTCATCAAATCATCACAACAATTACAGTTGGTTTTTTTTTTTGTCATATTGTCTTGATTATTTAGTAGTTATAACACCTTTGTTAACAGACTGTTAAATCTTAATCGGCTGATAGTTAATATATTTTAACAAAATTCAAACTTCTAATCTGCCGGTTATATTTGGTGAACTCAGCACTAAACCTATCAAAAATTAAAAGACTGACTCTCATCGGCATAGTCTGCTTGAATTTTATTAACTTCGATTTTAATTTCATGTCCTTGGGTTTTAACCGGAAATTTATTCGTCACTCGTGTCCGGTGTCATGCCACTTTGTTGCTATATTAAGCTTTATTCTTAGCCGGTTATACACCAGTCATGATATCAACCGTATTTTTGGTAACCCTATAGATCAATCCAATTTTAAAAGACTAGTTAATGTAAAACCGGCCGTTAACGAGCCCCAAAAAGACCGAACTAATAAACTTGTAAGTTACTGGAGCACTTTCTTAAGCGATTCAATTTAGAGTAACATGCCTATTACTCGATAGTTAATTATTTATCGATCGATTGCGATTATTGGAAATTACTATACGGATATGTTTTTTTTCGACTTACCGTGTTCTCGATTCTACTATCTATCTCTTTATCATATCATAACAGGAGAAATACACAAAAGCAGGAAGACACGATTACTTTGATGAGTGAAGATGAGTAAGCTAGTGAAACGGTCGTATTTTGCATTTAAATTGATCATGCCAGTTAACAGATCTGTACAAGTGATGGTAATGTTGGTGAACTTGATAAAATGTCGGTTCATCCATCAGCCCGCCAACAATGGCCGCCGAAATCATAGTGTAATCCAACAACCGTTACTCGTTGCAGTCGGTCGCCATCCGGACCAGGTCACTTTTTATACCACGATCTACGTTGGCAAATTTAACTGTGAAAATGTTGCCTGTTAATAAAGTTAAACTTCCTGATTAATTAAAAGACTATATGGGTGAGCAGTTGATGAAGAATATAGTAAAGTTATGATCTTCTCGTATAAAAGATAAATTGCTTAGAGATACAAATAGTTATAGTTGATAAAGATCAAAGTATAATTATTGATCTTCGTGATTATATAATAGATGATTTGGGTAGGAATCTTTATGAACATTGTGAAGAATGAGACATGTTTCATTGACCCCAATGTCAAAGATTGAGAAATACATCTAAATTATGCTGATCTTCCGGACATGTGCTTCAAAGATGCAACAGCTGTTGCAGTCTTTAATTTATTTTATTTCGAACGTTAGCTGCGATACGTCTTTCCAGTCAAGCAAAATGTTTAGATTGTAAACGGACAAAAGATTCAAGAATTTAAAATTAATGAACAATTTTAACCAAGTTTCGCTTGCCATATTTACTGATTGTTTTACGTTTCGCTTTACGAATTATAGCAATTATCGAAAGTTGATTTGAAAGTTGACACTGACCCGCACGGTTGTAAAAATGTTAACAATATCTATTCTGTAGCTTGATTTGTTTTAATCTACTAGTAAATCGTAAAAATGTTGCCTCGGTGTTTATTTATTTCTCCTCATTGTGCTGTTTGTGTTTACTAAACAGTTACAACTCATACTTTTATGACAAATAATTGTTGTCTGTTTAGATTTCTACGCAAACAAAGTTTCACATGGCCAGGATTTGCTACTTTGTTTGATTCTTTCATAAATGCTTTGCGAAATACATGCTTTGCTGCATTATCTAGCGTACGGTAAACCCTAAACAATCTGCAACGTTCTAAAAATACTCATTAAATCTAGTTTTTTGTTTTAACTGTCTCGGGCATCGTCACACAGAACGGTCTCCTCAGCTGCTAATTTAAAGATCTTCAAAGTCCCCTAAACCTTTTCTTTTGCTTTTGAATATTCAGCACAAAATTAGGTCAATTAATTAATCAATTGTAGTGTGTTACAATTTCCTTTATCAAAATATATTTCCCTTCATTTATTCATCCTAACATTTCGCTTTTTTCGGTCGACCTAAAACAATGTTTGTGCACAAACATGACTTCTTATCGGAGTACAAACAGCCCCTCGCCATGTGGTTCACTTTGGTCGCGAGTGTCGCGACGCGTCCGATTGATGAGAATCAGCAAGTCAAGGTTGCTTTTTTAAGTAAAAACGAATTTAGAATCTAAATTTTTCAATGTAGTACGAGTATATGGATTAAACTGTGATGGTTTTAAATTTCGGGTCATTGGTATTGGATTAAAATTACCTTAGTACCAAGTTTTAGGATAATGTCTTCATAATTAAAGCGGTAACATTGTTTTATAAACAGAACAAAGAGATTGCGGCCTTGTATTCGTTCAATTAGGTTTTACTTACGTATCAAACTTCACAAAAAACTATTCCTAGAAACACAAACCGCTCTACCATCTACACTTATCAATAATTTGAAACCAAACCCTTAGCAATTAGACAATGTTTCTAAGCTGTCAAAATCAACGCAAATAATGGGTTAAGATCATTCCGTTTATTTTTTACCTTGACGTTTGCGTGTGCGCAGGCCTCAGGTAATTAAGGCTTTCGGCGCACGCCGCACTCCGGTGTTGTGTCGGTGAAGTTTGAAACAGTTTCACGGTTCTCAGGCATTTTTGCAATTTTATTCGCATTAGGATTTCAAGGCTATGTTTGTATCTGATTTTTAAGAGGATTGTGAAGCTAAAAAAAATCATACAAAATGCGTTATCATTTCTCTCCCCTTAAATCTAGTCCAATTTTTACGACTTTTGAATATTTTGTAGATATTATGAAAAACTAGGTCAGTACGTTTTCCTTTCCAAGAAAAAAAATCTTGAAAAAAAGAAATGGAAACGTACAGTCAAGGACTTTAAGTGTTATGCCACTATGGAACCCTGTCATAATGACAGTGTCAAACCTCATGACAGAAATTACTCTTAAATGAATGATTAACGTTATGCGACAGGGTTCCATAGTGGCATAACAATTAAGGTCCTTGACTGTACAGACTTAGTTTGATAATTACTTGATTAGGGACTTGATTTAGGAGGTGAGAAATGTTATGGCCCGGAGCTAAAATAGGTTGGTTTTTTTGAAAGCTACGCGATTTAGGCGTTGGTTCACAATCCTCTTCAGTTAGTCATTATATTCTTGAAGTAGCATTCGATTCTTCATTAGCAAGTGTTGTCGTTTTAAAAATAAAGAAAGCCACGTCTTCGCGATTGTAATGTGTCATCGAAACCTTACAAGCTATGGATCGATCGAAAACAAATTTGCCAAAGTAACTTGCGCATAACCGAAACCCCTTTGCAAACCCACGTTAGCAAACACGGCGTGTTTACCAACCTACTTGCACTACTTTGCTCACGGTCAAGTGAAATGCTGATACCTCCTTAATGGGCAAACATTTCGGCTCACGAGAACATCTCGTTATGAATAAGAATTACTAGCACGAAAGGGCTTTCTAATTACCCTTCTTTGTGGACTTGACGTGTAACAACACCAGTGTTACAATAACTGTGACTTCTTCAGAGTCTTCTACTGATTGAAGATCTTCAATTTCTGGCTGAGGGTGTTCTATTTCTACTGTACAAATGAGGTCGAATGCAGATTAATCTAATGTACAATGGATGTCAAAATGGTGATAGGGCTCACACGATTTGTTGTTGTAATATACTGAAACCAATTGAAGATGAGTACCCTATTCAATTCGTTATCTGAGGAGAATTGAACGTTTATTGGAGAAAGAGCAATATAGCGGTGTTTTCGCTTTATAAGAGTGATTGGCGAAGCAAGCATACGGACTCATTTGGGACCAATCAATTGGGTGGGATTCTCCGGGTTATAATACCAATGAAAGGTAAATTCCTAACAGCGCAATTGGACTTCGAAATTTCCATAAATTCCAAGATTGAGCTTTGAAATGATTATGATTGATTGATGCTCTTTTTAGGAGTCAGTCATTTGTGTGGTCTAGGACATGAAACTAAGGTGTTAACCCTGAGTTGGCTGTGACATGTTGTAGTGAAAGAAGTATTCGGCAAGTACTGTCTTATTCCAAATTAGCCTTCACCTGTGCTGAACCACATTCCCGTCAAAACAACAGATTAAACTTTCTATCCAATTATATACCTATGTTCTCGTGATGTCAGTATAAAACTCCGTTGAGGCATTTTTAGAAACCACATTTAATTATAATCTGATCTAGCGTGATATTTTTTACCCGAAATAAATGTCAAACGGGTTCTATTTTTAAACTGACCGCCGCGCGCGCCGATAAATCCATCTTGTCGATGCTCCGGTTAATAGGAACAACGACATCTTAATAATTTCCTCCTGCTTTAATGGTTGTCTATTGACGCTTCCTGTGGGAACTAATTGAACAAGGAAACGTGATGTATTGTTCTCGTCACTTTATAAAAAGTAAACTGTTACAATAGTTAAACGATGATCTTTTTGCTTCCTGTAGATCTAGACTACTTTCATCGATCTCAAAGATTGCAGAAACCAACAAAGCTGTGTGAAGTTGATGTACTGTTTTCCTTTGCGGAAGCGCTTGTAAAAATCGATTAGGAAGTTACACTATGTTTTTTTTGCGCATGGGGCTATTTTTTCAATTCTTAGATAAAATTATCTGACAGTTAAGTAATCGCTTTCATTTCCTTCTTCATCTGAAAGAAACGAACATTGCTTAACTTGATCCGACCAATACTGTACGTATGAATGTAAATTCTTATTTGTACAAAACGCAAAATCAAAATACAATATTTATAAAGTAGTCTTTTCTTTAGATTGAAAAATCAGACTAAAAAAAACTTGCCTACTTATATTCTACATTCCTCTATGATACATTTATGACAATGATCTGCAGAATCTTATTACTAGCAACAGTCTCGTGTTATCCGTCTTCAGCTTGAAGCAAAAAATTCTTATCACCCATATCTACAATAATGACAATTTGTACGCAAATTGGATAATCTACCGGCCAGTCCATCACGTTCTATCACCACGTAGCTACAATCTGGCTTCTCCCTCGATTACGGGTCATTTCCAGCTGCCGCGGGCGGTGCTCAATAATATGAGTCTAGATTTAATAAAAGCGGACGGTAATGCTGGAGAGAGCTGCGATAAAGTGTGAGGGTCGATGCTCACTCATTATTTTGTTAGCGATTTGAGTGAAAACACTTGGAAATCGAAGAAAATTGCTGGTTACAGAGTTATGGGTATGACCAGTCCAGTGTCCGCTCTTTCGCCATTTCCAACCATTTGAATTTTGGAAATTTAATGTCATATAAAAATAACTTAATGTGTTATTTCCTGTTCGATTTTGCCTGCTTTGAAAAAACCCATTGAGGTTTCCGATATTTGTCATCATAAACGCGTTTGTTGATTTGCCAACAATGGGCAGTTTACAGGCGGAATGCGAAATATTTTATAGACGACTTGCCATCAATAATGCGTTTGGCCTGAATGCTTTTCTATAGCCTGCATACAATGGAGCCCCTGGCCTGGTGTTTAATAGATTATCGCGAGTAAGAATCTAGGTTATTTGCTGCCAACGGACCTGTCAATGCTGCCTCCATGCAATGAATGTTCTTAATCCACTTTATGGCTCATAAAGGCCTCCCTAAGCCCCCTATCGGCGCTTCTAGCATACAATTTGCCGGCCAAGACAAATAGTATCGGCCATTCATCTGACACTATGAACACGCAATTTCTCCTGATCCGTTCAAATGATAGCCGTAGTATATGAGCTGTAATATAAACTGTAAACTCAGCCTTTTCCTTCTGATTGACTGTTATGTTGCAACAGGAACTGAAAGTGGTAGTCCCAAGTCATGACTTCATAGCAGTAGGTACCTTGAAATTTTAATAACGTTCATAAACTTTTATATGGTGTTAAAGGGAACTGGTAATATTAAACACTTAAGTGTCTCCATAAATAATAAATAATATCAAATATCAAGTAAGCATGAGAAGAGAACTAATTTAGACGCGGCTTGAAAATGCAGTTTAATTGCAAGGGAAAGTGATTATATTTTTATTTCATCCTTATTACAAGCAGCATAACGTTACCACATCTCCGCTGCTAATGAGACGGATTTTTTTTGCCACCGATGCAAAAAGAAAGGTCTTATAAGTTTAACGCCGTAAAATAAAAGCTTGAATTTTTTTTCTTGTACCTCCCATGCCATTATAGCAAAAGTACTTTTTAGGGTTCCGTACCCAAAGGGTAAAAACGGGTCCCTATTACTAAGACTCCACTTTCTGTCTGCCTGTCACCAGGCTGTATCTCATGAACCGTGATAGCTAGACAGTTGAAATTTTCGCAGATGATGTATTTCTGCTGCCGCTATAACAACAAATACGAAAAACAGAATAAAATAAATATATAAGTGGGACTCCCATACAACAAACATGATATTTTGGCGTTTTTTGCTGGATAATGGTAAGGAACCCTTCGTGCGCGAGTCCGACTCGCTTTTGGCCGGTTTTTATTTATTTATATTATTACATTGATTGAGGTATCATTGGATAGCTCTTAAAAAATAATGATGGACATGTTATGTTTGCGTCATTGTTGTGGGCTACATGCCCCTTACAATTAGTGTTATTAATTAGTTACTAACAATTAGGATTATGGAACTACTAACAATATAATATGAGTGTAAATTTACTCGAAATAAATGATTCTATTCTATTCTATTCTATTCTATTGTCAATTTTTAAATTTTTAGATTTGAAAGTGTAATTTTTCAATCTCTCTCTCTCATCAAAATCGGTCTAGCCGTTTCAGAAACCATAGGGACATACACACATTATGCATGTTTATACTTATCTGAACATACAATTTATTAAAATTTTATGCTCACATAAACCGTCCAGACAATGTTCGGAACTCTCACACATGTTCATACTCTCCATTATCTTTATCGGATAACGTTTGAATGGACCACGCTCTCATACACTCAAGATGCAGCTAATTGGAGTCTTCATTCAATGGCTCATTACAACGAGCGTGGGCTAAACACAAACGGGGTTGCATCTAAGCTTGGGAATAATTTCTCAAGCTTAGATGCAAGAAGTCCTTTGAAAGATAGTAGAATAGTTATTGTGGATGGTAAAACAAAAACCGTTACGCAATTTAAATTAAGTGCTGTAGCAATAGCTGTAGAAGAAATTACGAAATATGCAAAAGAGTGGGACAAAATACATAACAATAACAACATTACAGGGTTAAACGAAGCGTAGATAATACACGAAATTCATTTTAATGTATAGAGAAAATTGATGCGTGGTTAGAGAAACTTTGGAAACCTTAAACATCTAAATTACTTCAGTAACTCATGCTAAACGGAAACAAAAGGTTTTTGGGAAGACCAAAGTTAACATCGGGTTTATGTTAAAAGAGATAAAGTTCTCGTTTTATTTGGTGACAGAATTATAACCAAAAGTCAATCGGAAATCAAAACTAATCAGAAATAACTTTAACTAGATTAAAGCTTGTTTCACAATCTCATGAACATTATCGGACTGATAAATTTGTCTTATTCTTTCGTATAGGAAAGGGAAGCGATACCTTAAACCGGCAGATACAATTTTTATGGATATAGACATTCATCGCTGTAGGTAAATGCTGCCTTATAAAAACCTATTTATTTTATTTCCATTCAAATTTCTATTAGCCTGTTAGTTTCTTATCTCCGCTCCTTATTCTCTCTAATCTACTGTTCCTTAACGAGTGATTGATCAATCATTAGAGATGGATAAACGCAACATAAATGAGGTGAGGAGCGCCCGTGGGACGTAATACATACAAAATGAACCCCACTAAGGTTATTTATTAAGACATTTACGGCACGTGGGTGTAAAGCGCTAGGTTTGTTAAGAAATTGTTCCTTTCAGCCACTATTATAGCTTACTCTACTTCGTTTACATAAAATACCTTATTTGGCATCAAGACCACGTTATCGTCTTTTGTTTTCTTGCAAATTGTGTTCCGTTTTGTTTGTTTGTTTTCGTTGTTCTAAATTTGGGGCATTACCGTATTGTATAATAACCCATTACAAAATGTTTGTTGAAATACAAATGTTATGTATGACTGTCTCATTTATGATCTGTACGTGACCATTGTCATGTGTTAATAAGTTATTGGATTTGATAAGGATTGCGAAAATTAGCACTTAGCTTTATTTACTTGTAAATAAATACGTTACGCATATAACTAACTTTAATAACAGTTTATAACTTTATTGCGGGTCGGCTTTCGCCTTATTAATTCCAATGACGTGGTTGTCTTATTAATTAAGTCTTAAATGCTTTATTTATTATAAGTACCTATTACAAATGTCCTGGTTATAATCTGATGCTGCATCAACTATTTCTTTATCTTCTTCTAAAAGTTTATCACTAAAATGCTCAAGACAGCGGTTTCTGACACTTAGTGGTTTGCTTACTAATTGTAACTCAATGCTGATTATATCATCGACATAGCGAGCAGCGGGGTTTTGCATCTATTTCACAGTGTGAATTCTTACCAGGAAACGTTTGTTCATTTGTCTGCAGTCAGGTAGTGTTAGTTTAGACAAAGACTAAGTTTTATTTGCCACGGAACGCATTGGAAAGCGAGAAACTTTCAAATGGAAACTTACTGTTACGGGTACAATTGTTAGTCCTTAATACAATTCACCTACTAAACATAAGTTTGCTTCAGGACGAAAAAGGAGTTAGTTAGTGAGGGCGAATAGTTATGTTTCCTCGTCATCATTTTTGTTGGTTATTTTCATATTGATCATCAATCATATAATACAGTAAAAAGAGGTAGATATGCTATACGCACTTCGATAGTGGCACCCTAAAACCAAGCCAATTGGTATACCTCTACTTAGTCTTGCGCCGTCAACGGAACCGTGAACTAGTCTGCAGAGCAACATATGCTCGTCTCTGTTTCGCTCCCGGAAATTAGCATACTATCCTGCTTTCACTTGTCTTTTATGAATTAGTGTGTAATTGCAATATTTACTGATTATGTGTGCGTAAGACGGGCCATTTTTACACGCGGAATACCTTATAGGTAACATATCTACCTCTTTTTATATTATATCATTGTTGATCATAATGTTTGTCATCAGATGACCGTCAGATGAGACTACCTCTGTGAAATAAATAAACGTATCCTTAGGTAAATTTTAAAAGCACATACAAGTTTGAGGTTAGCAGAAATAGTGCCAGAAACCTCTACCTTACCTACCCTCTAATACGTACTCTCTTACAGAAAAAAGAGACATGTAAGTATACGGATATACACCTCTTTCTTATTTAAAGCTCATGTCGGTGCAGTTCAAAAGAACACATTATTTATTATGATACCACGAGGCCACCTCTTTGATCTTTTATTTGCTATTTACTTTCTTCATTCGGTCCTCAGTTTATTATTCCATCTTTCCTTCAATAAATTAATATACATTCTCCAAGATTCTTCGGTTTCTCACATTTCCTTGCGGCATATCGTAACTGTAGGAGCTTTTAATTTATCCGTCATTCAACCTTTTGTAACCGGACCCCGGCTACGGACTAACGAACCCTCCTGTCCGGCAAATGTTTACGTTTATAATGAGGCTTCATCTTATTAGGTCATCAGTTTCCTTTTACGTAAACTTAGGTATGAAGTTAATAAGATTGATATTAGATTTCTAGACACGTGTTTGAGAAGAATTAGAAATTGTTATATTACGGGACAAATGATCTTTATTCGTTACTTCAAAAATTATTCCGTAAAAAATTAAACGTCTGAAGACGTTTCATAGTGGGATTGAGTATTGTCAGTCTTTTTGTCAATGTTTTTTGGGACAATAAATCCAGGTTTCTTTCTTACACTTTTAAAGAGTACTGAAAGGATTTTAAAATCAAGTAATAGCTGGGTCAAAATCTTTTTCGATGCACTGAAATTCTCCACTCTGTCACGATCGTAATTTTTTTTATATCTAAATAATTGTTTATTTTATTTGAGTCAGCATAATTGCCAAACATCGTCAAACAAATAAAATATTACTTCCTACAAAAACAACCACTCTGTCACATTTCCCGGGGACAAATTTCAATGCAACTAAAAAGATTTGGACCCAACTACCAAGCACCTTTTCATTTGTGTCAGTCGACTTCTGTTCTTCAGACCCGATTCACTTGAAATACATCTTGATATGCAATCTTATCAACACGATTGTGTGTCAGTTGCTATGTTGCATTGATAAAGACAATGATTGTTTTTGTTGCGCTCTAACTACTTTATGCTAAGATGGATGCTATCAAATGTATGTATGTAAAACCAGTTATTGTTCAAACGGGAAAATAACAAAACACAAAATAGTCACAAAACATATGAGCAAAGTCATTCCAATAAGCTGATGCTAAAGAAAAAAATATCGTGAAATCATCAGGTTACACAGAGAGGGTTGTTAAAAATGGCTAGGGGTCGTCTTTTAAGGACATTTTAGAGCAAGAATTGCTGGTCAATATTACGGACGTCTCATTATATTACACAAAATTCGATTAAGACAGCTATTGTTGCAAAATTACCGTTTAAACTTGCTCGTCTACGTGCACCTTAAAGCTACTTCTAAATAATTCCGCCATCATTATCATAGACAGTTAAGGTGTTCATGGACTCATGGGCACTTGTAAAGCGTCATGAGCAATAACTGCGTTAGCACGTTCAGGAGCATTAACAACTTCGACTTTACAATTTGAAGAGTCAATAGCACTAACACCACTAAACCCGTCCTCAATAATACTGCCCTCCTACGGAAAAAAGGCACATCTTCTTTATGAATTGTATTGCACTTCCAACCTTATTATTACCCTTGAGAGTTTAATATGCTTCTATGAATTAATTGCACTTGTGCCTTTTCTCCGTGCGAGGGCAGAATAGTCAAACTGGCAGCTACAACTTAGTAGCCAGTGAGAACTGTTTAATTTTCGCGGCTATCTGCATCTTTATTGGTTTAGTGCGCAGTAAAGATAGTGCGCTTGCACAGTGCACAGTGCAGCAAACGGGAGTTGTTTACTGACGCGGGTTGGGATAGGGCGTCAACAATAAAACACTTTCAAATATGGCTTTACATGTCTATGATCTGCTGTGTGATTGACATGCTAATTGGAAGATGAGAGGAATCATTTTGTACGTCAATATCTTACTTTCATCTTTCTTCAGGAAAGAAATAAAGTACCTAATACATTTATTAGCTTAGAATTGTAGGGCCGTAGACTTTATTTGTTGAGCGCACAAATTGTCTCGCTACCGAAAGTTTATTTCATTTCAAATGACCAACATTGAAATTTTGTTACTTTACATTTTTAGTGACAGAGTTTTTTAGTGACTCATCGTAAAGGTGCAAAAAGTAAACAAGACGACTGCTTTTTAGTTTCTAAGCGTTTCAGTCCAGGCCTGTATGATATAAATAATGAAAGGCAATCCAGCTGCGGGCGTACTTATGCTAACATTATAATGAATTAAAAGTATTTTGACCTAAATATTCGCTGCACATACGTCTACTGATGTCGAGCCGCTTCCCCATTCTCCGTCTAGCCTGCGCAGGCCCGTTACACGTGCTCCCGACCGTTCCCACGCCCCGTGAGACCGATGTAACTAGACACATATACTGTTTACGACACTTTTGTTTACTTCATCATGTCAATTTACAGCTTCAAATTTATCAGTACGATAAATACTCTTTCTAAGTTTATTAAATTAGTTAGCATCATCAAACGTTCAGGCAGCTTTATATAGAGCAATGGCTTCATTATTATTTTCATCGGCAACTAAAGGCCCATTTTTTTTATGTACTAGTTTCTTAAATTAATATTGTAAATGCAAAAGAAACTATTGTTTTTTACGCTTTTACAGATAAATCACTTGACCGATTTTAATTTAAATTGATACGGAGATAGATAACCCTGAAGAAGAAAATAGGGTACATTTTATTCCAAAATTTGCAGTTGCCGAGGGAATAGCGAGAAATGAACTTCTACGCGGATGCAGTTGCTGGTTTTTTTTTTATACATCAAGTAAATATAGTGCAGGAAAGTTGTCATAAACGGACAAAGAGCATAAAACGTGACTCATGCATTATGTGTTTAAGGAAATGTGTATACGTAAAATGGTTCAAATTGATATAAATATTAATAATGGCACATAATTTAAACATAATGACAGCCGTAAAATGAACGTAATTATATATGCTTGGTGAACTATTAATCCAATTATTTTGCGTTTTGAAAGTAAGACTCGACTTCCTAAATAACTTGAATAGCAGTAATTAAAATGTTGCAGTCAACGTGTGGTTCATATGACATTTCGAAACCATGATTTAATTGCTCTTAAAACATGTTATTTGACTTACGCAAGTTTTTTTTATATGAAGTTCTTGAAAGATTGTTCGTGTGTAGATAACATTTGAATTCGGAGTGTTTTGGACAACACAGTGCCTTCTAGACTGATGGATTTCTGTTAACATTTTAAATACCCGTTAATCGATCAAAATATCTTAATTATAATACGCAAGAAAGTAAATGATGCTTATTGTATTTCAAAAGGTTAATAAACGAATACTAAGCGTTTATAATCGTCCATCAGTGTATTAGTTGAGAGTGCATGTACATACATGACCAAGCTGTTCCTAAAAAGGCAAGTTAAAAGCGAATTCAACAATCTTTTCTTGAATACAACTGAGGCCCTTGCCAAGATGCATTACGCTACCTAGCGTTTCTATTCGTTACGTTTTTAAACCAATCGCGTCACTGGTAGATCACGTGACTTTTCGTACCACGTCATCTACCAGTGACGCGATTGGTTTAAAAACGAAACTAATAGAAACGCTAGTTAGCGTAGTGCATCTTGGCAAGGGCCTCTGGCTACGCCCTGCCAAGATTCAAACGCTACTAAATTTTCTATCGCTCAAAATGTATGGGGTATCATGTCATTCTAGTGCTTTACGATAAACTACGTGGTCTACTGTCATCCCGTACATTTTGAGCGATAGAAAAGAAAAACGTTAGTAACGTTTCCATTTTGTCTAGGGCCTCAGAGGACATTAGACATTAACAACTTCATTAAATCTAGTCGGTACTCTCTGAAACTCAGTAAAAATGTTACTTTGTTTATATTATTAACTCCATCAAAGTCAGCGTTCCCAAATCTCCACTGACTGAGCAGCATCAAACGTTAACCCCGGACAGGAAGCGGCGGGACACGTGTTCGGTTCCCGGCCGCCCCTTCCTCCTGCTAACGAGCGAACTAAATGTGGACGCCGTCATTGTTGGGCTTAATGGGTTCGTAGGAAAACGGGAAACTTTGATTGAAAGCGCTAAACTAGGATATGGTCTAACTTCTAAGCATTTCATCTATAGGGCAAAAATAATAAATGTCAGGAGACGTTCTCACACAAATTGACCTAATCCAAAACTAAGCTCTAGGGTTGTAATCTTGTAATATGGGTACTACATAACGATAAACTTACTTACATAGAGAAATACATACAAAACGTGTAAGCCTCAGGTACAAATGTTCGCGCTCATCACACAAATATCTGCCCTTACCGGGATTTAAACCCGGGACCACTAGCTTTGTAGGCAAGGAGGGTCTTATAATAGAGCTACCTGAATGCCTGCTATAACACAGCCTCTTTCGCTACCTAGAACTTACCAGGCATTAACAGCTTATAAACTTTGTTCCACGTACAGATATCCACATGATTGTAGTAACTTCAATAAATGTTGCCCTATTATTCTGCCCTTGTACGGAGAAAAGGCATAAGTACAATTAATTCATAGAAGCATATTTAACTCTCCAGGGTTATAATAAGGTTGGAACTGCAATACAATTCATATAGTAGATATGCCTTTTTCCGTAGGACGGCAGAATTACTTAGTAAAATTTGTTCACCATGTTTTTTCATCGCGTGAAAAAGGCAACGGGAGCATATTTGATGGTAAGAGGGATGTGAGGAACAGAATTGCAATCTCAAGATTACAAAAGCGGTGACCACCCTAAAGACTAAAATGGGATGTTTCTTTGCTAGCCTTTACATACCTCCATAGTTCTAACACATCGGTTTCATACATAAGTTCGTCTTTTACAAATTAAGTGCCAAAAACTTGATATCTGGTCCATTTTTGTTAGAAGTTATGAACCTTGACCCTGAATTTTCCAAAGTCACGTCTCGTTTGTTAGCTTCACTGTTACTACCTTATCTCCTTTATAAAACAAAGTCACGATCAATATTGGCCATTGATTTATCTGCACTAGCCCAAATTGCTCGGGCAATATAAAGAATCATGATCTGATCATGCTCTCAACAAGTCGATATATAAATCAATCTAAAAATATCGATCGATGGCTTTCGACTCGATTTTCGGCAATTACACGAGCGGATGTGTGGAATCGATATCCGTCGACAAAGCAATCATCGTAATTGTCTCACTTGTAAATGGTATGCAAATTCTCTACTTTCTTTTAACATTTTCAGAGCCAGAGATGCAATATTGGCTCAATTTACAACAAAATAAAAACAAGTGTGGATTGAATATAGAATTTACAAGTGATGCAAATTCTGTCCCTTACAGACTTTGAGGGAACGATAATGTCAACAACGTCTATAAAAGTTTTTCCTCAATCAATAAACAATCGATTTTCTCTGTCAGACAACGCTTTTATACGAACAGAAGCTCGTTAAAACGTTTAGTCAATAAATAAATTCGTTACAGTAGCCCAAAATCAAGTATAACTCAAACGATGAAAGTGTATGCGTGTCCAAGCCTACAATAAAATAGATTATAGGATCATTGCAATTGGCCGCAATGTGCTGCCGAGCCGACCCCGCGTCGAATAATAATGTTAGGCCTATGACAGCTTGACAACCGTGGACAAATTGTGGGAGCTTGCTCTGCAGTTTCAATATGTTGCTGAATTGCATTAGGGATCTCGATTATATTTGCCGCTGGCTTTGCCATGGGATTACTTTCAGTATTATTTCTGTCTTGAATGTTTATTGGGTTTATTTCTTTGACATGTTCTTATGTATGCATGCAGAATGTAGTTTGTAGTTTTACATCCCTTTTTCAGTTGACCTTAGGTGTTTAAACTGTTTCTCCTAAGGCTTGTATGACGAACTTCTCAAAAAGTACGTCTAAAGTACCTTTTACCTCAAATTCTAAATCTGAATAAATAGAAAGTAGAAATGGAATTTCCTGCAGTGTATTTTTACTTAGCCGATGTAAATAGGCTGATCAAGATATTTCTGGCAACGTAAACACTCTCAAAGTTTGAATGAACGGTACGTGTTCATAGAAAGGAAAGTTTTAAAAAGGACCATGTGGACTCTTCACTTTCGAAAATATTCAAGGGTATTTAGGCTCTCTGTAAATTTGGGGTTCAAAATGAAAATCTATTTGAGGTCGTAAATATTTGATTTCATACATATGGCCGAAAGTTGCGTAAAATTTGGGGTGCTCATTAGGTTTGGGCCAAATCGATTGTGCGGTATCTATAATGCACTTTTGATTGACGTTTGATATGATTCATATGATATTTACCCTTGTTATCAGAATACTTGGAAATAATGAGGGAATAGTTGTAATATTAGCATAACATTGACTGTTCAAGCTAATTCATGAACATTTCCCGACTCGTTGCCGATTTAAACCCTTTTATTTCTTTGATAAGTTTAAAAGTACGATTTGAATGTGTAAATGAAATGATAGTTATTTTTTTTTTAAAGATAATATTGTCCTTTAATATATTTATATTTCTGACGACCTTAATGTAAGTACTTATAATTTGATGCATGTAATTTATACTGAAACATTATATGTATTGAGTATTAAAATACGAATCTGAGTCTGTCGAGCGAAGCCACAGAGAAACCAAGAAATAATAACGACGTTGCAATAAAAAAGTGAAATATAGAGCACGTAATAGTTTTATTTGTGGAGAGGGTCGTTGACCGCTCCACCCTGGCTCCGGGGGTTTGTTCACCCGGGGTGTTAATTGTTCTTACGTGTGATTATGGAGTGAGGATTGAAAGAACAAGAAAAGGGGAACTATAATTGTGTTTTAGTTACCGGGATTCTTTGACAAACAAAATTTGCCCCTTGAGATTGGCTGATAATAATAAGTCGAAAATAGTTTTGTGGGTAATGTGAAACTTTTTATCGACCAATAAGTAGCCCTAGATAAGATGCACACAAACACTATTGTCGAAGAAGGAAAAAGAGAAAATTAAAGTCTAGGGCCAAAATACCTACTACAATGTACAATAATTTTCTTAAAATTTTGGCGTTAAGTGTAATGTGGTTGGTAATAAAAACGAATTCAATGACTTTTCCTATGTGAAAGTCGAAGAGTTATCATTATAAATATCCGTTAGAAATATGAACGATAAAATAAAAAGTATTGACGTTGATGTATCACCACATTGAAATTGAACAATGACGATAGATGACATTGCGTCGTGGGAAATAAATCCTACCGGAATGACAACACGCCCCCGTCTACAATCACTTGTACACTTTTCTCTTAAGCCTTGTATTAAAGCTCGAAGTGGTTTCATGACGCGAAATTTATAAGATTACTTTATGTATTGATGAAGTTGAAATCAATTTGCATATATTTAAACTAAACGTCACTTATTTTGTGATTCTGAGCAACTTCAATTCTGCTTTCCTCTTCCCTGTATCAGATTGAGCCGCTATATTGACAAAAATATTATATTTCATACATCTAAACTTTCCTGCTCGTCTAAATCTGCTCCAGTTAGTATTGTAATGAAAATAATCGTTAATAGCATAATTTAAAAAAGTAGGTAACTGTTTTATGAATTCCTTTCCTGCACACCACTGAGCTCATGTCCGTAATTTGATCCACTGATAGTTTATAATATAAAGTAATCAGCATAATGTACAATTTCATGACCGGGTCACTCCAGGTATCCGTTTCCTTATGTAGAAATATGGCGTCTACTTTTGTAGCTGCCAGTAATGTGATCTACTGATTAGTAGCCATTTTTAATGACCGGGTCTCTCCAGGTATCTGTTTACGACTGGCCCTAGTCCTTATCTAGGAATATGGCATCCCAATTTGTACCTGCCAGTAATGTGATCTAGTGATTAGTGGTTGTTTTGATGACCGGGTCTCTCCAGGTATCCATTTACGACTGGCCCTAGTCCTTATCTAGGAATATGGCGTCCACATTTGTAGCTGCCAGTGTCGCGGGCGTGCCCCATTCGTTGACACGCGACGGGGCGCCACGTGCCACAAGCAGGTGGGACTTGTGGGTTAATACATGAGAAACAGCGGGATATTAGACGTTTATATTTTAATAGACCAGTCCCGGCTTTGCACTGGTGAAGTTTGTTTCTAAGTTTAACCTTTCTGGATAAATAATCTAAATGATGGCGAAAATCATATCAAAACCAATACGTTAAGTTAATAGCACTTGTATGAATAAAAAAAGGAGTTGTAGGTATGTAATTAATTTCATTATTCGCATAAAAATTAACAAACGGAATACTCACTTGTGATATTGTCTTATCATTATATTTTATTGGCAAATGTATCATTGTATTCCCATTCATCTAAGATTTTATTTTTAATGAGAAACAAAAGACAAAAACGAGATGTGTGTCGCAAGCGCTGGTTCTAATTGAAACAACAACAAGACAACACCCATTGTACTGAAACAATGAACCTCAGAATACCAAGTCACTGTGGCATAGAACTTTTAACAGTATCATTTGGATAAGGTTTGTCCTTGTCATACTAGACTATTACAAAAAAGTATGGAAATCTTTTAAAGACATAATGTCTTCAACGCCCATACCATTCCACTGCAGGTGTTAGATTTTTTATGAAACTAGTTTCTTCCGAGCGATAATTTGTATGAACAGATTATTATAATTAGGCTTTGGTTTTAGAATTGATCATGTGGGAGGACCTGTTACGTCGAAATGCTTTCTCATTGTACCTTTTATATTTTAACTCCTGATGACAGTTTTTTTTTTCACCGGTCTATGGTGATGGTGATATTTGATGGTCTAACGATTGTAGTCTTGAGAATGCAAATGTCTATGGGTCTCAGGTCCCACTTACCATCAGGTGGCCCGTGTGCTTTTTTGCTTTCTCTATGCCATTTTTTTTTATTTTTAATTGATTTATTAAACAAAACTGTATGAAAGCAGTATCTCATCGAAAAACCAAGCCATGAATAAAAAAAACAGAAGTTAGTCTAACGAAAACAGTAAGAGAGTCAAAACAAGTATCATTATATCTATCTATTATATAAAATGCTAAGCTGATTGTTGATATATCAACGCACAGCCCAGACCGCTAGACCTAATGACTTGGAATTTTGCACATAGATACCTTATATAGTGTAGAGATCCACTAAGGAAGGATTTTTGGAAATTCCACCCCTAAGGGGGTAAAACAGGGGAAAAATGTTTGTATGAAAGTCCGTCAGTTTTGAAGTTAGACGCTTCAAATTTTTCGTTTAGGTTGGCGATTGAATTATAACTTATACGTGTCTCAGCGTTTATGACAATTTCAACCCCGAAGGGATGAAAAGGGGTAAAACGGATTGTTGATATATCAACGCACAGCCCAAACCTTAGGACCTAGAGACTTGACATTTTGCATATAGATACCTTATATAGTGTAAAGATCCACTAAGGAAGGGTTTTTGGAAATTCCACCCCTAAGGGGATGAAAATTTGTATGAAAGTCCGTCAGTTTTAGTTTAAGTTAGACTATTCAAATTTTGTGTTTAGGTTGAAAATTGAAAATTAATTTATACGTGTTTCAGCGTTTTTGATAATTTCATGCCCGAAGGGATGGAAAGGGGTAAAACTGACTGACTGATTGATCAACGCACAGCCTGAACCGCTGGACCTAGGGACTTGACATTTGAAGGGAATATTCCTCGGATACCCTATGGGTACACTAAGAAAGGATTTTTGGAAATTCATCCCCTAAAGGGTTAAAATAGGGGGTAGAAATTTGTATAGGAGATTAGTTATTTTTAAAGTAAGCAATTTGGAAATTGGTATTTAGGCTACTGTTTATTAATAAAAAATACTTCTTTCAGCGATTTAGAAAAAACTACCCCCTAAGGGGGTATAAAGGGAATTATAGTTTGTTCCTCCTTCACGCTGCAATGGCGCTGGTTGGATTTGGATGAAATTTAGAATGGAGATAGCTTATACCCTGGATTAACACACAGGAAAATCCCATCCCGGAAAATTTAAAGGTTCCCCAGGGAATAACGACAATATCATTGGTGTTTTTTTTAAAAGTCATCATGGGTGTCGTTTTCTTAGGTTGCGTTGACGCAGATTTCGAAAATGATATCAAATTTGGGATTCAAAATGGCCGCCATGATGTTTATTGAAAAAGTCGTCATTGGTATAATTTTCTTACATTTTGGGGACGCAGATTATGAAAATGATGTCAAATTTAGAATTCAAGCTGGCGGCAATGATGTTTTTTGAAAAAGTTGTCACGGGTAACATTTTCTTAGTTTTTGGGGACGCAAATAATTACTAATATAGAATAAGATTAGTAATTATTTGACAAAATTGCGCAATTGAATAATTTATTTCTCCTTTGGCAATCAGTTTTGTTAGTCTATATCAAAAGGAGCGGTGTCAGATTGAAGTTTTCAGAGTTGACATATCCAGATTTTAACATTTTTTCCGCTATTTTCACTATTCACGGCGTATTAATTCTACGGCTGTTATTTAATATTAGGGCGGTTATTATGATCACTTGAAAATAATTACGGACAGGCATTTAATTTTTCGGCGAATTGGTCGGTTATTTAATTCTAAAATGTCATTTCAAACAATACTCAAGGGGTAAAAAAACTATACATCGATAGGTATACATGATAATGATGTACAAAGAAAATCCATACTAATATTATAAACGTGAAAGTAATTATGTCTGTCGTCTGTCTGTTTGTTATGCATTCAAGGATAAACCGCAGAACTGAATTAGATTAAATTTGTATCTCGAAAATAACCACTAAGGGGGTGAAATTTGGGATGGTAGTTTGTATGACAATTTGGTCATTTATGTTAATTTTTTTAGTTGGGAACGTGGTAATTGGTGTTTAAGCTACTGTTTAATACTGTTTAACATTAAAAAATCTTTCAGTGATTTCGGTAAAACTTCCCCTAAGGCGATAAATGGGGAGTAGAAATTTGTATGGGAGATATCGAAATGGCACATTAGGAAATTGATATTTAGGCTACTGTTTATAAATAAAATATACTGCTTTCAGCGATTTAGAAAAAACTACCCCTAAGGGGGTAAAAGGGGGTTTTAGTTAGTTACTCCTTAACGCTGCAACGGCTAGATGGATTAGGATGAAATTGAAAATGGAGGTAGCACCCTGGATTAACACATAGAAAAATCCCATCCCGGAAAATTTAAAAGTTCCCGAGGGAATAACGACAATGTTTGGTGTTTTTTGAAAAACTCACCATGGGTGTCATTTTCTTAGGTTGCGTTGACGCAGATTTCGAAAATGATATCAAATTTGGAATTCAAAATGGCCGTCATGATGTTTATTGAAAAAGACGTCATTGGTATCATTTTCTTACATTTTGTGGACGCAGATTATGAAAATTATGGCAAAGTTAGAATTCAAGATGGAGGCCATGATCTTTTTTAAAAGGTGGACATAATTGTCATTTTCTTAGATTTTGAGGACGCAGATTTCGAAAATGATGTGAAAGTATAGGTTGAAATTCAAAATGGCAATTCAATTATATCTGTCGTCTGTCTGTTTGTTACGCTTTCACGGATTAACCGCGGAACCGAATTAGATTAATGGGCATTGGGTAAATTTGTTTGAAGAATATTGTCTTTTTTTTTTCAGCGGCCACGGATGATGTTTGGGAGTTCCACCATTTATAATGATCAGAGGTCGGAATAGGCAGTGCCTATTTGCCTAAACTTCGCGGGAGGACGTAACTAAGAGTTGTTACAACCACCAAAAATAATGATTTATTTTTATTGAATGCGGAATTACCGGGTTTTTTTTAACAATACATAAATGTTGAAATTGATACTAAAACTCAATATCACAGGTTAAAAACATTTAATGCATACAATTTGACATGATCAAATGACATATTCTGATTTATTTCTTATGTAAATAAACTTACAAAGTATTTCGTAATATATTATATTTTATCTCATAATAGTAGTAATTGTGATTGGAATTATGATATCGAGGATTCAGATTGAAAGATGTTTTTGTTATTGATGATCATGTAGAATTGTATACAATAAATGTTTTTAACATGTGATATTGAATTTTAGTATTAATTTCCACATTTATGTATTATTAAAAATTCCCGGAAATCGTGCATTCAATAAAAATAAATCATTATTTTTGGTGGTTGTAACCACTCTTAGTTACGTCCTCCCGCGAAGTTTAGGCAAATAGGCACTGCCTATTCCGACCTCTGATAATGATAGATACCTACATTATAATTAGTATTAAGACTCATAATATAATATATGTAATATTGAACTATGATGGATATTTTAAGAGTAACCAAACTATCATGGGAGGGATGGTGCTTTGAGCCGGCGAATTTAGACAGATCCTCATCTACCGGTGATAACTAGGGGCACACCAGCGGATAAAATAAATGCATTTCGGCATCTACGATATGAGTATATAAATATAAAAAATATACCTCACTACAAATATGCCAGGAACTACGAGTACACCATGATACACAGTCGGGGCAATATGCATATATTGCCCCGACGGCAGCTCTACTAAAAATTGGCGAAGATCGTATGGCGAGAGATAGTAACGATTTGAATACATTAAACCGCGAATTCTGTAATATTGTATAAAACACAGATGATCTAAAAAATAACGTGTACCCCGATCTAAAAAACAATATAAAGAATAGAGAATGTTTGTGCGAGAGGGCGATATTAGCACCCACAAACGAAATTGTCGGGCGGATAAATATAAAAATATGTCTCATGTAGAAGGCGATATTGTGGAGTATCTCTTGGTAGACAATGTCATAGACACAGAGCAAGTCACGTCCTACCCTTAGAGTTCCTGAACTCTTTCAAAGTATCGGGAGTGCCCTCCCGTAAGAGTTAATGGTTAAAGTTGGTGTCCCGGTAAATTTCGAGCTCAATATTACATGTGTTTGAAAGATCATTCTTGGACGTCAAACTATAGAATTACTTAAACCTATTAATTTACTTAACTGCGATAAACGAGTTCTACGCGGACGAAGTCGCGGGCAAAAGCTAGTATCAATATAAACGTTTGCATATTTTTCAAAAATACTTATTTGTATTTCATTTGTAAGATCTTCGAATTTGCTGTATATGAAAATAGAGGATGCTCGCGATTTTGTTCACGTAGATAAATTTTCTCGTTGCTACTCAAATTTCTTAAAAAGACCTTTCCTAGTACGCTCCTAGGGTCCCTAGATTCATCGATTTAGGCTGTGCGTTGTCAGTGTGTCATTCACGAGTTTTATTGCTTAATTTGCCGAAAGTTCTCTTATAACTTGCACCAAAATGTACGCAAGCGCAAAGTAACGTTATTACCTGCAAATTATCACTGTCTGTAATAATCTAACATTGACATGGCTTCTATCAAACTATTCTGAACTCTATTCTGTAGTCATAAAAGTGGATTGCTTAACTCTGTTGTCTATTCAAACACTAGAGATGTTATCATACGCGTTATTCATTTGAATCGCTTTATAATTGCTGTGGCGGAAATTATCAACGGCCATAATGGATGTAAATGGAACTAGGACTATAAATAACTTGGAACAGTAAAAAGGATAGGTTTTACAGTTGAGTTCATAGTTTAGTAACTTTTAGTTAAACCAGTTGTGTTTATCGCTCGTGTCTCCTTCAGAATTTTGCCACTTTCTGCTTTTTTAACACTTTGGTTCATACCAATAGTTGGATACTGTGTTTTTTCTGACCATTTTTTTTTTACACTTTTAATATGTCATCTGCACACATTTTGGCCGGTCTTTGCCGTGACGAGCATTGTCGAGAGCGACACGACATGCTATTTGTTCGCAAACGAATTATCGATCGCTAAGGAACATTCGTGGCTCGTCCGTGATTACTCATTGACCAACGCTCGCGAGCTTATAATCTCGATAAAGCGAACGTTAAGGCTAACTTTAGCTATATTATTTTTCAATTAGCTGATGAAAGCCTACGGTTTAACAACTGTATTAGCATTCGCGTGCCACTTCACACTAAAGGCACCGTCTGGTCATTCACCCTGACCTTTTCAACCTTGTCACTTGAACTGTAAAGGAAGTAAAATAACAGTTTCAATAAACCATATTAGTAAAAGTATTTAAGCTGTTAAAGCTCTTAATACTGAAGATGTAAGAGTTATTCCAGCCTGTGTGGTTCAGGATTAAAAAGTCCATAAATCTAAACATTCAGGCTCGTTTAAAGTAATTAGAAAGTCAGTGGGCTTTGTTCTAAGGGTGAATAAGCAACAAGATGCTATTCATCACGGGATTGAGAACGGAGTCCTTTACAAAAGAGGTAACGTCTTTATTTGGTGCTGTTGCTTTTATGTTTAGTTTGACCTTTCTATCTCTAGCTAACATTTATAACTTTTCCTTTGGAGTTGTAAAGCAGAAGCAACCCATTTTTTATCCATGTATTTAAACGCTCTTTCTTAGTTAGTTAAGTCTTCGTCCAGGAAAGGAAGCTATTCTTAACAAGCCCGCAACAGGATCCTTATAACCTTTTCTTTATTAATAAAAAATTACATCTTCCCCTAAAGGTAAACGAAGACAGCAAATTTCCACCTGCTTCCGTCGAACACAAGTTTTTCTAGTCCATCAATTTCTTCTTCAAGTGCTCTTCTATTAATAACGTAAATGACCACCGTTACTATAAACGGTATTTTAGCTAACCATAAAACGTGTTCTCAAGACGAATTGCCATGACTCGGCACTGTGTCTTATTCATGAGTGTTTGAACATTTACTTAGACATTCACGGAACAGAATAAAATAACATTTAACCGTGTTCATATTTAATCTTACCTTTAAGTCGTAACGCTTAAGGTCAGCAGTTTCTAGTTATCTAAACTTCTGCACGCTGTTTTATGCAAATATAATGCTACATCACTACATTACTCTTATCTAATACTTTCTGCATTTAATGCTGCTCACTGACTGTTTAATTTGCATGTACAGACACTTAATTTGCATTTCTAAATTATATAAAAATATGTTTTGCATATTCAAGTGTTCTACTTATGAAATTTTCTTAAGTGCGAGTGACTATGGCTTTGAACTTTCCAACACCTTTTTAGAAGTTCATTCAAGACTTTTAATTTGAAATGACAAAGTTACAAGATGTCCTTTGATGATGTCATGACATTTACGTTTATTAGTTACACTGAGTTTACTTTAAGTGACTTGCTCATTGTATTTTAATGTTTTTTCCTTTAGTATTTACTGGAAGAATCAAAATAACAACCAACTTCCAATACTTACCTAAATTGCTACATACCATACCAGATAATTCATAGTTCTCGACTGTGGCATGAGGTCTCTCAAGAATTGTAGTTTATATTAAACTGACCCGATTGTAGTAAACAGGATGAAGTATGCAAGCTGCGGCGTCTATTTCCAGATTGCATCTTCCTTAGTCATTTTTTAGTGATAATTTTGCTTGCTGTATGTGATGTTGAACCGATCGATTGATTCATTTAGTGGCTCTATTTTAGCTAGCTAGCATCGGTCAAATACCTTTAACTACTCTCTACCTCTATATTACTTATTGTGGTTTACTTACAGATTTTCTTTGAAATGGCATGTCAGATTTGTATTTTGACACGGCTTACGTGCGTTCCCTCATGCGTTCAAAGTCGCAAATGACGCTTCAAGGCTTCTTTACGTCATTTGTCAATATTCCTCTAAAGATTATCAGCTGTGATTTGCTAGCAAATACTAAATATTTAAACATCGCCTTTGGATGACAAAAAACGTATTGAAGAAATAAAACCCCTTTGCTTAACTATGTCGTCATACTGAGGAAGGACCTGTTAATAATATGGTCCAGTAAATTTTGAACAGTTTGCCTTACCCTAATTTACCCAGTCGTAATAATCTCAAACAATCAAAAGAAAAATAAATACAAGCAACTACTAAAGTGAAGAAAACTATCCCTTTTTTACTCGAGCGATCTTTATCTCAGGTCGTTGTTCTTTTATAGCTTTGTTTTTTTTTATATTGATTGATTGGTTTTATACGTTCTATTTTTAGTTTTTATGTTGAAAACTTTACTAAAAACAGTTCACTAACTTGTTACATCTGAGGCAACGTGAATGTCAGTGATGTACAATGAACATGAACTCACAGCATGCATCAGAAACATACGCAACCTCTGACACGAAGAATTCTGCGAACAAGAACATTGTAAATATTGCTGCTAATAAGTGTCTCTTCTTTCCGGAAATCATGTTTACAAATTACTTAAACGACTTTGTAATGCAAAGTTTTTTGACTGCAATAAGGATATGCCTTTGCTTATAAACTATTGTCATTATAAGATATAGGAACTTCTTCACGGCAGCTTTTAAATTTACATCTTTTTACAAGTGTTTCACCTTGTTCATTAATTATCAAAAGTTAATTAGTGCTTGAAGCACATATGTTTTCTGAAGCTGTTCAAAACAAAACCTTCGTTTGCAGATTAGTCATTTTTCTCAAACTACCAACAGACCAAGGCGAATTTCACAATGCCTCCAGCGAATAGTTAAGTCGATTACAATGTCTAACCGCGGCCTCGGTCGGATAACGTTTAATTATATCGCGCTAGTAGTTAATTGCGTTACCGATGTTTTTTGAATAATAACAGTAATAAGAGCTTGTTAACTTGACGTATGAGAGACCAATCAACCACGACTAAGTGTCGGCTGGGTAGTATCATCTTAAATTAAAGATTGTTCATCGACTGCTTTCGTTTTTGAAGCCACCGTATCGTCATTGATGTAATAATCGACGTCAATATCGTTAATTTGAAATATGTTAAAGTCATCTTTAATTTATTATTGGAACAGTCAAGTTGATTGCTTTTAATTATAACGCTTGTATATTTCATATTGCTCCTCCTAGCTACTAATATTTTTCATTATGGCTAGCGTCATAAATTTCCACCGACCCAGCTGCATTGTGTAAACCGCCGCCCTTATCAGTAGCTATCGTAGTGTTATCAACACTTTAACTTGTCTCGATAATGTCAAGCTTCGTCCTGTTACTGCATTTATTTTCACTTTTATATTTGCCATTTTCCAATTGATAGACGATGACGAAATTTTCGATATAAATTTTATCGCAGGGAGTCAATTCAGGAATCTTGCTGATGATTAGTTAATATTACAATAAAAATACGAACTTATAGAAATCAGTAAAACGGTGCTGTGAGATTCAAAAACCCCCAGTACGCTTATGTTTTAAAATCTTCCAAGAATGAGGCTTCTATTAGCAAAATTCTTCTAGTAACGCAGAATAACCTCCTTGTTAAGTTTTATAACTGATCTTAGACCTATAATAAAAACTGAGAATAGCTCACAATTTAAGTAACCATTACACTACTTTGTGGGGAGTCATAAAGACTGTGGGAGGGACGACATCTGGTGTCAAATTAATTATTCACAACTGAATTGGGAATTATGATGTGTAACGGCCGCTCTAATTTTAGGGGTATTCTTTTTTTAGACGTTTTTTGACGGTTAGAATGATATCATACTGGTACCTACGCTACTGGTAAATTCAAATAAAGGAACGTTTGATTGTGCGTTTAAAATTTGGTCCTTCGAAACGTGTTACTAATTAACCCCCTTACTTATAATCGTGGAATAAAGCCTGGGTTAGGTAAACCATGTTTTGTCCTTATCTGTCAAATTCAAATGTCACAATGACAGATAAGGACCAAAAATGGTTTAGCTACTCCATGGTTATTACACGTTTATAAGTAAGGGGGTAAGAGTTTATAATGATTGAATGTATGTAGGTATTTTAAGTATTTTCAAATTGGAGTCTAAATCCTGCTCAATGATTTGTCGGTCGAATAAACATTTGTTCACTTTCAAGCGTTGTTACTGGTCTGGAACTCCACGTTTGAGTTATATGTTTATTGTTCTAATTATTTATTTTCTTTGTTTCCAGGTAAGATACCATCACTGTATTCAGAAAGTTAATAGAAAAACGTCAGTTTCGGTAAGATTTAAAAGATACACGCATACAAAATTACTGGAACTTCAAATTTGTATAATTTCCTACAATTACTCAATAGGAGGTGTGGAGACAAATTCATGTGCGTTTTCATATCTCACTTTTAAGCAATATAACCTTACTTTCCTTTAACTTTAAGCTGATTTTGGACTGCATGTAGCTTAACCGTGAAATAAACCAGAAGCCAAGCTATTTATTCGTGTCTCGTGTCCAATTACAATAATAATGAATCGCTACCGACGTTTGAATAGATGCCGCCAGTCACACCGTACGAAAACCTGCTTAACTCATCTTATAAACGTTTTATTTTTACTTTTTTGCTATATATTTCATCAGTTCTTTCTTGGATCATGACTAACTTAAATGACGTGTTTCGGGGTTATGTAATTCTCTTCAAGTTTTCTTAAGAATGAACTGTGCACTGAAAGGACGTGATTTTCTGATTCACAAATGCGTGCAAATCAGCGAATTTATTTGTGAACATCTTGTTAGATTTTGGATAAGTTAAATCTTTTCAAAACCTTGCTGCCGTTAATCTACTTTCGTTTTTTTCCTTTACGTAACCATGAGAATCTTAATCCTCATCCTCATCAAAACTTTCCATCAAGTGTCATTGGCGTCAAACGGACGCGCTAATCCTCGAAAAAAAAAATACGATAGGATCTTAACTCAGTTAAATCGTCGAAACTCAGTCACGAAATTTGAAACTGCAATTAATCAAACTAATGGGTTCTGTTCAAATTACACGTCGGTGTAACGTGAAGCTTTATTTATAAGTAAATTGTCGCTACAGTTAGCAGGGCGGTCGTTTCTCACTTGCCATCTGATAGCCCCCGAGCGACAGCCACAGAGTAAAAGTCTACATTGAATTCATCATTCACAATTTTGTTGTCAATGCGGTATCCAACATTAATCTTATACATTCAAATCCCAACTGTGGCGATTAAAATAATAGCTATATTCAATTTCAAAATTATAATAAGCGAAAGTTTATCATTGGTGTTAGAAAGCATAATTACATCCTATTTTTATTGATGGGAGCAAGTTATCACTTTAACTGTCCTATCCTAGTGCTAATTTGACTAAAGATAATATTCTGTATAAAACTGAATGAATTACGTGCAACCTTGCCAAATAAAATGCGCCAGTACCTTCAAGAATATACTTTATTTATATCTCATTCTCTTAAAGCGTTTTAACAACGGCTGTTTCGCCTCGATCCATTTTATTTTCCTCTTTATTTGTAACTAGTTTCTCTCTGGATTCAAAATGGTCTTCATTATTTCCACAAAAACATAATTATATTCGCGAATCTTCTAATTAAGTTGACAGCAAAATCGTCCTTATCATACAATCTAACTATTCTAATAACTAAATTGTTGATATTAGGGAGTTCAGTGACATGAACTGTGTCAAGAAGAGTGACACCACTCGTGACTCACTTGTTTGGGGCCATGATAACCCTTGGAGACTTTATGTCCCTGATCTTGTTTAATGAGAAATAAAAATGATGTTAACTTGTCAAATTTTTAATATTTAGGTGCTTTAATATTTTATCATCATAAAAAGTTCAAGACGAATTAACAGCTTTATCTTTTTTAGTCAGTTCAGTCGGTTCCAGTTCCTTGAACGTTATTTCTATCAATGGAAAGTTATTGCTGCGTAATATTAGTGATTGAAGGACCATGTGCTGTGTCCATCGGGCTACTCACCTCCATCTTACCCTTTAACCTGCTGCTAACTAAACTGCAATGTTCGCATTGTTGTGTTCGTAGATGT
Organism: Acleris literana; assembly: GCA_946894065.1. Lineage (NCBI taxonomy): Eukaryota > Metazoa > Arthropoda > Insecta > Lepidoptera > Tortricidae > Acleris > Acleris literana. Next base: position 5,950,285 of record OX335689.1, on the reverse strand, counting down.
TCGTAAGTCCTGATGGTTGGCAACATAGAAACGCATTTGCAGTCTTGAGATTGTCGTCGTAGGATTTCAAATGTCAATGAGCTTCAGATTTCCTTACCATCAGTGCTCGTTTTTCTGATAAAATAAGTTTTTCTTGGTCACTAACTCTACACGGGTACTTGATTTGTTATACATTCAACTTGACCTCATCTACAATAATTTCGTCTTGGAAATCTGCATACTGTTATAAGTACATACATAAACCAAGGCTAAATTATTAATTATAACGTTTGCAGATCATCATAAGACTAACGCAAGCACAATAGTACCGTAGAATTGAATGAAAATGCAGCGAAGACGAATACAATGTATTTCTTTGCATGTCCAATTACTTTTGTATCAGTCATCAGTGGCGTTGAGGCTTAACGTTGATCCATTACTTCTTAACACCTCACCTACTTCATAATCTTAACGTAAATTATTTTATGCTCCATCGCGAATGCCAGTTATTTTTGTACTAAGTACATCCCAACGGATTCTCTGGCCGGTGGTATTTGACCCAATTCGCGATTTCATAACACATGTCGGTCGAACTAACGAGCAAGCCATGAAATTGATTTTTAAAGTTGGAAACATGTGGTTATGGTTAGTAAATAAACATCCGCGAAGTCGGTTGTAAAAAAACCAATGGGCTTGTTAAGGCTTGAAAGATTCTGAAGTGGATATTGCTGATGTCATTTGTGATCTTATCGACCTCATCATTTATTTACAACGTTTAGGTAGTTTGTACGTTGTAATGGTACTTAAAGTCTCACATACTTTCAACGGATAAGTATGTAATGTAAGAATCTTTCAATATTTAATATCCCTCCTTTTAAACTTTGGAATACTCTTGTGTGCAATGATAATGACATACGCGTCTCACATGTAAGTGTTAGTTTTCCTTAGTTCCATTGGTGATCCGCAGTCATTCTCAAGATCACCAATGCGTATAAATCACGTTACTTAACCAGCACTAAATATTGCACAGTACATTAAACTTTAAATCGGACGATCGTTAGTCTTTTATTAGCAAAAGTAGGGCGATCTACGATTTATAGCGAAGCTGTGCGTGAGTTCACTATTCTTTATTTTTGAGGCCCAAGGTCGCTGGAACTGTTCCAATTATTATTTTTTGTTGTTTTTTTATAACACTTGGTTTTATGATCAAATTTTTGGCTGATGACCACCTAAGTAGAAATATGAGAAAGATTCTAAAATGTGTCATCTGTGATGACAATGATGACCATGATCAAGTTACAGATGTGTTAGGGTTTCATTTGGATCTTAAAGATGTAACCGATCCTTGTTATGGTATGAGGCTAGTCAACATTGGTTGTTCGGTGTTTTTTTTAAATACATACACACATACATACATAAACTCACGCCTTTATTCCCAGTTTGGGGTAGGCAGAGCTACAGAATTGCCAACAACTCTAAAAGCTTGTTGATAATTCTGTAACCACATTTTGCATAATCAGGCTAAGATGTTTACCAGTGTATTAGTGACAGGTTGCAAGCCCATCGCCTAACAGTACTACAAGCCTTTATTCCCTTAGTCGACTCTTCTATTGGTAATCACATTAATATCATTGAAAAAGAATAAATAGAGCGCTGTCACCACACTTACTTTAAGCCAATGGGTGTTAAGAGCGTAAATGTGTTTGAAGTACTTAAAGTACTCACGAGGGGAACAAGACAAGACATAGGGGCATACTCGTTTGATACGGGTATTTTGCTCCTTTTTTCCTCAAACACTTTGTTGTATGTTCAATATTGTAAGTAGAAAAAGCTATTCTGTCAAAGAACATACAATCCGTAAACGCGGATGCTTCACGTTAAGCTATGGGTGGAGGTTTTCAGCAAATCAATAAAGTTCCACCCTAAACATTAGTAGTTTTTTATGTATCCTCTTTACCCTACGATTTATGATCGTATCGTAATCCATAGTGATTTCAGTTATCTCGAGCTATATCATGATGGACGCTTTGCGCAACGCATCGACGCGGGCGCATGCGATAACGAAATCTGAGTGATGCCAGTGATCTATCACAGCCCAAGTGATTGGAAAGCTCTTTGTGTTTACAATTTGCGTACAGACGGGAGGAAATTGCTTAAAACATGTCTCAATGGCGATGATATTGGAAATTGAGTTTGAATTGTCGGTCTGTTGTAAGTGCAACGGATGGGTATAGGTACTTACTCGGTTTTTTCTACAGGTACTTTAGTTTTGACTATACTCCGTTTGTTTAGGTACTTAACTTTATGTAAACAAACCGAACCACGTGGCCAAACGTACTATTATCGAGCTTTGACTGACTTTGGCTGACGATCTATATAGCACATGTTTTTTTTACATCCAGTTAATTAGATATTATGGGGGTTTTTCAGTTTATTAAAAAAAAATAGGACGCGGTTGCTTATTTATCTCATGGGGAGCCATGACCGCTATTTGTTATTTCCCTTGGAACAATCCGTGGTAACATGGACGTCTTCAACTATTTACTTAGGTACTTACCAATAGCTATAATTCTAAGTTGTGTTCTGTGGTTCCTTTTTCAAATATCTGGAATTTTCGTAGTACTTATTTCTACAAGAACATCATTAACCTGTCGTAGCATAGCGTTTTGAAAAACGAGTTCTAGAAGGTTGAAAATACATCGCATGCAAAGGACCGTCTCAACCAACCCCGAGCTTGACAAAAACCCGATTTTACCGCTGTACTACCATTTTCGAATTAAATTTTCGAGTGTTCTATAGTCAAAAATCGACCCGCTGCTGGTCTACAAACGCTCAAACACTTCTCTCCGCAACTGTTCTACCGAAGCCCCCACACTTGACCCCCGATCTTATATTAAAACGTCAAAAGCCGTCTTATTAAAGAACGTGTAAGTGAAAAATTACGTGTTCTCGTATCGTGTTAATACGCCATCATATGTCCGTCGCGCGGGCACTTTCTCCCGAGAATCGCCACAAAGACATGATTAGCCGTTCAGTGTTGAGTAATTGATTGATTAGTGTTCAGTTTAATGATGGATCGTATTGATCGTTTACGGAACACGTATACGTTTCGGTTTCATTTTGTTATGTGGAATGGATGCGGTCTTTAGATAGGTTTGTATTTGGTAAGTTTGTCAACAATATTAAAAAGTAACTTGAGTTGAAGCAAACAAAATGTCATTTTCACGCCACTGCTCGGAAATGTGGCGAAAGATGGTCTGTTCTTGGTCCCCAAAACAATCAATAGTTGTACATTGAATAAGCAGGCCAACTATGAATTTAAACTGACCAAAAATGTAATATTGTTGGTCTGTTCCAATGAGTAAGTCGACCAATCACATCGGTCCGCTGATCACTGATTCGACCAATCAGAACACGACTTGTGCTGCATATGAAATTAAATTGGCCAATGAGAAGTCGTTTTATTTTTAATAGTATTCATCCCTTCACGGATAGGCAAAGGAATCAGATTCCATACAGCCATATATGTCTGTTTTAATTATCTGAAATATAGTTTTGGCGCGGTCGAGTCGTCAGTTTAAAAAATGCCTTTGAATGACTGGCCACTAAGAACGGTATCGTTCAAAAAAAAGTAAAAATTGGCGGGAGAGTGCAAAAATTTTAGTGTTTATAAATTTATTATAAGGATTTATTTTTATTTCCTCGCAGTAGTCGTGAAAAGCACTGTGTTAAGCCTCGGCCAAAAGTGCAATTGATGGACTCATACTTTCGAGGGCCTCCGCTGCGCGTCGGGACTCGAACTAACTCGTCCATCTATTGCTTACTTTTTAACCTCTGCAACAATGTACTATTTTTGGTTCGAAAACATCGTATAGTGAGCAAAAATAAAGTTTTTCCATATTTCACTATGATTCATATGATATATGGACGTGCATTATTTTACATCTTCCTTCCCTCTTCGGATTTAATACGTCAATACAGTGTTAGTGTTATAATTTTCCTCGAATTATTCATAATAATTTGTCGTATAGACCCGTTATACCTATTAACATGACAATGTTTAATCCTTACTGAATAAAGAATTATTAAATTATTTTTATTAACTTTAACCGTATGTATTATTAATGACTAACTAATGTTATTGATATCAACCAAAGATATCCCTTACGACGTTGAGCTTCTTTCCTCAATTTTCACTGCATCTTTCTCAGACAGGTTGACCAGGTTGTTCACTATTTCAGGTTATACTGGGCTGTCAGATTATTTGACCGAATATCATTCATATAGCAGTTATCGAAGCAACACAAACGCCACTTACCAGCCACTATAAGGTACATTTTAACACGAACGACTACATAGCTGTCTATGTATTATGAGATTAAATTTAAATTCCTACTATATAAATTGTACCAGATCATAAAGTACGAGTGCATGCTCTTATACAACAGTTAAATCACGTAGTCAGCGAAGCACTTAAGCAAAATTGCAGCTGACTGTCAATAATTCCCTTAAATTTTATACTATCATAATTATCTTAATTCTTAGCTCATAAATTCTGTATTACGCAAGACAATATGAAAGCGGTAGTAACCTTTATCGAAACGTACGTTACTTTATTTAAGAGAAACTTACTTTCATTTGAATATCGAAAGGACATGGGTATTCATGTCACCGACTACAACCATTGCTGGACTTAAGTAAGCATCTCCTAAGAATCGCCACAAGTGCCACAACGCATCTTCTTGCGCTCTGCCCTAATCAAGTGGTTTTCTATGTTGTTCAAAAATTTTTTCTTCCTACTTTATGTTCATCCCTTTAACTTCACCCCGTTTAAACATTATTTTTACGACCAATGTGGACTACCGCGTAAGTTCGTTCAGTTAGTTTTCTCCGGGCTATAACAGTCACATTGGTTCTTTTACGAATCTTAACACATCTGATTGGATCTCTCAAGAACTCCAAGCATAGCTCTTTTCGTTGCCCTGTTAGTGACCTCGAGCCTTCTTGTAAGCCTTCTTAATGGTCACGACTCGAAACGTGACCAAATCTTTCAATAATATGATGTAAATTTGACTGTGATTCATATAGGTATGTGATTTATATAGGTATTTAAGGGTACATATCAATGAATATCTGAAGTCGCCGTAAACTATTTTAAAGTTGGCGTAATAAATCCTAGAATTCCCGTTCCGGGCTGTGATGTGAAAAGGCCTTTACAAATTAGTGAAAATAAACCAGTTGCTCTTTAGGAATTACGATACCAAGTCGATTAATTTGTGTTCTAATTGATTGGTTGCAATTTAACTTTATATTAGGTTCTAACTGCGTACAATAAGTACTGAACAGCAAAATTTATTATCTTGTTAACTTCTTGCGTAAGATTCACAAGCTAACGAGGATGTGAGAAGTGTCGTAACCTATTTCTAAATCACTGTTAAATTATAGGTACTCAGTTATTTAGTAGGGTAAATTCAAACAAAGATACAAATTCAATGTGATGTTAACATAATCCCTAAACTCTGAAACATATTTACAAATTTTTCTATCGAATCAGTAAACTTACGTTTGAAAGTGAAAATACATAAAACCTGTTCCTTGTCTTTGGAAACCTTGACCCTCAACTTGCTAATTGAATAAATTGACTGTCTTATGGAATGCGAGATAAACATACAAAACAAATAGAAATCTTCGGCATGACAAGCTCGTAACAATCCGGACCAAAGAATAGATAAAATAATACACATGTAGACAGCAATAGTAACTATGCCTTTTCTAACCTTACTTAATCCCAAATAAACATGCATTACACAAGATATGAAAGATTGCATGGAAACAATTTTATTAAGTTAAAAATCGAAATGTCTCCCTTAATTGGCAAAACTGCTTAAAAATACTAAACAAGAAATGGTCAGTTGCTACTTTACACACCAAAAGATGACTAATAGCTATGAAAAGAATATCCCTTGTACAAAACTTGCTTTGTAACGTACCCTGAACGGTAGGATTTACCAGACTGAATCGCGTAGTAGTTCTCACCGTTCTAACTGGAGGTTTAGATTCTTACCTATTGATAAAATATTCCACACCAATAGCTGCAATGATTCGTAATATTATCATAATGCAAGTAATGCAGCCATAGATTTCCGCCTGCTGCCCGGAAAACGCCACATCACGGTGGTCCGACACGCCTCCGACGCGACTTTCACACATCGATGAGGAGCACAGTGTTATGCTTATTGGAAATTGTTTATTTCCAGATAAAGATCTCTTTGTAAGGAAATGGAGAGACATTGAACGGAGATGATAAGTCTATAGGTGGTCCAATATTGGAACTAGATCCATTCGGAACTTACAAAGACGATGATTTGCTTTGCGATGTTAGATAAACTATAGAATCAATTTCGTTTTGGTTTGATTCTATAGTTTGTCTTTCTTTCTACAATGTCAAGTGACCAATTTCTTTCCTTGTTGTCCATATCTATATTAATAGGACATTTATCGTTCTGTAGATAACTGATCCGTTCATTTTCGAAATAATATTTCACGCTTGAAAGTAAATCATTTGTAATTTCGTCACATAGAAACAGCGTATAGTGGGCAAAGCGTGGGATTCCCTGACAGACATTTAATCATTTGCGGTTGACAAATATAATGTTAAACTGAGAGGGGAAAAATTATCTCGATATTGTATTGTTCTGGCGCTTAGATTATCAGTGACAGACAAACGTATGAAAGGGACTTTCTAAAATGTTGAGGTTTCGTGCATCTATGGATGGGTTTATGTGCTTTTGTTTAATACTTGTGGCTTAGAAGTGAGGAAGCTGTTACTCGTAAACCGTAAGTGGGTGTAGTCTATGTTGAAATAGAAGTAATAGAAGTAAGACTTGGTTAAAATTCATTGTAAAATTTCCAAGATTGGAATAGTTAAAGTATCCTGTTGTCCGTTGGCTATGCATGCGGCCGGCAATGCTGACATTATCATAAGCGTACCTTTTCCTAAAAAAACTACGATATAAACTGATTTGTCACGAAGAAACAAAAAATATATATTTTTTCTAAATATTATCGAGGCTTGGTTTTTCTCTATTCCGCCATTTCTATCCCGTTGAGGGTTTAAAGTCAAAATCCTTTCCTAGTGCGTGCACCTTTACGCTGTAAAATAGAGTAGCACTCCTGTGCGTTTTCTATCAGTCAGTCACTTAGTAGTTTTATAAATATTATTAACAATTGAAATAAGTAGCTAGTTATCACAATAATGAGATTGCAAAATTCAACAAATAACGTAACATTTATCTGTCAAGGTTTCTCGATACAATACTGCGCGCGCGTTTCTACAAAAGCCTATTGCCTATTGTATCCGCTAGAGGTCACTGCGAAATGACCCCCTTGTTTATCATTATTACTTTGGATCAATATCGGTTTAGTTTCCGTTATTTAACTGTAATTATTATGTAACGTGCTGATACCGTTATCAGGGTTAATGCACTTATTTACTTTATTATCTAAAAATGAATTGATATCGTGCCGTCGTATCAATTTGGACTAATTTCATGAAACACTAATGTGATAAATGTGAAAGTTTGTTTAGATGTTACTCAATCATGTTCTGATATTATCGACCAACCTAATTCTTTAAATAGAACATTTCCTGGATTACCTTGATACTTATTAATGTTTTGACCACTATCAAACAGCTTTTGATACTTGCCGGCAGATTTCATTCAAGTACAAATTAATAACTTTAACAAAAAGCAAACTTTCAAAACCCGACTGTTGCTAACCAACTTTAAATCGTTATAAATCCTAAAAGAACATTCAAAATGAAAAATGATGAAAGAAACCTAAAGATGATTTTTAAGTCCCTATTCAATGATACCCCACTTTTCATACTTGTTCGACCTTTTTTTTTAAAAATTGCACAATTTTGATTACTGTCACATCTTCAGTGACACTCAACAGATTAAGACAAATCGATTGACATAAGAATCATCAAAATCGGACAGCGGGTTTAGTTTTTATTGTGACACAAAGGAACAAACATACATAATTATAGGCTGTGAAACACATTACCTCTCCTCCTTCGGCAGTCGGGTAAAAACAAAATGCACGGTCTTCAGAATTCCACATTCAAACTTTAAATTCAAGCCAGTGCCTTCTCATTAAAAAGGTCTGAAACAGCTGCTCTCGACACGGAGCGTGATTTTTTGTCCTTTTTTTTAACCGCAGCCTTTTCTGGTTGCACAAGGTGGGATACCACCTGCATAAATCCCCGGATGCAGTGCCACCACTTTTTATTTGCAGTCGTAAACGATTTTATGTCGATAGTTTTATAATCGATTGTGGCTTGTAGTTCGGACTGACTTTCTGACTTCGATTTCAAAATTCCTTCTGCAGTTTGCTTCAATCTTATGAATCGTAACTTAAGGTATTTTTTCGTACGTTATTTTGTTATTCTCAAGTGGTTCGTTAATGCATTGTTTTCCAACGTTTTTATTCGTATCTACTTAGCGTATTGTCAATAATGACTTAATCGTGACTTTTCGGTGAATAAGTGAATTCGTTATGTCAATGACTTAAAAGGTCTTACGTCATTTACTCAAAGCCATTCAATTTTGATTTTGTTAGTCTTGCCATGATTTCTTAAAGCATAGCGCTAATAGTCAATTGGATTTACTATTTAGCACAACTCCACTAAATCTAATTTTATAAATGGGAAAGATATTTTTTTCACTTTAAAACCGAGCAAATCCAAAATTGAGATAATTATTACATTAAAAAGCTTCGTATCAGGAAATAACGATGAAAGAATACCAATCTTTGAGTAGGGAATGCAATTTACCGGTTTTTTTTGCCATTTGCCATTTTTGTATAAAAATAACCGGTTAAAACTGGTTATAACCGGCTATTTGCATTCCCTATCTTTGAGTCGCAAAAGTACCTAATTCAAAAAACATTTCAAACTGTAAATGGGTTAACTCATTAAAATTGTAGGTTTAAAAAATCTACGTGGTTTACCTATAATCAGTTCAAAAACAAACTAATCAGTATTAATAAAAAAACAATATGAATTAAAATGACCTTATCTATTCATCATATTAAATTTTCTATCAATGCCAATGAGTCTAAATCATCAGAGGTGTCAAATATCGAAGCTTGACCAAGTATCGAGATACTTCATATTTATAACGTTATCATATTTTACCGAACGATCAAAAACAAATGAATGTCGAAGCGTATTAGCTGCCCGACCTTATGCAACGCGCTCATGCGCAAAATACACCCACACTTTAAAATATATATTACACCAAAACACACGTCCAACGGGCGTGAAGTCTTTGACGGCTCAGAGAAAGTCATTGGTAACAGTGTTGGTAAGCAGATAATTACACAGTTTATGCCTAATTATGTGGTGCCTTTGTGATGTAAGACCGATTAATTTTACATGACGTGTGGGATGGGTGAGTCAATATTTGGCTTAGATATTTATTTAAGGCATGGATGTGAGGTAAAGTGGCCGTATCTTTTCTAGCGTGCTGTTCCTAGTACTTGACGTTACCTATGCGATTTTAAAGCTTTTTAGCTTGCACATCTTCACATTGCTTCTTTTCTGGCAAATGAACATAGTAATCTATTTTTTACTATATCATATAGCTTAGGAAATGTCCGATGCCATAGTCATCTCATACCTATTTTTAGACAGAATACACGTCACGACTCATTATCAGCTTACATTGAAATCTAGTCTTTGTTCTGACTCTTCTCTTTCACAACACATTACATTTCTCTCGACTGAGGTTTCTATTTGACTTCAAATCTGATAAACCAAGCTACTAATTGTAATCTTATTTATTATAATTAATTCTGTGTTTATCTACGCGTATAATTTTAATCTATGCTTTTCCAAGTAGCGGCGGAGAGTGTGAAATTGACGTTAAGACCACCTCACTCCGTCTGCTTTGCTTGCCACGAGCGGTTAAACAGACTTGGATAAAAGGTCTCGTGTATCATTTTTCGGGTAAGGAATTTCCTGCCTTGACTTTACAATATAAGGTTGGTTTTATGTTACTTGGATAATGGTTTGTGAGACGTTATACATGTTACTGTGTAATGAATATCGCTATGAATTAAACTTGATGGATTAGCGCTATGATAGTCTCAGTAGACGCTGAGGCTGGGGGAATTAATTATTTTAAGTAGGTATTAACTTTTAAGTTTCAACACTTATTCAACAGTAATACTTTATATTACACAATTGTCCAAAGCAGTAGGTAAAGCAGCACGGTTTAAAAGTCTAATTGCTTTGGTTTTTGTTTTATGACCAAAAGCATATTCAACACACCCGGAATGGCTTAAAAAAAGTGATGGTCAACGGATATTTTTTGACGGCAGAGCCAAACCTCAATGCTAACCCCGTTTCACTTATATGACGAAATTATTTTAACTGTCCGAAATATTCAAAGTTCGAATATAAAATACTTATTCACTTTAACAGAGCCAACAACGCTTACCACTTATACACATTTTATGAAGGAAATCTGCCTAAGATTGCAAAATCTTTTACGACGCTCAATTATACGTCAAAGAATTTCTTAATTGTTCTTTACGACTTGCTATGATATTTACCTGTTATTTCTCACAATAACATTCCAAAATAACTTCATCTTGACGCAAATCTAGATTAATTGCAACCACAATATGAAGGAAGCTGATGCGGAAGACATATTCTTCAGGAAAGTGACATTGTTCATACAACGTGCAATTAGGTTGGTATCTAATGTCATTATTGAAGTAGAAAGTCTTGTTGACAAGACCGCAAAAAGTGAAAATACTATTATTATCATCGTCTGGTTGATATTAGATTTGGATGTGATGTAAAATGAAGTCAATTTGCTTCCGAAATGACCAAAGCGCTAGATAGTATTAAAATGGAAGATTCATAACAATCCATGTTTAATCTTTGACATTTACAAGAGGGTCCTCTCAAATTCACGCTTATTTACTTAACTAATCCAATTTTGTGTGATGATGCCATTTAGAACTTTTAATCATTATAGGTTTATTGGACACCTATAGCTATTGTCCGTGACTCCGTCCGAGCAGAAAAATAAAACACAGCCCATGTCATGTTCATCAGGGATAATGTAGGATTCTAATGTAAAAAGAATTTTACAAATCGGTCCAGTAGTTTCAGAGCCTATATTCAATGCAAAACAAACAAACAAACAATCAAATCGTTCCTCTTTATAATATTAGTGTAGATAAGCGTATAGTGCAATAGCTCTTAAAAAATATTTTGGGTTCGCGTAGACTGTTGCTCGATCTTGGCGAGGGCAATGCCGTGCCACCAGATCTATCTATCTATCGATCTAAAGTCTTCGGAGACTAACTAATAGATAGACAACGCGAAATCTAAGCTGATCATAGGGACTTGAAACTTGGAGAGAATATTCCTTGAGTACCATCAAAGGCATTAATATCTACAAGGCCATTCGCGCCAAATATAGTTAGATCTTATTATGAGTGGCGTAGGGGCGTATATATATTTATGACGCCTTGGGAACAACACACCCTTCATTCCCAGAGTGAGGTAGGCAGAGCTACAAGATTACCAACAACTTTAAAAACTTGTTAATTCTGTAACCACATTTTGCACAAAAGGCTAAGATGTTTACCACTGTACATTAGTGACAGGTTGCAAGCCCATCGCTTAACAAATACTACAATACAAGCCTATTCCCTTAGTTGCCTCTTACGACTTCCACGGTAAGACATGGAGTGGCACTATTCTAAGCCGGAAACCACACGGCAAAAGCCTTGGGAACGTACCTATATACCTACATATATTTATAACTTTGACTGTACAAGGTACCCAGGCATCGCTAGCTTTTACCACTTCAAGACATAAATTGGTAAGATCAATGTAGATAAGATATATCCTCAAGGAGCAATATATATTAATGAGGCCTGAGTCAATACTCGTAATATCTAATTGCGAACTGGATCAGATATGTAAAACTATGATAAATGCGGTGTTTTAACAATCGGCCGTTAAGTGGATTAACGGTGCGAGATAAGGCAAAGCAAAAGATAAGGTGCTTAGAAGTTGGTTCAAGTAAGAAAATGGAGCAGAACGAAAGGTTGGAAATGTATTGAATTTGTATACAAGTCCCAGAATTCTTTAAAAATTTCCTTCACAATTTATTATAGTACTTATTTTGTTTTTAGGCTGGCCGCATCCACCTGAATTGTATTGCATCACACGACACACAAAACTTTGGCTTCGTTCAAATACAATAGGGTGGCACCAATGATTGACACTTTTAGCTGACAGGCACCAGTAATGGACACTTCACTCTTAATTCAAGTATCATACGGTCCTAAATTGATTGTTGCAAAACAAATGAATAACCCTTATCTTCTGTAAAACAAGAATCTAGTGTCCATTATTGGTGCCTTGTCCATTACTGGTTCCATCACCTTATATTGATTCCTTTGGATCATGTGGATGCGGCCAAACCTGCCAAACTACGAAAGATTATGAAGTAATCGCGAACTAGCAATAAATGACTGTGAGCAAGTCAAACATTTGTCGTGGCTCATTAGGTATAACGTCCACCCACACTTACAAAAGTTATAGCTCGCGTGCGAGACGTGTAGAAATGTAACGTTCGTTCTCGAGAATTCTCGGCAATATCCTTACTAGCCACGCGTCATTGTCAAAAATGTTTCTGATATTTTAATAACGGCACATCCCTAGGTGTTGGTTTTTAGATTCATCCCATTTAAGACGTTACGGTACGGACGGC